>CM038673.1:613032260-613632260 GCA_021605145.1 Aegilops bicornis | reverse complement strand
TCACATTTGCGGAAGCAGCACCAATGCCTTCTGGCACATCAGACCCCTGTCCTGGAGGTAATATGCCAACAGAGTCCTCCTTAGGTACAGAGGGGGGCTGAATAGTAATAACTCGAGGCTCGAGTATCCTCAGCTCCTGTTCTTCTTGTTCCACACGACAGCTGTTAGCAAGAGTCTTCCCAGGTTGTTGCTTGGCAGTTTTAGAAGGATTCTTCTTTCTGTGAAGAGATAAAGAAGGTGCAAATCTTTTAGCGTAAAAAGACAACCTCAGGTGATAACCTGCTTACACTAGTTGATAAGATGTCACATGTATATTGGCAAGGAAATAGCAGGTCCAAAGGACGACGTCACTCTGATTAAAACACTTATTGGGTTACCATTTGTGTTTCCACCTTCAAATTTCTGCTTCATTTTATTTTGACGAGACCTAGAACCACCCCCCGTTTCCCTGCCATATTTGCAAATACCACAGGTTGACGCAACTATACTCGAGGGGCCAAAACAAAGACATACCTTGCAATGAAAGACATAAACCTTACTGTGACCAAATAGTTACTACTAGTCTACTCGATCCAAGGGCAGGTTGCCCCCGCTATCCAGGGTTAGTGAACTACTGCCTGCTTTAGTCCCCTAATGTCGACCAAGTGCAATACTATTTCAGAAATACTAGATAGACGGAAATATATGTAGTAGGACTTGCGTGAGGACCTTTTGCTTTTGGGCGGAAGGTTGAAGACCTCGGTGTTTTCGCTTGTGGGCACCAGATGGCTGGAGAGGTCACTTTGCAGGTAGATGAATCTAAAACCCCAGCTTCTTTTACTGGTGAGAGCAGCCACTCCTTTCAGAGTCTTGTTCCTCATGTCAACAGCAAGCATCCACAAGTCGTCGTCCATGTGGTAAACCTTGGCCATGATGTAAACAACATCATCATCATGCAAGCTGAGAACAGGATGCCCTGTGTGAAGTCTGCTCAAGGTTGCATTCTTCGTTGTGGCCTTGACATCATGCTGAGGAAGCAACTGGGAGTGAGTCTCGTCCACGATGATGTCCGAGGCTTTGAGCTTGAGGTCGATGTGCCACTTCTTCTTGGACTCCAGCCATGTCAGTATGGCAGCACCCCAGTCCTCGGAGATGTAGGTCGGTGAGCCAGGGACAGGATGAGCCCACACCTCTGAGTATTTGATGGAGCCGTCTCTGCCGACAGAGACGTCCTGGTTACAGGACAAACAGCCCGGGGTCATCTTGTTGGGCGCCAAAAGCACGGGCAAACGGATGAAGCGGAGGACGTTGTTGTCATTGCCGTCGCCGCCAGGGAGCAGATCACCGATGAGGATGCCATTCCATAGGTCGACCCAGCCGACTGAACCGCGATCGCCACCAAGGGCGATCACCTTGGTCGGAGTGCTGTAGTGGCCGTCCTCGTGTGGAGGTTCTGTACACATGGACCTGGTGATCCATGTGCCTGACCGGGAGTCAAACAGGTCGAGGGCGTACTGCCCAAGGTCGCAAGTTGAACGGAGATTGGCGACCAAGAACCTGCCGTCGTCGGGGCAGCGCAGGAGAGCAACTGAAAGGTCGGAGAACAAGCGGGTGGGGTGGGTGGGGAGCACCTCAAGCTTGTTGACGCCGGCACGGTAGATGATGTAGTTGTTGTGGTCCGGGTCGATGTATGAAGAGCCGATCATGACGCGGAAGAGGGCGAGGTCGCCGTCGGTGCGGACAAGGCGTGGCAGAAGGGTGAGCGAGGTGGCGGATCCGTCCTGGAGGAGGGTGGGTAGGTGGATGGTGAAGTAGGAGATGAGCGGCGGATGCGCGGGCCAGAAGGTGAGGCGGATGGCGTCGCCGCTGCTGGTGAAGCCCTCGGCGGTGGAGGCGTTGGTGCGGTCGTCGGCGTCGACGACGGTGTCGAGGACGACCGACTTTGGGGAGGATCGCCGCAGTCGTGGGGGCGTGCGGAGGTAGCCAGGACATGGGGGGCGGAGATCCATATCTTCTCCTCTTGGCCGTCACCGACTGCATCACGATTGGCCATGGAGGATCCCTCAGTCGGAGTCATGGAGGAAATCCGCCGGTGGGGGTGCGGGTGGGGGTGGGGGATCAGGGAAGGCGAACCCTAAATCACAATTCTATCTACCAATCTGTGGCGTGCGAGCGTCGGCAACCTCCTCCTCCTGTCTTTGTTGGGCTGGGCTTCTACCACCTTCTGGACGGGCTCCAAACCGACCACGGCTGGGCTTCCCTTCACGGCCAGCAAATTCTTACCCTAAAAAAAGAACAAGCCCAAGCCCACCGCTAAATTAAGGATGGCGCTACGCGTTATCCGACTGCGTCCCCACTTCTGATCAACTCCCACCATACGTCCCGCTGCGTCCCCTGGTCCGCAAACACTGATGATGTTTCTGAAACATGGGCGACGTTCCAACCGCCGACTTGCATCAACGGCTTATATGCAACATCGAAAATGTTCCCGTAGTTGTAGCAATGTTACAATCCCGTCCGAGCTCTGCATCACCGGCGTTGTCCGCACTCGTCACAAGTTCATGCCGCGGCAGCATGGCCAGGACGGTCAGAAGCCGACAAACCATGGGTGATCGACGACGTCGGGTGAGGGAAGAGGAAGATGGAATGAGGGAGGGTCGTGGCGTGAGAAGCGGAGGATTTGTGTGGAGGGAGTGGATAAGAATGAAGGGATTTTATGGGTGCCACTCTCAGGAAGCCACGCCACTAGTATGTTTTGTGAGTGATGTTGGCCAGCACGGGGATTACTGGTGGTAATATTTTTCTATAGTGTGAGTGGGAGACATAAATTTTCAAATATGTTAATCAAGTATAAACATTTTGATTTTTTTTATGGTGTGCTGATCTGACTTTTAAGGGATACACTAGTAGAAAACGGCCCATTAGTCCCGGTTCTATAGGCCCATTAGTCTCGGTTCAGCAACAGAGGCAAAAAGAACGGGACTAAAGCCCAAATATTTTAGTCTCGGTTCAGCAACAGAGGCAAAAAGAACGGGACTAAAGCCCAAATATTTTAGTCTCGGTTGGTCTACGAACCGGGACAAAAGGGGCTTCACGTGGCTGCTGCGCAGCACTCACGTAGAAGGACCTTTAGTCTCGGTTGGTAACACCAACCGGCACCAAAAGGGTTCTTTTTTTAAGGGGGGTTTAGGGGTTTTGGAGGGTTTAGGGGTTCCATATTGTGTTAGCTAGCTACTACATATAAAGATAAGTGACATCTTTTTCTCCGTGCTTGGTCGACCCTAGCTACTATGTAGCTAGTTAGCTAGTGATCTTGGTTGGACCCTAGCTACTATGTAGCTAGTTAGCTAGTGATCTTGGTTGGTTGGTTAGCTAGTGATACGTCTTCGTCGTATCTATAATTGTTGATTGTTTCATGTCAATATTATTCAACTTTTACATACTTTTGTCAACTTTTTATATGATTTATTTGGACTAACTTACTTATCCAGTGCCCAATGCCAGTTCCTATTTGTTGCATGTTTTTATTTCGCAGAAAATCCATATCAAACGAAGTCCAAACGTGATAAAAATTTACGGAGAATTATTTTGAAATAAATGTGATTTTCTAGGAGGTGGAATGAACGCAAACGGGGGCCCACAGTGCCCACAACCCATCAGGCCCAGGCGCGCCCTGGTGTCTTGTGCCCTCCTCGAACGTTGGTTGGAGCCCTTCTTCTGGCGCAAGAAAGATAATTTATGGAAAAAAATCGTGTAAAAATTTCAGCGCAATCGGAGTTACGGATCTCCTGGAATTTAAGAAACCATGAAGCACTACAAAAAAAATACACTTCCGTGATGATACGTGTTTGTCACAGTAGGTCACGTTTTGGGCTGGGCTTCTACCACCTTCTGGACGGGCTCCAAACCGACCACGGCTGGGCTTCCCTTCAGGGCCAGCAAATTCTTACCCTAAAATAAATAACAAGCCCAAGCCCGCCGCTAAATTAAGGATGGCGCTACTTTATCCGACTGCGTCCCCACTGCTGATCAACTCCCATCATACGTCATGCTGCGTCCCCTGGTCCGCAAACACTGATGATGTTTCTGAAAACATGGGCGACATTCTAAACCTCCGACTTGCATCAATGGCTTGTCTGCAACATCAAAAATGTTCTCGTAGTTGTAGCAATGTTGCAATCCCGACCGGGCTCTGCATCACATCGGCGTTGTCCACACTGGCCACAAGTTCATGACGCGACAGCATGGCCAGGACGGTCAGAAGCCGACGAACCATGGGTGATCGACGACGCCGGGAGAGAGAGGGGGAGATGAAATGGGGGAGGGCGGCGGCGTGAGAAGCATAGAACTTGTGTGGAGGGAGTGGATAAGAACGAAGGGATTTTAAGGGCGCCACTCTCCCTACTTTGGGCCGGGCCAAATTTGTAGCGTTGGTTCAGGAAGCCACGCCACTAGTATCATTTGCGAGTGACGTTGGCTAGCATGGCAAATGCCGGTCGTAATTTTTTTCTATATTGTGAGAAAGAGACATAATTTTTAAAATGTGTTAATGAAGTCTAAACATTTCGATTTTTTTTATGGTGTGCTGATATGACCTTTAAAGGATATAGTTAAACTATTAGAGTGTTGCACATAAGTTCCCTGATGTCTACTACGCAACCTTCTTCTTGTAGACATTGTTGGGCCTCCAAGTGCAGAGGTTTGTAGGACAGTAGCAAATTTTCCTCAAGTGGATGACCTAAGTTTTATCAATCCGTGGGAGGCGTAGGATGAAGATGGTCTCTCTCAAACAACCCTGCAACCAAATACCAAAGAGTCTCTTGTGTCCCCAACACACCCAATACAATGGTAAATTGTATAGATGCACTAGTTCGGCGAAGAGATGGTGATACAAGTGCAATATGGATAGTAGATATAGGTTTTTGCTCATCAAAGCTTGGGGACAAAAATATCATCTTTATCAAACATAGCATCCCCAAGCTTGTGGCTTTGCATATCATTAGCACCATGGATATTCAAGGAATTCATACTAACAACATTGCAATCATGCTCATCATTCAAATATTTAGTGCCAAACATTTTAATGCATTCTTCTTCTAACACTTTGGCACAATTTTCCTTTCCATTATACTCACGAAAGATATTAAAAAGATGAAGCGTATGAGGCAAACTCAATTCCATTTTTTTGTAATTTTCTTTTATAGACTAAACTAGTGATAAAACAAGAAACAAAAAGATTCAATTGTAAGATCTAAAGATATACCTTCAAGCACTCATCTCCCCGGCAACGGCGCCAGAAAAGAGCTTGATGTCTACTACGCAACCTTCTTCTTGTAGACGTTGTTGGGCCTCCAAGTGCAGAGGTTTGTAGGACAGTAGCAAATTTCCCTCAAGTGGATGACCTAAGGTTTATCAATCCGTGGGAGGCGTAGGATGAAGATGGTCTATCTCAAACAACCCTGCAACCAAATAACAAAGATGGCGTAGGATGCGCGGGCCAGAAGGTGAGGCAGATGGCGTGGCCGTTGCTGGTGAAGCCCTCGGCGGTGGAGGCGTTGGTGCGGTCGTCGGCGTACACGAGGGTGTCGAGGACGACCGACTTTGGGGGAGGATCGCCGCATGATCGTGGGGGGCGTGCGGAGGTAGCCAGGACATGGGGCGGCGGGAGATCCATATCTTCTCCTCTTGGCCGTCACCGACTGCAGCACGATTGGCCATGGAGGATCCCTCGGTCGGAGCCATGGCGGTGGAGTTTTCGGTTTCCTTTATTTCCCCAAATCAATGGCGATGCGATCGTCGCCGGTAACCTCCTCCTCTTGTCCTTGTTTGATGGATTGGCTTTCTACCGCCTTCTGTGGACGGGCTCCAATCCTACCACGGCTGGGCCTCCCTTCAGGGCCAGCAAATTCTTACGGCCTTACCTAAAAAAAGAGAGAGATAGAGAGAACAAGCCCAAGCCCCGCGCAAGAATAAGGATGGCGCTACACGTTATCCGACTGCGTCCCCACCGCAGATCAACTCCAATCATACGTCCCTATGCGTTCCCCTTATCCGAACACTGATGATGTTTCTGAAACATGGGCAGCGTTCCAAACCTCCTCCGACTTCCATCAATAGCTTATCTGCAACATCGATGCAACATCGAAACTGTTCTGGTAGTTGTACCGATGTTGCAATCCCGGGCAAGCTCTGCATCACCAACATTGTTCGCACTGGCCACAAGTTCGTGCCATGACAACATGGCCAGGAGGTCAGAAGCCGACGAACCATGGGTGGTCGACGACGCCGGGCGAGAGAAGGGGGGGGTGAAAATGATTTGTGTGGAGGGAGTGGATAAGAATTAGGGGATTTGATTTTAAGGGCATCACTCTCCCTACTTTCGGTCGGGCCAAATTTGTGGCGTCGGCTCAGCAAGCCACGCACTAGTACGGTTTGCGAGGGATGTTGGCCAGCACGGCGAATGCCGGTGGTAATATTTTTCTATATTGTGAGAGAGAGACATAATTTTTAAAATATGTTAGTGAAGTCTAAACATTTTGATTTTTTTATGGTGTGCTCATCTGACCTTTAAGGGATATAACTAAACTATTAGAGTGTTACACACTAGCTTTGCTTACAAATTGAAGCATATCGTCCCAGGACCGTATTTTCCAACTTAAATTGGTGTGTTGAGGCAAACTCATTGGTTTATATCATTTGGACTTGACATGTTACAAAATTTTCTACGCAAATGTTAAAAACACTCAAACACTTTTTTAACTTGGATATGAATCCTGGTCTTTTGGCATTCATTTTAATTGATGGGCAAATTATAAATAAATTTGAGTGCATTAGTGGTGTGGACACCATATTCAATGTCACTAGTAAATATAGTTTATGCCCAACACCAGCGGTAAATTATGTTAATGGTGTTGGGAAATGTGCAGGTCACCGTCGTTCTGGAGGACAATGATCATGAGAAGATGGTGGATGTTGGCAATGACGAAGTGGTCAAGATGGAGGATACTGGCAATGATGAAGCAATCGACATGGTGGTGAGGGCTCCTGAACCAGACTGCCCTACAATGCCCTTGGAGGTCGATGATCCTCATGGCTACCACCGCTCCAAGTGCCTCCAAGCTTGCCGCTGCTAGGCTCTTTCTGTTGCTTGTTGGTTTGCATTGGATTTGAATATATGTAAGTGGATTACCCCCCCCCCCCCCTCCCACTCCCGCGTTAGTGAAAATCCTACGCAATCTCATTCAAACTGCTCAAATCCCTAATCAGATATTGAGTCAATTGCACAAAACTACCACATTTGCGGCTAGGTTTGCAGAAAACCACCAAGTTGCTAATTTGTTGCAAAAATCACTGTGTTTTCACTAAACCTCTTGCAGAAAGCATTGATCATCCACTTTGGCTAAGCGTGTTTATGACAGATGGGTCCAGATCGTCAGAGCTGACTTGGCCAAAAATTGACGCACACACCCCTGGAATTTAAAAACAAATGCAATCAGGCGAGGATGACGCTTAAATCCCGATGTTGGACTCGTCCGCCCGCTCATATCCGTCGTTGTTGAGCTCGGTTGCGACGGGATCCGTCGAGGGGAGGTGCTGCAGCCACGGCTCCTCCTCAGGCGAGGATGACGCGATGGTGGCCCAGCTCCGGCCGCCGTCGATTTGTGGACCTATTCCTCTGGCACCGTCCACTCATCGGCTCTACTCGCAGGGAGGGTGTACCCTAGGGTGGGCAGCATCTACTTTGGGCGCTGGCACGGTGGGAAGGTCTCGCATGGCCGGGCGAGGCCTCGCGCTGATGGCAAAGCGGCAGTGTTGGAGAAGGGAGAAAGATTGTGGAGTTGGAGAGGGAGAGGGGGCGGCGGTGGTGCCCGGTGCACCGGCGAACTATCGGCAGCGAGCTGCTGGGAAGCCGGGGGGAGCGGCGCGAGGCTAGATGGCGTGTGCGCACAGGACGGCGGGGCTCTCTTGCGGGCCTGGAAGAGGCATCGGAGACGGGCGGAGCCGACGGCGCTAGGAGCCGAAGCGCATGGAGGTTAGGCCCCATCCACGGTGCCGAGCGGCCACAACATCCTGACGGACAACAGGCAAAGGACGAGCTCCCGGCGGCCACTACGAGAAAAACTGGGGTTGCCGACGGCCAAATCTATGCCGACGGTACCCGTCGGCATCTATGGACCTATGCCGACGGCCAAGGAAAGGCCGTAGGCGTAGAAAAGTCGTCGGCATACATTCATCTATGCCGACGGGGCCGTCGGCATAGACCAGGCCATCGGGACCGCCCGAGGTACACCTCACGGGCCGTCGGCATAGGACAAAGCCGTCGACATAGCCGTGGCCCACCCGCCGGTCGGGCCGACCATTTGACGGCGTTGATCCCACGCCGACGGGCGCAGAACGGTAGTTGGCATATCTGTGGCAGAGGTAGGCCTACGGCAAAGCCGTCGGCGTAGGCCCCTTCGCCACGTCATTGATCCGTGTGCCACGCCACGTCATCGATCCAGGGACAACCTCGCAGGTATATTAGATATGCCGACGGCCTTGCCGCCGCAGACACGGTATTTTACTTTATTTTTTATTTTTACTCTGCTTTGTTATTTTTACATTATTTTAGTTTTTGATTTTTTATAAGATAATAATGCATTATCTAAAAAACATACCAGATGGTATATCGATTGCCCCTGCTATTTAACGTCGCTATCGTCGTGTCACGGAGGGGGGAAACGATAGACACGGAAGGAATTCGGGTGGTGGGGGGATTCGGGGTGTAGCTATGTCACCGAAACATCGCACGGGTCCCGATGCATATGTGAAAGTGTTCATGCATGCGTAGACGCCCGTCTTGGGGGCTTCGGTGTGCCCCCCCCCCTCACTGGACGGCGCCGCCGGTACTTGAGGGGGGAAAGCAGACGCGTGGTGTCTACACGGAAGGGATCTTGCTGTGGGTATGGCCCGGATGTTGCTCTAGAGTGTTCCTATGGGCTGACCTAACACAACCGGGTGGGGAGGTCCACTGGTCAAAGCTCGTCCGTGCAAAGTCAAAGGGCTAGACCGCGTGGTCAAACGCTACAGGGTTAGGCGGGACGGGGGCACTGGGGGGTAGCAACGCCACCGGAGCGTCGCACCGGGCCCTCATACATGCGGGGTGGTGTGGTGGCATGTCCGAAGAGGCGGCACGCGTGTCCGGGGTGTGCCCCCCTCACGGACGGCGCTGCCGCCGGTACTTGGAGGGGGGAAACGGACGCATGGGGTCTACACGGAAGGGATCTTGCTGTGGGTATGGCCCGGATGTTCCTCTAGAGTGTTCCTATGGGCTGACCTAACACAACCGGGTGGGGAGGTCCACTGGTCAAAGCCCGTCCGTGCAAAGTCAAAGGGCTAGATCGCGTGGTCAAACGCTACAGGGTTAGGCGGGAGGGGGGCACTGGGGGTAGCAATGCCACCGGAGCGTCGCACCGGGCCCTCATACATGCGGGGTGGTGTGGTGGCATGTCCGAAGAGGCGGCACGCGTGTCCGGGGTGTGCCCCCCTCACGGACGGCGCCGCCGCCGGCACCTGGAGGGGGAAACGGACGCGTCGGGTCTACACGGAGGGGATCTTGCTGTGGAGTCCGCCCGGATGTTGCTCAGAGTGTTCCTATGGACTGACCTAACACAACCGGTGGGGAGGTCCACCGGTCAAAGCCCGTCTGTGCAAAGTCAAAGGGCTAGATCGCGTGGTCAAACGCTTCTGAGGTTAGGCGGGACGGGGCCCTGGGGGTAGCAATGCCACCCGAGCGTCGCACGGGGCCCTCATACATGCGGGGTGGTGTGGTGGCATGTCCGAAGAGGCGGCACGCGTCTCCGGGGTGTGCCCCCCCCTCACGGACGGCGCCGCCGCCGGCACCTGGAGGGGGAAACAGACGCGTTGGGTCTACACGGAGGGGATCTTGGCGTGGGTCTGGCCCGGATGTTGCTCCAAAGTGTTCCTATAGGCTGACCTAACACAACCAGGTGGATAGGTCCACTGCTCAAAGCCCGTCCGTGCAAAGTCAAAGGGCTAGATCCCGTGGTCAAATGCTCTGAGGTTAGGCGGGAGGGGGGCACTGGGAGGTAGCAATGCCACCGGAGCGTCGCACCGGGCCCTCATACATGCGGGGTGGTGTGGTGGCATGTCCGAAGAGGCGGCACGCGTGTCCGGGGTGTGCCCCTCCTCACGGACGGCGCCGCCGCCGGCACCTGGAGGGGGGAAACGGACGCGTCGTGTCTACACGGAGGGGATCTTGCTGTGGGTCTGGCCCGGATGTTGCTCCAGAGTGTTCCTATGGGCTGACCTAACACAACCGGGTGGGGAGGTCCACTGGTCAAAGCCCGTCCGTGCAAAGTCAAAGGGCTAGATCGCATGGTCAAACGCTACAGGGTTAGGCGGGACGGGGGCACTGGGGGGTAGCAATGCCACCGGAGCGTCGCACCGGGCCCTCATACATGCGGGGTGGTGTGGTGGCATGTCTGAAGAGGCGGGACGCGTCTCCGGGGCGTGGCCCCCCCTCCCGGACGGCGCCGCCGGCGGCACCTCGAGGGGGGGAACGGACGCGTCGGGTCTACTAGGAGGGGATCTTCCGTGGGTCTGGCCCGGATGTTGCTCAAGAGAGATCCTATGGACTGACCTGACACAACCGGGTGGGGAGGTCCACTGGTCAAAGCCCGTCCGTGCAAAGTGGATGGGCTAGATCGCGTGGTCAAACGCCTTCTGAGGTTAGGCGGGACGCGGGCACTAGGGGTAGCAATGCCACCGGGCTGCCGCACCGGGCCCTCATACATGTCTTGAGGTGGTGTGGTGGCATGTCCGAAGAGGCGGCACGCTGTCCGGTGTGCCCCTCACGGACAGCGCCGCCGATGGCACCTGGAGGGGGGAAACGGATGCGTCGGGTCTACACGGAGGGGATCTTGCTGTGGGTCTGGCCCGGATGTTGCTCCAGAGTGTTCCTATGGGCTGACCTAACACAACCAGGTGGGGAGGTCCATTGGTCAAAGCCCGTCCGTGCAAAGTCAAAGGGCTAGATCGCGTGGTCAAACGCTACAGGGTTAGGCGGGAGGGGGGCACTGGGGGGTAGCAATGCCACCGGAGCGTCGCACCGGGCCCTCATACATGCGGGGTGGTGTGGTGGCATGTCCGAAGAGGCGGCACGCGTGTCCGGAGTGCCCCTCACGGACGGGCCGCCGCCACCGCACTGGAGAAAGCAGACGTCCCGGGTCTACGGAGGGGATCTTGCTGTGGGTCTGACCCGGATGTTGCTCCAGAGTGTTCCTATGGACTGACCTAACACAACCGGGTGGGGAGGTCCACTGGTCAAAGCCCGTCCGTGCAAAGTCAAAGGGCTAGATCGCGTGGTCAAACGCTACAGGGTTAGGCGGGACGGGGGCACTGGGGGGTAGCAATGCCACCGGAGCGTCGCACCGGGCCCTCATACATGCGGGGTGGTGTGGTGGCATGTCCGAAGAGGCGGCACGCGTGTCCGGGGTGTGCCCCCCCTCACGGACGGCGCCGCCGCCAGCACCTGGAGGGGGGAAACGGACGCGTCGGGTCTACACGGAGGGGATCTTGCTGTGGGTCTGGCCCGGATGTTGCTCCAGAGTGTTCCTATGGGCTGACCTAACACAACCGGGTGGGGAGGTCCACTGGTCAAAGCCCGTCCGTGCAAAGTCAAAGGGCTAGATCGCGTGGTCAAACGCTACAGGGTTAGGCGGGACGGGGGCACTAGGGGTAGCAATGCCACCGGAGCGTCGCACCGGGCCCTCATACATGCGGGGTGGTGTGGTGGCATGTCCGAAGAGGCGGCACGCGTGTCCGGGGTGTGCCCCCCTCACGGACGGCGCCACGCAGACCTCGAGAAAGCAGACGTCCGGGTCTACACGGAGGGATCTTCTGTGGGTCTGGCCCGGATGTTGCTCAGAGTGTTCCTATGGGCTGACCTAACACAACCGGGTGGGGAGGTCCATCGTCAAAGCCCGTCCGTGCAAAGTCAAAGGGCTAGATCGCGTGGTCAAACGCTTCTGAGGTTAGGCGCGGACGCGGGCACTGGGGTAGCAATGCCACGGGCTGCCGCAGGGCCCTCATACATGCGGGTGGTGTGGTGGCATGTCCGAAGAGGCGGCACGCAGCGTCGGTGTGCCTCACGGACGCACGGCCGCCACCGGCACTGGAGGGAAACGGATGCGTCGGGTCTACACGGAGGGGATCTTGCTGTGGGTCTGGCCCGGATGTTGCTCCAGAGTGTTCCTATGGGCTGACCTAACACAACCAGGTGGGGAGGTCCACTGGTCAAAGCCCGTCCGTGCAAAGTCAAAGGGCTAGATCGCGTGGTCAAACACTACAGGGTTAGGCGGGAGGGGGGCACTGGGGGTAGCAATGCCACCGGAGCGTCGGACCGGGCCCTCAAACATGCGGGGTGGTGTGGTGGCATGTCCGAAGAGGCGACGCAGCGTGTCCGGTGTGCCCCCCCTCACGACGGGCGCCACCGGCACTGGAGAAACGGACGCGTCCGGGTCTACGGAGGGATCTTCTTGCTGTGGGTCTGACCCGGATGTTCCTCCAGAGTGTTCCTATGGACTGACCTAACACAACCGGGTGAGGAGGTCCACTGGTCAAAGCCCGTCCGTGCAAAGTCAAAGGGCTAGATCGCGTGGTCAAACGCTACAGGGTTAGGCGGGAGGGGGGCACTGGGAGGTAGCAATGCCACCGGAGCGTCGCACCGGGCCCTCATACATGCGGGGTGGTGTGGTGGCATGTCCGAAGAGGCGGCACGCGTGTCCGGGGTGTGCCCCTCCTCACGGACGGCGCCGCCGCCGGCACCTGGAGGGGGAAGCAGACGGACGTCGTGTCTACACGGAGGATCTTCTTTGTGGGTCTGGCCCGGATGTTGCTCCAGAGTGTTCCTATGGACTGACCTAACACAACCGGTGGGGAGGTCCATCGGGTCAAAGCCCGTCCGTGCAAAGTCAAAGGGCTAGATCGCATGGTCAAACGCTTCTGTGGTTAGGCGGGGCCAGGGGCACTGGGGTAGTAATGCCACCGGAGGCCGCGACCGCCCCTCATACATGCGGGGTGGTGTGGTGGCATGTCAGAAGAGGCGGCACGCGTGTCCAGGGTGTGCCCCCCCTCACGGACGGCGCCGCCGCCGGCACCTGGAGGGGGGAAATGGACGCGTCGGGTCTACACGGAGGGGATCTTGCTGTGGGTCTTGCCCGGATGTTGCTCCAGAGTGTTCCTATGGGCTGAACTAACACAACCGGGTGGGGAGGTCCACTGGTCAAAGCCCGTCCGTGCAAAGTCAAAGGGCTAGATCGCGTGGTGAAACGCTGAGTGGTTAGGCGGGACGGGGCTTTGGGGGGTAGTAATGCCATCGGAGGCGTCAGACCGGGCCCTCATACATGAGGGTGGTGTGGTGGCATGTCCGAAGAGGCGGCACGCAGTGTCCGGTGTGCCCCCTCACGGGACGGCGCCGCTACCGCACTGGAGGGGGGAAAGCGGATGCGTCGGGTCTACACGGAGGGATCTCGGCTGTGGGTGCAGCGGATGTTGCTCCAGTGTTCCTATGGGCAGACCTAACACAACCGGGTGGGGAGGTCCACTGGTCAAAGCCCGTCCGTGCAAAGTTAAAGGGCTAGATCGCGTGGTCAAACACTACATGCTTAGGCGGGAGGGGGGCACTGGGGTGTAGCAATGCCACCGGAGCGTCACACCGGGCCCTCATACATGTGGGGTGGTGTGGTGGCATGTCGAAGAGGCGGCGCAGCGTGTCCGGTGTGCCCTCACGGACGGCGCCGCCACACCGGCACTGGAGGGGGAACGGACGCGGCCGGGTCTACACGGAGGGATCTTGCGTGTGTCCGACCCGGATGTTCCTCCAAAGTGTTCCTATGGATGACCTAACACAACCGCTGGGGAGGTCCTTTGGTCAAAGCCCGTCTGCAAAGTCAAAGGGCTAGATCGCGTGGTCAAAACGCTGTGGTTAGGCGGGAGGGGCACCGAGGGGTAGCAATGCCACCGGAAGGCGTCGACCGGGCCCTCATACATGCGGGGTGGTGTGGTGGCATGTCCGAAGAGGCGCACGCGTGTCCGGTGTGCCCCTCCTCACGGACGCGCGGCCGCCACGCACTGGAGGGGGAAACGGACGCTGTCGTGTCTACACGGAGGGGATCTTCGTGGGTCTGGTCCGGATGTTGCTCCAGAGTGTTCCTATGGGTTGACCTAACACAACCGGGTGGGGAGGTCCATTTGGTCAAAGCCCGTCGTGCAAAGTCAAAGGGCTAGATCGCATGGTCAAACGCCTTCTGAGGTTAGGCGGGACCGGGGGCACTTTCGGGAGTAGCAATGCCACCGGAGGCGTCGCAGACCGGGCCCTCATACATCTTGAGGGTGGTGTGGTGGCATGTCCGAAGAGGCGGCACGCGTGTCCGGTGTGCCCCCTCACGGACGGCGGCCGCCCGCCGCACCTCGAGGGGAAGCGGACGCGTCGGGTCTACGGAGGGATCTTGTGGTCCGCCCGGATGTTGCTCTAGAGTGTTCCTATGGGCTGACCCTAACACAACCAGGTGGGGAGGTCCACCGTCAAAGCCCGTCCGTGCAAAGTCGAAAGGGCTAGATCGCGTGGTCAAACGCTACAGGGTTAGGGCGGACGGGCAGGGGGGTAGCAATGCCACCGGAGCTGCCGACCGGCCCCTCATACATGCGGGTGGTGTGGTGGCATGTCCAGAAGAGGCGCACGCGTGTCCGGTGTGCCCCTCACGGACGCGCCGCTACCGGCACTGGAGGGGGGAAACGGATGCGTCGGGTCTACCGGAGGAGGATCTTCTGTGGGTCCGCCCGGATGTTGCTCCAGAGTGTTCCTATGGGCTGACCTAACACAACCAGTGGGGAGGTCCATCGTCAAAGCCCGTGGCTTGCGTGCAAAGTCAAAGGGCTAGATCGCGTGGTCAAACACTGAGTGGTTAGGGCGGAGGGGGCCTTTGGGGGTAGCAATGCCACCGGAGCATCGCACCGGGCCCTCATACATCTTGAGGGTGGTGTGGTGGCATGTCAGAAGAGCCTTGGCGTGTCAACGTGTGTGTGCCCCTCCCGCAGACGGCCCGCCACCGGCACTGGAGGGGGAAAAGACGGATGGTCCCGGGTCTACGGAGGGGATCTTCTTGTGGTCCGACCCGGATGTTCCTCCAGTGTTCCTATGGACTGACCTAACACAACCGGGTGAGGAGGTCCACTTTGGTCAAAGCCCGTCCGTGCAAAGTCAAAGGGCTAGATCGCGTGGTCAAACGCTTCTGAGGTTAAGCGGGAGGGGGCCTTGGGAGGTAGCAATGCCACCGGAGGCGTCGCACCGGGCCCCTCATACATGCGGGGTGGTGTGGTGGCATGTCCTAAGAGGCGGCACGCGTGTCGAGTGTGCCTCCTCCCAGACGGCGGCATGCCTTGGCGCAGACCGAGGGGAGAAGCAGACGCGTCGTGTCTACACGGAGGGGATCTTGCCTGTGGAGTCCGGCCCCGGATGTTGCTCCAGAGTGTTCCTATGGGCTGACCTAACACAACCGGGTGGGGAGGTCCCTGGTCAAAGCCCGTCTGCAAAGTCAAAGTCGAGGCTAGATCGCATGGTCAAACGCTCTGAGGGTTAGGCGGACGGGGCACTCGGGGGATGTAATGCCACCGGAGGCGTCATGCCGGGCCCTCATACATGCGGGGTGGTGTGGTGGCATGTCCGAAGAGGCGGCACGCGTGTCCGGTGTGCCCCCTCACGGACGCAGACGGCGCCGCCCGCACCTCGAGGGGAAACGGACGCCCGGGTCTACGGAGGGGATCTTGCTTTGTGGAGTCCGCCCGGATGTTGCTCCAGTGTTCCTATGGGCTGACCCTAACACAACCGGGTGGGGAGGTCCACCGTCAAAGCCCGTCCGTGCAAAGTCAAAGGACTAGATCGCGTGGTCAAACGCTATGAGGTTAGGCGGAAGTGACAGCGAACCGGGGGTAGCAATGCCACGGAGGCGTGCACGGGCCCTCATACATGCGGGGGTGGTGTGGTGGCATGTCCCAAGAGGCGGCACGCGTGTCCAGTGTGCCCCCCCTCACAGACGGCGCGCCCAGCACTGGAGGGGGAAAGCGGATGCGTCGGGTCTACGGAGGGATCTCGGCTGTGGGTCTGGCCCGGATGTTGCTCCAGAGTGTTCCTATGGGCAGACCCTAACACAACGGGTGGGAGGTCCCTGGGTCAAAGCCCGTCTGCAAAGTTAAAGGGCTAGATCGTGGTCAAACACTACATGCTTAGGCGGGAGGGGGGGGCACTGGGTGTAGCAATGCCATCGGAGCGCCACACCGGCCCTCATACATGTGGGGTGGTGTGGTGGCATGTCCGAAGAGGCGACACAGCGTGTCAAAGTGTGCCCCCCCCCTCCGCAGACTGGCGCCGCAAGCACTTTGGAGAAGCAGACGCGTCGGGTCTACACGGAGGGATCTTCTTGTGTGTCGGCCCGGATGTTCCTCCAAAGTGTTCCTATGGGCTGACCCTAACACAACCGGGTGGGGAGGTCCATCGTCAAAGCCGTCCGTCTGCAAAGTCAAAGGGCTAGATCGTGGTCAAAGCCTCTGAGGTTAGGCGGAGGGGGCACCGGAGGGAGTAGCAATGCCACCGGAGTGTCGCACACGGCCCTCAGACATGCGGGGCGGTGTGGTGGCATGTCAGAAGCTGACTGCAGCGTGTCCGGGTGTGCCCTCCTCACAGACGGCGCCGCCGCCGCACTGCGGCACTGGGGGGAACGGACGTCGCTCAGGTCTACGGAGGGATCTTGCTTTGTGGAGTCCGCCCGGATGTTGCTCGAGAGTGTTCCTTTGGGCTGACCTGACACAACCGGGTGGGGAGGTCCACTGGTCAAAGCCCGTCCGTGCAAAGTCAAAGGGCTAGATCGCATGGTCAAACGCTTCTGAGGGTTAGGCGGGGCCAGGGCACCGGGGGTAGCAATGCCACCGAGGCGTCGCCACCGGGCCCTCATACATGCGAGGGTGGTGTGGTGGCATGTCAGAAAGCTGCAGCGTGTCCGGTGTGCCCCCCCTCACGGACGCGCGCCGCTACCGCACTGGAGAAAGCGGATGCGCCGGGTCTACGGAGGGGATCTGCTGTGGAGTGCAGCGGATGTTGCTCAGAGTGTTCTATGGGCTGACCTAACACAACCGGGTGGGGAGGTCCACTGGTCAAAACCCGTCCGTGCAAAGTCGAAGGGCTAGATCGCGTGGTCAAACACTACAGGGTTAGGCGGGGGAGACCTTTGGGGGTAGCAATGCCACGGAGGCGTCGCACCGGGCCCTCATACATGCGGGGTGGTGTGGTGGCATGTCCGGAAGAGGCGACGCTGCGTGTCCGGGCGTGCCCCTCCACAGACAGCCCATGGCCGGCACCGGAGGGGGAAACGGACGCGTCGGGTCTACGGAGGGATCTTCTTTGTGGGTCTGGCCCGGATGTTGCTCAGAGTGTTCCTATGGGCAGACCCTAACACAACCGGGTGGGGAGGTCCTTTGGTGGCTCACGTCCGTGCAAAGTCAAAGGGCTAGATCGCGTGGTCAAACGCTCTGAGGTTAAGCGGGAGGGCACTGGGGTAGCAATGCCAGGGAGGCGTCGCGACCGGCCCTCATACATGCGGGGTGGTGTGGTGGCATGTCAGAAGAGGCGGCACGCAGCGTGTCAAAGGGGTGTGCCCTCACGGACGCAAGGCGCCGCCCTAGAAGCACTGGAGAGAAACGGACGCGTCGGGTCTACACGGAGGGGATCTTGCTGTGGGTCTGGCCCGGATGTTGCTCCAGAGTGTTCCTTTGGGCTGACCTAACACAATAGGGTGGGGAGGTCCACTGGTCAAAGCCCGTCCGTGCAAAGTCAAAGGGCTAGATCGCATGGTCAAACGCCTTCTGAGGTTAAGCGGAGGGCATTGGGAGGTAGCAATGCCACGGGCGTCGCACCGGCCCCTCATACATGCGGGGGTGGTGTGGTGGCATGTCCGAAGAAGCGCACGGCGTGTCGAGTGTGCCCTCCCTCACAGACGGCCTTGCCGCCCAGCACCTGGAGAAGCGGACGCGTCGGGTCTACACGGAGGGGATCTTGCTGTGGGTCTGGCCCGGATGTTGCTCCAGAGTGTTCCTATGGGCTGACCTAACACAACCGGGTGGGGAGGTCCACTGGTCAAAGCCCGTCCGTGCAAAGTCAAAGGGCTAGATCGCGTGGTCAAACGCTACAGGGTTAGGCGGGACGGGGGCACTGGGGGTAGCAATGCCACCGGAGCGTCGCACCGGGCCCTCATACATGCGGGGTGTTGTGGTGGCATGTCCGAAGAAGCGGCTGACGCGTGTCGAGTGTGCCCCCTCAGACGACGGCCGGCCCGCCGGCACTGGAGGAAGCAGACGCGTCGGGTCTACGGAGGGATCTTCTGCGGGTGCAGGCGGATGTTGCTCGAGGAGTGTTCCTATGGGCTGACCTAACACAACCGGGTGGGGAGGTCCAACTGGTCAAAGCCCGTCAGGTGCAAAGTCAAGGGCTAGATCGCGTGGTCAAACGCCTTCTGAGGGTTAAGGCGGGGCGGGGCAATCGGGTGTAGCAATGCCACGGGAGGCGTCACCGGAGCCCTCATACATGCGGGGTGGTGTGGTGGCATGTCAGAAGAAGCGGCAGCGCTGTCCGGTGTGCCCCTCACGCAGACTGGCGGCGCCGCACGGCACACTGGAGAAGCGGATGCGTCGTCAGTCTACGGAGGATCTTCTTTGTGGAGTGCAGCGGATGTTGCTCCAGAGTGTTCCTATGGGCTGACCTAACACAACCGGGTGGGGAGGTCCACTGGTCAAAGCCCGTCCGTGCAAAGTCAAAGGGCTAGATCGCGTGGTCAAACACTACAGGGTTAGGCGGGAGGGGGGCACTGGGGGGTAGCAATGCCACCGGAGGCGTCACGGAGCCCTCATACATCTTGAGGTGGTGTGGTGGCATGTCCGAAGAGGCGGCAGCGTGTCCGGTGTGCCCCCCTCACAGACAGCGCCTTGTGCCACGGCACTGGAGAAGCAGATCGTCGGGTCTACGGAGGGGATCTTCTTGTGTGTCCCAGCCCGGATGTTGCTCCAAAGAGTGTTCCTATGGGCTGACCTAACACAACGGGTGGGAGGTCCACTGGTCAAAGCCCGTCCGTGCAAAGTCAAAGGGCTAGATCGCGTGGTCAAGCGCTACAGGGTTAGGCGGGACGGGGGCACTGGGGGGTAGCAATGCCACCGGAGCGTCGTGGAGCCCTCATACATGCGAGGTGGTGTGGTGGCATGTCGAAGAGGCGACGCAGCGTGTCCGGTGTGCCCTTCCTCACGGACGGGCGCCGCCGCCTTTACCGCACTGCCAGGGGGAAGCAGACGCGTCAGGTCTACGGAGGGGATCTTCTGTGGGTGCAGCCCGGATGTTGCTCGAGAGTGTTCTATGGGCTGACCTAACACAACCGGGTGGGGAGGTCCATCGTCAAAGCCCGTCCGTGCAAAGTCAAGGCTAGATCGCATGGTCAAAGCAGCTTCTGGGGTTAAGCGGGGACGGGGGCCTGGGGGTAGCAATGCCACCGGAGGCGTCGCCCGGGCCCCTCATACATGAGGTGGTGTGGTGGCATGTCCGAAGAGGCGGCACGCGTGTCGGGTGTGCCCCCTCACAGACGGCGCCATGCCCGCACCGGTGGAGAAGCAGACGCGTCGGGTCTACGGAGGGATCTTCTTGTGGGTGCAGCCGGATGTTGCTCCAGAGTGTTCCTATGGGCTGACCCTAACACAACGGGTGGGGAGGTCCAGGTGGCCCGTCAGTGCAAAGTCAAAGGCTAGATCGCGTGGTCAAACACTTCTGAGGGTTAGGCGGGAGGGGGCCTTTGGGGGTAGCAATGCCACCCGGGAGGCGTCGTACCGGGCCCTCATACATGCGGGGTGGTGTGGTGGCATGTCAGAAGAGGCGGCACGTGTCTCCGGGGTGTGCCCTCCCTCACGGACGGCGCCGCCGGCACACTCTAGAGAAAGCAGACGCGTCGGGTCTACACGGAGGGATCTTGCCGTGGGTGCAGCCGGATGTTGCTCCAGTGTTCCTATGGGCTGACCTAAAACAACCGGGTGGGGAGGTCCTCTGGTCTAAGCCCGTCCGTGCCTCGTCACAGGGCTAGATCGCGTGGTAAAACGCTACAGGGTTAGGCGGGAGGGGGGGCCTTGGGGTAGTAGCAATGCCACCGGAAGGCGTCATGCCGGGCCCCTCATACATGCGGGGTGGTGTGGTGGCATGTCAGAAAGAAGTGACGCAGCGTGTCCGGTGTGCCCTCCACCAGACGGCGCCGCCCCCAGCACCTGGAGGAAGCGGACGCGTCTGGGTCTACGGAGGGATCTTCTTTGTGGGTCTGGCCCGGATGTTGCTCGAGTGTTCCTATGGGTGACCCTAACACAACCGGGTGAGGAGGTCCTTTGGTCAAAGCCCGTCCGTGCAAAGTCAAAGGCTAGATCGCGTGGTCAAGCACTCTGAGGGTTAAGCGGGAGGGGGCACTGGGGAGTAGCAATGCCACCGGGCGTCGCACCGGCCCTCATACATTGAGGGGGTGGTGTGGTGGCATGTCCGAGGCTGCACGCGTGTCAGGTGTGCCCCCTCACAGACGGCGCCGCCGCCCGGCACTGGAGGAAGCAGACGCGTCGGTCTACGGAGGGATCTTCTTTGTGGAGTGCAGCCGGATGTTGCTCCAGTGTTCCTATGGGCTGACCCTAACCTGGCAGCGTTGGGGAGGTCCATCGGTCATGGTGGCTTTCCGTCGATGCAAAGTCAAGGGCTAGATCCCGGCGTGGTCAAGCGCTCTGAGGTTAAGGCGGAGACGGGGCAGAGGGGGTAGCAATGCCACGGAGGCGTCGCACCGGCCCTCATACATCTTGAGGGTGGTGTGGTGGCATGTCAGAAGAGAGGCGGCACGCAGCGTGTCCAAAGTGTGCCCCCCTCACAGACGGCGCCTTACCGACACTGGAGGGAAAGCAGGATCTTGTCGGGTCTGCACGGAGGGGATCTTGCTGTGGGTCTGGCCCGGATGTTGCTCCAGCGTGTTCCTATGGACTGACCTAACACAACCCGGGGGGGAGGTCCAACTGGTGGCTCCCGTCCGTGCAAAGTCAAAGGCTAGATCGCGTGGTCAAGCCTTCTGAGGTTAGGCGGGAGGGGGCCTTTGGGGGTAGCAATGCCACGGAGGCCGCAGACCGGGACCCTCATACATGCGAGGTGGTGTGGTGGCATGTCGAAGAAGGCGACTTGGCGTGTCCGGTGTGCCCCCCTCACAGACAGCCTTGGCCGCTTGGCACTGGAGAAGCGGATCGTCCGGGTCTACGGAGGGATCTTCTGTGGAGTGCAGCGGATGTTGCTCAGAGTGTTCCTATGGGCTGACCCTAACACAACCGGGTGGGGAGGTCCTTTGGTCAAAGCCCGTCAAGTGCAAAGTCAAAGGGCTAGATCGCGTGGTCAAACACTCTGAGGTTAGGCGGGAGGGGGGCACTGGGGTAGCAATGCCACCGGGCGTGCCGCCGGGAACCCTCATACATGCGGGTGGTGTGGTGGCATGTCCAAGAGGCTGCACGCGTGTCGGGGTGTGCCCCCCTCACCAGACTTGACCTTGCGCCGGCACCTGGAGAAGCAGACGTCCCGGGTCTACCGCGGAGAGGATCTTGCTTTGTGGAGTGCAAGCGGATGTTGCTCGAGTGTTCCTATGGGCTGACCCTAACACAACCAGGGTGGGGAGGTCCTTTGGTCAAAGCCCGTCCGTGCAAAGTCAAAGGGCTAGATCGCGTGGTCAAGCGCTCTGAGGAGTTAGGCGGGAGGGGGCACTGGGGGTAGCAATGCCACTTGGGAGGCGTCGTGGGGACCCCTCATACATGCGAGGTGGTGTGGTGGCATGTCCAGAGAAGAGGCTGACGCAGCGTGTCGGAGTGTGCCCCCCTCACAGACCGGCCTTAGCCCGCCACGGCACTGGAGGGGGAAGCCAGGATCGTCGGGTCTACGGAGGGATCTTCTTTGTGGGTGCAGCCCGGATGTTGCTCAGAGTGTTCCTATGGGCTGACCCTAACACAACCGGGTGGGGAGGTCCAGCTTTGGTGGCCCGTCCGTGCAAAGTCAAAGGCTAGATCAGCGTGGTCAAAGCCTTCTGAGGGTTAGGCGGGAGGGGGCATTGGGGTAGCAATGCCACGGAGGCGTCATGCAAGACCCTCATACATCTTGAGGGGTGGTGTGGTGGCATGTCAAAGAAGCGTACAGCGTGTCCGGGTGTGCCTCCTGCAGACAGCCTTGCGCCCGGCTTTGGAGGAAGCAGACGCCAGTGTCAGATCTGGAGGATCTTGTATGGGTCTGTGCAGCCGGATGTTGCTCGAGAAGTGTTCCTATGGGCTGACCCTAACACAACCGGGTGAGGAGGTCCCTTTGGTGGCTCCGGTCCGTGCAAAGTCAAAGGGCTAGATCGCGTGGTCAAACGCTACTGGGGTTAGGCGGGGACGGGGCCTGGGGGTAGCAATGCCATCGGGAGGCGTCATACCGGGCCCCTCATACATGCGGTGGTGTGGTGGCATGTCAGAAGAAGCTGACACAGCGTGTCAAAGTGTGCCCCCACCTCACAGACCAGCGCCTTGCCGCGCACTGGAGAGAAGCGGATGGCGTCGGGTCTACGGAGGATCTTGCTTGTGGAGTGCACCCGGATGTTGCTCAGAGTGTTCCTATGGGCTGACCCTAACACAACCGGGTGGGGAGGTCCTTTGGTGGCTTGAGTCCGTGCAAAGTCAAAGGGCTAGATCGCGTGGTCAAACGCTTCTGAGGTTAAGCGGGAGGGGCACTGAGGGGTAGCAATGCCACGGGCGTCACACGGGCCCTCATACATGAGGGAGTGGTGTGGTGGCATGTCCAAGAGGCAGCCGCGTGTCAGTGTGCCCTCCGCAGACTGACGCCGCCTTGGCACACAGGAGAAGCAGACGCGTCGTCCAGGTCTACGGAGGGATCTTGCGTGGAGTCGGCCGGATGTTGCTCCAAAGTGTTCCTATGGGCTGACCCTAACACAACCCGGTGGGAGGTCCCTTTGGTCAAAGCCCGTCCGTGCAAAGTCGAAAGGCTAGATCGGCGTGGTCACAGCTTCTGAGGTTAGGCGGGAGGGGAGAGCCTTTGGGGGTAGCAATGCCACGGGCGTCGCAGGGCCCCTCATACATGCTTGAGGTGGTGTGGTGGCATGTCCAGAAGAAGGCGGCAGCGATGTCAGTGTGCCCTCC
This sequence comes from Aegilops bicornis, assembly GCA_021605145.1. Classification (NCBI taxonomy): domain Eukaryota; kingdom Viridiplantae; phylum Streptophyta; class Magnoliopsida; order Poales; family Poaceae; genus Aegilops; species Aegilops bicornis. The sequence goes on along the minus strand of CM038673.1, from coordinate 613,609,007 downwards.
TCCGACGCATGCCGCCCGGCACTTTGGAGAAAGCGGATCTTGTCGGGTCTACGGAGGGATCTTCGCGTGGAGTGCAGCGGATGTTGCTCAGAGTGTTCCTATGGGCTGACCCTAACACAACCGGGTGAGGGAGGTCCACTGGTCAAAGCCCGTCCGGTGCAAAGTCAAAGGGCTGGAATCGCGTGGTCAGGCACTACGGGGTTAGGCGGGACGGGGCACTGGGGGTAGCAATGCCACCGGAGGCGTCGCACCAAGGGCCCTCATATACATGCGGGGTGGTGTGGTGGCATGTCCAGAAGCTGACGCAGCGTGTCAAAGTGTGCCCTCCCTCACAGACCCAGCCTTGGCAGCACCTGGAGAAGCAGACAGCGTCTGGAGTCTACGGAGGGATCTTGCTGTGGAGTCTGGCCCGGATGTTGCTCAAGTGTTCCTATGGGCTGACCCTAACACACATCCCGGGTGGGGAGGTCCCTTTGGTCAAAGCCCGTCCGTGCAAAGTCAAAGGGCTAGATCAGCGTGGTCAAAGCGCTTCTGAGGTTAAGCGGGAGGGGGCAGCTGAGGGGTAGCAATGCCACCCGGAGGCGTCGCACCAGGCCCTCATACATCTTGAGGTGGTGTGGTGGCATGTCCGAAGAGGCGGCCTGGCGTGTCGAGTGTGCCCCTCTCACAGTCGGGCCATGTGCATGGCCGGCACTGGGGGAAAGCGGACGCGTCGGGTCTACGGAGGGGATCTTGCTGTGGGTCTGGCAGGATGTTGCTCGAGTGTTCCTATGGGGCTGACCCTAACACAACAAGGGTGGGGAGGTCCCTTTGGCCAAGCCCGTCCGTGCAAAGTCAAAGCGGGCTAGATATGTGGTCGGCGCTACAGGGTTAGAGGCCAGGACGGGGCACTGGGGGTAGTAATGCCACCGGGCGTCGCACAGGCCCCTCATTATGCATGCAGGGGTGGTGTGGTGGCATGTCGAAGAGGCGGCACGCGTGTCCGGTGTGCCCCCCTCACAGACCCGGGCCTTGGCAGCACCTTTGGAGGAAGCGGATGCGTCGGGTCTACATGGAGGGATCTTCTTTGTGGGTCTGGCTGCGGATGTTGCTCAGTGTTCCCTATGGGCTGACCCTAACACAACCGGGTGGGGAGGTCCACTTTGGTGGCCCATCCGTGCAAAGTCAAAGGGCTAGATCGCGTGGTCAAAGCACTCTGAGGGTTAGGCGGAGGGGGGCCTGGGGGTAGCAATGCCGAGGCGTCGCCGGGCCCCTCATACATCTCTGGCGGGGGTGGTGTGGTGGCATGTCCGAAGAGGCTGACAGCGTGTCTGGGGCGTGTGCCCTCCCTCACGCAGACGGTGCCGCCACGCACTGGAGGGGGGCCTTGTCGGGTCTACACGGATGGGATCTTCGCTGTGAGTGCAGCAGGATGTTGCTCGGAAGTGTTCCTATGGGCTGACCTAACACAACGGTGGGGAGGTCCATCGGCTCAAAGCCGTCCGTGCAAAGTCGAAAGGGCTAGATCGCGTCAGTCAGCGCTCTGAGGGTTAGGCGGAGACCCAGGGGGGCAGCGGGGTAGCAATGCTGCCGGAGGCGTCGCACCGAGCCCTCATACATGCGGGGTGGTGTGGTGGCATGTCCTAGAGGCGCAGCGTGTCTCGAAGTGTGCCCCACTCACGGACGCCGCCTTCGGCACTGGAGAAAGCGGATCGTCGAGGTCTACGGAGGGATCTTGGCATGGAGTGCAGCGGATGTTGCTCGAGAGTGTTCCTATGGGCTGACCTAACACAACCCGGGTGGGGAGAGGTCCACTGGTGGTCAAGCGTCCGTGCAAAGTCAAAGGGCTAGATCGTGGTCAAACACTTCTGAGGTTAGGCGGGGCCCAGGGGGCAGGGGGTAGCAATGCCACCGGGCGTCGCCAGGGCCCTCATACATGCGGGGTGGTGTGGTGGCATGTCCGAAGGCGGCATCACGCGTGTCAGGGCGTGCCCCCTCCTGAAATGGCGCCGCCCGGCACCTGGAGAAAGCAGGGCCACGTCGGGTCTACACGGATGGGATCTTCTTTGTGGGTCCAGCCCGGATGTTGCTCGAGTGTTCCTATGGGCTGACCCTAACCTGGCCGGGTGGGGAGGTCCACTTTGGTCAAAGCCCGTCCGTGCAAAGTCAAAGCGGCTAGATCGCGTGGTCAGCTTCTGAGGTTAGGCGGGGCCGGGGCACTGGGGGGGTAGCAATGCCACGGAGGCGTCGCCGGGCCCTCATACATCTTGGGGTGGTGTGGTGGCATGTCGAAGAGGCGGCACGGCGTGTCGGGGTGTGCCCTCACGGACAGCTGGCCCTTGGCACTGGAGGGAAGCGGATCGTCGGGTCTACGGAGGGATCTTCTTTGTGGGTCTGGCCGGATGTTGCTCGCAGTGTTCCTATGGGTGACCCTAACACAACCGGGTGGGGAGGTCCACTGGTCAAAGCCCGTCCGTGCAAAGTCAAAGGCTAGATCGCGTGGTCAAACACTCTGAGGTGGTTAGGCGGACGGGGCACTGGGGTAGCAATGCCAGGAGGCGTGAAAGGCCGCACCGCATACATGCGGGGGTGGTGTGGTGGCATGTCCGAAGAGGCGCACAGCGTGTCAGTGCGTGCCCTCTCACGCAGGCGCCGCCGCGGCACTGGAGAAGCAGACGTCGGAGTCTACGGAGGGGATCTTGTGGGTCTGGACCGGATGTTGCCCAGAGTGTTCCTATGGGCTGACCTAACACAATTGGGGAGGTCCCTTTGGTCAAAGCTCCGTAGTGCAAAGTCAGGCGGCTAGAATCGGCGTGGTCAAACGCTCTGGGGGTTAGGCGGGACGGGGGCACCGGGGTAGTAATGCCACCGAGGCGTGCACCGGGCCCTCATACATGCGGGTGGTGTGGTGGCATGTCAGAAGAGGCGGCTTGCAGCGTGTCCGGGTGTGCCCTCACAGACGGCCTTGCTACCGCACTGGAGGGGGAAGCAGATGCGCCGGGTCTACACGGAGGGATCTTGCTTTGTGGAGTGCAGCCGGATGTTGCTCAGTGTTCCTATGGGCTGACCTAACACTGGCCAGGGTGGGGAGGTCCAGCTGAGGTCAGGCTCCGTCCGTGCAAAGTCAGAGGCTAGATCGCGTGGTCAAACAGCTTACTGGGGTTAGAGTGGGGCCCAGGGGGCACCGGGGGTAGCAATGCCACGGAGGCGTCGCACCGGGCCCTCATACATCTGCGGGGTGGTGTGGTGGCATGTCCGAGAAAGGCGGCAGCGTGTCCCGGTGTGCCACCCGGCGCTCCTGAATGCACCGAGCACTGGGGGGGAAGCGGATCGTCGCCGGTCTACGGAGGGGATCTTCTTGCTGTGGTCTGGCCCGGATATTGCTCGAGAGTGTTCCTATGGGGTGACCTAAAACAATAGGGTGGGGAGGTCCACCTGGTGAAAGCCCATCCGTGCACAAGTCAAAGGGCTAGATCGGCGTGGTGAAACACTTCTGAGGTTAGCGGAGGGAGGCAGACCTGGGGCTCAATGCCACCGGGCGTCGTGCACCGGGCCCCTCATACATCTGCGGGGTGGTGTGGTGGCATGTCCGAAGAGGCGGCTTGCGTGTCCGGGGCGTGCCCCTCACGGACGGCCTTGCACGGCGCACTGGAGGGGGAAAGCAGACGTCGGGTCTACAGGAGGGGATCTTCTTGTGGGTCTGGCCGGATGTTGCTCGAGTGTTCCTATGGGCTGACCTAACACAACCGGGTGGGGAGGTCCAACTGGTCAAAGCCCGTCCGTGCAAAGTCAAAGGGCTAGATCGCGTGGTCAAAGCGCTCTGAGGGGGTTAAGCGGGGCAGGGCACTGGGGGTAGCAATGCCACGAGGCGTGTACTGGCCCTCATACATGCGGGGTGGTGTGGTGGCATGTCCGAAGAGGCGGCAGCGATGGGGGTGTGCCCCTCACGGACCCAGGGCCCGTAGCACCTGGAGAAAGCGGATGCGTCGGGTCTACACAGAGAGGATCTTGCTGTAGTTTGCCCGGATGTTGCTCCAGAGTGTTCCTATGGGCTGACCCTAACACAACCGGGTGGGGAGGTCCACTGTCAAAGCCCGTCCGTGCAAAAGTCAAAGGGCTAGATCGTCGTGGTCAAACACTCTGTGGTTAGGGCGGGAGGGGCACTGTGGGGGTAGCAATGCCAATTGGAAAGGCGTCGCACCGGCCCTCATACATGCTTGAGGTGGTGTGGTGGCATGTCCGAAGAGGCGACACGTGTCAAGGCATGCCCCCCTCACTGACAGCCTTGCCGCCGGCACTTGGAGGGGGAAACGGACGGGCCCGGGTCTACGGAGGGGATCTTGCTTTGTGGTCTGCCCGGATGTTGCTCAGTGTTCCTATGGGCTGACCTAACACAACCCGGGTGGGGAGGTCCAACTGGTCAAAGCCCACCGTGCAAAGTCAAAGGGCTAGATCGCATGGTCAAACGCTTCTGAGGTTAGGCGGGGACGGGGCACTGGGGTAGCAATGCCACCGAGGCGTCGCCTCGGGCCCTCATACATCGCGGGGTGGTGTGGTGGCATGTCGAAGAAGAGGCGCAGCGTGTCAGGGGTGTGCCCTCTCAGACGGCGCTTACCAGCACTGGAGGGGGGAAACGGATGCGTCGCTGTCTACGGAGGGGATCTTCTTTGTGGAGTGCAGCTGGATGTTGCTCAGAGTGTTCCTATGGGCTGACCCTAACACAACCAGGTGGGGAGGTCCCTTGGCTCAAAGCCCGTCCATGCAAAGTCAAAGAAATTTAGATCATGCGTGGTCAAACACTCACATGGTTAGGCGGGAGGGGGCACTAGGGGTAGCAATGCCAGATGCGTCGCACGGGCCCTCATACATGCGGGGGTGGTGTGGTGGCATGTCTGAAAAGAGGCGGCAGCGTTTCAGTGCGTGCCCTCCTGAACAGCTGCCGCCCGGCACCTGGAGGGGGGAAAGCAGACGCGTCGGGTCTACGCGAGGGGATCTTGTGGAGTGCTGCCCTGGATGTTGCTCGCAGTGTTCCTATGGGCATACCTAACCTGGCCGGGTGGGGAGGTCCACTGGTCAAAGCCCGTCCGTGCAAAGTCAAAGGGCTAGATCGCGTGGTCAAACGCTACAGGGTTAGGCGGGACGGGGGCACTGGGGGTAGCAATGCCACCGGAGCGTCGCACCGGGCCCTCATACATGCGGGGTGGTGTGGTGGCATGTCTGAAGAGGCGGCTTGCAGCGTGTGTGTGCCCTCCACGAAGCTGCGCCTTGCATGGCACCTGGAGGGAGAAAGCGGATGCGTCGGGTCTATACGGAGGGATCTTGCTGTGGAGTGCAGCTCGGATGTTGCTCAGTGTTCCTATGGGCTGACCTAACACAACCGGGTGGGGAGGTCCAGGTCAAAGCCCCGTCATGCAAAGTCGAGGGCTAGATCGCATGGTCAAACACTACGGTTAGGCGGAGGGGGCACTGGGGTAGTAATGCCACCGGAGGCGTCGCCGCAGGGGCCCTCATACATGCGGGGTGGTGTGGTGGCATGTCGAAGAGGCGCACGCTGCGATGTCGGGGCGTGCCCTCCTGAACGGGCGCCATGCCGGCTTTGGAGGGAAACGGACGCGCCGGGTCTACACGGAGGGATCTTGCTGTGGGTCCGCCCGGATGTTGCTCCAGTGTTCTATGGGGCTGACCTAACACAACCGGGTGGGGAGGTCCACTTTGGCCAAAGCCCGTCCGCAAAGTCAAAGGACTAGATCGCGTGGTCAAACGCTTCTGAGGGTTAGCGGGGCCGAGCCTTTGGGGGGTAGCAATGCCACCGGAAGGCCGCACCGGGCCCTCATACATGCGGGTGGTGTGGTGGCATGTCGAAGAGGCGGCAGCGCTGTCAAAGTGTGCCTCACGGACGGCGCCACGGCTGGCACTGGAGGGGGAAGCGGATCGTCCCGGGTCTACGGAGGATCTCGTGGGTCTGCAGCCGGATGTTGCTCAGTGTTCCTATGGGCAGACCCTAACACAACCGGGTGGGGAGGTCCACTGGTCAAAGCCTGGTCTGTGCAAAGTTAAAGGGCTAGATCGCTGGTCAAACACTACATGCTTAGGCGGGAGGGGGCACTTTGGGGTGTAGCAATGCCACGGAGGCGTCACACCGAGCCCTCATACATGTGGGGTGGTGTGGTGGCATGTCCGAAGAGGCGGCAGCGTGTCAAGGTGTGCCCCCCTCACAGACAGCGCCGGCCACACTGGAGGGAAGCAGACGTCGGGTCTACGGAGGGATCTTGCTTTGTGTCCTGACCGGATGTTCCTCCAAAGTGTTCCTATGGATGACCTAACACAACCCGGTGGGGAGGTCCAATTTGGTCAAAAGCTCCGTCTGCAAAGTCAAAGGGCTAGATCGCGTGGTCAAACGCTGGGGTTAGGCGGGGAGGGAGCACTTTGGGAGGTAGCAATGCCACGAGTGTCGCCAGACCCCTCATACATGCGGGGGTGGTGTGGTGGCATGTCGAAGAAGGCGGCACGCGCGAAAGTGTGCCCCTCCTCACAGACGGCGCCGCCGCCGCACTCGCAGGGGGAAGCAGACGTCGTGTCTACACGGAGGGGATCTTTGCCGTGGGTCTGGCCGGATGTTGCTCGAGAGTGTTCCTATGGGCTGACCCTAACACAACCGGGTGGTGGAGGTCCACTGGTCAAAGCCCGTCCGTGCAAAGTCAAAGGGCTAGATCGCATGGTCAAACGCTCTGAGGTTAGGCGGACGGGGCACCTTTGGGGGTAGTAATGCCACCGGGAGGCGTCGCCGGGCCCTCATACATGCGGGGTGGTGTGGTCGCATGTCCAAGAGGCGGCACGCTGTCCGGGGTGTGCCCACCTCACGACGCGCCGCTTGTGGCACTGGAGAAAGCGGATGCGTCGGGTCTACGGAGGGGATCTTCGTGGGTCCGCAGCGGATGTTGCTCCGTAGTGTTCCTATGGTGACCCTAACACAACCGGGTGGGGAGGTCCACTGGTCAAGCCCGTCCAGGTGCAAAGTCAAAGGGGCTAGATCGCGTGTGGTCAAACACTGTGAGGGTTAGGCGGGAGGGGCACCGGGGGTAGCAATGCCACCGCAGGCCGACCGGGGCCCTCATACATGCGGGGTGGTGTGGTGGCATGTCCAAGAGGCGGCCGCAGCGTGTTGGGCGTGCCCCTCCTGAACGGCGCCGCCGGCACTGGAGGGGAAAGCGGACGTCCGGGTCTACACGAGGGGATCTTGCTTTGGGTCTGGCCGGATGTTGCTCGGAAGTGTTCCTATGGGCGGCGTACCCTAACACAACCGGGTGGGGAGGTCCATTTGGTGGCTCAAAGTCAGTCTGCAAAGTCAAAGGGCTAGATCGCGTGGTCAAACGCTTCTACGGTTAGGAGACGGGGGGCACCTTTGGGGTAGCAATGCCACCGAGCGTCGCTTGGGCCCTCATACATGCGGGGTGGTGTGGTGGCATGTCCAAGAGGCGGCACGTGTCAAAGTGTGCCCGCCTCACAGACCGCCGCCTTACCGCACTCTAGAGGGGGGAAACCGACGCTGCTGGGTCTACACGAGGGATCGGCTGTGGAGTCTGACCCGGATGTTCCTCCGTAGTGTTCTATGGGACTGACCCTAACACCAGGGTGGGGAGGTCCACTGGTCAAAGCTCCCGTCCCGTGCAAAAGTCAAAGGCTAGATCGCGTGGTCAAACGCTACGAGGTTAGGCGGGAGGGGGCATTGGAGGTAGGCAATGCCACCGAGCGTGCCGCACCGGCCCTCATACATGCGGGGTGGTGTGGTGGCATGTCAAGAGGCGGCACGCTGTCAGGTGTGCCCCTCCTCACAGACTGTGAGCTGCCGGCACCGAGGGGGGGAAACGGACGCTGTCGTGTCTAACACGGAGGGGATCTTTGTGGGTGCGGCCCGGATGTTGCTCCAGTGTTCCTATGGGCTGACCCTAACACTGGCCGGGTGGGGAGGTCCTTTGGTGGCCCGTCTGCGTCAAACAAAGTCAAAGGGCTAGATCGCATGGTCAAACGCGCTACAGGGTTAGGCGGGGCCAGGGGCACTCGGGGTAGTAATGCCCTGCCGAGGCCGTGACCGGACCCTCATACATCTTGAGGGTGGTGTGGTGGCATGTCCCAAGAGGCGGCAGCGTGTCAAGGTGTGCCCCCCCCTCACAGACGGCGCGCCGCCCGGCGCACCTCGAGAGGGAAACGGGGCCAGCGTCGGGTCTACGGAGGGGATCTTGCCGTGGGTCTAGCCGGATGTTGCTCGAGTGTTCCTGGGGCTGACCCTAACTTGGCCAACGGGTGGGGAGGTCCAGTGGCCAAAGTCCGTCTGCAAAGTCAGCGCTAGATCGCTGTGGTCAACGCCTTCTGAGGTTAGGGCGGACGGGCTGGGGTGTAATGCCACGGGCGTCGCACGGGCCCTCATACATGCGGTGGTGTGGTGGCATGTCAAGAGGCCGCAGCGTGTCCGGTGTGCCCCCTCACAGACGGCGCCATTGCTTTGGAGGTGGAAAACGGATCGTCGGAGTCTACACGGAGGGATCTTGCTGTGGAGTCTGGCCGGATGTTGCTCAGTGTTCCTATGGGCTGACCTAACACAACCAGGTGGGGAGGTCCATCGTCAAAAGCCCGTCCGTGCAAAGTCAAAGGCTAGATCGCGTGGTCAAACACTCTGAGGTTAGGCGGGAGGGGGCACCGTAGCAATGCCAGGAGCATCGCACGGCCCTCATACATGCAGGGTGGTGTGGTGGCATGTCCGAAGCGGAGCGAACGTGTCCGGTGTGCCCTCACGGCTGACGCCCGGCACTGGAGAAACGGACGCGTCGGGTCTACGGAGGATCTTAGCTGTGGAGTCTGACCGGATGTTCCTCCGTAGTGTTCCTATGGACTGACCCTAACACAACGGGTGAGGAGGTCCACCGTCAAAGCCCGTCCGTGCAAAGTCAAAGGGCTAGATCGCGTGGTCAAACGCTGTGAGGTTAGGGCGGGAGGGGGAGGTAGTAATGCCACGGAGGCGCCGTCATCGGCCGCCTCATACATGCGGGGTGGTGTGGTGGCATGTCCTAAGAGGCGGCAGCGTGTCAGGGGTGTGCCCCTCACTCACGCAGCCGCCGCCGCAAGACCTGGAGAAGCGGACGCCGCGTCGTGTCTACGGAGGGGATCTTCTTGTGGGTGGCCCGGATGTTGCTCCAGAGTGTTCCTATGGGCTGACCTAACACAACCGGGTGGGGAGGTTCAGTGGTCAAAGCCCGTCCGTGCAAAGTCAAAGGCTAGGATCGCATGGTCAAACGCTTCTGAGGTTAGGGCGGACGGGGCACTCGGGATATGGCAATGCCACCGTGAGCGTCGCACGACCCCTCCTTATACATGCGGGGTGGTGTGGTGGCATGTCCAGAGGCGGCAGCGTGTCCGGTGTGCCCTCACGCAGACGGGCCGCCGGCTTCGAGGGGGAAACGGACGTCGGGTCTACACGGAGGGGATCTTGCTGTGGAGTGCAGCCGGATGTTGCTCTGTAGTGTTCCTATGGGCTGACCTAACACAACCGGGTGGGGAGGTCCATTTGGTCAAAGCCCGTCCGTGCAAAGTCAAAGCGACTAGATCGCGTGGTCAAACGCTCAGGTTAAGCGCGACGCAGCACTGGGGGAGTAGCAATGCCACCGCGTTGCCGCAGGCCCTCCTACATCTCTGAGGTGGTGTGGTGGCATGTCCGGAGGCGGCATCGCTGTCAAGTGTGCCCCCCTCACGCAGACGGGCGCCAGCTGGCACTGGAGGGGAAAGCGGATGCGTCGGGTCTACGGAGGGGATCTTGCTGGGGGTCTGGGCCGGATGTTGCTCCAGAGTGTTCCTATGGGCTGACCTAACACAACCAGGTGGGGAGGTCCACTGGTCAAAGCCCGTCCGTGCAAAGTCAAAGGGCTAGATCGCGTGGTCAAACACTACAGGGTTAGGCGGGAGGGGGGCACTGGGGGTAGCAATGCCACCGGGAGTGTCGTGACCGGCCCTCATACATGCGGGGTGGTGTGGTGGCATGTCCGAAGAGGCGGCACGCAGCGTGTCCGGTGTGCCCCCTCCCTCACTGGACGCGCCGCCACCGGCACTGGAGGGGGAAAGCAGACGTCACGGGTCTACGGAGGGGATCTTGCTGTGGTCTGACCCGGATGTTCCTCAGTGTTCCTATGGACTGACCTAACACAACCGGGTGAGGAGGTCCTTTGGCCAAAGCCCGTCCGGTGCAAAGTCAAAGGGCTAGATCAAGCGTGGTCAAACGCTGTGGTTAGGCGGGGAGGGGGCCGGGAGGTAGTAATGCCACCGAAAGGCGTCATGACCGGGCCCTCATACATGCGGGGTGGTGTGGTGGCATGTCAGAAGAGGCGCATAGCGTGTCGGGGTGTGCCCTCCTCACGACTGGCCATGCCGCACTGGAGGGGGAAACGGACGGCGTCGTGTCTACACAGAGGATCTGCTGTCAGGTCTGGCCCGGATGTTGCTCCGAGTGTTCCTATGCGGCTGACCTAACACAACCGGTGGGGAGGTCCATCGGGTCAAAGCCCGTCTGCAGTGCAAAGTCAAAGGGCTAGATCGCATGGTCAGCAGCGCTTCTGAGGGTTAGGCGGGGCCAGGGCACCGGGGTAGCAATGCCACCCGGAGGCGCCGCACGGGGCCCCTCATACATGCGGGGTGGTGTGGTGGCATGTCCGAAGAGGCGGCACGCGTGTCCGGGGTGGGCCCCCCCTCACGGACGGCGCCGCCGCCGGCACCTAGAGGGGGGAAACGGACGCGTCGGGTCTACACGGAGGGGATCTTGCTGTGGGTCTTGCACGGATGTTGCTCCAGAGTGTTCCTATGGGCTGACCTAACACAACCGGGTGGGGAGGTCCACTGGTCAAAGCCCGTCCGTGCAAAGTCAAAGGGCTAGATCGCGTGGTCAAACGCTTCTGAGGTTAGGCGGGACGGGGCACCGGGGGGGTAGCAATGCCATCGGAGGCGTCGCCGGGACCCCTCATACATGCGGGTGGTGTGGTGGCATGTCCGAAAGAGGCTGCACGCGTGTCCGGTGTGCCTCACGGACGGGCGGCCATTACCGCACTGGAGGGAAACGGATCGCGTCGGGTCTACGGAGGGGATCTCGCCGTGGAGTCTGGCCCGGATGTTGCTCCGGGAGTGTTCCTATGCGGCAGACCTAACACAACCGGGTGGGGAGGTCCACCGTCAAAGCTTCGTCCGTGCAAAGTTAAAGGGCTAGATCGCGTGGTCAAACACTACATGCTTAGGCGGAGGGGGCAGGGGTGTAGCAATGCCACCGGAGCGCGTCACCGGGAGCCCTCATACATGTGGGGTGGTGTGGTGGCATGTCCGAAAGAGGCGGCACGTGTGCAGTCCGGTGCCCCTCACAGACTGACGCCGCCGCCACCGGCACTGGAGGGGAAACGGATCTTGTCCGGGTCTACATGGAGGGATCTTCTTGTGTGTCCACCCGGATGTTCCTCCAAAGTGTTCTATGGGTCGACCTAACACAACCGCGTGGGAGGTCCACTTTGGTCAAAGCCCGTCCGTGCAAAGTCAAAGCGGCTAGATCGCGTGGTCAAACGCTCTGAGGTTAGGGCGGGAGGGAAGACGCCGGAGGTAGCAATGCCACCGGGAGGCGTCGGGATGCCAGGGCCCTCACATCGCGAGGTGGTGTGGTGGCATGTCCAAGAGGCGTATCGCAGCGTTCGGGTGTGCCCTCCCCTCACGACGCCAGCCGCCGCCCGCACCTGCCGGGCAGGGGGAAGCAGACGCTTGTCGTGTCTACGGAGGGGATCTTCTTTGTGGGTCTGCCCGGATGTTGCTCCAGTGTTCCTATGGGGTGACCTAACACAACCGGGTGGGGAGGTCCACTTTGGTCAAAGCCCGTCTGCAAAGTCAAAGGGCTAGATCGCATGGTCAAACGCCTTCTGAGGTTAGGCGGGGCCGGGGCACTGGGGGGTAGCAATGCCACCGGAGGCGTCAGACCGGGCCTCATACATGCAGAGGTGGTGTGGTGGCATGTCCGAAAGAGGCGGCACGCGTGTCGGGGTGTGCCCCACCTCCACAGACGGCGCCAATGCATTGGCACCGGAGAAGCGGATGCGTCCCGGGTCTACGGAGGGGATCTTTGCTGTGGAGTGCAGCCGGATGTTGCTCCAAAGTGTTCCTATGGGCTGACCCTAACACAAACGGGTGGGGAGGTCCACTGGTCAAAGCCCGTCCGTGCAAAGTCAAAGGGCTAGATCGTGTGGTCAAACGCTACAGGGTTAGGCGGGACGGGGGCACTGGGGGTAGCAATGCCACCGGAGCGTCGGACCGGGCCCTCATACATGCGGGGTGGTGTGGTGGCATGTCCGAAGAGGCGGCACTGGCGTGTCCGGCGTGCCCTCTCACGGACCGGCGCAATGTGCAAGACCGGAGGGAGAAGCGGACGCGTCGGGTCTACACGGAGGGATCTTTTGTGGGTCCGCCCGGATGTTGCTCAGTGTTCCTATGGGGACCCTAACACAACCGGGTGGGGAGGTCCATCGGTCAAAGCCCGTCGTGCAAAGTCAAAGGGCTAGATCGTGGTCAAACGCTACTGTGGTTAGGGCGGGACGGGGCACCGGGGTAGCAACGCCACGGAGCGTCGCACGGTGCCCTCTTACTTGCGGGGTGGTGTGGTGGCATGTCCGAAGAGGCTGCACGCGTGTCTGGTGTGCCCCTCACGGACGGCTGGCCATTGGCACCTGGAGGGGGGAAACGGATGCGTCGGGTCTACATGGAGAGGATCTTGCTGTGGGTCTGGCCCGGATGTTGCTCGAGAGTGTTCCTATGGGCTGACCTAACACAACCGGGTGGGGAGGTCCACTGGTCAAAGCCCATCCGTGCAAAGTCAAAGGGCTAGATCGCGTGGTCAAACACTACAGGGTTAGGCGGGAGGGGGGCACTGGGGGTAGCAATGCCACCGGGAGGCGCCGCACCGGGCCTCATACATGCGGGTGGTGTGGTGGCATGTCCGAAGAGGCGGCCTGGCGAAACCGGGCGTGCCTCACGAACGGCGCGCCCGGCAAGCACCGGAGGGGGGAAGCGGACGCGTCGGGTCTGCGGATGGGATCTTGCCGTGGGTGGCCCGGATGTTGCTCCAGAGTGTTCCTATGGGCAGACCTAACACAACCGGGTGGGAGGTCCATCGTCAAAGCCCGTCCTGCAAAAGTCGAAAGGCTAGATCGCGTGGTCAAACGCTGAGGGGTTAGGCGGGGACGGGGCACTGGGGTAGTAATGCCACCGGGCGTCATGCACCGGCCCCTCATACATGCTTGAGGTGGTGTGGTGGCATGTCCAGAAGAGGCGGCACGCGTGTGGGGTGTGCCCTCACGGCGTGCCATGGCACCGGAGGGGAGAAGCGGATCGTCGGGTCTACGGAGGGGATCTTCTTTGTGGATGCAGCCCGGATGTTGCTCGAGAGTGTTCCTATGGGCTGACCTAACACAACCGGGTGGGGAGGTCCCTTTGGTCAAAGCTCCCGTCAGGTGCAAAGTCAAAGGGCTAGATCGCGTGGTCAAACACTGAGGTTAGGCGGGGCCAGGGGCACCGGGGTAGTAATGCCACCGCAGGCGTACCGGCCCTCATACGCGGGTGGTGTGGTGGCATGTCAGAAGAGGCTGACGCTGCGTGTCGGGCGTGCCCTCACGGACGGGCCAGCCGCATGGCACCTGGAGAAGCGGACGTCGGGTCTACGGAGGGGATCTTGCTGTGGAGTCCGGACCGGATGTTGCTCAGTGTTCCTATGGGCTGACCTAACACAACCGGGTGGGGAGGTCCATCGTCAAAGCCCGTCCGTGCAAAGTCAGCGGCTAGATCCCGGCGTGGTCAAACGCTACTGAGGTTAGGCGGGGCGGGGCACCGGGGTAGCAATGCCACCGGGGAGGCGTCGCACCGGGCCCTCATACATGCGGGGTGGTGTGGTGGCATGTCAGAAGAGGCGGCAGCGCTGTGGGGTGTGCCCTCACGGACGGGCGCCTTGTACCGGCACTGGAGGGGGAAGCGGATGCGTCGGGTCTACGGAGGATCTTGCTGTGGAGTCCTGGCCCGGATGTTGCTCCAGTGTTCCTATGGGCTGACCTAACACAACTGGTGGGGAGGTCCAGGTCAAAGCTCCCGTCCGTGCAAAGTCAAAGGGCTAGATCGCTGGTCAAACACTCTGAGGTTAGGCGGAGGGGGCACCGGGGTAACAATGCCACCGGAGAAATGCCGCATCGGGCCCTCATACATCTTGAGGGTGGTGTGGTGGCATGTCAGAAGAGGCGGCAGCGTGTCCGGTGTGCCCACACCTCACGCAGACGGGCGCCGCCCGGCACCTGGAGGGGGAAACGGATGCGTCGGGTCTACGGAGGGATCTTTGGCCGTGGGTCCGCCCGGATATTGCTCCAGAGTGTTCCTATGGGCTGACCTAACACAACCGGGTGGGAGGTCCAACGTCAAAGCCCATCCATGCAAAGTCGAAGGGCTAGATCGGCGTGGTCAAACACTACTGTGGTTAGCGGAGGGAGGGGCACTTGGGGGTAGTAATGCCACCGGAGGCGCCGCACCGGGCCCCTCATACATGCGGGTGGTGTGGTGGCATGTCCGGAAGAGGCGACGCGTGTCCGGCGTGCCCCCCCTCACTGTCAGCCGCCGCCGCACCGGCATTTTGGAGAAACGACGCGGCGTCGGGTCTACACGGAGGGGATCTTCTTGTGGGTCCGCCCGGATGTTGCTCCAGTGTTCCTATGGGCTGACCTAACACAACGGGTGGGGAGGTCCTTGGTCAAAGCCCGTCAAGTGCAAAGTCAAAGCGGCTAGATCGCGTGGTCAAACGCTCTGAGGTTAGGCGGGGACGGGGCACTGGGGGTAGCAATGCCACCGAGGCGCCGCACCGGCCCTCATACATGCGGGGTGGTGTGGTGGCATGTCCGAAGAGGCGGCGCACGCTGTCCGGTGTGCCCCCCTCGGACGCGCTGGCCACCGCACCGGAGGGGGAAAAGCGGATGCGTCGGTCTACAGAGGGATCTTGCCGTGGGTCTGGCCCGGATGTTGCTCCAGTGTTCCTATGGGCTGACCTAACACAACCGGGTGGGGAGGTCCATCGGTCAAAGCCCGTCTGCAAAGTCAAAGGGCTAGATCGCGTGGTCAAACACTCTGAGGTTAGGGCGGGAGGGGGCACTGGGGGTAGTAATGCCACCGGAGGCGTCGCACCGCCCTCATACATGCGGGTGGTGTGGTGGCATGTCCGAAGAGGCGGCACGCGGTCTCGGGGCGTGCCTCACGGACCGCGCTGGCCGCCGCAGACTTGGAGGGGGGGAAACGGACGCTTGCCGGGTCTACACGGAGGGATCTTTGTGGATCTGGCCCGGATGTTGCTCCAGTGTTCCTATGGGCTGACCTAACACAACGGGTGGGGAGGTCCTTGGTCAAAGCCCGTCTGCAAAGTCAAAGGGCTAGATCGCATGGTCAAACGCCACAGGTTAGGCAGGGACGGGGCACTGGGGTAGCAATGCCACCGGAGGCGTCGCATCGGGCCCTCATACATGCGGGTGGTGTGGTGGCATGTCCAAGAGGCGGCACGCAGAAACCGTGTGTGCCCTCACTTGACGGGCGCTGGCCGTCACCGGCACTGGAGGGGGGAAGCGGATGCGTCGCGCGTCACACGGGAGGGGATCTTGCTTGTCAGGTCCGGCCTGGATGTTGCTCCAGAGTGTTCCTATGGGCTGACCTAACACAACCAGGTGGGGAGGTCCACTGGTCAAAGCCCGTCCATGCAAAGTCAAAGGGCTAGATCGCGTGGTCAAACACTACATGGTTAGGCGGGAGGGGGCACTAGGGGGTAGCAATGCCACCGGAGCGTCGCACCGGGCCCTCATACATGCGGGGTGGTGTGGTGGCATGTCCGAAGAGGCGGCTGCAGCGTGTCCGGCGTGCCCTCATGAACGGCGCCGCCACGGCACTGGAGGGGGGGAAACGGACGGCCGGGTCTACACGGAGGGATCTGTCGTGGGTCTGGCCCGGATGTTGCTCCAGAGTGTTCCTATGGGCATACCTAACACAACCGGGTGGGGAGGTCCACCGGGTCAAAGCCCGTCTGTGCAAAGTCAAAGGGCTAGATCAGTGGTCAAACGCTAAGAGGTTAGGCGGGGCCAGGGGGCACTGGGGGTAGTAATGCCACCGGGCTGCCGCACCGGGCCCTCATACATCGGTGGTGTGGTGGCATGTCCGAAGAGGCGGACGCGTGTCCGGTGTGCCCCCTCACAGACGGCGTCGCCCGTGGCACTGGAGGGGGAAACGGATGCGCCGGGTCTATACGGAGGGATCTTGCTGTGGGTCCGCTCGGATGTTGCCCGTAGTGTTCCTATGGGCTGACCTAACACAACCGGGTGGGGAGGTCCATCGGTCAAAGCCCGTCCGTGCAAAGTCAAAGGGCTAGATCAAGGTGGTCAAACACTGCTGGGTTAGGCGGAGGGGGGCACTGGGGGTAGTAATGCCACCGAGCTGCCGCACCGGGCCCTCATACATGCGGGGTGGTGTGGTGGCATGTCCGGAAGAGGCTGACGCAGCGTCCGGGGCGTGCCCCTCACGAACGGCGCCACCGGCACCGGAGGGGGGGAAGCAGACGCGTCCGGGTCTACACGGAGGGGATCTTTGGCTGGGTCTAGCCCGGATGTTGCTCGAGAGTGTTCCTATGGGCTGACCTAAAACAACCGGGTGGGGAGGTCCAATGGTCAAAGCCCGTACGTGCAAAGTCAAAGGCTAGATCGCATGGTCAAACGCTTCTGAGGTTAGGCGGGGCCCGGGGCACTTGGGGGTAGCAATGCCACCGAGGCGTGACCGGGCCCTCATACATGCGGGGGTGGTGTGGTGGCATGTCCGGAAGAGGCGGCACGCTGTCCGGTGTGCCCCCTCACAGACACGGCCGCTTGGCCACTACCGGCACTGGAGGGGGAAAGCGGATCGTCCCGGGTCTACGGAGGGGATCTTCGCTGTAGGTCTGGCTGGATGTTGCTCCAGAGTGTTCCTATGGGATGACCCTAACACAACCAGTGGGGAGGTCCATCGTCAAAGCCCGTCAAGTGCAAAGTCAAAGGGCTAGATCGCGTGGTCAAACACTGCTGAGGTTAGGCGGAGGGGGAGCCTTGGGGGTAGCAATGCCACCGAGCTGCCAGACCGCCCTCATAGCATGCGGGGTGGTGTGGTGGCATGTCCGAAGAGGCGCACGCGTGTCCGGCGTGTGCCCTCACGGACGGCGCGCCGCCGCCGCACTGGAGGGGGGGGAAACGGACGCGCCGGGTCTACGGAGGGGATCTTGCCGTGGGTCCGCCCGGATGTTGCTCCGCAGTGTTCCTATGGGCAGACCTAACACAACCGGGTGGGGAGGTCCATCGGTCAAAGCCCGTCCGTGCAAAGTCAAAGGGGCTAGATCGCGTGGTCAAACGCTTGCTGAGGTTAGGCGGGACGGGCACACTTGGGGTAGTAATGCCACCGGAAGGCCGCACCGGGCCCTCATACATGCGGGGTGGTGTGGTGGCATGTCCGAAGAGGCGGCACGCGTGTAAAGTGTGCCCTCACGGACGGGCGCCATACCGGCACCTAGAGGGGGAAAGCGACGTTGGGTCTACACGGAGGATCTTGTGGGTCCGGCCCGGATGTTCCTCCAGAGTGTTCCTATGGACTGACCTAACACAACCGGGTGGGGAGGTCCACTGGTCAAAGCCCGTCCGTGCAAAGTCAAAGGGCTAGATCGCGTGGTCAAACGCTACAGGGTTAGGCGGGAGGGGGGCATTGGGAGGTAGCAATGCCACCGGAGCGTCGCACCGGGCCCTCATACATGCGGGGTGGTGTGGTGGCATGTCCGAAGAGGCGGCACGCGTGTCCGGTGTGCCCTCTCTCACGACGGCGGCCGCCCGCACCGGAGGGGAAAGCAGACGCGCTGCGTCGTGTCACACGGAGGGGATCTTGCCGTGTGCAGCCCGGATGTTGCTCCAGAAGTGTTCCTATGGGCTGACCTAGCACAACCGGGTGGGGAGGTCCACCGGTCAAAGCCCGTCCGTGCAAAGTCAAAGGGCTAGATCGCATGGTCAAGCGCTTCTGAGGTTAGGCGGGGCCAGGGGGCACTGGGGTAGCAATGCCACCGAGCGCCGCACCGGGCCCCTCATACATGCGGAGGTTGTGTGGTGGCATGTCCGAAGAGGCGGCACGCGTGTCCGGTGTGCCCTCACGGACGGCGCCGCCACGCCGGCATCTCGAGGGGGGGAAACGGACGCCGGGTCTACACGGAGGGGATCTTGGCCGTGGAGTCTGGCCCGGATGTTGCTCCGTAGTGTTCCTATGGGCTGACCCTAACACAACCGGGTGGGGAGGTCCACCGGTCAAAGCCCGTCCGTGCAAAGTCAAAGGGCTAGATCGCGTGGTCAAACGCCATGAGGTTAGGCGGGGACGGGCACCGGGGTAGCAATGCCACCGTGAGCGTGCACCGGCCCTCATACATGCGGGTGGTGTGGTGGCATGTCCAAGAGGCGCACGCGTGTCCGGTGTGCCCTCACGCACGGCGCCAGCCGGCACTGGAGGGGGAAACGGATGCGTCCGGGTCTACACGGAGGGGATCTTGCGTGGAGTCCGGCCCGATGTTGCTCCGCAGTGTTCCTATGGGTCTGACCCTAACACAACGGTGGGGAGGTCCATGGCCTTCCGTCAGTCTGCAAAGTCAAAAGGGCTAGATCGCGTGGTCAAACACTATGTGGTTAGGCGGGGGGGGCAATCGGGGTAGCAATGCCACCGGAGCATCGCACCGGCCCTCATACATGCGGGGTGGTGTGGTGGCATGTCCGGAAGAGGCGGCACGCGTTCGAGGTGTGCCCTTTCACGGACGGCGCCGCCACCGCACTGGAGGGGGAAAGCAGACGCTGGGCCGGGTCTACACGGAGGGGATCTTGCTGTGGGTCTGACCCGGATGTTCCTCCAGAGTGTTCCTATGGACTGACCTAACACAACCGGGTGAGGAGGTCCACTGGTCAAAGCCCGTCCGTGCAAAGTCAAAGGGCTAGATCGCGTGGTCAAACGCTTCTGAGGTTAAGCGGGGAGGGGGCACTGGGAGGTAGCAATGCCACCGGAGCATCGCACCGGGCCCTCATGCATGCGGGGTGGTGTGGTGGCATGTCCTAAGAGGCGGCACGCGTGTCCGGGGTGTGCCCCTCCTCACGGACGGCGCCGCCGGCACCTGGAGGGGGGAAACGGACGCGTCGTGTCTACACGGAGGGGATCTTGCTGTGGGTCTGGCCCGGATGTTGCTCCAGAGTGTTCTATGGGCTGACCCTAACACAACCGGGTGGGGAGGTTCATCGTCAAAGCCCGTCTGCAAAGTCAAAGGGCTAGATCGCATGGTCAAACGCCACTGTGGTTAGGGCGGACGGGGCACTCGGGGATAGCAATGCCACCGAAGCGTCGTACCGAGCCCTCATACATGCGGGGTGGTGTGGTGGCATGTCTGAAGAGGCGGCAGCGTGTCCGGTGTGCCCCTCACGGACGGGCCGCACGGCACTCGAGGGGAAACAGACGCCGGGTCTACGGAGGGGATCTTGCTGTGGGTCCGCCCGGATGTTGCTCCAGAGTGTTCCTATGGGCTGACCCTAATACAACCGGGTGGGGAGGTCCATCGGTCAAAGCCCGTCCGTGCAAAGTCAAAGGACTAGATCGCGTGGGTCAAACGCCTCTGTAGGTTAGGGCGGACGCTGGGCAATCCGGGGTAGTAATGCCACCGAGCTGCCGCCGGGCCCTCATACATGCGGGTGGTGTGGTGGCATGTCCGAAGAATCGCACGCGTGTCCGGTGTGCCCCTCACGGACGGGGCGCCGCTGGCCGCACTGGAGGGGGAAACGGATGCGCCGGGTCTACACGAGGGGATCTTTGCCGTGGGTCCGCCCGGATGTTGCTCCAGAGTGTTCCTATGGGCTGACCTAACACAACCGGGTGGGGAGGTCCACTGGTCAAAGCCCGTCCGTGCAAAGTCAAAGGGCTAGATCGCGTGGTCAAACACTACAGGGTTAGGCGGGAGGGGGGCACTGGGGGTAGCAATGCCACCGGAGCGTCGCACCGGGCCCTCATACATGCGGGGTGGTGTGGTGGCATGTCCGAAGAGGCGGCACGCGTGTCCGGGGTGTGCCCCCCCTCACGGACGGCGCCGCCACCGGCACCTGGAGGGGGGAAACGGACGCGTCGGGTCTACACGGAGGGGATCTTGCTGTGGGTCTGACCCGGATGTTCCTCCAGAGTGTTCCTATGGACTGACCTAACACAACCGGGTGAGGAGGTCCACTGGTCAAAGCCCGTCCGTGCAAAGTCAAAGGGCTAGATCGCTGTGGTCAAACGCTGTGGTTAGGCGGGAGGGGGGCACCGGGAGGTAGCAATGCCACCGTGAGCGTCAGACCGGCCCTCATACATGCGGGGTGGTGTGGTGGCATGTCCGAAGAGGCGCACGCTGCGTGTCCGGTGTGCCCTCCTCACGGACGGCGCTGGCCACGGCACTGGAGGGGGGAAACGGACGCGGCCGTGTTCACACTGGCAGGGGATCTTCACGTGGGTCTGGCCCGGATGTTGCTCCAGAGTGTTCCTATGGGCTGACCCTAACACAACCGGGTGGGGAGGTCCACCGGTCAAAGCCCGTCCTGCAAAGTCAAAGGGCTAGATCGCATGGTCAAACGCCTTCTGAGGTTAGGCGGACGGGGCACCGGGGGTAGTAATGCCACCGGGAGGCCGCACCCGCCCTCATACATGCGGGTGGTGTGGTGGCATGTCCGAAGAGGCGCACGCTGTGAAACCGGTGGGCCCTCAAGGACGGCGCTACGCCCGGCACCTAGAGGGGGGAAACGGACGCGCTTGTCTACACGGAGGGGATCTTGCTGTGGGTCTTGCACGGATGTTGCTCCAGTGTTCCTATGGGCTGACCTAACACAACCGGGTGGGGAGGTCCACCGTCAAAGCCCGTCTGCAAAGTCAAGGCTAGATCGCGTGGTCAAACGCCATGAGGTTAGGCGGGACGGGGCCAGCTGGGGGGTAGCAATGCCATCGGAAAGCTGCCGCACCGGGCCCCTCATACATGCGGGGTGGTGTGGTGGCATGTCCGAAGAGGCGGCACGCGTGTCCGGTGTGCCCCTCATGGACGCGCGGCTGGCCATTACCGCACTGGAGGGGAAACGGATGCGCCGGGTCTACGGAGGGGATCTCTGTGGGTCTGGCCCGGATGTTGCTCCGTAGTGTTCCTATGGGCAGACCCTAACACAACCGGGTGGGGAGGTCCATGGTCAAAGCCCGTCCGTGCAAAGTTAAAGGGCTAGATCGCGTGGTCAAACACTACATGCTTAGGCGGGAGGGGGGCACTGGGGTGTAGCAATGCCACCGGAGCGTCACACCGGGCCCTCATACATGTGGGGTGGTGTGGTGGCATGTCCGAAGAGGCGGCACGCGTGTCCGGGGTGTGCCCCCCCCCTCACGGACGGCGCCGCCACCGGCACCTGGAGGGGGGAAACGGACGCGTCGGGTCTACACGGAGGGGATCTTGCTGTGTCCGACCCGGATGTTCCTCCAAAGTATTCCTATGGATCGACCTAACACAACCGCTGCGGGGAGGTCCACCGTCAAAGCCCGTCCGTGCAAAGTCAAAGGGCTAGATCAAGGCGGGTCAAACGCTGAGTGGTTAGGGCGGAGGGGGGCACCTGGGAGGTAGCAATGCCACCGGAGCTGCCGCACCGGGCCCTCATACATGCGGGTGGTGTGGTGGCATGTCCAAGAGGCGGCACGCTGCTTCCGGGTGTGCCCTCCCTCACGGACGGCGCGCCGCCGCCCCGCACTGGAGGGGAAACGGACGCCGTGGTTCTACACGGAGGGGATCTTTGCTGTGGGTCCGCCCGATGTTGCTCCGTAGTGTTCCTATGGGCTGACCTAACACAACCGGGTGGGAGGTCCATCGTCAAAGCCCGTCCGTGCAAAGTCAAAGGCTAGATCGCATGGTCAAACGCTTCTGTGGTTAGGCGGGACGGGGCACCGGGGGTAGTAATGCCAACGGAGCGTCGCACCGGGCCCTCATACATGCGGGGTGGTGTGGTGGCATGTCCGAAGAGGCGGCACGCGTGTCCGGGGTGTGCCCTCACGGACGGGCGCCGCACTGGCACTGGAGGGGGAAACGGATGTGTCGGGTCTACGGAGGGATCTTGCTGTGGGTCCGGCCCGGATGTTGCTCCAGAGTGTTCCTATGGGCTGACCTAACACAACCGGGTGGGGAGGTCCATCGGTCAAAGCCCGTCTGCAAAGTCAAAGGGCTAGATCGCTGGTCAAACACTACAGTGGTTAGGCGGGAGGGGGCACTGGGGTAGCAATGCCACCGGAGGCGTGACCGGACCCTCATACATGCGGGTGGTGTGGTGGCATGTCCGAAGAGGCGGCACGCTGTCCGGGCGTGCCCTTCACGGAACGGGCGCCGCCGGCACCGGAGGGGGAAACGGACGGCCGGGTCTACACGGAGGGGATCTTGGCGTGGGTCTGGCCCGGATGTTGCTCGCAGTGTTCCTATGGCGCAGACCCTAACACAACCGGGGTGGGAGGTCCATCGTCAAAGCCCGTCTGCAAAGTCAAGGCTAGATCGCGTGGTCAAACGCCTTCTGAGGTTAGGCGGACGGGCACTGGGGTAGCAACGCCATCGAGCTGCCGCACCGGCCCCTCATACATGCGGGTGGTGTGGTGGCATGTCCGAAGAGGCGGCACGCGTGTCCGGGTGTGCCCTCTGCGACGCGCCCGGGCCGCACTGGAGGGGGGAAAGCGGATGCGTCCCGGGTCCCATATGGAGAGGATCTTGCTGTGGGTCTGGCCCGGATGTTGCTCGAGAGTGTTCCTATGGGCTGACCTAAAACAACCGGGTGGGGAGGTCCATCGTCAAAGCCCATCCGCAAAGTCAAAGGGCTAGATCGCGTGGTCAAACACCATGTGGTTAGGCGGGAGGGGCACTGGGGTAGCAATGCCACCGAGCTGCCGCGACCGGCCTCATACATGCGGGGGTGGTGTGGTGGCATGTCCGAAGAGGCGGCACGCTGCGGTCCGGGCGTGCCCCTCACGAACGGCGGCCGCCGCACCGGAGGGGGGAAACGGACGTCCGGGTCTACACGGATGGGATCTTGCCGTGGGTCCGCCCGGATGTTGCTCCAGTGTTCCTATGGGCAGACTCTAACACAACCGGGTGGCGAGTTCCATCGGTCAAAGCCCGTCCGTGCAAAGTCAAAGGGCTAGATCGCGTGGTCAAACGCTACTGGGTTAGGGGCGGACGGGGCACCGGGGTAGTAATGCCACCGGAGCGCCGCAGACCGGCCCTCATACATGCGGGGTGGTGTGGTGGCATGTCCAAGAGGCGGCACGCGTGTCCGGTGTGCCCCTCACGGACGGCGCCGCCGCCAGCACTGGAGGGGGAAACGGATGCGTCGGGTCTACGGAGGGGATCTTTGCTGTGGGTCTGTACGGATGTTGCTCCAGAGTGTTCCTATGGACTGACCTAACACAACCGGGTGGGGAGGTCCACCGTCAAAGCCCGTCTGCAAAGTCAAGGGCTAGATCGCGTGGTCAAACACTCTGAGGTTAGGCGGACGGCCAGAACCTTTGGGGGGGGTAGCAATGCCATCGGAGCGCCGACCGGGCCCTCATACATGCGAGGTGGTGGTGGTGGCATGTCCGGAAGAGGCGCACGCTGTGAAAGTGTGCCCCTCATGGACGGGCGCGCTACCGGCACCGGAGGGGGAAACGGATGCGTCGGGTCTACACGGAGGGGATCTCGCTGTGGGTCTGGCCCGGATGTTGCTCCAGAGTGTTCCTATGGGCAGACCTAACACAACCGGGTGGGGAGGTCCACTGGTCAAAGCCCGTCCGTGCAAAGTTAAAGGGCTAGATCGCGTGGTCAAACACTACATGCTTAGGCGGGAGGGGGGCACTGGGGTGTAGCAATGCCACCGGAGCGTCACACCGGGCCCTCATACATGTGGGGTGGTGTGGTGGCATGTCCGAAGAGGCGGCACGCGTGTCCGGGGTGTGCCCCCCCCCTCACGGACGACGCCGCCACCGGCACCTGGAGGGGGGAAACGGACGCGTCGGGTCTACACGGAGGGGATCTTGCTGTGTGTCTGACCCGGATGTTCCTCCAAAGTGTTCCTATGGACTGACCTAACACAACCGCGTGGGGAGGTCCACTGGTCAAAGCCCGTCCGTGCAAAGTCAAAGGGCTAGATCGCGTGGTCAAACGCTACAGGGTTAGGCGGGAGGGGGGCACTGGGAGGTAGCAATGCCACCGGAGCGTCGCACCGGGCCCTCATACATGCGGGGTGGTGTGGTGGCATGTCCGAAGAGGCGGCATCGCCAAGCTTCCGGTGTGCCCTCCTCACGGACGCGCCGCCGCCCGCACCGGAGGGGGAAACGGACGCGCCGCGTCTCTACGGAGGGGATCTTGCTGTGGGTCTGGCCCGGATGTTGCTCCAGAGTGTTCCTATGGGCTGACCTAAAACAACCGGGTGGGGAGGTCCACTGGTCAAAGCCCGTCCGTGCAAAGTCAAAGGGCTAGATCGCGTGGTCAAACGCTACAGGTGGTTAGGGCGACGGGGCACCGGGGTAGTAATGCCACCGAGCTGCCGCACCGGCCCTCATACATGCGGGGTGGTGTGGTGGCATGTCCAAGAGGCGCACGCGTGTCCGGTGTGCCCCCTCAAGGACGGGCGCGCCATTACCGCACCTGGAGAGGGGGAAACGGATGTGTCGGGTCTACACGCGAGGGGATCTTGCTGTGGGTCCGCCCGGATGTTGCTCCAGAGTGTTCCTATGGGCTGACCTAACACAACCGGGTGGGGAGGTCCACTGGTCAAAGCCCGTCCGTGCAAAGTCAAAGGGCCAGATCGCGTGGTCAAACACTACAGGGTTAGGCGGGACGGGGGCACTGGGGGTAGCAATGCCACCGGAAAGGCCGCGACCGCCTCATACATGCGGGGCGGTGTGGTGGCATGTCCGAAGAGGCGGCACGCGGAAACCGGGGCGTGTTCTCACGAACGGCGCCGCCACGCAAGACCGGAGGGGGGGAAACGGACGGCCGGGTCTACGGAGGGGATCTTCTTGTGGGTCTGGCCGGATGTTGCTCCAGTGTTCCTATGGGCAGACCTAACACAACCGGGTGGGGAGGTCCATCGTCAAAGCCCGTCTGCAAAGTCAAAGGGCTAGATCGCGTGGTCAAGCGCTTCTGAGGTTAGGCGGAGACGGGGCACTGGGGTAGCAACGCCACCGAGCGTGCCGCACCGGGCCCTCATACATGCGGGTGGTGTGGTGGCATGTCCGGAAGAGGCGCACGCTGAAACCGGTGTGCCCCCCCTCACAGAATGGCGCCGCCCTTGGCCGCACTGGAGGGGGAAACGGATCTTGTCAGGTCTACATGGAAGGATCTTCTTTGTGGAGTGCAGCCCGGATGTTGCTCGAGAGTGTTCCTATGGGCTGACCTAACACAACCGGGTGGGGAGGTCCATCGTCAAAGCCCATCCGCGTAAAGTCAAAGCGGCTAGATCGCGTGGTCAAACACTGCTGAGGTTAGGCGGGAGGGGGGCACTGGGTAGCAATGCCACCGAGCTGCCGCGACCGCCCTCATACATGCGGGTGGTGTGTGGTGGCATGTCCGAAAGAGGCGCACGCTGTGTCGGGCGTGCCCTCTCACGTAACGGGCGCGCCGCCGCAAGACCGGAGGGGGGAAACGGACGCGTCGGGTCTACACGGATGGGATCTTTGCCGTGGGTCCGGCCCGGATGTTGCTCAAAGAGTGTTCCTTATGGGCAGACCTAACACAACCGGGTGGCGAACAGTTCCAATCCGGGTCAAAGCCCGTCCCCGCAAAGTCAGCGGGCTAGATCGCGTGGTCAAACGCTTCTGAGGTTAGGCGCGGACAGGGGGCACTGGGGTAGCAATGCCACCGAGGCGTCGCCGCCGCCCTCATACATGCGGGTGGTGTGGTGGCATGTCCGAAGAGGCGACGCTGCGTGTCGGTGTGCCCCTCACGGACGCGCGCTACCGGCACTGGAGGGGGGAAACGGATGCGCCGGGTCTACACGGAGGGATCTTTGCTGTGGGTCCGCCCGGATGTTGCTCCAGTGTTCCTATGGGCTGACCTAACACAACCGGGTGGGGAGGTCCACCGTCAAAGCCCGTCCGTGCAAAGTCAAAGGGCTAGATCGCGTGGTCAAACACTGAGGTTAGGCGGACGGGGCACTGGGGGTAACAATGCCACCGGAGGCCGCGACCGCCCCTCATACATGCGGGGTGGTGTGGTGGCATGTCCGAAGAGGCGCACGCGTGTCCGGGGCGTGCCTCACGAACGGGCGCCGGCACGCACCGGAGGGGGGGAAACGGACGCCGCTGCCCACACGGAGGGGATCTAGCGTGGGTCCGGACCGGATGTTGCTCCAGTGTTCCTATGGGCTGACCTAACACAACCGGGTGGGGAGGTCCATCGGTCAAAGCCCGTCAAGTGCAAAGTCAAAGGGCTAGATCGCGTGGTCAAACGCTTCTGTGGTTAGGCGGGACCAGGGGCACTGGGGGTAGTAATGCCACCGAAAGGCCGCACCGGCCCTCATACATGCGGGGTGGTGTGGTGGCATGTCCAAGAGGCGCACGCGTGTCCGGTGTGCCCCTCACGGGACGGGCGCCGCCTACCGCACTGGAGGGGGAAACGGATGCGCCGGGTCTACACGGAGGGATCTGCTGTGGGTCCGCCCGGATGTTGCTCCTGCAGTGTTCCTATGGGCTGACCTAACACAACCAGTGGGGAGGTCCATCGTCAAAGCCCGTCTGCAAAGTCAAAGGGCTAGATCGCGTGGTCAAACACTCTGAGGGTTAGGCGGGAGGGGCACTGGGGTAACAATGCCACCGAGGCGGCCGCACCGGGCCCTCATACATGCGGGGTGGTGTGGTGGCATGTCCGGAGAGGCGGCAGGCGTGTCCTGGGTGTGCCCCTCACGGACGGCCGCTACCGCTTAGCACTGGAGGGAAACGGATGCGTCGGGTCTACACGGAGGGGATCTTGCTGTGGGTCTGGCCCGGATATTGCTCCAGAGTGTTCCTATGGGCTGACCTAACACAACCGGGTGGGGAGGTCCACTGGTCAAAGCCCATCCGTGCAAAGTCAAAGGGCTAGATCGCGTGGTCAAACACTACAGGGTTAGGCGGGAGGGGGCCTTTGGGGTAGCAATGCCACCGAGCTGCCGCGACCGGCCCTCATACATGCGGGGTGGTGTGGTGGCATGTCCGAAGAGGCGGCACGCGTGTCCGGGGCGTGCCCCTCACGAACAGCTGCCGCCGCAAGACCGGAGGGGGAAACAGACGGCCGGGTCTGTCTACACGAGGGGATCTTGCTGTGGTCTCGCCCGGATGTTGCTCAGTGAGTGTTCCTATGGGCTGACCCTAACACAACCGGGTGGGGAGGTCCACCTTTGGTCAAAGCCCGTCTGGTGCAAAGTCAAAGGGCTAGATCGCGTGGTCAAACGCTTCTGTGGTTAGGCGGACGGGGGCACTGGGGTAGTAATGCCACCGGAGGCGCCGCACCGGGCCCTCATACATGCGGTGGTGGTGGTGGCATGTCCAAGAGGCGGCACGCGTGTCCGGGTGTGCCCCTCACGGACGGGCGGCCATTACCGCACTGGAGGGGGGAAACGGATGCGTCGGGTCTACAGTAGGGGATCTTGCTGTGGGTCCGCCCGGATGTTGCTCAGTAGTGTTCCTATGGGCTGACTCTAACACAACCGGTGGGGAGGTCCACTGGTCAAAGCCCGTCCGTGCAAAGTCAAAGGGCTAGATCGCGTGGTCAAACGCTACAGGGTTAGGCGGGAGGGGGGCACTGGGGGTAGCAATGCCACCGGAGCGTCGCACCGGGCCCTCATACATGCGGGGTGGTGTGGTGGCATGTCCGAAGAGGGCGCACGCTGCGTGTCCGGGGCGTGCCCCTCACTGAACGGGCGCCGCCCGGCACTTGGAGGGGGGGGAAACGACGGCCGGGTCTACACGGAGGGGATCTTGCTGTGGGTCTGGCCCGGATGTTGCTCCAGAGTGTTCCTATGGGCTGACCTAACACAACCGGGTGGGGAGGTCCACTGGTCAAAGCCCGTCCGTGCAAAGTCAAAGGGCTAGATCGCATGGTCAAACGCTACAGGGTTAGGCGGGACGGGGGCACTGGGGGTAGCAATGCCACCGGAGCGTCGTACCGGGCCCTCATACATGCGGGGTTGTGTGGTGGCATGTCTCAAGAGGCGGCACGCGTGTCCGGGGTGTGCCCCCCCTCACGGACGGCGCCGTCGCCGGCACCTGGAGGGGGGAAACGGACGCGTCGGGTCTACACGGAGGGGATCTTGCTGTGGGTCTGGCCCGGATGTTGCTCCAAAGTGTTCCTATGGGCTGACCTAACACAACCGGGTCGGGAGGTCCACTCGTCAAAGCCCGTCCATGCAAAGTCAAAGGGCTAGATCGCGTGGTCAAACACTACATGGTTAGGCGGGAGGGGGCACTAGGGGGTAGCAATGCCACCGGAGCGTCGCACCGGGCCCTCATACATGCGGGGTGGTGTGGTGGCATGTCTGAAGAGGCGGCACGCGTGTCCGGGGCGTGCCCCCCTCATGAACGGCGCCGCCGCCGCACCGGAGGGGGAAACGACGCCGCCGGGTCTACACGGAGGGGATCTTGCTGTGGGTCTGGCCCGGATGTTGCTCCAGAGTGTTCCTATGGGCATACCTAACACAACCGGGTGGGGAGGTCCACTGGTCAAAGCCCGTCTGTGCAAAGTCAAAGGGCTAGATCGCGTGGTCAAACGCTCTGAGGTTAGGCGGGGACGGGGCACTGGGGTAGCAATGCCACCGGAAGGCCGCACCGGCCCCTCATACATGCGGGTGGTGTGGTGGCATGTCCAAGAGGCGGCACGCGTGTCCGGTGTGCCCTCACGGACGGCGCTGCCCCGCACCGGAGGGGAAACGGATGCCGGGTCTATACCGAGGGGATCTTTGGCGGGTCCGCTCGGATGTTGCTCCAGAGTGTTCCTATGGGCTGACCTAACACAACCGGGTGGGGAGGTCCACCGTCAAAGCCCGTCGTGCAAAGTCAAAGGGCTAGATCGCGTGGTCAAACACTCTGTGGTTAGGCGGGAGGGGGCACTGGGGTAGTAATGCCACCGGAGGCCGCGACCGGGCCCTCATACATGCGGGTGGTGGTGGTGGCATGTCCGAAGAGGCGGCACGTGTGTCCGGGGTGTGCCCCCCTCACGGACGGCACCGCCGCCGGCACCTGGAGGGGGGAAACGGACGCGTCGGGTCTACACGGAGGGGGTCTTGCTGTGGGTCTGGCCCGGATGTTGCTCGAGAGTGTTCCTATGGGCTGACCTAAAACAACCGGGTGGGGAGGTCCACTGGTCAAAGCCCGTCCGTGCAAAGTCAAAGGGCTAGATCGCGTGGTCAAACGCTTCTGAGGTTAGGGCGGACGGGGCACTTGGGGGTAGTAATGCCACCGAGCGTGCCGACCGGCCCTCATACATGCGGGGTGGTGTGGTGGCATGTCAGAAGACGCGGCAAGCGTGTCGGTGTGCCCCTCACGGACGGCGCCAAGGCCACCGCACCGGAGGGGGGAACGGATGCGCCGGGTCTACACGGAGGGGATCTTTGCCGTGGGTCCGCCCGGATGTTGCTCCAGTGTTCCTATGGGATGACCTAACACAACCAGGTGGGGAGGTCCATCGGTCAAAGCCCGTCGTGCAAAGTCAAAGGGCTAGATCGCGTGGGTCAAACACTCTGAGGTTAGGCGGGAGGGCCTTTGGGGGTAGCAATGCCACCGAGGCGTCGCGACCGGGCCCTCATACATGCGGGTGGTGTGGTGGCATGTCCAAGAGGCGGCACGCGTGTCCGGGCGTGCCCCTCACGGAACGGCGCGCGCCGCACCGGAGGGGAAACGGACGCTGGCCGGGTCTACACGGAGGGGATCTTGCCGGGTCCGCCCGGATGTTGCTCCAGCAGTGTTCCTATGGGCAGACCCTAACACAACCGGGTGGGGAGGTCCACCGTCAAAGCCCGTCTGCAAAGTCAAAGGGCTAGATCGCGTGGTCAAACGCCATGTGGTTAGGCGGGGACGGGCACTGGGAGGTAGCAATGCCACCGGAGGCTGCCGCACCGGGCCCTCATACATGCGGGTGGTGTGGTGGCATGTCCGAAGAGGCGGCACGCGTGTCCGGTGGTGCCCCTCACGGACGGGCGCCATTGGCACCGCACTGGAGAAACGGATCGTCCGGGTCTACAGCAGGGGATCTTGCCGTGGGTCCGCCCGGATGTTGCTCCAGAGTGTTCCTATGGGCTGACCTAACACAACCGGGTGAGGAGGTCCACCGTCAAAGCCCGTCCGTGGGAAGTCAAAGGGCTAGATCGCGTGGTCAAACGCTACAGGGTTAGGCGGGACGGGGGCACTGGGGGGGGGGGGGGTAGCAATGCCACCGGAGCGTCGTACCGGGCCCACATACATGCGGGGTGGTGTGGTGGCATGTATGAAGAGGCGGCACGCGTGGGGCGCGTGCCCTCACGAACGGGCGCGCCATTGCCGGCACTGGAGGGGAAACAGACGCGCCGGGTCTACGGAGGGGATCTTGCCGTGGGTCCGCCCGGATGTTGCTCAGAGTGTTCCTATGGGCAGACCCTAACACAACCGGGTGGGAGGTCCACTTGGTCAAAGCCCGTCCGTGCAAAGTCAAGGGCTAGATCGCGTGGTCAAACGCCTTCTGAGGTTAGGCGGGGACGGGCACTGGGGTAGCAATGCCACCGAGCGCCGCACCGGCCCTCATACATGCGGGTGGTGTGGTGGCATGTCCAAGAGGCGCACGCGTGTCCGGTGTGCCTCACGGACGGGGCGCCATTACCGCACCGGAGGGGGGGAAACGGATGCGTCGGGTCTATCTGGAGGGGATCTTCCGTGGGTCCGCCCGGATGTTGCTCAGAGTGTTCCTATGGGCTGACCTAACACAACCGGGTGGGGAGGTCCATCGTCAAAGCCCGTCTGCAAAGTCAAAGGGCTAGATCGCGTGGTCAAACACTACAGGGTTAGGCGGGAGGGGGCACTGGGGGTAGCAATGCCACCGGAGCGTCGCACCGGGCCCTCATACATGCGGGGTGGTGTGGTGGCATGTCCGAAGAGGCGGCACGCGTGTCCGGG
The DNA here is from genome assembly GCA_021605145.1 of Aegilops bicornis. Taxonomy (NCBI): domain Eukaryota; kingdom Viridiplantae; phylum Streptophyta; class Magnoliopsida; order Poales; family Poaceae; genus Aegilops; species Aegilops bicornis. The sequence continues at coordinate 613,577,783 of CM038673.1, read as the reverse complement.
GCGTGCCCCCCTCACGAACGGCGCCGCCGCCGGCACCTGGAGGGGGGAAACGGACGCGTCGGGTCTACACGGAGGGGATCTTGCTGTGGGTCTGGCCCGGATGTTGCTCCAGAGTGTTCCTATGGGCTGACCTAACACAACCGGGTGGGGAGGTCCACAGGTCAAAGCCCGTCTGCAAAGTCAAAGGCTAGATCGCGTGGTCAAACGCTCTGAGGTTAGGCGGGGACGGGGCACCGGGGGTAGCAATGCCACCGAGCGTCATGCCGGGCCCTCATACATGCGGGGGTGGTGTGGTGGCATGTCCGAAGAGGCGTGCACGCAGCGTGTCCGGTGTGCCCCTTTCACGCAGGCTACGCGGCACCGGAGGGGAAAAACGGACGCGTCGGGTCTACACGGAGGGGATCTTGCTGTGGGTCTGGCCCGGATGTTGCTCCAGAGTGTTCCTATGGGCTGACCTAACACAACCGGGTGGGGAGGTCCATTGGTCAAAGCCCGTCCGTGCAAAGTCAAAGGGCTAGATCGCGTGGTCAAACGCCTTCTGGTTAGGGCGGACGGGGCACCGGAGGTAGTAATGCCACCGGAGCGCCGCACCGGGCCCTCATACATGCGGGTGGTGTGGTGGCATGTCCGGAAGAGGCGACGCTGGCGTGTCCGGTGTGCCCCCTCACGGACGCGCCACCGGCCGCACTGGAGGGGGAAACGGAAGCGTCGGGTCTACAATGAGGGGATCTTGCTGTGGGTCTGGCCCGGATGTTGCTCCAGAGTGTTCCTATGGGCTGACCTAACACAACCGGGTGGGGAGGTCCACTGGTCAAAGCCCGTCCGTGCAAAGTCAAAGGGCTAGATCGCGTGGTCAAACACTACAGGGTTAGGCGGGAGGGGGGCACTGGGGGTAGCAATGCCACCGGAAAGGCCGCAGACCGGCCCCTCATACATGCGGGGTGGTGTGGTGGCATGTCCGAAGAGGCAGCACGCTGTCCGGGGGCGTGCCTCTCACGAACGGCGCGCCGTCGGCACTGGAGGGGGGAAACCCGACGCCGGGTCTACACGGAGGGGATCTTTGCCGTGGGTCCGCCCGGATGTTGCTCCGTGAGTGTTCCTATGGGGCAGACCTAACACAACCGGGTGGGGAGGTCCACGGTGTCAAAGCCCGTCCTGCAAAGTCAAAGGGCTAGATCGCGTGGTCAAACGCTACGTGGTTAGGCGGACGGGGGCACTGGGGGTAGCAATGCCACCGGAGCGTCGCACCGGGCCCTCATACATGCGGGGTGGTGTGGTGGCATGTCCGAAGAGGCGGCACGCGTGTCCGGGGTGTGCCCCCCCTCACGGACGGCGCCGCCGCTGGCACCTGGAGGGGGGAAACGGATGCGTCGGGTCTACACGGAGGGGATCTTGCTGTGGGTCTGGCCCGGATGTTGCTCCAGAGTGTTCCTATGGGCTGACCTAACACAACCGGGTGGGGAGGTCCACTGGTCAAAGCCCGTCCGTGCAAAGTCAAAGGGCTAGATCGCGTGGTCAAACACTACAGGGTTAGGCGGGAGGGGGGCACTGGGGGTAGCAATGCCACCGGAGCATCGCACCGGGCCCTCATACATGCGGGGTGGTGTGGTGGCATGTCCGAAGAGGCGGCACGCGTGTCCGGGGCGTGCCCCCCTCACGAACGGCGCCGCCGCCGGCACCTGGAGGGGTGAAACGCAGATGGCCGGGTCTACGGAGGGGATCTTGCTGTGGGTCCGCCCGGATGTTGCTCCGTAGTGTTCCTATGGGCTGACCTAACACAACCGGGGTGGGGAGGTCCTTTGGTCAAAGCCCGTCCGTGCAAAGTCAAAGGGCTAGATCGCGTGGTCAAACGCCATGTGGTTAAGCGGACGGGGGCAATCGGGGGTAGTAATGCCACCGGGCGTCGCCGGGCCCCTCATACATGCGGGGTGGTGTGGTGGCATGTCCGAAGAGGCGGCACGCGTGTCCGGGGTGTGCCCCCCCTCACGGACGGCGCCGCCGCCGGCACCTGGAGGGGGAAAACGGACGCGTCGGGTCTACACGGAGGGGATCTTGCTGTGGGTCTGGCCCGGATGTTGCTCCAGAGTGTTCCTATGGGCTGACCTAACACAACCGGGTGGGGAGGTCCATTGGTCAAAGCCCGTCCGTGCAAAGTCAAAGGGCTAGATCGCGTGGTCAAACACTACAGGGTTAGGCGGGAGGGGGGCACTGGGGGGTAGCAATGTCATCTCGGTGGAGTGATCGTCGTAGGAGCTGTTGGTCCCCGGTTGTCCCTCCGGTGTTCGACTACTTCCTCTACAGCCGAGGGTGAGCTACGAATCATGTGACTAGATTTCATTCTCAAGTCAACTGACGTAACCTAGGCGTCTCCCGTCCGAAAGGGTTGCATCGATAAATATGCATTCAATTGCATATTTATCACCACAGCTCTTTCGGATTGTCCAGCGTTTTCCATGGACAGCCCGAGGATGTGTAGATTGGGTATGTTCTCCATGTTCAACCCCGTTCGAGACAGATTTGGCGGCGCCTCCCCATTGTTCTCCGGAGCACATTCTCTCGGCTAGTTGCCGAGGCGTGTATCCGGAGAACAGCGGGAGGTGTTGCCGAAATTTTGTCTCGGAACGGGGTAGAATGGAGAACGTACTCAATCTACACATCCTCGGGTGGGATTAGGACCCATCTTTACCTATTAGAGGTGTAGGTGGATTAAACGTGGTAGAAACTGAAAACTTGATGTGATTAATTTAAGTGAATCCTTAATTATGTTGTGTGGGTTGCAAAAGCGAGGATGGCAGATAATCGGTGGATGTACAGTGGTTTTATCCGTGGAATCGAGTAACATCGAGTGGATCGCGAAAACCGATGTGTATTTGAAGGAGATACTCCGTCGTCCAATGAGAATTATCCCACCATGCCCCTGTGCGAGATGTGCCAGACGTCACCGTAGAAATCAGACGGACATGAGTGAGCACCTTCGCACGCATGGATATATGCCAAACTTTGACATGCCGCAGATAAACATAGCCGAGCAGGACCGTGGTAGAGAGGAGTTGATGCGACAACGCATCGATGGATATGAGGACGACGGGGTCAGGGACATACTAGATGATGTCATTGTTGCAGAAACAGCAAATGCGACACCTTCAGAGAATGAACCGGAGGAGCCGGAGGCAACCGCAAAGGCCTTCTTGGAGGTCTTGGCCTCGTCGAAGAAACCTCTTTATGCGGGTGCAAAAATATCTCAGCTAGATGCCATCTCGCAACTGATTGCAGTCAAGGCTGAGTAGGGCTGTAGCCAGAAATGCTTCGAAGCATTCCTGGGAGTATGGGCTAACAGCCTCCCTGAGGGTCATGAACTACCGAAAAGCATGTACGATACAAAGAAAATCATGAAGGCACTCTCTATGGATTATGAGAAAATAGATGTTTGCCCGAAGAATTGCCTTTTGTTTAGGCACGAGTATCACGGATGACAAATCTGTAGGAAGTGCGGTTCGTCTCGGTACATTGAGGTGGTCGGTGAGGATGGTGAGAAAAGCAGCTAACCATCCCCGTTAAGGTTCTTCGGTATCTTGATTTTATAAAAAGACTGCAGCGCCTTTTCATCACGAAGGAGTCTGCCAAAATGATGAAGTGGCACAAGGAAGGTATAAGGTACAATCCAAAAAATCGTACATCCATCGGGAGGGGAAGCATGGAAGTCATTCGATGAAGAATACCCCGAGGAAGTAGCCGAGGCTGGGAATGTCAGAATAGCCATATCAGGTGATGGGTTGAATCCATATGGTATATCGTCCAATCCATACAGCTGCTGGCCTATTGTAACATCCCAAATTTTCAATTTGGAATGTTATACATTAGGACATCATGCATACCATATTTTTCTCGCATTTTTCCGATCCTAGAAATTTTCACGCAACTCAAGGACCCTCGGAGAGAGTTGGAAGTTTCATTATTTTCATATTTGGGATTTCCCAAATTTTGAAAATAGGATCATTTGTTTTATTTAATTATCTTCATAAAGTTTTCCTAAAAAAAAAATTAAGAGAGGGAATAATATGACTTTCCCAACATTTAGGAAACATGAAGATTTTATAAATAAATCAAAATTTGGTTTTGGAAGATTTATTTTGCTTAGGAAAAAATGAGCATTTTAAAAAAAAAATATGCATGTTTGCCGTTTTTAAAGTTCATTTTGTTCGACTCATTTTTAGGAGTCGGGGTAAATTTATTTTATTAAATTCGGAGTTCGTTTGGTATTTTTTTTAATCCGTTTAGTTTTGTTTAAAAAAAAAACTGCGCGTCCCCCCCCCCCCCGCGCTGGGCCTAACAGAACTAATCCAACGAACACATTCATTGAAACGAACGGTTCGGTGAACGTTCGTTAATTAAGAAAACCAAAAAAAATAAAAACCATCTAGGTTTTGAAAAAAAAAACGAACAACGAGCGAAAATCCGGATCGGTTTTAAAGCAAAACCGGACCGGTGGGAAGCGGCGGTTACCTCGGTGCCGCCACGGGCTCCGCGGGCCTGGCGCGGCGGGGTCCGCGGGTCGGGAGAGGCGGCGAGGGGGCGACGAGGGGCTCCGCGACGCCGGGCGAGGTCGGGCGGCGGGGCTCCGGCCGGCTCGGGTTGGGGCGCGGTGGCGGCGGGATGAGAGAGGGGGGCGGTGTATTTAAGGAGGGGTGGCGGCGCTTTGGGGAGGGGCAACGGGGGCAGGCGGAGGCGGACTGCCGGGCGGCGGGTGGCGTGGCGGCGCTGACTCAAGCATGGCGCGAGTGAGGAGAGAGGAGGCGGTGGGCGAATGGGCCAGGCTAGGCCTTGGCTGTATGGGGGCAGTTTTTTTTTAAAACAAAACAAAACGGATTAAAAAAAATACCAAACGAACTCCGAATTTAATAAAATAAATTTTCCCCGACTCCTAATAATGAGTCGAACAAAATGAACTTTAAAAACGGCAAACATGCATATTTTTTTTTAAAATGCTCATTTTTGCCTAAGCAAAATAAATCTTCCAAAACCAGATTTTGATTTATTTATAAAATCTTCATGTTTCCTAAATGTTGGGAAAGTCATATTATTCCCTCTCTTAATTTTTTTAGGAAAACTTTATGAAGATAATTAAATAAATCCAATGATCCTATTTTCAAAATTTGGGAAATCCCAAATATGAAAATAATGAAACTTCCAACTCTCTCCGAGCGGCCTTGAGTTGCGTGAAATTTTCTAGGATCGGAAAAATGCGAGAAAAATATGGTATGCATGATGACCTAATGTATAACATTCCAAATTGAAAATTTGGGATGTTACAAACCTACCCCCTTAAGATGAATCTCGCCCTCGAGATTCGGGTTGGCTAGAAAATAGGTGAGGGTGGTCCTTGAGCAAAACTTCATCTCTTTCCCAGGTGGCTTCATCCTCAGTGTGGTTGATCCACTGATCTTTGCAAAAATTGATAAACTTTCTGCTGGTTACTCTGCTAGCATAATCGAGAATCTTAACGGTTTTTCCTCATATGTTAAGTCATCCTTCAACTCGAATTGCTTCCGGTGGCACTTGTGTCTTTGAACGGTACCTCTGCTATCTCGGGTGACATTTCTTCAATCGAGAAACATGGAATACATCATGAACTCTGTCAGTCCTTCCGGCAATTCCAACTTATAAGCAACTTCTCCCATGCGTTGCAAAATCTTATACGGTCCAACGAAACGGGTGCTAACTTTCCTTTAACTCCAAAACATTTAACTCCTCAAGCAGGGATACTCGAGATATACTCTGTCTCCAACTTCATACTCAATCGCTGCGCTTTGAATCGGCATAGCTCTTTTATGCAGGACTGGGCTACCTTGAGCACATCTCGAATCAACTTAACTTTCTGTTGAGACTCCTTAATCAAATCTGGTCCAAACAACCGACGATCTCCAGTTTGTCCCATGATAACGGTGTCCTGCACCTCCTTCCGCATAAAGCCTCGAAAGGTGCCATCTTCAAGCTGGTTTGGTAGCTGTTGTTGTAGGAAAATTCTGCATCTGACAAATTATCATCCCAACTAGATCCATAATCTAGGGCACAAGCTCTCAAAGATGTCCTCCAAAATCTGATTGACTCTCTCGGTCATCCATCGGTCTGGGTGGAAAGCTGCATCGAATTCCAATCGGGTTCCCAATGTTTCGTGCAACTGGTTCCAAAATTTTGAGGTAAATTGGGTTCCTCCATCGTCTGATACTCCTTGGAACTCCGTGCAAACACACAATTCTGGTCATGTATATCTTTGCCAACTTAGCACTGCTATAGGTAGTCTTGATCGGAATGAAATGAGCTACCTTTGTTAAACGGTCGACTATAACCCAAATCGAGTCATAACCTGAACGAAGTCTTTGGCAATCCTGTGATAAAATCCATGCCTAGCTTATCCCACTTCCATTCGGGTATCGGCAATGGTTGTAACAATCCTGCCGGCTTCGATGCTCTCGCCTTTACTTTCGACATACATCGCAAACTGCTACATACTCCGCAATATCCTTCTTCATTCGGTCCACCGAAAGTATTCTTCAAATCCAAATACATCTTGGTATTTCCTGGGTGAATCGAATAGGGTGAATCATGAGCTTCTTGTAAAATCAACTTCACGATCTACGGGTCATTGGGCACATAAACACGGTCTTCAAACCATAGGTTATCGTGCTCGTCCTCACGAAATCCTTTAGCTTTTCCTTTGCTCATTTTCTCTTTTATAGAGACAACTTCCTTATCTGCCTGTTGGGCTTCTCTGATTTTGTCCATTAGTGTTGACTGAATCTCCAATGCTGCTACATAGCCTCTCGGAACTATTTCCAAGCATAGTTCTCGAAGGTCCTCGGCTAACTCATAGGGTATTCGTCCCATCTTTAGGGTATTGACGTGGCTCTTACGGCTCAATGCGTCAGCTACAACGTTAGCCTTTCCGGGGTGATACTGCAATCTCATATCATAATCCTTGATAAGTTCTAACCATCTCCTTTGTCTCGAGATTCAATTCATACGTGTGAAAATGTACTTCAAACTCTTGTGATCCGTGTACACTTCACAATGATTTCCAATGAGAAAATGTCTCCATGTCTTCAAGGCATGCACAACGGTTGCTAACTCCAAATCATGTGTGGCATAATTCAACTCATGGGGCTTAAGTTGTCGTGAAGCATACGAAACAACTCTTCCTTCCTGCATAAGCACTGCTCCAAGTCCTCGACGTGAAGCGTCGCAATACACCTCATAATCCTTGGTCTGATCTGGCAATATTAAAACTGGTGAGGTAACCAATCTTTTCTTCAACTCCTGAAAACTTGCCTCGCAGTCCTCAGTCCATATGAATTTGTTATCCTTCTTCAACAATTCAGTCATGGGCTTGGCAATCCTTGAGAAATTCTCAATGAATCTTCGGTAGTATCCTGCGAGTCCAAGGAAACTCGAATCTCTCCAACTGCCGTTGGTGCTTCCCATTTGGTTACGGTCTCAACTTTTGTGGGGTCAACTGCTATTCCTTCTCCGGATATAACGTGTCCGAGAAATCCAACTTCCTTTAGCCAAAACTCACATTTGCTGAACTTGGCATACAACTGGTGTTCCCTCAGTTTCTCCAAAACCAATCGCAAATGTTCCTTGTGTTCCTCTTCATTCTTCGAGAAAATCAAAATGTCATCAATGAACACCACGCATTTAACTTATCCAAAAACTCCATAAACACTTTGTTCATCAGGTTCATGAAATAGGCTGGTGCGTTAGTCAGTCCAAATGACATAACGGTATACTCGTGACATCCATATCTCGTGGTGAATGCTGTCTTGGGTATGTCCTGCTCCCGAATCTTCAACTGATGGTACCCTGATCGCAAGTCGATCTTGGAAAACACTTTGGCTCCTTGCAAGCGATCGAACAGATCATTTATCATAGGTAGTGGGTACTTGTTCTTGATTGTTACTTCATTCAATCCACGATAATCAACAACCATTCTCAAAGATCCATCCTTCTTCCCTACTAACAAAACGGGTGATCCCCAAGGCGAAGAACTTGGGCGTATAAAACCTTTATCCAATAGTTCCTTAATCTGCTTCTTGATTTCCGCCAAATCCTGTGCGGGCATCCTCGTATGGTCGCCGATATCGGGCCTGTTCCTCGGCAACAGCTCGATCAAAAACTCAATGTCTCTATCCGTGGCATTCCCGCAATTCCTCGTGAAATACATCAGGTAATCCTTCACCATCGGTACTTCTTCCTGCACAACTCCCCGATAAGCAATTTACATGAGCTCTCCTCGGTGATGCCGTGATACATACTTAATCCTTCTTCCTTACGGTGTTGTGAGAAAAATCGCCTTACTTGCGCAATCGATGTTTCCTCCATACATCGACAGCCAATCCATACCGAGAATTACATCAAATCCTTGAGATTCGGAATGATCAAATCCGTCGGGAATACATGCCTTCCTATACTTAATGGCACTTGAAAACATCCTTGTTCGGCCATATACTCCGCCTCTGGTGAGCTTACTAGCAAAGGGGTTTTAAGAATCCGAGTAGGTAGGCTATACTTCTCTACAAATCCCCTTGATATGTATGAATGCGATGCACCGGTATCGAAAAGAACTAGTGCGATAAATGACTTAACCAAAAACTTACCGATTCTTGCATCGGGCTGATCTTCAACCTCCTCCACATCAATGTGGTTCACCCGTCCCCTGTTGAAAGGGTTGGGCTTCTTTCGAGCTTCCATTGCCATTTCCATTCGGCCTTACGGGCAGTCATTGGCATAATGCCCGATCTTGCGGCACTTAAAGCAAGTAATATGACTCAGGTCTACTTTGGATGGTGTTGACGGGTTGGTGCGATTCGTCTGCTGCTTCCTCCATTCCCGTTCCCATTCTTGGTGCCATTATGATTATGCGAATTACCTCCTCCATGGGTATGCTGAAACTGAATTCTGATTTAGGGGTATAACGAGGTTTCTGCCGAGCTCGTAGTTATACTTCCCTTGCCCATACTTCCGCTATGCAGTTCTCAATTTGTCTTGTTTTCCTTCAATCATGAGGGCTCGGTCTACCAACTCCTGGTAGTTATTGAAACCGCTACCATCAACGGCATCTTGAACTCATCATTCAGTCCTTCTAGAAACTTCTCTGTTTAGCTGCATCGGTAGCAACGTCATCCGGGGCATAACGTGCTAATTTACTAAAGTCATCCACGACATCGCCAACAGTCCTTCCTCCTTGGCGTAAGTTGCGAAACTCACGCTTCTTCATGGCCATAGCTCCTGCTGAAACATGGGCAAAGGCGGAAAGCTTGCTGAAATTGATCCCATGTGGCGGTGTCTACAGGTAAGTGGCTGTGAAATTCTCCCACCATGCTGCTTGGTCCTTCAAGCTGATGTGCTGCAAACTTCACTCTTTCTCCATACTCATGCATCCTGCAGTGGTCAGCTCCTTCCTATCTTGCGGAGCCGGTCATCTGCTACAATCGGCTCGGTGCTCTTTGGAATACACCGGCGGGTTTAGTCTAAGGAAACGAGTTAGATGATCCGCAGGTGGTGGTGGTGGTGGGTTGTTGTTGTTGTTGCCCTGGTTCTGCACCAATGTTTGAATCAGGGTATTCTGCTGCTGGATTAGTTGGGTAATCTCTGGCGGGAAAATGAATCCGGGGTCGCGTCTCGGAGGCATCTAATGGGTTTAGAAAAGATGAGAATTTAGAATAGAATGAGGTCTAAGGGGAATCACTACCCAATTGCACATGAGCAAATGCACACAAAAATCACTTCATTCAATTCAAACAAAGGGCTTACAACGGTCTAACTATCGCAAAAGTGCGTGAACTATAATGTTTACATGGAGGGAATACTACTAATATGTGGGAGACTTCTACTAATTTGAACCGGTGGAAGACTCCATGATGTCTGCTCCAGCTTCGTCTTCAAAGTCGGGTTCACTTGGATCCGAATCGGTGTCGTCGATGTTGATGTAGTCGCTTGGACAATCGACATACTGGTCTTCATTCCTGAGCGCCAACTTCTTCTTGAGTTCTTCAATCTCATACTTAAGATCGTTATTGTGTCTTGCCAGAGCTACGATCTCGTCCATGTAGTCCTTGCGTGTTGTCTTTAGTTCTTCTTCAAGTTCGATGATCCTTCCCTTTGCATTCTGCAACTCCAACATATCATTGCACATTTGGTTCTCCTGGCGTCGAATGTGCTGATTTAACTCCTGGATGAACGCTGCAATGGATCTATCCTTCTTGGTGCTGACGACGTCCCATTTGTCATCTCGGCGTCCGCAAATCTGGCAGATAGTGTCCTTGAGGTCTTCTTGATAAACTTCTCCAATGCGTCCCATGGTGCTGTGAGCTGCCATGCTCTTTCCTGCACTCCAAGTTGGTGCACCGAAAACACTATCTATAGGCTTGGTGATTGGGGCGAATGTCCTTCTGGGCGTGAGCTTGAATCTTCCAGCTCCTCTTCGTGCAGAGTGGCGTTGAAAGTCCCGGTGAAGCTGGGTAGTCCAATGTTCAGGTACTTGGTAACTTCCTTCAAGTGAAATCCAAAAGGTGTGCCTTCATCCGGTTGGGTGTACTTGATCTTCGCGTCCGTCATCCTAGAAGAGTAGAAAAGATGAGGAGTTAGAAAATGGGAAGAGAGTAGTGATCTATGGCTTTATCTTAGTGGTCGTGTCCTACAACAAGATGTGCTCGATACCATTCTCTCAGAGCGACCAGACCCGAATGGATCAAGTCTACGTGCTCGATGTCATCCTGGATCAAGAATCTTGACACCACACAAGATTTCAAGGATTTATAGCAGAGTAGCAATCACACACTTATTACATCGTTGTCCACAAGGGAACTTAATACAATAATATGGCTTAAGGCCATCTAATAATAACAGCGGAAGACTTGGAAGATAAGTGAGTCCATCAACTCCATCGGCATCACCGAGTATAGAACCACGACCTAACACCTTACTGTCGTAAATGCGAAAAGTCTGCAACGTGAAAGTTGCAGCCCGAAAACGGGTCAGCACATGGAATATGCTGGCAATGTAACACATAGAGAGCAATGAAGGAATAAGCCTATACTACATGCATATATGGTTGGTGGAAGAGCTCTACGGTTACAATTTTTGCATAAAGCTAGTTTTTCCCTACTACAAAGGAATTGTTTTATTTAACTATCATGGTGGTTGTTAAACATTGAGAATGGTTGACACATCCTCAATCCCAATTAAAAGTACTCATTAAAACCCAATAACATTTATTAGAAGTAACATGTTGAGATTCACATGATATTCAAGTACTAGATACTCAAGATGTCCATAACCGGGGACACGGCTAATCATGATTAGTTTATACACTCTGCAGAGGTTTGCGCACTTTTCCCCACAAGACTCGATCGCCTCCGTTTGGTTCTCGCACTACATGGTGTTTGAGAGGCGGATGACCGAGACACAGATCTTTCGTAAGCGCTTAGCACCTTACTTGTGGGTAGACCGGTACACCTACTTTCCCCTACATCTGCTAGTCTACCCGTAAGAGTTCGCACAACTTAGTCAACTATGCGAGCCCATAATGGCTTGTGGCTGCACTGTGAAGTTTCTAGTTTGATTGATCTTATGATCCCTTAGAGGCTGGGTGTCGGTCCGATTAATTACATGCAAGTCCTGATGGAAAACAGGTGCCTCAATCCACCCAGATGTGTGTTTAGGTTGCCACCTTAGATAAACCATTAATTAACAATCTCACATCTGTCATGGATATTCACTCACCCAATCCACGTCTACTAGCATAGCATAGCATAATATGCAAACGAGAAGTAACTCCCAAGGTTTCATAAGTAAAAGCAGTTAATAGGTACTACCTCAATCTACTTACCAACACACAATTTAATCACATACTAATCATGCAAGTGTTTGAGGGCTTGATATAATGCAATAAAACTGTGTAGTAGAAAAGGTATGATAAAGAGTTACTTGACTTGCTGATGATCCATGAGACCTAGAGATTCAAGTAACAAGCGGCGCACTCCGGGTGATCTAACGCAGACAAATAACAAGCATACAATAAGTACTCATCTAATGCACAGGAAATCTCGAATAAAAGATCTAACCAGATAGTTCAACTTAAGAACCCTGGTTGCAAAAGAATCGAATCAAATAAAGCATCGAAAGTCGAAACTCGAGAGAGAACGACTCGATTTAGCAATCGGAAACTAGGTCAAAAATTTACAGTAGCAAAACTCTTTGTAAGTAGGTTAGTCAGAACGGCGGTTTCGTAACGAAACTCCAGGCGCTTGAATCACCTGATTCCGATAAACGAGCAAGAAATAAAACAGATTTGAAAATCGGATCGGAAATCGAATCGAAAATAACGGATTAAATCCGATTAAAAGAAAACGACGAACGGATTAAATAACGGACGTTCGTTAACAGAACTAATCCAACGAACACATTCATTGAAACGAACGGTTCGGTGAACGTTCGTTAATTAAGAAAACCAAAAAAAATAAAAAAAACATCTAGGTTTTGAAAAAAAAACCGAACAACGAACGAAAAACCGGATCGGTTTTTAAAGCAAAAACCGGACCGGGGTGGGGGCGGCGGCTACCTCCGGTGCTTCGCCGGCGGGGCTCCGGTGCGGCGGGGGTCCGGCGGGGGTCGGGAGGGGCGGCGAGGGGGCGACGAGGGGCTCGGCGACGCCGGCGAGGTCGGGCGGCGCTACCACGGCGCGGCGGGCTCGGTCGGCTCGGGTTGGGGCGCTGGTGGCGGCGGGATGAGAGAGAGGGGGGCGGCCGGTATTTAAGGAGGGGGTGGCGGCGGCTTGGGGAGGGCAAGCGGGGCCGAGGCGTGAGGCGGACTCGGGCGGCGGGTGGCGGCGTGGCGGCGGGACTCCAGCAAGGCGTGCGAGGGAGAGAGAGGAGGCGGTCAAGGCTGGGCCGGCTGGCCTTGGCCCAAAGGGGCGGGCGCAGTTTTTTTTAAAACAAAACTAAACCGATTAAAAAAATACCAAACGAACTCGAATTTAATAAAATAAATTTTCCCGACTCCTAAAAATGAGTCGAACAAAATGAACTTTAAAACGGCAAACATGCATATTTTTTTTAAAATGCTCATTTTGCCTAAGCAAAATAAATCTTCCAAAACCAGATTTTGATTTATTTATAAAATCTTCATGTTTCCTAAATGTTGGGAAAGTCATATTATTCCCTCTCTTAATTTTTTAGGAAAACTTTATGAAGATAATTAAATAAATCAATGATCCTATTTTCAAAATTTGGGAAATCCCAAATATGAAAATAATGAAACTTCCAACTCTCTCCGAGGGTCCTTGAGTTGCGTGAAATTTTCTAGGATCGGAAAAATGCGAGAAAAATATGGTATGCATGATGACCTAATGTATAACATTCCAAATTGAAAATTTGGGATGTTACACCTGTGTTTGTAATTCCGCTCAATCTTCCTCCCGGTGCCCTAATGCAACGGAAGACCATGTTCTTGTCGCTCATCATTCCGGGGCCTGACTACCCGGGGAAGCAATTGGGTGTGTTTATGCAGCCGCTTGTGGATGCTTTGCACCATTCTTGGTACTTTCCGAGGTTGACATACGACCGGGATCTGCAAAGAAATTTCTTGATGAAGCGCGGAGGATGGGCATTACCTTGGAGAGGCCCGAGTACTTGGCGGTAAGTATAAAAGATTTTTCATTATGCTTTCATATATTATGCTTTCATTATGCTTTCATTACCATGTGGTACATTTCACCGTTTCATGTTGACATGCCATTATGCTTTTATTATGTAGGTGTGTCCAAATTGGTGTTATGGAAAAGACGAGTCCTGGGCGGCATTGGTGGATCTTTGGTGTGATGGGGCTGGAGCCTGGGCGGCTATGAGAATCAAAAATAAGGCTAATCGAGGGAAGGAGGGAGTACATGCTCAGGGAAACTAAAACCACTATCTCCACAAGGCAGTTGATGTATGACTAACCCCATCAAACATTCTTCTTCTTCATTTACCATCACTTTCTTATGTATGACTAACCTCTGTTTGGTGGTGCAGGAGGCCCAGGCGGCCGCTCTCGGACATGCAGGCGTGGGAGATCGCCCATACGCGGAAGGACTCCAAGCTGGCGAGCCCAAGTACTACGGCAAGAAGACCACGTGGAGGAAGGAGGCCTACTCCATGGCGTATCTCGGTTACATCCTGACACACCGACCCCATTGCGCGGATCTCGACGACAGGCGGTGGTGAGCATGGGGCCCAAGGAGCAGTCGGGAGGCGGTTCTCGGTGCTGTGGTCACTCCGACTATCTCCTACACACAGCTCCGTCGGATCGACCCGAGCCTCGAGCCAACAGACGAGCCAGCCAAAGGTCCGGTTCACAGTCCCTCTTTCAGAGCAACAATCTGTAAGTATTTTCCCTCTTATCTTCATTGCTCACTTTATTTTCCGCATCTAGTAGTTTTATGAGTTCCATCATGTCATACCGTAGGGCCTACCGGAGTACACACGCCAGAGACCATGGCGTGGCATCCGAGGCTTCATGAACACCAAGTGTAGAGGGATCGCCACCGAGCAGGCTTTTCAGAAATGGCGGCCGGCAGTGTCCTCGATTGCAGCCTGACAATGCCCTCCAAAGACAACCAGTCTGCCGACCTTTGAGGAGTTTGTGGCACGTAACGCTGGCCCCTCGCCGGTTAGTTCATCCCCAATCTATTCACCCAAAGCATGTCATGCCTTTCAACACAATCATATATCCCATTAATATGTCTTTTCAACATCCAGGGAACAGGTGGATCTACCGTTGGCGGTGGTCTTCGCAGCACTCCGGAGACACGGAGCCCGACCACTCCGATCCACGGAGGCGGAGGCGGAGGCGGAGGCGGAGGTGGAGGCGGTCTTGGCGGTAGCGCTGCCGGCTTAGCAGCGACGACTGGCTTGGCGCTCTTGGCGGTGACGACCTCCGCGGTGCTCGACGTCCTGGCGCTTAAGCCTTTGGGTCACATTATGGCGGTTCTCGATGTTGTGATACTTATATGCTTGTGATGTTTCTTATCTTATTGCTGTTTGTGAGATTCTTATATGCTTGGTGGTGATGATACTTATATGTTTATGCTTTGCGATGTTTCTTATGATGTGTGATGATGAATTTGTTGTGTGATGCTGCTCCTTCTTTATTACGTGATGTTGCTTCTTATATATGCTGCTTCTTATATATGCTGTGTATATTCAAATGAATTGAGTTGAAAAGAAACAGAAAAAAGAAAAAAAAACTGGACAGAAACTATGCTGGCGTGAGCTCCCAGTGGCCGACACGTGGCAGGTCTATGCCGACGGCCTGGCCGTCGGCTTAGTTCTCGCCTCAGAGTGCCCGATTCTTGCTGCGTGGCATGTCTATGCTGACGGCCAAGCCGTCGGCATAGTTCTAAACTAAGCCGACGGCGGGCCGTCGGCATAACCCGAGCGGCTTCTCGCCACGTGGCACCTCTATGCGACGGCTTGGCGTCGGCATAGTTCTAAACTAAGCCGACCGGGCCGTCGGCATAGATGTGCCACGTGGCGAGAAGCCGTTGGTCGGCTGATTAACGGCGGCAGCCGTTAAGCGATGGCGTTGTCGACGGTGGTCGGCATAGATGTCTGACCACCGTCGGGATAGGGTCTATGCCGACGGCCTTTTTATGCCGACGGTCATCCTGGCTACGCCGACGGATATGTTGCCGACGGTCCTATGCCGACGGCCGCCGTCGGCATAGGCCTGTCCCGACGGCTAGTCAGCATAGAGTGCGATTCCGGTAGTGGGCCGCCTCCGGCTCCCTGTGCATTCCATCCAGAGAGAGAGACGACGGGATTTGATTGCGTTTTTCTTTTTTGATCGAGGGGTCCCTATGTAAAGAGATTGGAGAAGAATCTTTTTTTTGCCAAGTCAGCTCTGACGTTCTAGTCCCATCTATCATAAACACGCTTAGACGAGCCAAAGTGGATGATCAGTGCTTTTTGCAAAAGTTTTGGCGAAAAAGCAGTGATTTTTGCAACGGATTAGCGACTTGGTGGTTTTTTGCAAACCTAGCCGCAAATGTGGTAGTTTTGTGCAATTGACTCATCAGATATGCTTAGTTTCATCCCAAATTGAAGCCTACAAGTAGATTCGATGCCTAAATCAAGGCCGAACGGTATGATCGATGCGTAAATCGATGCATGCCTAAGGAGTAATGAAGCCGGTGCTCGCCGTCTAGATCTTGGCACCAATACTCACCGCCGCTGCTCGCTGTTCAGGTCTTGTGGTCGCCGCTGCCGGTGAGAGTGGGGAGAGTGAGCGATGAGAGAAGGGTGAGGAAATTTATGGCGCCACTCCAGGAAACAACACACTGTCTCCCGCGCGTGCAACTGCATCCACCCACGTGCCTAGAGTTTCATTATTGGGGACTGGCTCTGGAATACGACCAATTTAAGAGTTTCTCTAGAAGCCAAGCCCAGAGATGCTTTAAAGTTTTGTGTGAGTCAAGATTCAGGTGCAACTCAAGCAACCAAACAAGCCAAAATTGCATCAATCGGGCCTGACCGAGGCTAATGTAGTCTGCCAAACGCATCCTATGAGAGGCTGAGTTGAATTGGCTGAGAATTTCAATTGCTTGTGTAGTGATGATGTTTCGCAGTTTAAGTCTTTTCTTTTCTTTGTGTGGATATGTTTATGCTAGTTAAAGTTATGCATGAACTCGGTATAATATTACAGTACAAATCGGAAATCGCTGTTCAGAACGAAAAATACAGCAACTGAAGTTATAAAGAACCGTGTGGCAAAAACATTTGTTGTTTCATGAGTACTGTAGTGGAGTGTATGTGAATGTGATATGAGAAAAAGAATTGTTGCTGCACGCTGTGGAACCCTTTGCTTAGCATGGGAGGCAATGCCCCTTTTGTGGTAGCGACAACACTAGTGGAAGACTTCTTTTCCGTCTGCATAGATTCGGTCATCGTACCGCAGATTCCAAAGCCATCGTCGTGGTACTGTGTTCTTTTCCAAGTCAGTCGTGCTCCTTTCCAAGACATTTCTATCAGAAGTTTGGTACCGTCAGAATCATTCACACAAGCATTCTCTCACTGTCACTGAAAACCCAGCAATCGGCTAAAATGAATTAATTTGTGGTACGTAGTACTACTAGTACTCCCTCTGTTTTTTTTTAGTCTGCATATAAGATTTGATCAAAGTCAAACTACACAAAGTTTGACTAAATTTATATCAAAAAGTATCAACATCTACAATACTAAAGTTATATGATATGAAAATTCATTCCATGATGCATCTAATAATATTGGCTTCATACTATGATTGTTCACATTTTTTCTTATAAAGTTAGCCAAACTTTATAAAGTTTGACTTTGACCAAATTTTATATGCAAACTAGAAAAAATTGAGGGTGTACTACTACAAGTGAGCGATGCTCCAACAGCTATCGATCGAAATTTCAATAGAATGGCATGCATTTTATCTGAGCCCACCTTTCTATGATTTTTTTCCAATGTTCGTAGAAATAGGTTAATTTCTTTCTATATTATAATCAAGTAATGTTGCCATGTCCGTGTGTGTGTGTGTGTGTGTGTGTGTGTGTGTGTGTGTGTGTGTGTGTGTGTGGAGCACACACTAAGGGTATCAAGATATTATTCATATCACGACTTGGTGAACCTTTCTAATTTGTTAGACATATCAATTAAATAGGAAAAAATCTATGTGTGTGTGTGTGTGTGGGGGGGGGGGGGGGAGGGGATAAAAGGAGGAGAAATAGAGGGCAACGAAGTAGGATTGGCTAGGATGGGTGAAGGCGGCACTCGGTAACAGGATGTTGGGTGGATCGAGTCTGAGGTAGAGCATGAGTGAGAGGAGCGGGGAGTTGGAAAATTAGTGGGGGGAGAAGAGATATATATTCGAGAGTGTAGTTGAGCCTAGTGGGCCATGTTAGATGCGAGGCGATTATAAGATAAGGCACGTCTCAAACATTTTAATTATGAAATGTCTCAGATGTTTGTATATCAGTGGAGTTAAAAGACATGTGTCAAATGCTTGCATATCCGTGGCGGTGAAATGAGACATCTTTCGGATGTCTGCTGAAATAACCCGCCTCGGGTAGGACCTATCTGAGACATAATTTCCTAGCATGCCTGGACCTATCCGAGACATATAGCTCCTTTCGTAGGAGTGTTAAAATTATAATTATTTGTTTTTAACAACTAAAATTATGAATAAAAAGTAGCTTTATTACACTCAAACAAAGACAGTGATCTCAATGAACTGCAGAATCGAGAGACACAAAAATAGTAAGAAACAATCATACAGATTCAACAAAAATGCGAATAGCAAACATAAGATCCCATGACACAAGAAACCCGAAGGAATTGTCATTTGAATGGCATGCAAGAAAACACATACTCATTGCTATACGAATGACTATAAAAGAAGAATTGTACTACTACATCTGTAAACAAATGTAAAACATTTTAGACCACTACTTAAACAAATGTAAGATGTTTTATATTTATTTAGTAGTGACATAAAACGTCTTATAAATGGTGGATCCTTATATATGCAAGGCATATACCAAAACCGATGTGTAGTGATTTGGGTGGCACCATTCCTTTTACCCAAAAACTATTACTTGTAAAAATTATAAGAAAATTAGTACTATAATTGTACGCGAGTCTTATCAAATTCCTGCAAATGGCCTTAGAAATTACTAAACCACTTCAACCAGAGAACCATCATCTAACACTCCTCTCAAATGCGAAAAAAAAGAAAGAAAGAGAAAGGAAAAGAGCATCAAGAAAAGATCCAATGGGGAAATAAAGCGTCCTCTGCGGCCGCAAGGGGTACCCAATAGACGCACACCCAACTCGTTTAAAGCCGGCGAGGAAGCCCAGGAACCGCCGCCCGCTCCTCCACTTCCCACTTCCCACTTCCCACCTCCGAAACCACCCAACCATCTCCTCCTCTTCGGAGCCCAATCGACGAGCTCCGGTAACGGCGCAAAAGCTGGTCGTCGTCGTCGTCTCCGGCGACGATGGCTGCACGGGCGCACGTGGAGAGGCTCCGGCGGGAGCGGTACTACATCGGGCGCGGCGAGCAGAACCCGCTGGCGGAGGACATGCACCAGGCGGTGAACTACCTGAGCCAGGAGCTCTACTCCAAGGACGTCCACTTCCTCATGGAGCTCGTCCAGGTGAGCACTATTAGTTGGGTTGTACTAGTAGTACAAAAAAGTCTTCAGAGTGTGGATTCTATTATGCGTGCTCAGATTAGTGTGGATTTTATTTCTATGCATTTTCAAGAAAGCGTACGGATTTATTTGTTTTTTTTTCCTAAAAATGCTTTCGCAAATTATTTTTATGTGCATTTGGTTCATCTTGTGCTCCTCGCCTATAAAATCTACAGTTCTGATTAATTTGATTATTATACATACCCGTCCCCCTCCCTACTGAACTTTCCGGGCTTTTTTCATTTACAAGTTTATGTTTTATTATTTGCGCAGAAACCCGGTTATATTTTTCCCGCAAAAAAAAGAGAGATCCTGCTATTTTCCCTGTATTTTATCAATTTTCCGTATCTCTGTACCTTCCCTCTTTCTCCAATACGAAGCAGCAAACTCTTTTTTTCAGTTGGAAAAGGCAGCAATATTTTATTTTTAGTATTTTTCTTATATATCTTATTAATGCAGAGTAATTTCCTTTACTTTTCTAAGCGCTGTTTAGTGATAAGTGACTGTTGGTTTCTCTGCTCGCCGCAATTTCCTGTGAGCTCATTTGATGTCGAGTAGGGCCTACCCTTCAGTTGCATAGTATAGGATCAACTGATAAAGATGTTTTCCTTGGGACTAGGCACTGTGGCAGCACAAAAGTCACATTAACTCTGAGCCTATAAACTTGCATTTTCTGTGTTTACTTTGCATTTTCAGTTTTCACACCACAGTACATTTATTCAACAAGCATTTGGCTTCTTTTTTCTTGGCGGGGGGACTCGTATTTGGTTTTATGGTGGCTGGTGGCCATGTTCTCCAAAAAATGGAGAGCTAAATGATCTTGTATTTGTATTTATGAAGTACTTAACTGTTTTAGGAACACTGCTACGGTAAAGAAAAGAAAAGAAAAATACCAAATTCAGATCCAGTGTAACCATTTTCTGTTTTACGGAAAACAGAGATCTCCTTTATTTCTTTTCCACAATAAGAACCTATTGCAGATCCGATATAACCATTGTAGCTTTAGCCTTGAGAACATTTTCAGTTTGCCTATAGCCTCCATGCTCTTTTGCAATTTACCTGTTTGATGTGATAACTTGATACAATTTTGCCGTCAAGACTGTTGAAATAACTGTGACTCTGCCAAACTTGTGTGTTGCTACATGGGCTTGTTTTCTCAAATCTCATTAACGTTTTGGTATATATATGTTGCATTTCAGATTAATGCACTTGATTCAGCTGTATTTGCTCAATATCACATTCATGTTAACATTTTATTCCTCAATAACTAGAACGCTGAAGACAATGAGTACCCTGATGGAGTAGCACCATCATTGGAGTTTCTGGTAACATCAACTGACATCACTGGATCTGGTGCATCGTCAACTTTACTCATTTTCAACAATGAGAAGGGCTTTTCTCCATCGAATATTCAGTCTATTTGTGGCGTGGGGAAGTCGACCAAGAAGGGAAACAGGGACAAGGGATACATTGGAGAAAGGTGAATCTTTGGAGCTCATGAATCCTTTTCTGTTCACTTGGCCAATTTTAAGCATTTTACCTTTTAATGTTAGAACTTCAATTTTGTTAGCGCGTCACTGGTTGGAACTTTCCCTGTCAAACGTTACAATGGCTGCTATATATCAAATGACATATACGATGGGCAGAATTTTATTTAGCACTTAATTTAGTGCTTAGTTAGAATGGTGATGGAGCAAATATTCTCATAATGTATATGTATTTTGCAAAACAAATTGGGTGCAGCATGCACAGTATTGCTTGAGATGATTTGTGGTGCAAGATATCATGCGTTCATTTCCTGACACTCAGAAACAGAGATGTGTGCATGTTTTGAAATATTAGTGTAAGAAAATAGTACTGACTACAAAATATTACCACTAGCCTTTTAAGGTCCATTGTATCTAGAAGTAAGACTTGTTATTTATCATGTATATTACTACATCAAATCTTTTTGATGTTAAGTTATCACTTCTGTATTTCACTATTGTCTCAAAAGTGTGTGGATCTATTTCTTTCTTAGCCTTTCTAGGTAAGTTTAGTTTTTGACAGGCTCCTAAAAATCTGCCTTTGCATGGCAAATTCATGCACATGGCACATCAACTTTATTACCAAATTTCCCCCTCCTGTATTATGTTTCTGATTGAAAAACATTACTCTTCATCAATAGCTTACTGAAGCAGATCCATCAAATACAGACTTGGTATAAATAATATTAAGCATGCATCGCTTCACTTTTGTTTTTAAGGCATGCTGGGCAATTGTTTCTACTTGAGCCTGTTAGGTCTGGCATCAAAGCGAAGGTTCTCGTCGAGGATATAGTTCCATGTGAGTCTCACACTCCACAGAAGATGTTTTGCAAGCCTTGCGAGGTTGCGCGGCTCAAACCAGCATTTTGGGATATCCTTGTCAAGGCGAGAGAATCTGGAGTGGACCTTAAGAACCTGTCAACTCATGGAACCTACATACTCAGCTCTCATTTCGACAAGAGTGCATACAACAGTGTTCTTACATTTCTGGATGTCAAAAGCGTGAGCCATGAATGGTATGCAAAATGCATTGAGGGGTCTAATCTTGTCAGCAATGTAGGTGAACATCTTTATCTGGAACTTTTATGTTTTGTCGCAGACAGTTGGCAAAACTTTTCTGGTACAAAGATGATGCAAATTCCTCTGCTGAAGTATGTTGACAGGAACAAAAATGTCTCTGTCTAGAGCATATCCAGAGCTAGTCAGTGGAGTGATAGACTGCATTGCATCTGATGGGAAGTGGATGTCATGGCTTATCAGCTGGAACCAGGAGTTTCCATCTTCTAACCGGCTTTTTGTGTCTCCCAGTACACAAACAGCTCTGCAAGGTTTCACGCAGAAGGAAAAGTGACATACTGGCTTCAAAGCCATGCAAAAGTGGAGGTTGTATCTGTATACAGTTTTGGGAATGTTGTGGTTAAGTCCTTGAACTGTGATAGAAGGCCTGCCATTGCTTTTTCTCACTTTCTGTACCATTCATCCAATAAGAATTACATGGAGAGCTACCAGTTAGCAGAGCTGTGTTGTATCATGCCAGTAATTGACAACTATGGCAATGCCGTCACGGAAAGACAAATCATTCTAGTTCCTGCAAATGGTAGCAAATGGGTTGGACTGATGGGCACAAACCCATGGAGGAATGAGAAATACATCGAACTGTCAGCAGATTACAAGTCAGCAGGTCATTTCGCCGGGAACTACACACCCGAAGACCAGATCTTGGATTTTCTCAAGACAAAGATGCAGGCCTCGGATGTGGCAACATTGCCCAAGGAATTTATGAAGGAAATCACTAGCTGCAAGTGGTTGAAGACAACACTTGGATACCAATCTCCTGATGGATGCATACTCTTTGATCCCAAGCAGTCTTCCATCTGCATAACAGATGGCCCTTTCATCGATGAATCTTTCTATGGTTCAGAGATTGCCTCATTCAAGGATGCACTTGCGGCAATCGGAGTAACTGTGGATGTTAGATGTGGGCATGGCCTTGTTGCTCAGCATCTTCGGAGCCACAAAGAAACTGCTACCATTTCCAGGATCTACTTGTACCTCAAGGAGTGCAGCTGGGGGCCTGAGAAGAACAAAGTGGGTGGTGACTGGATCTGGATACCAAATGAAGAAGGAGGTGGAGAATGGGTGAGCCCGGTAAGCTGTGTTCTTCATGATCAGAACAACCTCTTCAGCCAGCAGCTGCATGTGTTGGGCAGATACTATGATGACAGGAAGCTGCTGGACTTCTTCTCATCTGTTCTCCGCGTGAGGCATGGCCCCGATGCCGAAGACCACTGCAAGCTCTGGAGCGCATGGGAGAGCTCTGGCGGTGAGATATCCGCAACCAACTGCTCTGCTTTCTGGCAGTTCATTGCAAGGAACTGGAGCAAGAACATGGAGAAGCTTCTCTCTGGTTGTGCCAAGGTCCCGGTTTGCACTGATGGGAAGATCATCTTATCGCAGAAGGAGGACGTGTTCATTCCTGATGATCTTCTGCTGAAGGATCTGTTTGATAAGCTTCCTCGACAATCCATTTTTATCTGGTACCCTCCTTCCGTCTCTCGAGCAAGGCTCAACAATGTATATGGAAGCATCGGTGTTCAGGCAGTATCCAAAGCCGCCGAGAAGAGCGATTCTTTTGTCACCTTGGGCCAGGATGGCGGTTGCAACACGGTTGCTGACCAGCGTGAGGTGATCAGTGCCGGTCTGGTCCAGATAGTCATTGCTTTCCTTGCTGATCCAGCTCTTGACATTGCTTCCAAAGAGCGGCACACCATGGTCTCTCGCCTGCTGAATGTGAGCGTCCTGGAGACCACGAAGCCGATCACGGTGGGGTACCGCGTGAAGCTGTCCTCTGGAGAGGCTGTGGACGTGGAGGCCAGCCGGATGATCAGGTGGGAGAGGGAGAACTCGAAGCTGTATGTGCAGCGAGGCGATGGTGCTGGTGCAGCAGCTGGTTACAAAGAGAAGATCGAGTTTGCGACGAACTTTGCTGACGAGGTAGCCTGAGGACTGCTCTTCGAGACGCCGGACCGCATCCCTTCACTTGCTGAACTCGTGAAGGTCGGCAGCCTGGTGGACTTCCAGGACGATGCTGTCAAGTACCTGCTGAAGTCCAAGAATCTGCAGCTGTTCCCTGAAGACGAGGCGTTCCTGAACGCTGCATCACTAGGTCTGCCCCTCCTGACAAACTCAGAGAGTTCATCTCACTATAGCACGTCTGGATTTTTGCCTAGTGATGATGCCAACTAAGCACAACTCTAAACTCCTGTATGTATGCAGGTGGCAGCAAGAAGAATTAGCAGTCTTCGTCGGCTTTCACTCTTTCATGTCCCTCTGCGTGAGTCGCGGGTTAAACGGTAAGGGCATTGTTTTCGCTTCTTTTGCACAATGTAGGTTCCTCCGATGTTGCATCCGTTTTAGAGTCGCTGCGATAGAGCCTGACATTTGTGATCTTTTTTTCTTGGTAATTTGTATGGTAGGTTGTTGATGGCCACAGTGGCAGGGAGCTTTGGTGTGTGCCGCGTATCCGGAGCATTTTCATGAACGCAACTAAGTGATTCATTACTACCACCTCAAATTCAGAGATAATTTGTTGCTTTCAGTTCAGCACTAAACAAGCTGATGTTTTGCTTGTTTGTACTATGTGTGGGGCTCTCTGCCCTGTTGGCCAGAATCTGTTTAGTCAAGTGTCTGGCACTTGTTGGAGTTAATTGCGTATAAGGTTCCTATTGAGCATTATAATAGAGTCAAATGTAGTTGCTCATGGAGAAAGTGTCTCTTAGAAACCTGTGTTTCAGTGGGAACATGGAAACCAAGATCCATTGGATCTATGATCCAAGGGCTTCTTCTCCCACCAACCTCACTCCATGCACTTTACCAAAAAAAAGGCCTAGGATCTTTGTGCAAAGTAATAACCAGTCATGTGGGCGCTTGTACGAAAAATGTTTGGTTTCCATGTTTCAAATCCGACGACCCACGCTTGAGTTTCCATGTTTACACCGAGTGAAGGCCTTCCCGCATAAAAAAACATAATCCAACTTATTATATAACTTTAAATTTATGTTAATTCTAACAATTATTCAGTAAAAAGAGATAAACTGATGCACAATTGCACATGTATAGTAAAAAGGGGAGTGCTTCGGTACAACCCCTCTAAAACGTAGTGGATAGTATGGTAATTTCACATTAGGTATAGGAATACCCACC
Source organism: Aegilops bicornis (assembly GCA_021605145.1). Classification (NCBI taxonomy): domain Eukaryota; kingdom Viridiplantae; phylum Streptophyta; class Magnoliopsida; order Poales; family Poaceae; genus Aegilops; species Aegilops bicornis. The sequence continues at coordinate 613,552,799 of CM038673.1, read as the reverse complement.
CGACGCCGTACGTCCGCGCGCGACGTCATACGCCTGCCCGCTTATGTCAAGCACCTAACGCCAGACGTCGCGCTGACGCCATCATCGCCTACCACAGATGCCGCACCCGTCGCCAGACGTGACGCCTGCCGGGCGCACCGCACTGCTGTCAGACGTCGCCGTCGTACGCCCGCACGTCTCGACGTTGGCGTCGACAGTTGTTGGGGGAAAAAAAGACACGACCCTGAACCCTAACGCATCCACGCCGTCTCCACGTCGGCCCCCGTCTGCGCGAAGTCGCCGTCGCCCGGGTCGCCGCCCAAACAGGCCGCCGCGCGTGCCCCGGCGCCGTTACCGCTGCCGCCGCGCGTGCCCAGGCTCCGTTGGCGCTGCCGCCGCGTTCCATTCCCGTCGCCCAGATGGCCGCCCACCCGCGATCTACGTCGCCGCCTCCTTCCGCGCAGTACGCCTGCTACGACCAGCCATCGTCCTCACGCCGTCGACACCTGCCTCCGCCGGCCAGCAACGTCAGGCCGTCATCACGTTCGTTATCGGAACAAATGGATCCGGCTGAAATCCTGGCCGCCGTGCAAGAGGTTGGTTAGAGACATCATTGTGCTTGATGAAATAATTGTTTTAGGGATGATGTTACACGGTGTTTGATTGATCGTACAATTTTTTTTAACTATGTATAGTTAGAGGAGGAGGGCGATTATGATGGCAATGATTATGGCGAGGACAACGAAACCTCGTCACTGAATATGGATGAACCTGCTGAGGAGAACTACATGAGTTTGGATGAATCTTATAGTGGCAATGTAAGTGTGATCAAGGTTGATAAAAACAATAAATATGGTAGACCGCACGGAAATTTTCATAATTTTTTCCATCATGCAGCGACATGGCGATGATGATGATGATATGGATATAGATGATTCATTTGCCGAAAGTGCACTCCGGGTTAGTCATAAATAAATCAGAGAAGAAATGACATAATAACTATATTAGCGCTTACATGTTTTTTTTTGCAATGCGCGCAGATGGACAAGGACGGGGACTTTGTGAGGAATATTGTGGACGATGAAAGTGACAAATCGCACGTTGATGCATCTCATGATGACAGCTCCAGCAAAGTAAGTTTTGAAACTTACATCACTACATTATTATATATTAAAATAATAACTGACTGACATAAATGGTTTAATGCATTAATTTACAGGGAGATGTAGATGGTACAAGCGGGAATGATGAGCATGTTGGTGATGATCTGTTTAATTTTGACATCGGATTTGATGAATATCAGCAAGAATCATTGGACATGCATTGGAAGGTCATGAGGAAGACGTTCAAGTCACTAGGAGAGGCTTACATTTTCTATAACCAGTATGCTTACGAGCGTGGTTTCAGCGTAAGAAAGGACTCACTGAAATATTCGAAAGGTCCTGAGGGAACTAATCGCTTGAGAAAGTATCGACGTGGGAGAGCTGGGAAACGACAGGCAAAACTTTGTACAACGGAAGGCATGACCCGCAGACTGAGAGGGGAGACTCGTTGCTTCTGCGATGCGCATATAACTTTGAAACTTGATAAAGAGCGTGACGTTTGGTATGTCAACAGTTTCAATGATGATCACAATCACGTTCTAGCTAGACCGGATGAAGTCACGTTCCTTCGGTCTCATAATCAGATAAAAGAATATCAGAATGCTGAGATCTTAACCATGGCAGGTGCTGGAATCAGGAAACATATGATTTATGATCAACTCGTCAGTAGGTACGGGTCATATGCAAAGGCTGGTTTTGGGAGGAAGAAGCTTTATAACATGTGTTATAGAGAAAAAAATGAAGTTGCTTGCACAAGGTGATGCAGACACTGCCATTGGGATCATGATGACCAGAAAAGAGAGAGATCCAGATTTCTTCTTTGAGCACACCGTCGATGATGAAGGAAGGCTGAAAAACATATTATGGTGTGATTCTCAATCACGTCGAGACTATGTTGACTACGGTGATGTGACAGTCTTCGACAGCACATACAGGATGAATAGGTATGGCATGCCATTTATACCTTTTGTCGGTCTGAACAACCACCGTTGCACCACGGTATTCGGTTGTGCTCTTGTGTCTGACAAGACGGAAGATACATATGTCTGGCTGCTTCAGACATTTTTGAGGGCTCATTGTCAGAAGAGGCCCAGGTCTGTAATTACTGATGGAGATGCAGCTATGATTAAGGCCATAAGAAAGGTACTTTCAGAGGTTTGGCATCGTCTTTGCTCGTGGCATATTGAGAAGAACATGCAGAAACACCTTCATCATAAGTCCCTAAAGGAGTTCAGGTCTCTACTTTATTATGCCACTTCAAAGAAGGTATTTGAGGAGAGATGGGCAGCGTTTTGCGCCAAATGGCAGTCGGAGAAAACAAAGACATGGTTACGTAGGATGTACAAGAAGAAAAGGCTTTGGGCTGCATCATATCTGTCAGGTGGGTTTTTCTTAGGTATGCGAAGTAACCAGCGAAGTGAGAGTCTGAATTCATGCCTTCACTTGCATCTAGACTCCGGTATGACTATTGTTGATATGATTGTGCACTATGAGAACTGCATAGTTCGTCTTCGTGAGAGAACGAGACGCATAGCGATTACACAAACTCACGAACGGTTCGATTACCGGTATTGGACGAGTGTAAAGATATTGAGAAATCAGCTGCCCGTGAGTTCACTGCGGCAAACTTTTATATCTTGCAGGAAGATATGAAGAAGGCACGGGAGCTTGAGGTCCTTGAGAGGCTGAGAGGAGCAGACACTCCTGATTCATCTTGACATGGAAGGAAAATAGGGATATCGATTCACTATGGAGTACACCCTGTAACTCCAAAGAAGCGTGAGGTGCGATTCTTGAGAAGCATGTATCGCAAAGGACTTCCTTGCAAACATATTCTTCATGTTCTGATTCAGCTACGCCACGTGAGATACCTAAGTGTTTAGTGCTGCGGAGGTTGAGCCAAGTTGCAAGGGGTGGACTTCCGTGAAGCGAACTAGCGATCTGTTTGCGTGGGGATGGGCAGGTGCAGGTGATGAGCTAGGTACAGTGAGTTGACTATCTTATCTGCTGAAGCAACTCATAAAGCATGCCATAAACCATTTTTATTCGACAAGTTGAAGGCGGCTCACGAGGGACATAATAGATAATGATTACACCGAGGAGGATGAGCACAGTGCGGAGGTACAGTTTGTGAACGACGATGCATTTGAGCCTAATCAAGATCATGGTCTTGTTCGTGATCCCGCTAAGGTTAACACCAAAGGCGCACCAAAACAGAATGTTAATGTTGGGGAAAGTTGCATAAAATAAAAAAATTTCCTACGTTCACCAAGATCCATCTATGAGTTCATCTAGCAGCGAGTGATAGGAGTGCATCTACATACCTTTGTAGATCGCATACGGAAGCGTTCAAGTGAACGGGGTTGAGGGAGTCGTACTCGTCGTGATCCAAATCACCGATGACCAAGTGCCGAACGGACAGCACCTCCGCGTTCAACACACGTACGGAGGCGGATGGCGTCTCCGCACCTTGATCCAGCAAGGAGGAGGGAGAGGTTGATGAAGATCCAGACCTGACGGCGTGGTGGTGGATGCGAGATTCCGGCAGAGCAGCCGAGCCTGCGAGAGGGAGAGGTGTAGCAGGGGAGAGGGAGGCGCCAAGACTTGGGGTGCGGCTGCCCTCCCCCCCTTTATATAGGCCCCCTGGGGGGCGCCGGCCCTGGAGATGAGATCTCCCAAGGGGGGCGACGGCCAAGGGGGGAGGCTTGCCCCCCAAGGCAAGTGTGGTGCCCCCTTCCCTATGGTTCCCAACCCTAGGCGCATGAGGGGGGGGGGGGGCGCACCAGCCCACCAGGGGCTGGTTGCCTCCCCACTTCAACCCACGGTGCCCTCCGGGACAGGTGGCCCCACCGGTGGACCCTCGGGACCCTTACAGTGGTCCGGTACAATACCGGTGACCCCCGAAACTCTCCCGATGGCCGAAACAGCACTTCCTATATATAATTCTTTACCTCCGGACCATTTCGGAACTCCTCGTGACGTCCGGGATCTCATCCGGGACTCCGAACAACTTTCGGTTTGCTGCATACTCATATTCATACAACCCTAGCGTCACCGAACCTTAAGTGTGTAGACCCTACGGTTTCGGGAGACAAGCAGACAGGACCGAGACGGCTCTCCGGTCAATAACCAACAGCGGGATCTGGATACCCATGTTGGCTCCCACATGCTCCTCGATGATCTCATCAGCTGAACCACGATATCGAGGATTCAAGCAACCCCGTATACAATTCCCTTTGTCAATCGGTACGTTACTTGCCCGAGATTCGATCGTCGGTATCCCAATACCTCGTTCAATCTCGTTACCGGCAAGTCACTTTACTGCACCGTAATGCATGATCCCGTGACGGACACTTGGTCACTTTGAGCTCATTATGATGATGCATTACCGAGTGGGCCCAGAGATACCTCTCCGTGTACGGAGTGACAAATCGATCTCGATCCGTGTCAACCCAACAGACACTTTCGGAGGTACCTGTAGTGCACCTTTATAGTCACCCAGTTATGTTGTGACGTTTGGTACACCCAAAGCACTCCCACGGTATCCGGGAGTTACACGATCTCATGGTCAAAGGAAAAGATACTTGACATTGGAAAAGCTCTAGCAAACGAACTACACGATCTTGTGCTATGCTTAGGATTGGGTCTTGTCCATCACATCATTCTCCTAATGATGTGATCCCGTTATCAATGACATCCAATGTCCATAGTCAAGAAACCATGACTATCTGTTGATCAACGAGCTAGTCAACTAGAGGCTCACTAGGGACATATTGTGGTCTATGTATTCACACGTGTATTACGATTTCCGGATAATACAATTATAGCATGAATAAAAGACAATTATCATGAACAAGGAAATATAATAATAAATCCTTTTATTATTGCCTCTAGGGCATATTTCCAACAGTCTCCCACTTGCACTAGAGTCAATAATCTAGTTACATTGTGATGAATCGAACACCCATAGAGTTCTGGTGTTGATCATGTTTTGCTCGCAGAAGAGGTTTAGTCAACGGATCTGCGACATTCAGATCCATATGCACTTTCCAAATTTCTATGTCTCCATCTTGAACATTTTCACGAATGGAGTTGAAGCGACGCTTGATGTGCCTGGTCTTGTTGTGAAACCTGGGCTCCTTGGCAAGTGCAATAGCTCAAGTGTTGTCACAGAAGAGTTTGATCGGCCCCGACGCATTGGGTATGACTCCTAGGTCGGTGATGAACTCCTTCACCCAAATTGCTTCATGCGCTGCCTCCGAGGCTGCCATGTACTCCGCTTCACATGTAGATCCCGCCACGACGCTTCCGCTTGCAGCTGCACCGACTATCGCTCCACCATTCAACATATACACGTATCCGGTTTGTGACTTAGAGTCATCCAGATCCGTGTCGAAGCTAGTGCGACGTAACCCTTTACTGACGAGCTCTTCATCACCTCCATAAGCGAAACATGTCCTTAGTCCTTTTCGGTACTTCAGGATATTCTTGACCGCTGTCCAAAGGTTCCTTGCTGGGATTACTTTGGTACCTTCCTACCAAACTTACGGCAAGGTTTACATCAGGTCTGGTACACAGCATGGCATACATAATAGACCCTATGGCTGAGGCATAGGGATGACACTCATCTCTTCTATATCTTACGCCATGGTCGGACATTGAGCCGAGCTCAATTTCACACCTTGTAATACAGGCAAGAACCCTTTCTTGGACTGATCCATTTTGAACTTCTTCAATATCTTATCAAGGTATGTGCTTTGTGAAAGACCTATGAGGCGTGTCGATCTATCCCTATAGATCTTGATGCCTAATATGTAAGCAGCTTCTCCAAGGTCCTTCATTGAAAAACTCTTATTCAAGTAGGCCTTAATGCTGTCCAAAAGTTCTATATCATTTCCCATCAAAAGTATGTCATCTACATATAATATGAGAAATGCTACAGAGATCCCACTCACTTGTAAACGCAGGCTTCTCCATAAGTGCAAGATAAACCCAAACGCTTTGATCATCTCATCAAAGCGAATGTTCCAACTCCGAGATGCTTGCACCAGCCCATAAATGGATCGCTGGAGCTTGCATACCTTGTTAGCATTCTCAGGGTCGACAAAACCTTCCGGCTGCATCATATACAGTTCTTCCTTAAGATGGCCGTTAAGGAATGCTGTTTTGACATCCATTTGCCATATCTCATAATCATAGTATGCGGCAATTGCTAACATGATTCGGACGGACTTCGCTTCGCTACGGAGAGAAAGTCTCATCGTAGTCAACCCCTTGAACTTGCCGATAACCCTTAGCGACAAGTCGAGCTTTATAGATGGTAACATTACCATCCGCGTCCGTCTTCTTCTTAAAGATCCATTTGTTTTCTATCGCTCGCCGATCATCGGGCAAGTCTGTCAAAGTCCATACTTTGTTGTTTTCATACATGGATCCTATCTCGGATTGCATGGCTTCAAGCCATTTATTGGAATCTGGGCCCACCATTGCTTCTTCATAGTTCGAAGGTTCACCGTTGTCTAACAACATGATTTCCAGGATAGGGTTGCCATACCACTCTGGCGTGGAACGTGTCCTTGTGGACCTCTGAAGTTGATGAAACTTGATCCGAAGTGCCTTGATCATCATCATTAATTTCCTCTCCAGTCGGTGTAGGCACCACAGGAACATTTTCCTGATCCGCACCACTTTCCGGTTCAAGAGGTAGTACTTCATCGAGTTATATTTCCTCCCACTTACTCCTTTCGAGAGAAACTCTTTTTCCAGAAAGGATCCGTTCTTGGCAACAAAGATCTTGCCTTCGGATCTAAGGTAGAAGGTATACCCAATGGTTTCCTTAGGGTATCCTATGAAGATGCATTTTTCCGACTTGGGTTCAAGCTTTTCAGGTTGAAGTTTCTTGACATAAGCATCGCATCCCCAAACTTTTTAGAAACGACAGCTTAGGTTTCTTCCCAAACCATAATTCATACGGTGTCATCTCAACGGATTTAGACGGTGCCCTATTTAAAGTGAATGTAGCTGTCTCTAGAGCGTATCCCCAAAATGATAGCGGTAAATCAGTAAGAGACATCATAGATCGCACCATATCCAATAGAGTGCGATTACGACGTTCGGACACACCGTTACGCTGAGGTGTTCCAGGCGGCGTGTGTTGTGAAACGATTCCACATTTCCTTAAGTGTGCACCAAATTCATGACTTAAATATTCTCCTCCATGATCTGATCGTAAGAACTTTATTTTTCGGTCACATTGATTCTCTACCTCATTCTGAAATTCCTTGAACTTTTCAAAGGTCTCAGACTTGTGTTTCATCAAGTAGACATACCCATATCTACTTAAGTCGTCTGTGAGAGTGAGAACATAACGATATCCTCCGCGAGCCTCAACACTCATTGGACCGCACACATCGGTATGTATGATTTCCAATAAGTTGGTTGCTCGCTCCATTGTTCCGGAGAACGGAGTCTTGTTCATTTTGCCCATGAGGCATGGTTCGCATGTGTCAAATGATTCATAATTGAGAGACTCTAAAAGTCCATCAGCATGGAGCTTCTTCATGCGCTTTGACCCAATGTGACCAAGGCGGCTGCCACAAGTATGTGGGACTATCGTTATCAACTTTACATCTTTTGGCATTCACACTATGAATATGTGTAACATCACGTTCGAGATTCATTAAGAATAAACCATTGACCATCGGAGCATGACCATAAAACATATCTCTCATATAAATAGAACAACCATTATTCTCGGATTTAAATGAGTAGCCATCTCGTATTAAACGAGATCCCGATACAATGTTCATGCTCAAACTTGGCACTAAATAACAATTATTGAGGTTTAAAACTAATCCCGTAGGTAAATGTAGAGGTAGCGTGCCGACAGCGATCACATCGACCTTGGAACCATTCGAAGCGCATCGTCACCTCGCCCTTCGCCAGATCTCCGCTTATTCCGCAGCTCCTGCTGTGAGTTACATATATGAGCAACGGCACGGTATCAAATACCGGGGAGTTACTACGAGTAATCGGTAAGGTACACATCAATTACATGTATATCAAATATACCTTTAGTGTTGTCGGCCTTCTTATGCGCTAAGTATTTGGGGCAGTTCCGCTTCCAGTGACCCTTCCCTTTGCAATAAAAGCACTCAGTCTCAGGCTTGGGTCCATTCTTTGACTTCTTCCCGGCAACTGGCTTACCGGGCCCGGCAACATCCTTGCCGTCCTTCTTGAAGTTTTTCTTACCCTTGCCCTTCTTGAACTTAGTGGTTTTATTGACCATCAACACTTGATGCTCCTTCTTGATTTCTACCTCTGCTGACTTGAGCATTGAAAATACTTCAGAATAGTTTTCACCATCCCTCGCATATTGTAGTTCATCACAAAGCTCTTGTAGCTCGGTGGGAGCGATCAAGGATTCTGTCAATGACCGCCTCGTCCGGAGGTTTATGTCCAGGGACAAAGCGGTTGTGCAACCCAGACATTTTGAGTATGTGCTCACTGACATAACTATTTTCCTCCATCTTACAACTGTAGAACTTGTCGCAGACTTCATATCTCTCGACCCGGGCATGAGCTTGGAAAACTAGTTTCAGCTCCTCGAACATCTCATATGCTCCGTGTTGCTCAAAACGCTTTTGGAGCCCCGGTTCTAAGCTGTAAAGCATGCCGCACTGAACGAGGGAGTAATCATCAACACGAGACTGCCAAGCATTCATAACGTCTTGGTTCTCTGGGATGGGTGCTTCACCTAGCGGTGCTTCTAGGACATATTGTTTCTTGGCAGCTATGAGGATGATCCTCGTGTTAGGACCCGATCCGAATAGTTGCTGCCATCATCTTTCAGCTTGGTTTTCTCTAGGAACGCGTTGAAGTTCATGGTGACATGAGCGTTGGCCATTTGATCTACAAGACATTTTGCAAAGATTTTAGACTAATGTTCATGATAATAAAGTTCATCTAATCAAATTATTTAATGAACTCCCACTCAGATTTGACATCCCTCTAGTCATCTAAGTGTTACATGATCCGAGTCGACTAGGCCATGTCCGATCATCACGTGAGACGGACTAGTCATCGTCGGTGAACATCTCCATGTTGATCATATCTTCCATACGACTCATGTTCGACCTTCTGGTCTCTGTGTTCCGAGGCCATGTCTGTACATGCTAGGCTCGTCAAGTTAACCTAAGTGTTTTGCATGTGTAAAACTGTCTTACAACCGTTGTATGTGAACGTAAGAATCTATCACACCCGATCATCACGTGGTGCTTCGAAACGATGAACTTTAGCAACGGGCGCACGCTTAGGGAGAACACTTTCTTGAAATTATTATAAGGGATCATCTTATTTACTACCGTCGTTCTAAGTAAACAAGATGCATAAACATAATAAACATCGCATGCAATTATATATAGTAGTGACATGATATGGCCAATATCATATAGCTCCTTTGATCTCCATCTTGAGGGCTCCATGATCATCTTGTCACCGGCATGACACAATGATCTCCATCATCATGATCTCCATCATCGTGTCTCCATGAAGTTTCTCGCCAACTATTACTTCTACTACTATGGCTAACACGTTTAGCAATAAAGTAAAGTAATTTACATGGCGTTTCTCAATGACACGCAGGTCATACAAAAAATAAAGACAACTCCTATGGCTCCTGCCGGTTGTCATACTCATCGACATGCAAGTCGTGATTCCTATTACAAGAACATGATCTCATACATCACATATATATCATTCATCATTCATCACAACTTTGGCCATATCACATCACAAAACACTTGCTGCAAAAACAAGTTAGGCGTCCTCTAATTGTTGTTGCAAGTTTTACGTGGCTGCAATAGGGTTCTAGCAAGAACATTTTCTTACCTACGTGAAAGCCTAACGTGATTTGTCAACTTCTATTTACCCTCCATAAGGACCCTTTTCATCAAATCCGCTCCAACTAAAGTGGGAGAGACAGACACCCGCTAGCCACCTTATGCAACTAGTGCATGTCAGTCGGTGGAACCTGTCTCATGTAAGCGTACGTGTAAGGTCGGTCCGGGCCGCTTCATCCCACAATACCGTTGAAGCAAAATAAGGCTAGTAGCGGCAAGAAAGTTGACAACATCTACGCCCACAACAAATTGTGTTCTACTCGTGCAATAGAGAACTACGCATAGACCTAGCTCATGATGCCACTTTGGGGAACGTTGCATAAAATAAAAAAATTCCTACGTTCACCAAGATCCATCTATGAGTTCATCTAGCAACGAGTGATAGGAGTGCATCTACATACCTTTGTAGATCGCGTGCGGAAGCGTAGTGAACGGGGTTGAGGGAGTCGTACTCGTCGTGATCCAAATCATCGATGACCAAGTGCCGAACAGACATCACCTCCGCGTTCAACACACGTACGGAGCGGATGATGTCTCCCGCACCTTGATCCAGCAAGGAGGAGGGAGAGGTTGATGAAGATCCAGCAAAGACGACGGGCGTGGTGGTGGATGCAGCAGGATTCCGGCAGAGCTTCGCCGAGCTTCTGCGAGAGGGAGAGGTGTAGCAGGGGAGAGGGAGGTGCCAAGACTTGGGGTGCGGCTGCCCTCCCCCCCCCTTTATATAGTCCCCCTGGGGGGGCGCCGGCCCTGGAGATGAGATCTCCCAAGGGGGGCCGGCGGCCAAGGGGGAGGCTTGCCCCCCAAGGCAAGTGGGGCGCCCCCTCCCCTAGGGTTCCCAACCCTAGGCGCATGAGGGGGGCCCAGGGGGGCGCACCAGCCCACCAGGGGTTGGTTCACTCCCCACTTCAACCCACGGGGCCCTCCGGGATAGGTGGCTCCACCCGGTGGACCCCCCGGGACCCTTCCGGTGGTCCCAGTATAATACCGGTGACCCCCGAAACTCTCCCGATGGCCGAAACAGCACTTCCTATATATAATTCTTTACCTCCGGGCCATTCCGGAACTCCTCGTGACGTCCGGGATCTCATCCGGGACTCCGAACAACTTTCGGTTTGCTGCATACTCATATTCATACAACCCTAGCGTCACCGAACCTTAAGTGTGTAGACCCTACGGGTTCGGGAGACATGCAGACATGACAGAGACGGCTCTCCGGTCAATAACCAACATCGGGATCTGGATACCCATGTTGCCTCCCACATGCTCCTCGATGATCTCATCGGATGAACCACGATGTCGAGGATTCAAGCAACCCCGTATACAGTTCCCTTTGTCAATCGGTGCGTTACTTGCCCGAGATTCGATCGTCGGTATCCCAATACCTCGTTCAATCTCGTTACCGGCAAGTCACTTTACTTGTACCGTAATGCATAATCCCGTGACCAGACACTTGGTCACTTTGAGCTCATTATGATGATGCATTACCGAGTGGGCCCAGAGATACCTCTCCTGTCACGGAGTGACAAATCGATCTCGATCCGTGTCAACCCAACAGACACTTTCGGAGGTACCTGTAGTGCACCTTTATAGTCACCCAGTTACGTTGTGACGTTTGGTACAGCCAAAGCACTCCTACGGTATCCGGGAGTTACACGATCTCATGGTCAAAGGAAAAGATACTTGACATTGGAAAAGCTCTAGCAAACGAACTACACGATCTTGTGCTATGCTTAGGATTGGGTCTTGTCCATCACATCATTCTCCTAATGATGTGATCCCGTTATCAATGACATCCAATGTCCATAGTCAGGAAACCATGACTATCTGTTGATCAACGAGTTAGTCAACTAGAGGCTCACTAGGGACATATTGTGGTCTATGTATTCACATGTGTATTACGATTTCTGGATAATACAATTATAGCATGAATAAAAGACAATTATCATGAACAAAGAAATATAATAATAATCCTTTTATTATTGCCTCTAGGGCATATTTCCAACAGTTAAAGGCCGCGGTAAGGATGGTCCTGATGTCACTAAAAATTGGCGACCTAAAGCTTTTGATGAGAAAAGCAAACGTCAATGTGGACAGTGCGGTCTTCCGGGTCATTATAAGTCCACGTGCCCTCAAAATCCTAAGTATGATTTTCTTATGTTATTGTAAATCTTATTGTTCAAACGAAATTTATTTGTTTATTGTGAATTAACACATATCTTACTGTTATGTAGGAACTTTGTTTGAGTATGGAAGATTGCTTCACCCTTTGATTGAAGACAGTTTTATTATGGATTGCTATGGAAGATTGCTTCACCCTTTCATTGGAGACAGTTTTTAATGTTCTATATATGTGATCTTTAATAATTTTTGAAATATGAACTTATTTTACTTTGTCCATGTCAGACTATTTGCTACGATACCGACATAAGTAGTTGTTTTGATGACAGACTATGTAATGCAACAAGGAGTTTTTACTTTGTTTATTTTGATGTGCTCATTTTGCACAATCTTGCCGTCATTGTTTAATCGTCGTTTATTTTGACGGTGCTCATTTTGCACACTAGTGCCGTCGTTGTTTACTGTTATTTTTCAGCCTTTGTCTGATGCGCCGTCGCTTAGAACCCCGTCGTTTAATTTTTTTAAAAGCTCGACAATTGCGCTGCACCGTCCCCACAATGGCGATGTCGGACGGTGGCGGCAAGACTGAAGTAATCAACTAGTTCGACAACTTATCTGCCGCCGGGTTTATAAGCCGGTCGTCGCGCCGTCCGTCGGGCGAGGTGGGACTAAACATTTCCCGTCGCCCCGCGTGGAACTTGGGCCGTCATCCCGCCGCCTGCTACTTGGGTCGTCTTCACACCGCGGGCGTAAACAGTGTTATTGGGCCGGCCCATGCGGTCACGCGCGTCGCTGCAGGCACGACGACTGCGATAGCCAAGTTTTTAGTCCCACCTCGCCCGATGGAGCGCCCGACGACCGGCTTATATACCCGGCGGCGCACTTGCAGTCGAACGTCTTTGATTAAACTGCTATGCCACCCGTCGTCCGACGCTGCCCTGTTGGACAGTGCCGTCGGTCCTATCTGACGTCTGACTGGCCGGCGCACTTGTCGGGCAATTTTTTTTACAAAAGAAAACTAAAAATGTCGGTGTTATAAGCGACGGTGTCAGTGCTTTCAAAATAAAACATAAGAACGTCGGTGTTACACACGACGGCTACAGGCATTACAGTGCATAATAAATATGATGACGACAGAACTATGAATATGAAGATTTCAAATTTAAAGACAATGGCTTGAAGACAACATAATAATCCAAATGTCATTCTCGCCTTAATAAATATTTAAAATAGTAGTGTCTTCTTCGTCACAAGATATCAAAGTCGAAATAAATGTAAACATTATTTGAGCCTACAAAATTTTCTAGTACAAAAATTTTGCCACATTTATTTCTTCTTTGCAAGCCGGGTAACTTTGTCCTTCACATCGTTGAGCGTATTTCCCTCTGAAAAAATAAGCTGCGCAATCATTAAGTCCCTCGATTTATCAATTGACCCCTGTTAGAACTTCATATTAGTACAATTTAAATAGTATTACATAATGAATTTAATTCAATACAAGCATTTGAAATAAAACCAGACCTGAGAAAAATGGCTTGTCCATTTTTCACCGTTCCAATATTGAAAGCATCGAAGAACAAATATTCCGCATGAATTGCTGGTCCGTACAAACAATGGTTCATAAGTTCGCATTTCAGGTAAGGTATTATAACAATATGAAAGTATTTACTCACCCGTCTTCTTGTTGTGGCATCTTATACGTTTTGATAGGCCAGGTAGACACATCCGGATAATTCACAGAACCGCTAGCATTCGCATCACGTATGTCATATCCAAGTTGTTTTCTCTGTTCATATAGATGATAGCACGAAAAGAATTTAACATAGGTCAGTTACTAAATGATAGTTTCAATATGCTCATGTAAATTTATGTCGTACCAGCTCCTCAACTTTTCTCTAATTTCACTGTCAAGTTCGGGTCCCATCAAAGAATCAAGAACCTGAAACTCTTCCTTCGGGCGATGCATGACAACCGAAACCCAGTGGGTATTTCCCTTATTAAGAGGAATATAAAGCTGCATCACAACGAAAATATGATGCAATCAACACATACCCTCTTATTATTTATATCCCATATATGCATACATTAAGGCAGTTGAACTTACCTTATCTTTTTAAAATACTCATCGATTGCATCTATTCACGGGTCCATTCTTCTTCGCGACGACTTCGTTCTCATTTCTCCCTGGCTCGGTGTCCGGTCTAATTTCAAGTAACCAATTGACCAGATAGGTCGGCATTATATGACGATCGTCACCAACAACTCCTAACAGATCTGATTTAATAAGCATTGATAACCTGAAAATAATTTATATGATGTATAACAATTCCAATTTGCATTGAAAGCTAATATAAAGTACAACAATAACTTACATCACGGTTAGCCATTGATGGTCAAGAATTGTACAAGCCCTCTCTGCCTTTGAGACCTTCGCGCATGCCATCATTGAATATTTCCTTCTTTCTATGTTTTGTTGACCGCTCATAAGCACGAACAAACTTAACACTAGCTTTAATCACATCGTATTCATCTTGAAAGACTTCTTTCTCGAATAGTTCTGCAATACATGACGGTAATATGTTAATAAGTCAATGATAAGTACAAGGTTCAGCTAGAAAACAATATGATAAAACTCACTTGCTTTTGCTATACGTTTTGCACGCTTTGTAGGTATAACTAGAATATAAGGAGACTTTACAAGGTTTGATAGCCTCCGCTTCCGTTTCCCTACACCCTCCTTTTGTACCTCATCTTCTCCAATACAATCTACGGATCCACGTGATGCGATTTCATCTGTTCCTGAAGATGTAACAGATTATCAGGAACTTCGATAGGATCTTCTTTATCACCCTTGAAACTATCCCAATATTCAGGTGTGCAATAATAAGGTGTCTTCTCTTCAGAGTCATTAATATCATCTTCATCATCCTCTTGCACATTCTTTTTTTCTGGTGTTTTGAAATTGTCCACATCAGGATTATATACAAATTCTTTACGAGGTTTCCCATCATAGTTTCTACTTTCACTATTTTCACCATACTGATTCTCTTCTTCTTTTTCAATATCACCGGCTTTGTAGAATACAACGCTTTTGTTCAATTTCTCTATGACCCTCTGTGATTAAAAATTAGTTGTAATTAGTTATGTGACACATCAAAAAACATAGTGAACGGCAAAATCAGAAAACTTGTACCTGTGCGCATAGCTCCGGCATACGAAGCATATCCTTACGAATGTGCTTCAGCTCAGTCAAAATCCAATCCATCATAGGGTTGTGGGTAGCTGAAGCCTCAGATGTACTAACGCTTTGTTCTCCTTCCGTAATGTTAGACTTTCTCGTCTTGGATTTCTTGTTCTTTTCAGCCTGTTCCATTCTAATTTTGTTTAAGCGGTACTCTTCAGAAATGGTGTCATCGATCTACAACATAAAGAATCATACAGTCATATTTAATTAATAATAAATTGCAGACTTTAAATGGAAAATATATATTTAACGTATTACCATTCCAACACCACGACCATATTGAAAGTCGTACTTGTCTCTTTTCTCCGCTGCCGCTTCTGTCCAATTCCTCATCAAGGGGCTCAACAGCGCTAAAGGATCATACTGTGGACCGGTGCTTGGCTGCACCTTCTCCCAATATAGATACTGCAAAACAAACAAACAACCATTTAGCATCTGTTACATTATTATTACATAACACAACTATTCAATTTTAAAAACAAATCATACCTGCAGCAGTGCAAGGTTGCCACGTGGCCATTCCCTAACACGACCGGGTTGCAAGACCATACCAATCTCCGACAAACAAAACCGCGAAGTGAATGAGTTCCAGTTGAACTTTTTTATCTGCCTGACATCTTGCACTAGTGCATAATAATTCTTCGGAATGTACTCATCAGACACTGGTGCAATTATAGTCCCTAACAGGATGAGAAATGCCATCCGAACAAATTCATCGTCCGCGTTTCTATTTCTCACAATCTTCTCAATAAGATCATCAATCAATATTTTACCATTCTTCTTGTTAACAAAACTAGGTGGAATTTTTTAATTGCTTTTCCTTGGTCCATACTCAAAAAACTAGAAACGTCAACTCCTTCATTCTTCAAACCAAATATAGCGAACACATCATCAGGCCTCAGTGAAATCAACCTTTTTTTCCGGCTGCCTCTTGCACCATGAATTTTTTACTACTAGGATTGTAACCTTGAATCATAAGCGCAAGCAAATTATCACGCATCTTGACCGAAGGTATTCGTAACATGCCCTCCATCTCCATTTCGTAAAACGTAAATCACTGACTTGGTGTTAACTTATTAACAAGACTAACCCACTTTTCTACGGAACATGCAATCACACCATCGATGTCCATACTGCATATAATAATATCTATGTGACGTTGCATGCAGCTAATGTGATATATACTGTTGAAAATATTAAAAGAAATACCTGCCCGACGGCGACTAGAGCGGGCGACGGCGATCACAGCGGCTGACGGCGGCGGCTGACGGCGGGGCGTTGACGACCGGCGCGACGTGGTGGTGACGTCGACTAGTGCGGGTGACGACGGCGTTGACGACGGCCGGCGGGTGGTGACATCGACTAGTGCGGGGCGACGACGGGCGTTGACGGCGGCGCGACGCTGTCGGGCGGGGAACGACAGTGTGGGCGGCGGCGGGCGACGGGGATCAGATCGGGCGCGTCGTCGGCACGTACGACGCAAAAAACTGCATGCGCGACGTGATTGGGCGACGTGCGAGTTTGTCGGGAATATTCCCTCAGATAGCGACGGCTCTGGCAGATATTTTGCTGCGTCGGGCCCGCGGCAATTATTAAGTGGGCGAGGCCCGTCTACTATTTCAGTCTGGGCGACGGCAAGTTGGCTAGTTTAGTCCCACCTCGGCCGCCGAACGACGCCCTGACCAGCTTATATAGACGCGTCAGTTAACCCATACATGGTCATAATTAATATTGTGATATGGCTCTACATAACTGCTTGGTAGTACAACTGTCCGGGTTGTACTGACCCGGTAGTTAGGTAAAGTCACATCGCAATATTAAATATTTATTTATTTATTTGTAAATTTTTGTCATTTATTGTATTTTTTTAAAACTTTGCACGAAAAAACAAACATGTTTGTATCATTATTTTCGGTATGGGCGGAGGGGGCCCTCGGTCGTACGTCTCTCCGCATAAGTCGATCTTTTTTTTCCACGGGCCACAGTGACCATGCACGCTATGCACGCCAAAACTTGTCGCGTTCCGACGCTGTACGGATTTTCTATGATTTTTCGCACCGAAAACCCCTAAAACACTGCCCGCACGTGACGCAACGTGCGTTCGTACTCCGATTTCGTTCATCTCTGGCGTGCGGTCCCCGTGCGGGTCCCCACACGCGCTGCCAAAACTTGGGTGCATTCCGGCAAACCGCACTGGCAATTGCTGTGCAACCCGGTGGTTTCGGTATGGGCGGAGGGGACCCTCGGTCGTACGTCTCTCCGTCGCATCCGCCAAAGTCGATCATTTTTTTCCACTGGCCACAGTGACAATGTAGGCCACGCACGCCAAAATTTGTCGCGTTCTGATGATGTACGGATTTTCTATGCTTTTTTGCACCGAAAACGCCTAAAGCACTGCCCGCACGTGACGCAAAGTGCGTTCGTACTCCGATTTCGTTCATCTCTGGCGTGCGGTCCCCGGGCAGGTCCCCACACGCGCTGCCAAAACTTGGGTGCATTCCGGCAAACCGCACTGGCACTTGCTTTATGCGACCGGTGGTTTCGGTATGGGCGGATGGGACCCTCGGTCGTACGTCTCTCCGTCGCATCCGCCAAAGTCGATCATTTTTTTCCACCGGCCACAGTGACCATGCAGGCCACGCACGCCAAAGTTTTTCGCGTTCCGACGTTGTACGTATTTTCTATGATTTTTCGCACCGAAAACCCCTAAAACACTGCCCGCACGTGACGGAACGTGCGTTCGTACTCCGATTTCGTTCATCTCTGGCGTGCGGTCCCCGGGCGGATCCCCACACGCGCTGCCAAAACTTGGGTGCATTCCGAGAAACCGCACTGGCACTTGTTGTGCAACCCAGTGGTTTCGGTATGGGCGGAGGGGACCCTAGGTCGTACGTCTCTCCGTCGCATCCGCCAAAGTCGATCATTTTTTTTCCACCGGCCACAGTGACCATGCAGGCCACGCACGCCAAAATTTGTCGCGTTCCGATGCTGTACGGATTTTCTATGATTTTTCGCACCGAAAACCCCTAAAACACTGCCCGCACGTGACGCAACGTGCGTTCGTACTCCGATTTCGTTCATCTCTGGCGTGCGGTCCCCGGGCGGGTCCCCACACGCGCTGCCAAAACTTGGGTGCATTCCGGCAAACCGCACTGGCACTTGCTGTGCAACCCGGTGGTTTCGGTATGGGCGGAGGGGACCCTCGGTCGTACGTCTCTCCGTCGCATCCGCCAAAGTCGATCATTTTTTTCCACCGGCCACAGTGACCATGCAGGCCACGCACGCCAAAATTTGTCGCGTTCCGACGCTGTACGGATTTTCTATGATTTTTCGCACCGAAAACCCCTAAAACACTGCACTGCGTGGCGCTAGCGTGCGTTCGTACTCGATTTCGTTCATCTATGGCGTGCGGTCCCCGGGCAGGTCCCCACACGCGCTGCCAATACTTGGGTGCATTCCGGCAAACCGCCTTTGGCACTTGCTGTGCAACCGGTGGTTTCGGTATGGGCGGAGGGACCCTCGGTCGTCGTCTCTCCGTCGCATCCGCCAAAGTCGATCATTTTTTTCCACCGCCACGGTGACCATGCAGGCCACGCACGCCAGAATTTGTCGCGTTCCGATGCTGTACGGATTTTCTATGATTTTTCGCACCGAAAACCCCTAAAACACTGCCCGCACGTGACGCAACGTGCGTTCGTACTCGGATTTCATTCATCTCTGGCGTGCGGTGTTGGAAATATGCCCTAGAGGCAATAATAAATTAGTTATTATTATTGTATTTCCTTATTCATGATAATCGTTTATAATCCATGCTATAATTGTATTGATAGGAAACTCAGATACATGTGTGGGTACATAGACAACACCATGTCCCTAGTAAGCCTCTAGTTGACTAGCTCGTTGATCAATAGATGGTTACGGTTTCCTAACCATGGACATTGGATGTCGTTGATAACGGGATCACATCATTAGGAGAATGATGTGATGGACAAGACAATCCTAATCCTAGCACAAAGATCGTGTAGTTCGTATGCTAAAGCTTTCCTAATGTCAAGTATCATTTCCTTGGACCATGAGATTGTGCAACTCCCGGATACCGTAGGAATGCTTTGGGTGTACCAAACGTCACAACGTAACTGGGTGGCTATAAAGGTGTACTACGGGTATCTCCGAAAGTGTCTGTTGGGTTGGCACGAATCGAGACTGGGATTTGTCACTCCGTGTGACGGAGAGGTATCTCTGGGCCCACTCGGTAGGACATCATCATAGTGTGCACAATGTGACCAAGGGGTTGATCACGGGATGATGTGTTACGGAACGAGTAAAGAGACTTGCCGGTAACGAGATTGAACAAGGTATCGGGATACCGACGATCGAATCTCGGGCAAGTACTATACCGCTAGACAAAGGGAATTGAATACGGGATTGCTTGAATCCTTGACATCGTGGTTCATCCGATGAGATCATCGTGGAACATGTGGGAGCCAACATGGGTATCCAGATCCCGCTGTTGGTTATTGACCGGAGAACGTCTCGGTCATGTCTGCATGGTTCCCGAACCCATATGGTCTACACACTTAAGGTTCGGTGACGCTAGAGTTGTTATGGGAAATAGTTTGTGGTTACGAAGGTTGTTTGAGTCGGATGAGATCCGGACATGAAAAGGAGCTCGGAATGGTGGGAGGTGAAGATCGGTATATTGGACGAAGGGTATTGGAGTCCGGAATTGTTCGGGGGTACGGTGATGACCAGCATGTCCGAAAGGGGTTTGGAGGCCCCGACAAGCTTTGGGGGGCCTTATGGGCCAAGGGAGAGGGCACATCAGCCCACTAAGGGGCTGAGCGCCCTCCCACCCCATCTCACGTAACACGAGAGGTGGGGCGCCACCCCTAGGGCAGCCGCCTCCCGGCTTGGGGGCAAGTTTCCTAGGGGTGGGGGCGCCAAAACCCATCTAGGGTTTCCCCTATGGCCGCCGCCCTCCCCAAGGAAACCCTAGGCGCCTCCCTCCTCCCTTCCCCTATATATAGTGAGAGAGAGAGAGGCAGCCGCACCTTCCCTGGCGCAGCCCTCTCCCTCCTCCAACACCTCCTCCTCCTCCGTAGTGCTGGCGAAGCCTGCTTGGGAGAACCACGAGCTCCATCACCACCATGCTGTCATGATGTCGGAGTTCTCCCTCAACTTCTCCTCTCCCCTTGCTGGATCAAGAAGGAGGAGACGTCCCCGGGCTGTACGTGTGTTGAACGCGGAGGCACCGTTGTTCGGTGCTTAGATCGGATTCGGCCGCGATCTGAATCGCTTAGTGAACGACTCCACCGACCGTGTTCTTGCAACGCTTCCGCGTCGCGATCTTCAAGGGTATAAAGATGCACTCCCCTCTCTCCCGTTGCTAGTATCTCCATAGATTGATCTTGGTGACGCGTAGAAAATTTTGAATTTCTGCTACTTTCCCCAACAGTGGCATCATGAGCTAGGTCTATTGCGTAGATTCTTTGCACGAGTAGAACACAAAGTAGTTGTGGGCGTTGATTTTGTTCAATATGCTTACCGTTACTAGTCCAATCTTGTTTCGACGGTATTGTGGGATGAAGCGGCCCGGACCGACCTTACACGTACACTTACGTGAGACAGGTTCCACCGACTGACATGCACTTGTTGAATAAGGTGGCTAGCGGGTGCCAGTCTCTCCCACTTTAGTTGGATCGGAATCGATGAAAAGGGTCCTTATGAAGGGTAAATAGCAATTGACATATCACGTTATGGTTTTTGCGTAGGTAAGAAACGTTCTTGCTAGAAACCCATAGCAGCCACGTAAAACATGCAAACAATAATTAGAGGACGTCTAACTTGTTTTTGCAGGGTATGCTATGTGATGTGATATGGCCAAAAGAATGTGATGAATGATATGTGATGTATGAGATTGATCATGTTCTTGTAATAGGAATCACGACTTGCATGTCGATGAGTATGACAACCGGAAGGAGCCATAGGAGTTGTCTTAATTTATTGTATGACCTGCGTGTCATTGAACAACGCCATGTAATTACTTTACTTTATTGCTAACTGGTAGCCATAGTAGTAGAAGTAATAGTTGGCGAGACAACTTCATGAAGACATGATGATGGAGATCATGGTGTCATGCCGGTGACGATGATGATCATGGAGCCCGAAGATGGAGATCAAAGGAGCAAAATGATATTGGCCATATCATGTCACTATTTGATTGCATGTGATGTTTATCATGTTTATGCATCTTATTTGCTTAGAACAACGGTAGTATATAAGATGATCCCTCATTAAAATTTTAAGAAAGTGTTCCCCCTAACTGTGCACCGTTGCGAAAGTTCGTCGTTTCGAAGCACCACGTGATGATCGGGTGTGATAGATTCTTACGTTCACATATAACGGGTGTAAGCCAGATTTACACACGCGAAACACTTAGGTTGACTTGACGAGCCTAGCATGTACAGGCATGGCCTCGGAACACAAGAGACCGAAAGGTCGAGCATGAGTCGTATGGTAGATACGATCAACATGAAGATGTTCACCGATGATGACTAGTCCGTCTCACGTGATGATCGGACACGGCCTAGTTGACTCGGATCATGTAATCACTTAGATAACTAGAGGGATGTCTATCTGAGTGGGAGTTCATAAGATGAACTCAATTATCCTGAACATAGTCAAAAGGTTTTTGCAAATTATCTCATAGCTCGCGCTTCAGTTCTACTGTTTAGATATGTTCGAGAAAATTTAGTTGAAAGTTGATAGTAGCGATTATGCGGACTAGGTCCGTAAACTAAGGATTGTCCTCGTTGCTTCGTAGAAGGCTTATGTCCTTAATGCACTGCTCAGTGTGCTGAACCTCGAACGTCGTCTGTGGATGTTGCGAACATCTGACATACACGTTTTGATAACTACGTGATAGTTCTGTTAAACGGTTTAGAGTTGAGGCACCAAAGACGATTTCGAAACGTCGCGGAACATATGAGATGTTTCGAGGGCTGAAAAGGATTTCAGGCTCGTGCCCACGTCAAGAGGTATAAGACCTCCGACGATTTTCTTAGCCTGCAAACTAAGGGTGAAAAGCTCAATCGTTGAGCTTGTGCTCAGATTGTCTGAGTACAACAATCACTTGAATCGAGTGGGAGTTGATCTTCCAGATGAGAAAGTGATGTTTCTCCAAAGTCATTGCCACCAAGCTTCTAGAGCTTCGTGATGAACTATAACATATCAGGGATAGATATGATGATCCTTGAGATATTCGCGATGCTTGACACTGCGAAAGTAGAAATCAAGAAGGAGCATCAATTGTTGATGGTTGGTGAAACCACTAGTTTCAAGAAGGGCAAGGGCAAGAAGGGATACTTCATGAAACGTCAAATCAGCTGCTGCTCTAGTGAAGAAACCCAAGGTTGAACCCAAAACCCGAGACTAAGTGCTTCTGTAATAAGGGGAACAACCAGTGGAGCAGAATTACCCTAGATACTTGGTAGATGAGAAGGCTGGCAAGGTCGATAGAAGTATATTGGATATACATTATGTTTATGTGTACTTTACTAGTACTCCTAGTAGCACCAGGGTATTAGATACTGGTTCGGTTGCTAAGTGTTAGTAACTCTAAATAAAAGCTACGGAATAAACAGAGACTATCTAAAGGTGAGCTGACGATATGTGTTGGAAATGTTTTCCAATCTTGATGTGATCAAGCGTCGCACGCTCCCTCTACCATCGAGATTGGTGTTAAACCTAAATAATTGTTATTTGGTGTTTGCGTTGAGCATATACATGATTGGATTATGTCTATCGCAATACGGTTATTCATTTAAGGAGAATAATGGTTACTCGGTTTATTTGAATAATACCTTCAATGGTCTTGCACCTAAAATGAATGGTTTGTTAAATCTCAATCGTAGTGATACACATGTTCATGCCAAAAGTTAAAAGATAGTAATGATAGTACCACCTACTTGTGGCACTGCCATGTAAGTCATATTGGTGTATACGCATGAAGAAGCTCCATGTTGATAGATCTTTGGACTCACTCGTTTTTGAAAATAATGAGACATGTGAACCATGTCTATTGGTATATACGCATGAAGAAACTCCATGCAGATGGACTATTTGGACTCACTTGATTTTGAATCACTTGAGACATGCAAATCATACCATATGGGCAAGATGACTGAAAGCCTCGTTTTCAAAGTGAAATGGAACAAGAAAGCAACTTGTTGGAAGTAATACATTTTGATGTGTGCAGTCCAATGAGTGCCGAGGCACGCAAATGGATATCGTTATGTTCTTACTTCACGGATGATTTGAGTAGATCTTGAGTATATTTACTTGATGAAACACAAGTCTGAATTATTGAATGGTTCAAGTAATTTCAGAGTGAAGTTGAAGATCATCGTGACAAGAGGATAAAATGTCTATGATATGATCATAGAGATGAGTATCTGAGTTCTGAGCTTTGTACATAATTAAGACATTGTGGAAATTGTTTCACAATTAATACCGCTGGAACGACATAGTGTGATGGTGTGTCCGAACATCATAGTTGCACCCTATTGGATATGGTGCGTGCCATGATGTCTCTTATCGAATTACCACTATCGTTCATGGGTTAGACATTAGAGACAACCGCACTCACTTCAACAGGGCACCACGCAAATCCGTTGAGACGACACCGTTTGAACTATGGTTTGGAGAAACCTAAGTTGTCGCTTCTTAAAAGTTTGGGGCTGCGACGCTTATGTGAAAAAGTTTCAGGTTGATAAGATCGAACCCAAAGCGGATAAAATGCATCTTCACAGGACACCCAAAACAGTTGGGTCTCCTAATTCAGATCGGAAAGCAATAGGGATTGTTTCTTGAATCGGGTCCTTTCCCGAGGAAAGTTTGTCTCGAAAATTGAGTGGGAGGATGGTGGAGACTTGATATGGTTATTGAACCGTAACTACAACTAGTGTGTAGCAGGGCACAGGAAGTCGTTCCTGTGGCACCTACACCAATTGAAGTGGAAGCTTATGATAGTGATCATGAAACTTCGGATCAAGTCACTACCAAACCTCGTAGGTTGACAAGGATGCGTACTACTTCAGAGTGGTACGTAATCCTGTCTTGGAAGTCATGTTGCTAGACAACAATCAACCTACGAGCTATGGAGAAGCGATGGTGGGCCCGGATTCCAACGAATGGCTCGAAGCCATAAAATCCGAGAGAGGATCCATGTATGAGAACAAAGTATGGACTTTGGTGGACCTGCCCGATGATCGGCAAGCCATTGAGAATAAATGGATCTTTAAGAAGAAGACAGATGCTGATGGTAATGTCACCATTTATGAAGCTCGACTTGTCTCAAAGAACTTTCTGACAAGTTCAAGGAGTTGATTATGGTGAGACTTTCTCACTCGTAGCGATGCTAAGAGTGCATTGGAATTATATTAGCGATTCTTGCATTATTTATGAAATCTTGCGATAGGATGGCAAAACATTGTTTCCTCGATGTTTTTCTTGAGGAAAGGTTGTACGTGATACAACCAGAAGGTTTTGTCAATCCTGAAAGATGCTAACAAGTATGCAAAGCTCCAGCAATCCTTCTAAGGACTGGAGTAAGCATCTCGGAGTTGGGATGTACGCTTTGATGAGATGATCAAAGGTTTTGGGTTTATACAAAGTTTATGAGAAACTTGTATTTCCAAAGAAGTGAGTGGGAGCACTATAGAGTTTCTGATGAGTATATGTTGTTGACATATTGTTGATCAGAAATGATGTAGAATTTCTGGAAAGCATATAGGGTTGTTTGAAAGGTGTTTTTCAATGGAAAACCTGGATTAAGCTGCTTGAACATTGAGCATCAAGATCTATGAGGATAGATCAAAAACGCTAAATGGTACTTTCAAATGAGCACATACGTTGACATGATCTTGAAGGTGTTCAAGATGGATCAGTCAAAGAAGGAGTTCTTGCCTGAGCTATAAGGTACGAAGTTAAGACTTAAAGCTCGACCACGGCAGAAAATAGAGAAAGGACGAAGGTCGTCCCCTATGCTTTAGATGTAGGCTCTACAGTATGCTATGCTGTGTACCACACCTGATGTGTGCCTTGCTACATACCTGGCAAGAAGGTACAAAGGTGATCAAGGAGTGGATCACCAGATAGCGGTCAAAATTATCCTTAGAGGAATAAGGATATGTTTCTCGGTTATGGAGGTGATAAAGAGTTCGACGTAAAGAGTTGCGTCGATGCAAGCTTTAACACCTATCCGAATGACTCTGAGTAGCAAACCGGATACGTATAGTGGAGCAACCATTTGGAATAGCTCCAAGTGGATCATGGAAGCAGCATTTACAATATGACCTAGAGATTTGCGAAGTACATACGGATCTGAACGTTGCAGACCCGTTGACTAAAACCTCTCTCACAAGCAAAACATGATCAAACCCCAGAACTCATTGAGTCCTAATCACATGATGATGTGAACTAGTTTAGTGACACTAGTAAACTCTTTGGATGTTGGTCACATGGCGATGTGACCTATGAGTGTTAATCACATGGCGATGTGAACTAGATTATTGACTCTAGTGCAAGTGGGAGACTGTTGGAAATATGCCCTAGGCAATAATAAATTAGTTATTATTATTATATTTCCTTGTTCATGATAATCGTTTATTATCCATTCTATAATTGTATTGATAGGAAACTCAGATACATGTGTGGGTACATAGACAACACCATGTCCCTAGTAAGCCTCTAGTTGACTAGCTCGTTGATCAATAGATGGTTACGGTTTTCGACCATGGACATTGGATGTCGTTGATAACGGGATCACATCATTAGGAGAATGATGTGATGGACAAGACCCAATCCTAAGCCTAGCACAAAGATCGTGTAGTTCGTATGCTAAAGCTTTTCTAATGTCAAGTATCATTTCCTTGGACCATGAGATTCTGCTACTCCCGGATACCGTAGGAATGCTTTGGGTGTACCAAACGTCACAACGTAACTGGGTGGCTATAAAGGTGCACTACGGGTATCTCCGAAAGTGTCTGTTGGGTTGGCACGAATCGAGACTGGGATTTGTCACTCCGTGTGACGGAGAGGTATCTCTGGGCCCACTCGGTAGGACATCACCATAATGTGCACAATGTGACCAAGGGGTTGATCACGGGATGATGTGTTACAGAACGAGTAAAGAGACTTGCCGGTAACGAGATTGAACAAGGTATCGGGATACCGACGATCGAATCTCGGGCAAGTACTATACTGTTGGGGAACGTAGTAATTTCAAAAAAAATTCCTACGCACACGCAAGACCATGGTGATGGCATAGCAACGAGAGGGGAGAGTGTATGTCCACGTACCCTCGTAGACCGTAAGCGGAAGCGTTATAACAACGCCGTTGATGTAGTCGCACGTCTTCACGATCCGACCGATCCAAGTACCGAACGTGCGGCACCTCCGAGTTACGCACACGTTCAGCTCGATGGCGATCCCGGACTCCGATCCAGCAAAGTGTCGGGATGAGTTCCGTCATCACGACGGCGTGGTGGCGATGATGATGCTCCACCGACGCAGGGCTTCGCCTAAGCTCATGACGATATGACTTCACGGCGCAGGGCTTCGCCTAAGCTCCATGACGATATGACGAAGTGGAATATGGTGGAGGGGCACCGCACACGGCTAAGGAACGATCCGTAGATCAACTTGTGTGTCCATGGGGTGCCCCTGCCCCGTATATAAAGGAGGGAGGGAGGAGGAGGCCGGCCCTAGGAGGGCGCGCCATGGGGAGTCCTACTCCCACCGAGTAGGATTCCCCCTTTCCTAGTCCAACTAGGAGTCCTTCCATGTATTAGGAGTAGGAGACAAGGAAGGGAAGAGAGAAGGGAAGGAAGGAGGGGTGCGGCCTCCCCTAGTCCAATTCGGACTAGGCCATGAAGCGCGGCCTGCCCTAGGCAGCCCTCTCTCTTTCCCGCAGGGCCCAATAAGGCCCAATACTTCTCCCCGGCGAATTCTCGTAACTCTCGGTACTCCGAAAAATACCGAATCATTCGGAACCTTTCCGAACTCCGAATATAGTCGTCCAATATATCGATCTTTACGTCTCGACCATTTCGAGACTCCTCATCATGTCCCCGATCTCATCCGGGACTCCGAACTCCTTCGGTACATCAAAACTCATAAACTCATAATATAAGCATCATCGAAACCTTAAGCGTGCGGACCCTACGGGTTCGAGAACTATGTAGACATGACCTAGAACTATTCTCGGTCAATAACCAATAGCGGGACCTGGATGCCCATATTGGCTCCTACATATTCTACGAAGATCTTTATCGGTCAAACCGCATAACAACATACGTTGTTCCCTTTGTCATCGGTATGTTACTTGCCCGAGATTCGATCGTCGGTATCCAATACCTAGTTCAATCTAAATCCGGCAAGTCTCTTTACTCGCTCTGTAATGCTTCATCCCGTAACCAACTCATTGGTCACATTGCTTGCAAGGCTTATAATGATGTGCATTACCGAGAGGGCCCAGAGATACCTCTCCGAGCAATCGGAGTGACAAAACCTAATCTCGAAATACGCCAACTCAACATGTACCTTCGGAGACACCTGTAGTACTCCTTTATAATCACCCGATTACGTTGTGACGTTTGGTAGTACCCAAAGTGTTCCTCCGGTAAACGGAGTTGCATAATCTCATAGTTACAGGAACATGTATAAGTCATGAAGAAAGCAATAGCAACATACTAAACGATCAAGTGCTAAGCTAACGGAATGGGTCAAGTCAATCACATCATTCTCCTAATGATGTGATCCCGTTAATCAAATGACAACTCTTTTGTCCATGGCTAGGAAACATAACCATCTCTGATAAACGAGCTAGTCAAGTAGAGGCATACTAGTGACACTATGTTTGTCTATGTATTCACACATGTATTATGTTTCCGGTTAATACAATTCTAGCATGAATAATAAACATTTATCATGAAATAAGGAAATAAATAATAACTTTATTATTGCCTCTAGGGCATATTTCCTTCATATACCGCTAGACAAAGGGAATTGAATACGGGATTGCTTGAATCCTTGACATCGTGGTTCATCCGATGAGATCATCGTGGAACATGTGGGAGCCAACATGGGTATCCAGATCCCGCTGTTGGTTATTGACCGGAGAACGTCTCGGTCATGTTCGCATGGTTCCCGAACCCGTAGGGTCTACACACTTAAGGTTCGGTGACGCTAGAGTTGTTATGGGAAATAGTATGTGGTTACCGAAGGTTGTTCAGAGTCTCGGATGAGATCCCGGACATGACAAGGAGCTCCGGAGTGGTCCGGAGGTGAAGATCGGTATATTGGACGAAGGGTATTGGAGTCCGAAATTGTTCCGGGGGTATCAGGTGATGACCAGCATGTCCGAAAGGGGTTTGGAGGCCCCGACAAGCTTTGGGGGCCTTATGGGCCAAGGGAGAGGGCACATCAGCCCACTAAGGGGCTGAGCGCCTCCCACCCCATCTCACGTAACCTGGAGAGGTGGGGGCGCCACCCCTAGGGCAGCCGCCTCTCCCGGCTTGGGGGGCAAGTTTCCTAGGGGGTGGGGGCGCCAAAACCCATCTAGGGTTTCCCCTATGGCCGCCGCCCCTCCCCTAGGAAACCCTAGGGCGCCTCCCCCTCCTTCCTTCCCCCTATATATAGTGAGAGAGAGAGAGGGCAGCCGCACCCTTCCCCTGGCGCAGCCCTCTCCCTCCTCCAACACCTCCTCCTCCTCCGTAGTGCCCGGGCGAAGCCTGCCGGAGAACCACGAGCTCCATCACCACCATGCTGTCGTGTTGTCGGAGTTTTCCCTCAACTTCTCCTCTCCCCTTGCTGGATCAAGAAGGAGGAGACGTCCCCGGGCTGTACGTGTGTTGAACGCGGAGGCACCATTGTTCGGTGCTTAGATCGGATTCGGCCGCGATCTGAATCGCTTAGTGAACGACTCCACCGACCGCGTTCTTGCAACGCTTCCGCATCACGATCTTCAAGGGTAGGAAGATGCACTCCCCTCTCTCTCGTTGCTAGTATCTCCATAGATTGATCTTGGTGATGCGTAGAAAATTTTGAATTTCTGCTACGTTCCCCAACATGCGGTCCCCGGGCGGGTCCCCACACGCGCTGCCAAAACTTGGGTGCATTCCGAGAAACCGCACTGGCACTTGTTGTGCAACCCGGTGGTTTCAGTATGGGCGGAGGGGACCCTCGGTCGTACATCTCTCCGTCGCATCCGCCAAAGTCGATCATTTTTTTCCACCAGCCACAGTGACCATGCAGGCCACGCACGCCAAAATTTGTCGCGTTCTGACGCTGTACGGATTTTCTATGATTTTTCGCACTGAAAACCCCTAAAACACTACCCGCACGTGATGCAACATGCGTACGTACTCCGATTTCGTTCATCTCTGGCGTGCGGCCCCGGGCGGGTCCCCACGCGCGCTGCCAAAACTTGGGTGCATTCCGCAAACCGCGACCGGCACTTTGCCGTGCAACCCGGTGGTTTCGGTAGGGGCGGAGGGGACCCTCGGTCGTACGTCTCTCCGTCGCATCCTCCAAAGTCGATCATTTTTTTCCACCGGCCACAGTGACCATGCAGGCCACGCACGCCAAAATTTGTCGTGTTCCGATGTTGTATGGGTTTTCTATGATTTTTCGCACCGAAAACCCCTAAAACACTGCCCGCACGTGACGCAACGTGCGTTCGTACTCCGATTTCGTTCATCTCTGGCGTGCGGTCCCCGGGCGGGTCCCCACATGCGCTGCTAAAACTTGGGTGCATTCCGAGAAACCGCAGTGCCACTTGCTGTGCAACCGAGTGGTTTCGGTATGGGCGGAGGGGACCCTCGGCAGTACGTCTCTTCGTCGCATCCGCCAAAGTCGATCATTTTTTTTCACCGGCCACAGTGACCATGCAGGCCACGCACGCCAAAATTTGTCGCGTTCCGACGCTGCACGAATTTTCTATGATTTTTCGCACCGAAAACCCCTAAAACACTGCCCGCACGTGACGCAACGCGTGCGTTCAGTATCGATTTCGTTCATCTTCGCGCGGCGGTCCCCGGGCGGGTCCCCACACGCGCGGCCAAACTTGGGTGCATTCCGAGAAACCGCACTGGCACTTGTTGTGCAACCCAGTGGTTTCGGTATGGGCGGAGGGGACCCTCGGTCGTACGTCTCTCCGTCGCATCCGCCAAAGTCGATCATTTTTTCCACCGCCACACGGTGACCATGCAGGCCACGACGCCAAAATTTGTCGCGTTCGACGCTGACGGATTTTCTATGATTTTTCGCACCTAAAACCCCTAAAACACTACCCGCACGTGATGCAACATGCGTACGTACTCCGATTTCGTTCATCTCTGGCGTGCGGCCCCGGGCGGGTCCCCACGCGCGCTGCCAAAACTTGGGTGCATTCCGGCAAACCGCACTGGCACTTGCTTTGCAACCCGGTGGTTTCGGTAGGGGCGGAGGGGACCCTCGGTCGTACGTCTCTCCGTCGCATCCTCCAAAGTCGATCATTTTTTTTCCACCGGCCACAGTGACCCTGCAGGCCACGCACGCCAAAATTTGTCACGTTCCGACGCTGTATGTATTATCTATGATTTTTCGCACCGAAAACCCCTAAAACACTGCACGCCCGTGACGCAACGTGCGTTCGTACTCCGATTTCGTTCATCTCTGGCGTGTGGACCCCGGGCGGGTCCCCACACGCGCTGCCAAAACTTGGGTGCATTCCGGCAAACCGCACTCGCACTTGCTGTGCGACCCAGTGGTTTCGGTATGGGCGGAGGGGACCCTCGGTCGTACGTCTCTCCGTCGCATCCGCCAAAGTCGATCATTTTTTTCCACGGGCCACAGTGACCATGCAGGCCACGCACGCCAAAATTTGTCGCGTTCCGACGTTGTACGGATTTTCTATGATTTTTCGCACCGAAAACCCCTAAAACACTGCCCGCACGTGACGCAACGTGCGTTCGTACTCCGATTTCGTTCATCTCTGGCGTGCGGTCCCCGGGCGGGTCCCCACACGCACTGCCAAAACTTGGGTGCATTCTGGCAAACCGCACTGGCAGTTGCTATGCAACCCGGTGGTTTCGGTATGGGCGGAGGGGACCCTCGGTCGTACGTCTCTCCGTCGCATCCGCCAAAGTCGATCATTTTTTTCC
This sequence comes from Aegilops bicornis, assembly GCA_021605145.1. Taxonomy (NCBI): domain Eukaryota; kingdom Viridiplantae; phylum Streptophyta; class Magnoliopsida; order Poales; family Poaceae; genus Aegilops; species Aegilops bicornis. Next base: position 613,521,250 of record CM038673.1, on the reverse strand, counting down.
ACCGGCCACAGTCACCATGCAGGCCACACACGCCAAAATTTGTCGCATTCCGACGCTGTATGGATTTTCTATGATTTTTAGCACCGAAAACCCCTAAAACACTGCCCGCACGTGACACAACATGCGTTCGTACTCCGATTTCGTTCATCTCTTGCGTGCGGCCCCGGGCGGGTCCCCACGCGCGCTGCCAAAACTTGGGTGCATTCCGGCAAACCGCCGGCACTTGCTTTGCAACCCGGTGGTTTCGGTGAGGCGGAGGGACCCTCGGTCGTCACGTCTCTCCGTCGCATCCTCCAAAGTCGATCATTTTTTCCACCGCCACGGTGACCATGCAGGCCACGACGCCAAAATTTGTCGTGTTCCGATCTTTGTCTGGATTTTCTATGATTTTTAGCACCGAAAACCCCTAAAACACTGCCCGCACGTGACACAACATGCGTTCGTACTCCGATTTCATTCATCTCTGGCGTGCGGTCCCCGGGCGGGTCCCCACATGCGCTGCGAAAACTTGGGTGCATTCCGAGAAACCGCAGTGCCACTTGCTGTGCAACCCAGTGGTTTCGGTATGGGCGGAGGGGACCCTCGGCCGTACGTCTTTTCGTCGCATCCGCCAAAGTCGATCATTTTTTTTCACCGGCCACAGTGACCATGCAGGCCACGCACGCCAAAATTTGTCGCGTTCCGACGCTGCACGAATTTTCTATGATTTTTCACACCGAAAACCCCTAAAACACTGCCCGCACGTGACGCAACGTGCGTTCGTACTCCGATTTCGTTCATCTCTGGCGTGCGGTCCCTGGGCGGGTCCCCACACGCGCGGCCAAAACTTGGGTGCATTCCGAGAAACCGCACTGGCACTTGTTGTGCAACCCAGTGGTTTCGGTATGGGCGGAGGGGACCCTAGGTCGTACGTCTCTCCGTCGCATCCGCCAAAGTCGATCATTTTTTTCCACCGGCCACAGTGACCATGCAGGCCACGCACGCCAAAATTTGTCGCGTTCCGACGCTGTACGGATTTTCTATGATTTTTCGCACCGAAAACCCCTAAAACACTGCCCGCACGTGACGCAACATGCGTTCGTACTCCGATTTCGTTCATCTCTGGCGTGCGGTCCCCGGGCGGGTCCCCACATGCGCTGCCAAAACTTGGGTGCATTCCGGCAAACCGCACTGGCACTTGCTGTGCAACCCGGTGGTTTCGGTATGGGCGGAGGGGACCCTCGGTCGTACGTCTCTCCGTCGCATCCGCCAAAGTCGATCATTTTTTTTCCACCGGCCACAGTGACCCTGCAGGCCACGGACGCCAAAATTTGTCACGTTCCGACGCTGTACGTATTTTCTGTGATTTTTCGCACCGAAAACCCCTAAAACACTGCCCGCCCGTGACGCAACGTGTGTTCGTACTCCGATTTCGTTCATCTCTTGCGTGCGGACCCCGGGCGGGTCCCCACACGCGCTGCCAAAACTTGGGTGCATTCCGGCAAACCGCACTCGCACTTGCTGTGCGACCCAGTGGTTTCGGTATGCGCGGAGGGGACCCTCGGTCATACGTCTCTCCGTCGCATCCGCCAAAGTCGATCATTTTTTTCCACGGCCACAGTGACCATGCAGGCCATGCACGCCAAAATTTGTCGCGTTCCGACGCTGTACGGATTTTCTATGATTTTTCGCACCAAAAACCCCTAAAACACTGCCCGCATGTGACGCAACGTGCGTTCGTACTCCGATTTCGTTCATCTCTGGCGTGCGGTCACCGGGCGGGTCCCCACGCATCGCCAAAACTTGGGTGCATTCCGCAAACCGCCTTTGGCGGTTGCTATGCAACCCGGTGGTTTCGGTATGGGCGGAGGGGACCCTCGGTCGTACGTCTCTCCGTCGCATCCGCCAAAGTCGATCATTTTTTTTCCACCGGCCACAGTCACCATGCAGGCCACACACGCCAAAATTTGTCGCATTCCGACGCTGTACGGATTTTCTATGATTTTTAGCACCGAAAACCCCTAAAACACTGCCCGCACTTGACGCAACGTACGTTCGTACTCCGATTTCGTTCATCTTTGGCGTGCGGTCCCCGTGCGGGTCCCCCCACGCGCTGCCAAAACTTGGGTGCATTCCGGCAAACCGCACCCGCACTTGCTGTGCAACCCGGTGGTTTCGGTATGGGCGGAGGGGACCCTCGGTCGTACGTCTCTCCGTCGCATATGCCAAAGTCGATCATTGTTTTCCACCGGCCACAGTGACCATGCAGGCCACGCACGCCAAAATTTGTCGCGTGCCGACGTTGTACGGATTTTCTATGATTTTTCGCACCGAAAACCCCTAAAACACTGCCCGCACGTGACGCAACGTGCGTTCGTACTCCGATTTCGTTCATCTCCGGCGTGCGGTCCTGGCGGGTCCCCACGCGCTGCCAAAACTTGGGTGCATTCCGGCAAACCGACTGCGGCACTTCTTTGTGCAACCCGGTGGTTTCGGTATGGGCGGAGGGGACCCTCGGTCGTACGTCTCTCCGTCGCATCCGCCAAAGTCGATCATTTTTATCCACCGGTCACAGTGACCATGCAGGCCACGCACGCCAAAATTTGTCGCATTCCGACGTTGTATGGATTTCTATGATTTTTCGCTCCGAAAACCCCTAAAACACTGCCCGCACGTGACGCAACGTGCGTTCGTACTCTGATTTCGTTCATCTCTGGCGTGCGGTCCCCGGGCGGGTCCCCACACGCGCTGCCAAAACTTGGGTGCATTCCGGCAAACCGTGACCGGCACTTCTGTGCAACCCGGTGGTTTCGGTATGGGCGGAGGGACCTCGGTCGACGTCTCTCCGTCGCATCCGCCAAAGTCGATCATTTTTTCCACGGGCCACACGGTGACCATGCAGGCCACGCGCCAAAATTTGTCGCGTTCCGGCGTTGTACGGATTTTCTATGATTTTTCGTGACCGAAAACCCCTAAAACACCGCCGCGACGTGACGCAACGTGCGTTCAGACTCGATTTCGTTCATCTCCGGGCGTGCGGTCCCGGGCGGGTCCCCACACACGCTGCCAAAACTTGGGTGCATTCCGGCAAACCGCACTGGCACTTGCTGTGCAACCCGGTGGTTTCGTTATGGGAGGAGGGGACCCTCGGTCGTACGTCTCTCCGTCGCATCCGCCAAAGTCGATCATTTTTTTTCCACCGGCCATAGTGACCATGCAGGCCACACATGCCAAAATTTGTCGCGTTCCGACGCTGTACGGATTTTCTATAATTTTTCACACTGAAAACCCTGAAACATCGCCGCAGCGTGACGCAACGTATGCTCAGACCGATTTCGTTCATCTCTGGTGTGCGGTCCCCGGGCGGGTCCCCAAACGCGCTGCCAAAACTTGGGTGCATTCCGGCAAACCGCACTGCACTTGCTGTGCAACCCGGTGGTTTCGGTATGGGTTGGTGTGGACCGAACACCTTTCTTTCTGTAACTTACAAACATGCCCGAATTTTTTCATCACATGTTCAAACCTATGACCTCTCGCCTAGCTCACCGCATGTGCAATTAAACAGATATACACAATTTATCTTTTGTATTCTTCTTTTTTTTGTCTATGTAACAAAATAATTTAGGGCATTTTGTACATAAACTTTTCGGACAAATCACCAAACTTTTGTTTGAATTCGCATAATATTAAATTTCAAAAATCTACATACAACGAATATAGTGCAGAATAAATGTACATAATGATTTTAGACAAATCAACTAAAATTTTGTTTAAATTCGAATAATTTGAACTTAAAAATCTAGTGCAGAATGAATGCACGCTTTTTTTTGGACAAATAGACGGAAATTGTGTTCGAATTCAAATAATTTTATGTTTTTACATCTAGATAAAGGTAAATATAGTTCAAAATGCTGGTACGTAAATTTTTTGTACAAATGATCTTTTCTGAATTGGAATAATAAAATATTTAAAAATCTAGATAAAAGAAGATATAGTGCAGAATAAATGTACGTGATTTTCTTTCAGGCAAATTAGTGCGTTTTTTTCGAATTTGATTAATTTTAAAGTTGAAAATGTAGATAAATGAACTGATTTGTCCAAAAGAATTTAAAATTTTGAATAATTTTACATCGGAAAGAAAATGATCGCTCAAACAGAATGATTTCCACTCTCCCATTGATAATGTGCACAAATTTCTATTACCTGCGTAGTTTTTTTAATTACACAAATACTTTTTAGAATGTTTAATTTTTTAAAATATCACACACTTTTTTACAGCGTATGAACATTTTTGAAACGTCAAAAACAACAAAATATAAGTTGTTTTCTTACATCATTTTATTCCTGTGGGCAATAACACGAACATGTTTTTAGTTTTCGTTTATTTTGATGTTTTTTTAGGGTCATTTATTCCTATGTTGGGCTGAGCAAGCATTATATTAAAGAAATTTAATTAAACATGACTATATTAAACTTAATTAAACATGTCTTAATTAAACATTACAACATAAAAACTTAATTAAACTTAATTAAACATAACTAATTAATCCTAATCTACTCGTCGTCGTCGGAGTCGGCGAGGTCCACGATCTCCCCTGCACCGACGTCACCGTCGTCGTCACCGTCGCCGTCGTCGCTGCTCTTGCCGCCGTCCTCCCAAAGAGCCGCTGCCGCTTCCTCGAGCAATCTGCCGCGCCGCCGATGGTCAGCCGCGACGACTAGTGCGGCCTGCAGCTCGGCGGCCTCTGCTGCCGCCGCCATAACCGCCGCCGCGTCGAAAAGCGGCCTGCAGCTCGGCGCCTCTCTCGCCTCGCCGCTGCCGCCGCTTCGCCGCGACGCCGCGCGGCGATGAGGTAGCTGTGGCGTCGCCGGTCGCCGTCCTCAAGAAGGCGAATCGCTCCGGCAGGATCTCGACGACGGAGGAGGCGGGCGGGCGATGGCGGGAACCGAACAGCGGGACGAGCTCGGAGACGGCGCGGCCGCCGGAGGGGGACAACGGGGCCGGCTCGGGGCAGACGACGAGCCGCCCGGGCCCGACGACGAGCCGCCGGTCCGCATCTCCCGACGAGCCTGAGCGACGACGACCCAGAAATCCTTGCCCTTCCAAAACCTCGTGCGGCCGACGATGTTCCACCGGCCGCCCTCATGCTGGCGGAGCTCGGCCGGCGTCGCGCCGGGCCCCCTCGTCGGGTACCCATCGGCGGTGATGTGGAACACGCGAGGCAGACGGCAGCCCGGCGGCACCATCAGCCCGAGACGGATGAGCTCGTCCGTCTCCAGCGTGCTCAGGCTCGTCGGCCACAGCTGCCGCCGCCGTCGCCGTCAGACGCCATGGAGGCCGCCGGGAATGGGAGCTCGTCGGCGGTGGAAGCGCGTCGGTGGGTTGGGTGAGCGGGTCGAGACGCGTCGAGTGGAGTGGGGAAAGCGGGTGACGGGGCGGTGTTTTAAAGGCAGGCGTCGGTGGGTGGGGGAGGCCGTCCGGTAGGTGACCGACGCCCCGGCGTAACGCCGGCATTAATGGCGCATCGGGCCGGCTGCCGCGTCGGGAACCGCCTTTGACCGACGCTATGCGGCACGCAACCGCCCGTCCACACACGTCGCGGCGTCGTCCCCACACATCGCGTCGTCTAATTTTTTTTTCGTACAGCCGACGCCACGTCGCCACAAGTACGTCGCTCGACACGTCACGTCGTTTTTTTCCCTTTGGTCGTCGTCGTACGTACGCGGACGGACGCGTCTACGGGGTAGTTGGCGTAGAGTCCCGTCGCGCGGGTACAGTCCCGTCGCGCGGGCGGGTACAGCCTCGTCGCGCGGGCGGCGGCTTTTTATGTGCTAGGATGATCCTACCCATTTTTATGAAGGGGTACGGAACGATCTCAGCCGTTGTTGTGTTTAGGGGGTTGTACCGAAAAAGAAGTGTAGTAAAAATTACTGAGATGGCATATATAGTTGTCCCACCTGTGTTGACACTGAACCATGGCCAAGGTATTCTGTAGATGCATCATGTGTGATTTTCTGCCCATATGGTGTGCACACATACAGATTTGCTTTGACAGATTCAAAATTTCATTCCTTCCAATAGACATAGAAGCAGAGGATCAAACAAACCCAACATCCGCTGATGCAGACTGCACTACAGCTCATGCAAAGGTAAGAGCAAATTACCCGCCATAGAGAGGCTTCATGGCAAGAAATTCATTGTCAGTTACCGAAATGACCAGACCTTAAATGCTGGGTTCTTCTATTTTGAAGTGCAAGCAACAGAGCATCTAGAAAATGAAGCGCCACTTGAATCGCTCCCAATGATTAATACAACAGTTGTTTTAGACGTTTAGGCTCTTCGTCTTCTATGTCAGCAGAAGGTCACACAGCAACCGAGGATCCTCTTGCAGCTCCACCTTTCTTCTGAACATGACCAACAGAAGAATTCATCATCAGAAGCAAAACAAAACTGAGGTATGCAAAACAGATTTAAATTTCTATAGATTAAATTCATCAATGCTCCCGTTTACTAATACAGTATGCTAATTGTTTTCCAGCCATTGAATGAGATAATAAGTTCAGATGGCAAGAAAACACGGGCAGCCAATATAATATGCCGCAAAAGAATTGCTCCCTGCAAAAACAGAGGAAGCTGTTGTTCAAGACAACTAGACTACATTTCAGACGTGTTGTTACCAGGGGCGGACGCACATTGAGCTCGGTGGGGGCTAATGCCTCCACTCGATTTTTGCCCCCCGTAATACTAGGCCCATAGTATACGGCCTTGCCCCGACTCAGCCCATACTTTTTGCCCCCACTCATTTACTTTTTCTGGTTATTTTACAAACAAAGCCCGTATGTGAGAAAGAGAAACAAGGTAGCCCATATGGCTTGGACACGTACGAACTACCAGCTTCGCACGAAGCGGAAGTGTCGCCTTCCGCTCGTGAATCTGGTGAGAAAGAGAAACAAGTCCGGACGCGACCCGCCGCCTGTCTCTCCCGCCCAGTGGGCCAGACGAGATGTGACGCGCCCTCGCCAGCTGCCTTCAAGCTCCGGTAATTGCCGATTTGCCGTCGATCCAGGTTTGTACACGCTGCCGTTCTTTGCTCCTTGCGCTTTTAATTGATCAAAAGGTCAGCCCTAGCCCTAGGTTCAGTTCATCTTTACAATCTTCTGTTCCAATTTTTAAATTGGTGCTCTTATCCAATTTTCATGTTAGAAATCAGTGAGTTTTACATTTTGACGATGCAAGCAAGGTGCTTCTGCGATTTCATATAGATCGGGTAAAGAAAAGAAAAAAGACATGGTGATGTGTTTTATCAAAAGGGAAACTAGGTCAAAAACTAAAAGAGAAAAATGAAGAGAAAATAAGGAAAAACAACTATGTCGACGCCAGTCGACCAAAGCACCATTGATAGGGGAGCTAAATGAAGAGATTTTCTTTTTCGCAAAATCTACAACTGGCAACACCCATGAATTTTGTTGATTTGAACTAACTTTCTACGAATCCATCTAAAAGAAAGAGAAGTACATATTTCATTTCCTTTGTAGTTTGGATATTATCCTTAATGAGGTGATAGTTAAACAATTCCATGGAAAAAATCATGAGTGGGACGAAACAAAATGAGGTGATGTGCTCAAGATTATTTCTCACTAAATTTTACATGTTTTCTTCTTACAAATTGCATGCCATAAATTGTATTCAAGACCAAAAAATGTCACATTGATATTTCTCAATTTACCAGGTCATGATTAGTTTACTTTTACTTTGGCGATGAGCTTATCATAATTATGTGTGATGAAACTATATTGTAAGGAAATATATGATATTTTCTTCTTCTTAAGCACTATATATATGCTTGTGTAGTTGTGTCGCTAGTTTTTATAAATGATTTAGCCATTAGTTCTTACACCATCTCCCTACAAATTTTTTTCCTATACATCTTTGCCCCCTCTCAGTTTTCTTCCTGAGTCCGCCCCTGGTTGTTACCCAATAGTCGTGAAAGTTGCTCTTTGTCCTGTAAACATGAACCGTCTTGTGGGCATGTGTGCATGTTCGTTAAACTAGGTAGCCTATGTTTGTGTGCTTCTTTAGAAAAATACGTTGTTCAAGTGGCAGTGGTGTCCTTTTGGTTAAATCGTTGTAGATGTGAACCGAGTCATCGGCATGTTTCCATGTCCGTTAAACTAAGTAGTTTAAGTTTGTGTGCTCCTTTGAACCAATATGCTCTTCGGATTGCAGTGGTGCCCATTTTGTTTAAATCGGAACTAGCTGCTTCTGTTGTTATGGCCACCATCTTTCCCTATTCTGTTTGGCTATGTTTTCTCCTTGGCAAAACATTTCATTATTCCACCGATGAAACAGACTAGACCATTCTATTTCTGCAATCCTTCAAACTTTTGCCATCCATGCTAACTTATTTTTCTATCTCTATGATGAATCAAGTCATCTGCTAGAGTGCATTTAGCTGTGGCCTAAAAGGACATGGTTTACAAGCACCAGCAGAATAACCTGCAATTTAGCCAACAATGGGCTCGCCCAGGCCTCCCGTCGGGCGCGGCGTGCGGACTGGAATTGGACGAACTCCAGGTGGCAGAAGTATGTTCAAGGAATTAGAGTTTGGCACATCCTTGTCTACTGGCATTCAACGCTACACCAAGTGAATTTCTAAGCAAGCCCATATATAGCACAACAAAGTAGATTATCTAAACAGCCAATCTATCGTGTTAGGAGGTAAAGTAAACCACAAAACAAACACCTTTGTGGAATCTATCTTTTTCATGTGTTTAATTAATGTAGTGATTCAACTATTCAAGGACATGATGAGAGAAGTGAAGTTGTAACTAATTAGAATAAACTACACCATCATCATCATATTAAAATCCCCTTTTGGGCACGAAGCAAGTACTGCTTGTAACCTTGAAACTACATCAGGCCAATCATATAATTGCATGATAGATATTAATGATCCAGGGAACCAGTAACACAATAGTACTAACTGACCAAAAGAGGAACCAGCTATAGTCTTTTAATTTCTATATATACTGTCATTCATGTGCAACATTATCCAGAATTACCTATTTCGAGGAGCTTGAAGATTTCACTTGGGAAGAAGATGTAACCAAAGGATCTTCCCGTTCTTAGAGCAGCTACTCCCTTCATAGTCTTGCTCCTCATGTAAGAGCATCCACGACTGTTCGTCCCTGTGGTCAACCTTGGCCATGATGTAAACAACATCATCGTCATGCAAGCTGAGAGCAGGATGCCCTGCGTGGAGTCTACTCAAGATTGGACTCTCCATTGCAGCCTCGACACGAGGAAGCAACCCAGAGTGGCTGTCGTCCACCGCAATCTGTGATGCCTTGAGCTCATGGCTGATTATCCACTTCTTATCGGGCTCCAGCCATCTTTCTATGGCGGCGCCCCAGTCCTGCGGAGTGTAGGTGACGCCATTGTCTGATCCAGGCACGGGATGAGCCCACACCTCCATGTATCTGATGCAGCCATCCGAGCCGACAGCAACATCCCGATCATAGCCTGCAATTCTCTTCTTCTTGGGCGGCGCCAGCACAGGGAACCGTATGAAACGAAGGACTTCATCATCAGTTCATCACCATCTAGCAGATCACAGATAAGGATGCCTTTCACATGGTCGACCCAGCAGATCGAGCCCGGGAGGGCGAAGGACTTGGTCGGGATGCCAAAGTCACATTCCTGAGGCGACCCGGCATGCATCAGACGAGTGCTCCAGGTCCACGACCCGTGGTCGAACTCCAACAGGTCGACGGCGTAGTACCCCCGGGCCAAGGTCTTGTGGAGAACGGCGACAAAGAGCCTGTCTTGGCCCGGGCAGCGCAGAAGGCCGATAGAACCGTCGGTGAGCGGGCAGGTGGGGAGGGGCATGACCATGCTGAAGCGGGCGCTGGCGCTGTAGAGAAAGTTGTCGTTGCCTTTCGGGCCGACGGGGATGCAGAGGAGGGCGACGTCGCCGTGGGTGCAGAGGACGCGGGGCAGACGGTCGAGCGGGGTGGCAGGGAGGAGGCCGGGGAGGTGGACGGTGAAGTAGGAGAGGAGCGGCGGGCGCGCGGCCCAGAAGGTGAGGCCGAGGACGTCGCCGCTCTCGGTGGTGCACATGCACTAGCTGGTTGAGGCGCTGGTGCGGCCGTCGACGTAGACCAGCGTGTCGACGAGGGCGGACTCCGACAGTAGGTGTTCGCCGTGGTGCGGGGTATGCGGAGGAAGCCAGCGGATGGGGCGACATCGGGGAAGATCAGCCTCCATCTCCATGGCAGAGCAGATCTGCTGCGGCGGCGAGCTATGGAGAGTCACAGCACAGCACAGCAGAGACGGGCGACGTTTCTGCTCCAGTGTCCCGTCCCGTCCCCCGTCCCCCGCGTCTGAACGCGAGAGGTGGAAAAACACATCGACGGTCAGGATGAACCAAAAACGGTTCATAACGAGGGGCACAATCGTCTTTGTTGCCCCCGCGTATAGCTGTCGAGGAGCCCTGGGAGGCCCATACGGGCCCAGTTAGATCGTATGCCCGGCCGTATACGTATTTGTATATGGCGGCGTTTCGTGCACGCGTGGAGCCGCCCGCGCGTGGGGCAACACGTGTCACGGGTAGAATCCAAAACCGTCCCATCATATAAATGTGGACGGCAACCACCTCCGGCTGCATCGCCTACCATTACCCCCCGCCGCGTCGTCTCCCTCTCCCCACTCCCCACTCCCTCTCCTCTCGAACCTCCTCGTCGCCCTCACCGCATCCTCTCCATCGCCATGGCGGACGCAGGAGGCGAGCGCCCCGATTGGGGCGCAGATCTGGTGGAGCAGGTCGCCGCGGGCACCTTTGTGAGGGGACGTGCCGGCGTCCAGCGCGGCGCTTGAAGGAAATATGCCCTAGAGGCAATAATAAAGTTATTATTTATTTCCTTATATCATGATAAATGTTTATTATTCATGCTAGAATTGTATTAACCGGAAACATAATACATGTGTGAATACATAGACAAACAGAGTGTCACTAGTATGCCTCTACTTGACTAGCTCGTTAATCAAAGATGGTTATGTTTCCTGACCATGAACAAGGAGTTGTTATTTGATTAACGGGATCACATCATTGGTTGAATGATCTGATTGACATGACCCATTCCATTAGCATAGCACCTGATCGTATAGTTTGTTGCTAGTGCTTTTCTTCATGACTTATACATGTTCCTATGACTATGAGATTATGCAACTCCGTTTGCACGAGGAACACTTTGGGTGCTACCAAACGTCACAACGTAATCGGGTGATTATAAAGGTACATTACAGGTGTCTCCGAAGGTACATGTTGGGTTGGCATATTTCGAGATTAGGATTTGTCACTCCGATTGTCGGAGAGGTATCTCTGGGCCCTCTCGGTAATGCACATCACATAAGCCTTGCAAGCATTTCAACTAATGTGTTAGTTGTGAGATGATGTATTACGAAGCGAGTAAAGAGACTTGCCGGTAACGAGATTGAACTAGGTATTGGATACCGACGATCGAATCTCGGGCAAGTAACATACCGATGACAAAGGGAACAACGTATGTTGTTATGCGGATCCGACCGATAAAGATCTTCGTAGAATATGTAGGAGCCAATATGGGCATCCAGGTCCCGCTATTGGTTATTGACCGGAGAGGTGTCTCGGTCATGTCTACATAGTTCTCGAACCCGTAGGGTCCGCACGCTTAACGCTTCGATGGCGAGTTACTATGAGTTTTATGATGTTTCTGTACGAAGGTTGTTGAGTCCCGGATGAGATCACGGACGTGACGAGGAGTCTCGAAATGGTCGAGACATAAAGATTCATATATTGGAAGTCTATGTTTGGACATCGGAAATGTTCCGGTGAAATTGGGAATTTTACCAAGTACCGGAGGTTACCGAACCCCGGAATACTAATGGGCCAACATGGGCCTTAGTGGAAAGGAGAAAAGGGGCCCAAGTGCTGGCCGCACCTTCCCCCTTCCCTAGTCCTATTAGGACTAGGAGAAGGGGCGCCTCTCTCCCTTCCCACTTGGGGAAACCTAGTTGGACTAGGATTGGGGGAATCCTACTCCTAGTAGGAGTAGGAAACCCTGGTGCGCCTCCTCTCCTTGGCCGGCCAGCCCCTCCCCTTCCCTCCTTTATATACAGGGGCAGGGGGCACCTCATGACACACAAGTTGATCTACGGATCTTTCCTTAGCCGTGTGCGGTGCCCCCTTCCACCATATTCCACTTCGGTCATATCGTCATGAGCTTAGGCGAAGCCCTGCGCCGGAGAAGTCATATCGTCAGCGGAGCTTAGGCGAAGCCCTCGTCGGTGGAGCATCAACATCGCCACCACGCCGTCGTCTTGTGGAACTCATCCCGACACTTTCTGGATCGGAGTCCGGGATCGTCATCGAGCTGAACGTGTAGAACTCGGAGGTGCCGTACGTTCGGTGCTTGGATCGGTCGGATCGTGAAGACGTACGACTACATCAACCGCGTTGTTATAACGCTTCCGCTTTCGGTCTACGAGGGTACGTGGACGGACACTCTCCCCTCTCGTTGCTATGCCATCACCATGATCTTGCGTGTGCGTAGGAAAATTTTTGAAATTACTACGTTCCCCAACAGTGGTATCAGAGCCAAGTTTTATGCGTAGATGTCATATGCACGAGTAGAACACAAGTGAGTTGTGGACGATACAAGTCATACTGCCTACCAGCATGTCATACTTTGGTTCAGCGGTATTGTTGGACGAGACGATCCGGACCAACCTTACGCCAGACGCTTACGCGAGACCGGTTCCTCGACGTGCTTTGCACATAGATGGCTTGCGGAAGACTGTCTCTCCAACTTTAGTTGAACCGAGTGTAGCTACGCCCGGTCCTTGAGAAGGTTAAACGGAGTCTATTTGACAAACTATCGTTGTGGTTTTGATGCGTAGGTAAGAACGGTTCTTGCTCAGCCCGTAGCAGCCACGTAAAACTTGCAACAACAAAGTAGAGGACGTCTAACTTGTTTTTGCAGGGCATGTTGTGATGTGATATGGTCAAGACGTGATGCTATATTTTATTGTATGAGATGATCATGTTTTGTAACCGAGTTATCGGCAACTGGCAGGAGCCATATGGTTGTCGCTTTATTGTATGAAATGCAATCGCGATGTAATGCTTTACTTTATTACTAAGCGGTAGTGATAGTCGTGGAAGCATAAGATTGGCGACGATGCTACGATGGAGATCAAGGTGTCGCGCCCGGTGACGATGGTGATCATGACGGTGCTTGGCGATGGAGATCACAAGCACAAGATGATGATGACCATATCATATCACTTATATTGATTGCATGTGATGTTTATCCTTTATGCATCTTATCTTGCTTTGATTGACGGTAGCATTATAAGATGATCTCTCACTAAAATTATCAAGAAGTGTTCTCCTGAGTATGCACCGTTGCGAAAGTTCTTCGTCTTTGAGACACCACGTGATGATCGGGTGTGATAGGCTCTACGTTCAAATACAACGGGTGCAAAACAGTTGCGCACGCGGAATACTCAGGTTAAACTTGACGAGCCTAGCATATAACAGATATGGCCTGGAACACGGAGACCGAAAGGTCGGCGTGAATCATATAGTAGATATGATCAACATAGTGATGTTCACCATTGAAACTACTCCATCTCACGTGATGATCGGACATGGTTTAGTTGATTTGGATCACGTGATCACTTAGATGACTAGAGAGATGTCTATCTAAGTGGGAGTTCTTAAGTAATATGATTAATTGAACTTTAATTTATCATGAACTTAGTCCTGGTAGTATTTTGCAAATTATGTTGTAGATCAATAGCTCGCGTTGTTGTTTCCCTATGTTTTTATATGTGTTCCTAAGAGAAAATTGTATTGAAAAATGTTAGTAGCAATGATGCGGATTGGATCCGTGATCTGAGGTTTATCCTCATTGCTGCACAGAAGAATTATGTCCTTAATGCACCGCTAGGTGACAAACCTATTGCAGGAGCAGATGCATACGTTATGAACGTTTGGCTGGCTCAATATGATGACTACTTGATAGTTTAGTGCACCATGCTTAACGGCTTAGAATCGGGATTTCAAAGACGTTTTGAACGTCATGGACCATATGAGATGTTCCAGAGTTGAAGTTAATATTTCCAGCAAATACCCGAGTTGAGAGGTATGAAGTCTCCAACAAAGTTCTAAAGCTAAAAGATGGAGGAGAATCGCTCAACTAGTGAGCATGTGCTCAGATTATGCAGGTACTTCAATCACTTGAATCAAGTGGGAGTTAATCTTCCAGATAAGACAATGATTGACAGAATTCTCTAGTCACCATCACTAAGTTACTAGAACTTCGTGATGAACTATAGTATGCAAGGGATGACGAAAACGATTCCCGAGCTCTTCGTGATGTTGAAATCGACGAAGGTAGAAATCAAGAAAGAGCATCAAGTGTTGATGATTGACGAGACCACTAGTCTCAAGGAAAAGGGCAAAGGGAAGAAGGGGAACTTCAAGAAGAACGGCAAGCAAGTTGCTGCTCGAGTGAAGAAGCCCAAGTCTGGACCTAAGCACGAGACTAAGTGCTTTTGCTGCAATGGAACTGGTCACTAGAAGCGGAACTACCCCAAGTATTTGGCGGATAAGAAGGATGGCAAAGTGAACAAAGGTATATTTGATATACAGATTATTGATGTGTATTTTACTAGTGTTCGTAGCAACCCCTCGGTATTTGATACTAGTTCAGTTGCTAAGAGTAGTAACTTGAAACCGGAGTTGCAGAATGAACAGAATCTTGTCAAAGTGAATTGACGATGAGTGTTGGAAGTAGTTCCAAGATTGATATGATCATCATCGCACACTCCCTATACTTTCGGGATTAGTGTGGAACCTAAATAAGTATTATTTGGTGTTGAGCATAAATATGATTTGATCATGTTTATTGCAATACGGTTATTCATTTAAGTAAGAGAATAAATTGTTGTTACATTTACATGAATAAAACCTTATATGGTTACACACCCAATGAAAACGGTTCATTGGATCTCGATCATAGTAATACACATATTCATAATATTGAAACCAAAAGATGCAAAGTTAATAATGATAGTGCAACTTATTTGTGGCACTGCCGTTTAGGTCATATTGGTGTAAAGCGCATGAAGAAACTCCATCTCGATGGATTTTTGGAATCACTTGATTATGAATCATTTGATGCTTGCGAACCGTGCCTTTTGGGCAAGATGACTAAAACTCCGTTCTCGGAACAATGGAACAAGCTAATGACTTATTGGAAATAATACATACCGATGTATACAATTCAATGAGTGTTGATGCTCGTGGCAAGTATCATTATTTTCCGACCTTCACAGATGATTTGAGCAGATATGCGTATATCTTCTTGATGAAACATAAGTCTGAAATAGTTGAAAAGTTCAAAGAATTTCAGAGTAAAGTAGAAAATCATCGTAACAAGAAAATAAAGTTTCGCGATCTGATCGTGGAGATGAATATTTGAGTTCTGAGTTTGGTCTTCAATTAAAACAAAGTGGAATAGTTTCACAGCTCACGCCACCGGAACACCACAACGTTATGGTGTGTCCGAACGTCAGAACCGTACTTTATTTTGATATGGTGCGATCAATGATGTCTCTTACCGATTTACCAATATCGCTTTGGGGTTATGCATTAGAGACAACTGCATTCACGTTTAATAGGGCACCATCTAAATCCGTTGAGACGACACCGTATGAACTATGGTTTAACAAAGAAACCTAAGCCGTCGTTTCTTAAAAGTTTGGAGTTGTGATGCTTATGTGAAATAGTTTTCACCGATAAGCTCGAACCCAAATCGGAGAAGTGCGTCTTCATAGAATACCCAAAGGTAACTATTGGGTATACCTTCTATCACAGATCCGAAGGCAAGTTTTTCGTTGCTAAGATGGATCCTTTCTAGAGAAGAAGTTTCTCTCGAAAAGAAGTGAGTGGGAGGAAAGTAGAAACTTGATGAGGTAATTGTACCTTCTCCCTTATTGGAAAGTAGTTCATCACGTAAATCAGTTCTAGTGATTTCTACACCAATTAGTGAGGAAGTTAATGATGATGATCATGAAACTTCAGATCAAGTTGCTACCAAACCTCGTAGGTCTTCCAGAGTAAGATCCGCACTGTAGTGGTACGGTAATCATGTTCGGAAGTCATGTTACTAGACCATGATGAACCTACGAACTATGAGGAAGCGATGATGAGACCAGTTTACGCGAAATGGGTTGAGGCCGTTAAATCTGAGATAGGATCCATTTATGAGAACAAAGTATTGACTTTGATTGACTTGCTCGATGATCAGCAAGCCATGTTAAATAAATGGATCTTCAAGAGGAAGACGGACAACGATAGTAGTGTTACTATCTACAAAGCTCGACTTGTCACAAAAAGGTTTTCGACAAGTTCAAGGTGTTGACTACAATGAGATTTTTTCTCAACCGTAGCGATGCTTAAGTCTGTCCGAATCATGTTAGCAATTGCCACATTTTATGAAATCTGGCAAATGGATGTCAAAACTACATTCTTTAATGGATTTATTAAAGAAGAGTTGTATATGATGCAACCAGAAGGTTTTTCAATCCTAAAGGAACTAACAAAATGTGCAAGCTCCAATGATCCAACTATGGACTGGTGCAAGCATCTCAGAGTTGGAATAAACGCTTTGATAGTGTGATCAAAGCATATAGTTTTATACAGACTTTTGGAGAAGCCTGTATTTACAAGCAAGTGAGTGGGAGCACTACAGCATTTACGATAAGTATATGTGTATGACATATTGTTGATCGGAAATAATGTAGAATTATTCGCAAAGCATAAAGGAGTATTTGAAAGGAGTTTTTTCAAAGAAGGACCTCGGTGAAGCTGCATTACAAATTGAGCATCAAGATCTATTGAGATAGATCAAAACGCTTGATGAGTTTTTTCAATAAGAACATACCTTGTCAAGATTTTGAAGTAGTTCAAAATGGAACAGTCAAAGAAAAGTTCTTGCCTGTGTTGCAAAGGTGTGAAGTTGAGTAAGACTCAAATCCCGACCACGCAGAAAATAGAAAAGAGAATGAAAGTCATTCCCTATGCCTCGGTCATAGGTTCTGTAAAGTATGCTATGCTATGTACCAGACCTATTGTATACCTTGCTCTGAATTTTGCAAGGAGTATAATAGTGATCTAGGAGTAGATCACTGGACATTGGTCAAGAACATCCTTAGTGGGGACTAAAGAAATATTTCTCGATTATGGAGGTGATAAAAGAGCCCGTCGTAAAGAGTTACATCGATGCAAGCTTTTTACACTGATCCAGATGACTCTAAGTCTCAATCTGGATACATATTATAAGTGGGAGCAATTAGCTAGAGTAGCCCCGTGCAGAGCATTGTAGACATAGAATATTTGCAGAATACATACGGCTCTGAATGTGACAGACCCGTTGACTAAGCTACTCTCACGAGCAAAACATGATCATACCTTAGTACTCTTTGGGTGTTAATCACATAACGATGTGAACTAGATTATTGACTCTAGTAAACCCTTTGGGTGTTGGTCACATGACGATGTGTACTATGTGTGTTAAACACATACAGATGTGAACATTAGTGTTGAATCACATGATGATGTGAACTAGATTATTGACTCTAGTGCAAGTGGGAGACTGAAGGAAATATGCCCTAGAGGCAATAATAAAGTTATTATTTATTTCCTTATATCATGATAAATGTTTATTATTCATGCTAGAATTGTATTAACCGGAAACATAATACATGTGTGAATACATAGACAAACAGTGTCACTAGTATGCCTCTACTTGACTAGCTCGTTAATCAAAGATGGTTATGTTTCCTGACCATGAACAAGGAGTTGTTATTTGATTAACGGGATCACATCATTGGTTGAATGATCTGATTGACATGACCCATTCCATTAGCATAGCACCTGATCGTATAGTTTGTTGCTAGTGCTTTTCTTCATGACTTATACATGTTCCTATGACTATGAGATTATGCAACTCCCGTTTGCACGAGGAACACTTTGGGTGCTACCAAACGTCACAACGTAATCGGGTGATTATAAAGGTACATTACAGGTGTCTCCGAAGGTACATGTTGGGTTGGCATATTTCGAGATTAGGATTTGTCACTCCGATTGCTCGGAGAGGTATCTCTGGGCCC
Source organism: Aegilops bicornis (assembly GCA_021605145.1). Taxonomy (NCBI): domain Eukaryota; kingdom Viridiplantae; phylum Streptophyta; class Magnoliopsida; order Poales; family Poaceae; genus Aegilops; species Aegilops bicornis. The sequence continues at coordinate 613,503,051 of CM038673.1, read as the reverse complement.
TCTCGGTAATGCACATCACATAAGCCTTGCAAGCATTTCAACTAATGTGTTAGTTGTGAGATGATGTATTCTGAAGCGAGTAAAGAGACTTGCCGGTAACGAGATTGAACTAGGTATTGGATACCGACGATCGAATCTCGGGCAAGTAACATACCGATGACAAAGGGAACAACGTATGTTGTTATGCGGTCTGACCGATAAAGATCTTCGTAGAATATGTAGGAGCCAATATGGGCATCCAGGTCCCGCTATTGGTTATTGACCGGAGAGGTGTCTCGGTCATGTCTACATAGTTCTCGAACCCGTAGGGTCCGCACGCTTAACGCTTCGGCGATGCTTACTATGAGTTTTATGATGTTTCTGTGCGAAGGTTGTTCGAGTCCGGATGAGATCACGGACGTGACGAGGAGTCTCGAAATGGTCGAGACATAAAGATTCATATATTGGAAGTCTATGTTTGGACATCGGAAATGTTCCGGTGAAATTGGGAATTTTACCAAGCACCGGAGGTTACGGAACCCCGGAATACTAATGGGCCAACATGGGCCTTAGTGGAAAGGAGAAAAGGGGCCCAAGTGCTGGTCACCTTCCCCCTTCCCTAGTCCTATTAGGACTAGGAGAAGGCGCCTCTCTCTCCTTCCCACTTGGGGAAACCTAGTTGGACTAGGATTGGGGAATCCTACTCCTAGTAGGAGTAGGAAACCCTGGTGCGCCTCCTCTCCTTGGCCGGCCAGCCCCTCCCCTTCCCTCCTTTATATACAGGGGCAGGGGGCACCTCATGACACACAAGTTGATCTACGGATCTTTCCTTAGCCGTGTGCGGTGCCCCCTTCCACCATATTCCACTTGGTCATATCGTCATGAGCTTAGGCGAAGCCCTCGCCGGAGAAGTCATATCGTCGCGGAGCTTAGGCGAAGCCCTGCGTCGGTGGAGCATCAACATCGTCACCACGCCCGTCGTCTTGTGGAACTCATCCCCGACACTTTCTGGATCGGAGTCCGGGATCGTCATCGAAATTTGAACGTGTGCGTAACTCGGAGGTGCCGTCACGTTCGGTGCTTGGATCGGTCGGATCGTGAAGACGTCGACTACATCAACCGCGTTGTTATAACGCTTCCGCTTTCGGTCTACGAGGGTACGTGGACGGACACTCTCCCCTCTCGTTGCTATGCCATCACCATGATCTTGCGTGTGCGTAGGAAAATTTTTGAAATTACTACGTTCCCCAACAGCGCTCCCCCCGCTGCAGATCTGGAGAAGGCGGGGGCGGGCTGCAGCGGCGTAGTCAAGCCTGATGCGCCCGCTCTGGCGATCTCCAGCGAGGCGTAGCAGGTGAGGCGGGCTCTGGCGAGGCGCAGAAGGTGGAGGCGGGCTCTGGCGAGGCGCAGAACGTGGAGGCGGGCTCTGGCGAGGTGAAGAAGGTGGAGAAGGTGGAGGCTGGCTCTGGCGAGGAGCAGGCGGAGCAGAAGGTATCTGCTTATCACTTTAATGTGGTAGTTTTTAGATTGTAGGGTCTGTGGCCAGAAGGTTTTTTGGTTAGATTTGTTGGATGTATGGTTTTCTCTGCATTAGGGTTTTTGTGTATTTGATTCGTGCAAGAATGGTGGACCTCATATGATTATTAAATTAGGTTAGAAGTAGCCGGATTGAGGGATGGGTTTTTTTCTTCAGATGCTTATAAGATTAGTAGTTGAATTTTTGCAATTCTTTAGGTGTTTGGCTTGAGGATTAGACGATGGATTAGTCAAATATATATACTTCTCTAATGGTTTGGGTTGGTGCCTGCTTTAGTTCTTTGGCTTGATGATTAATTAAATGGATGCTTAGTTCTAGGGATTATGCCTGTCATAGTTGCAATTCTTAGATGCTTGATTGATGCATGTTGTCATAGTTGTAGTTCTTTGATGCCTGTCAGGCAGAGGCTATGAGATGGGTTGTACATGGCCTTGTGTTATTGGAAATTGTCTACCTGAGGTGATTAGATGGTGCATTAGTTTGGTTGTAAATATAGTGCAGGATGTGCTCATGTAATGGGTGTTGTCATGTTAATCAAAAAGAGTTTCTCAAGGGCTGGATTTGTTTGTGTTGGATTGGGGGTTCTGAAGGAGAGGGGAAGGGGCAGTCTATGCTTATTTAGTTTGGGTTAGTAGTGGAATTTTGCCATTGCTTCAGAGATATTTACACATTGAACATCCTCTCCAATGCCGTTGCTTCAGAGATAAAAGCATCTTGGGGTTTTTTCAGATGCTTATTAGATTAGTCGTGGAATTTTTGCTTGTTAGGTTTTAATTAGTATGAGGTTGATTGGTTGAATACCTTATTTAAGGGGGAATTTAAGGTCAGGTAGACGTCATATGATTATTAGATATGTAGTTCAATGCTGCAGACATAAATGATTATTTGATTTGATTTGTGGTTCAATGATACTGGATGGAAACATATTTGATTTGGAATGCATTAATTTTGATATGCCAATGAATTGATTTGGATGATACAAGATTCATCTATAGTATAATTTGTTGTTGTTTAGGTAAGTAATGAAATTTTAGATGTTTGTTGGAGATGTATGCATTTATAGTTGAAGTTGTACCTAATTTACTACTGCATTATGTTAATATTGTAGGAGCTTTACTGCATTATCCCAAAAACATTAATTTTGCATATTAAAATTTGTAGTTGGCTTCTGTAATTAGTAGCAATGGATGTAATTTTAAATTTAGGGGGCTAAGAGATAACTCACTTTACTATTGCAGAAGGGTGGCCTCAAAAACAGTAACATGGCCTCATAAAATTAACCTGGCCAGAGATTTTCCTCTTGTGCGAATAGTTATGATGAATTACAAAAACATGCAGCTAGGATGTCACCATTGTATAACTATGAAGTAAACATTCCAAGGCAGGATTGTAGCAACAAAATATACTATATGTTTCCATTAAGTAGTGTGGGTGGGAATTCCCTCAAAAGAAAAGTGTTGTGTTAATCCAGGGAATGTTTAGATTACGTATTCATTAGCATTTATGAAGGAAAGCATTTGTACATTGATTGATTGCTTAGATTACGTATTTATAAGGAAAGCATTTGGTCACTTGCAACATACCAATGTGGTTCACATTCACAATTTTGTTTGTAATGAAATTCTTTGAATTGCATTCAATTCATTGTAATTGATGTGCTTGTTTGACAATATAGCAGAGGAGGAGGATCTTGTTGGCAAGAAGAGGAAGTGGGACAAGACTGGGTACTACCCATATGACAGTGATGAAGATGAGCCGTACGAGGTACGGCCTAGTTGAAATGTTATTTTTGCATTGAGTTAGTGTTAGATGTCGCTACAAGAAATGTGTTAATCCATGACGGATACAATCTGTCATAGGTGTGCGCAAAATCGTCGTGGTAGGTCATGCGTGACGGAATTGAAATTTGTCATGTATATCGCGTCATAATTTGACCACCATAAACTACATGACGGATCTCTAGAACCGTCACAGATCCATGACGGTTTCTGGCCGTCATGTATAGCAGTTGAGGGCACTTAACTGGCGTGATGATAACGGCGTTAACGTGCCTGCCATGTCATCATATGACATGGCACCCTACGCAGATATGACATGGCGGCCCATCAGGAGGTTGGCCCAACTAGCAATTATGACCCACTAATGCCTATTGTAGGCCATGTGCATCAAGTTTTGGTCAGGCAATTTTAGTTGTGGCAAGTGTGGCAATCAGCCCAATTAGGACTTTGGCCCTCTAATTTTAGATCGACCCAATACACCTCTAGCCCACTAATTTAGTCTGAACCACTAATTTAGTCTGAACCAGTAGCACATTTTTTAGTCCTTTAATATTTTTCAGTCCATCGCTCCATGAAATCAAGGATTACAAAGCATACAGGAACCCACGAGAAGGAACCAGATTTTCTAGAATAAGAAAACAGGAGTTAAAAAAACAGAGCTACACGCATCCTGAATTTTTGCACAGAAGCCCCTGCAAGAAAGAAACACTGACGACCTTGTAGGTCCTTGTGCCAGCCGCCACACGCCGATCTAGAAACCTGCCGCCGTCGGGACGCCAGCCGGAAAAGAGATCCACACCAACAGACCAAAAATTCGAGACGACACCAACGCATGTAGCAACTGCCATGTTATGCGTCGCTGCACTCGCCGATGGTCCTCCATACATCATATCTTCATGGTGGAAGAAGTCGAGGCTCCGGTGTCCTGGACGGCGGCGCCCTCGCCATATTAGATCGTGTCCACACCTCCGCTGTAAACTACACGCTGGTGGAGAGAGGTAAGGAGCATGGCTACGCCCCTGTACCATGGATGCCCCGGCGAGCTCGAGCACCCAAGCAGGTACAGTGCTGACCGGCTACAGCGCACTCCTGGGCGTACCTCACCATGGTCCTACCTGACTACTGGATGCTGGATGTTGCAAGGAGGGCAGGTGGGAGCGCCCGTGGCCGGTGTTTAGAGTGGGAGGGCCGTGGTCGCACCGTGATCCGTGCACAGCTGCAACGGACTCACAGATCTCGACGGGATCTGGTCGTGGGAGAGCACACTACGGCGATGTAGTGGGAGTGCAGGGGGGCGTGGCCGATTGAGGGGTAGCTGCGCACGGCGGAAAGGCGCCGGTGGGGGAGGATGTCTGCTCGACGGCGACGAGCTGGAAGGGAGTAGGTGGGTACGGCGATCTGGCCGCGTGAGAGGGAAGAGGTGGGTGGTGCAGGGGATCGGGGAATCTGGAAGTATCTGGTGGAGGAGAGAATACATGTGCGCGTCGGTAGGCTGAAGAATCAAGAAGGAGGGGGTGGGGGTGTTTGCTAGCCGTCGGATTTCAGAGGAGCGGACGGTTTGGATCCGCGATCCGTGGGACGGTTTGGTTAGCCAATCACAAAGCGAATTTGCCCTTACACTGGATTGCCACATCAGCAGGAACAGTTCCGTTCCTTGGAAAAAAAGAGCAGCAACAGGTCGTGACGGTTTGGACTTTGGACAACGTTTTTTTACATCAAACTGTGGACAATTTTAATTAAAGAAACAAAAGCGCAGCCCGTCTTAGTATTTTTTGTATCATCTTCTCCTCGCCGGCCATGTCGGTTTAGAGAAGAAGTTAAATTGTGTTCATTCCATCTACTAGATGAAATTAACAAATTATATTCATGATTTCAAAAAAATCATATTTTTTTAAGTAAACATAACTTAATTTTTGGAGTCACATACTATTATATAGAGTTGTTGTTTACGTGTGCAAAGCTTTATGTCCGCAATTTATCACACCATGATTTCTTGACTAACTGGTATTGAACTATCCAAGTAGGTGAGGATGGATCGATGGCGCAAATTTGTTTTTTTTTGCCTAAGACTTATATTCTAGATGTATTACCAAAACGAAAAGACTGAATGCTCCTTTAGTTACACTGGTAGTGTAGTTGTCGCGCGCTACTCTTTTAACCGAAGAGGTATTGGGATCAAGTCTTGGTCACATTTCTTTTTATTAATAATTAAAATCTACGGTCTCCGCGGAAAAACAAAGGCGACATGGGCTTCCCGAAGTTTCTGGGCACATTGTATCTTGCAGATCGATGACGGTTCCCATGACGGACACGGGAAAACCGTCATCAACTATGACAGATTTTTAGAACGTCATCCGAAATCCGTCATGGATTAACATATTTCTTGTAGTGTCGTGTTTAAAGTATTCGAATGCTTTGGGTATTAATGTCTGTCATTAATGTGTGCAGTATGAATCTGGAGATGATGTGGTCGAGGGGAACGTCGAGTCCTTTGGAGAGAAGGAGGTGCTGAAGATCGGGACCAAAGGATCTGGTATGTACTACAACTGGAGGACGGAGAAGTACCGCTACCCCTACTGCAGCAAGCCCAAACCTAGGTCTGGGTTACCGGAGCATCTGATGGAACATTGTCGGGCTACATCGATCACCGGTGATGACTACAAGATCAGGGCTCAGCACTCTGCCCTCCTGAAGGTCCTGAGAAACCCTAACGTCTAGTCGTACATCATGCTGATCATCAGAAGCTGGAAGCCCTACTCATCATCAGTAGATTTGATGATGTTTTAATTTTGGAAAGCTGCATATGGGTTTGAACTACTAATATAATGTAATGTATCGTGTGTCTAAACTGGATCTGTTGTGAACTGGCTAGTACCTGTGGGGGTAACGTAGAATGCTATCTATATTTGTTTGGCCTTAACTTTATTGGTGGTGGATGCTTCCTTCATGTTTAGTTGTTTCAATGGTGCAATGATCACAAATGGTGCTTCAGTGTAGCTTCAGACATGCTGCAACACTTGTCTATGCTGTAGGCAAGTGCAACATGCTGTGCCCATGTGCCAATCATACCAAATATTGAATCTGGCAATGTTCCTAATTGGTTGTCATGAATTATAGTACATGGGGTTTAGTAAAGTTACTGATAATTGTTCATCCTCACACATTCCATCAATGCATAATTTGAATAAGCAAAAAGATCAAATGTTCCATCATTTGAACATATGTTGCAATAACAGAGCAAATATTCCATCATGAAAGTGTGAAAACCTAGCTTTGTTTGTGCAGGAGATCATGTGTGCCAAAATAGAGGTGATTTGGAGGTGGTCGAAAAAATCACCGCATTCCGGAGGGGCCATTTGGTCACTTAAGCCAGTTTTTCAACATAGGTGATTTTTTCCACCACCTCCAAATCACCCAAATTTTCTTGTAAGTGGTGACCCACATGTGCCAAACATGGCTATCAAAGAAATTCTGGAAAAAGAATATTTTGCAATGCCCCCTTGAGGTATAGACCGATGTTTTGAGCAGGCAGTCTAGAGGGAAGTATAAATTCAAAAAAAAATTCAAAAAAAATATAAAACCTTGAAAACCTAGCTGTGTTTGTGCAATAGGTCATGTGTGCCAAAATAGAGGTGATTTGGAGGTGGTCGAAAAAAATCACCGCATTCCAGAGGGGCCATTTGGTCTAACTTAAGCCAGTTTTTGAACATAGGTGATTTTTTCCACCACCTCCAAATCACCCAAATTTTTTTGTAAATGGTGGCCCACATGTGGCAAACATGGCTATCAAAGAAAATTTGGAAAAAGAATATTTTACAATGCCCCCACATGGCTTTGTTTGGAAAATTTGGAAAAAGAATATTTGAAAAAACATGGCTTTGTTTGTGCAAGAGGTCATGTGTGCAAAAGTTGGGGTCATCTTATGCATCCCCCCACATGCAACATGTACAAGCCGGACCATTCGGGTCTGCCGAGAATTCGTACACCACGGCCTCATTTTTGTAGAAATCCCATTAATAGCCATGTGTGCAAATGAGCATGTGTAAAATTTACTAGGTGTTTTGAACGTAGAAACATTAACTTGGCATATATGCAAAAAAAATGTGCATTGAATGCAAGTGAGCATGTGTATAATTTAGTGTGTGATTTGAAGCACAGGAGAATATGCGAAAAACACATGGCAATATGCCAACAAAAAGTGCCCACCTACCAGAGCAGGATAATTCTTAACACCACGACCTGCATACGACTAGGAACCCAGCCGTTCATGGGCCAGGATGCAGGCCCGTGATGCAGAATATCGGTGCTGCTAGTAGGCCCCACGGGGCAGAGGGGGACGAGAGTTAGGCAATGTACTGCCTGCATTTGATAGGAGCTTGTGAGGGGAGTCGCAGCCGGGTATATAAACCGATGCAGCACTCTCTCTCTTGGCAAGGTGGGACTAAACACCCACCACCCCATGGCAGTGCGCTGCGCTGTGCCCTGCGCGGCTCTGCCTTGGGACCAATTCGGGCGGGCTGGCCCAGGGCAGCCTTACCCGCGGCGCGCTGATCTGTGTTTTATAAATTACTTTGTTTTTCATTTGTTAACTCCAAAATTTATTTTCTTGTTTATATTTCTAATATTTAAAATCAAATATCTTTTTTTCTATATTATTTGTAACAGTGTTTACTAAAATAAAAAAAGTATGCCAAATTTTGTTGCGTTTTATTTCATTTGTTCGTTCTCTTTTTTATATTTAATATTTACGAAATATAAACAAAACTGGTGTGTTTTATTTCAATTCTTCATTCTAATATTTATTATCTTTATTATATTTGAAATATTTTTAGTTTATAAGATAATATGTTCTGTTTTATTTCACGTCTTCATTCTAATATTTGTTCTCTTCTTTATATTTGAAATATTTTCAAAATGTAAGATAATATGTTGTCTTTTATTTCACTTCTTCATTCTAATAGATCTTATCTTTTTTATATTTGAATTATTTTTAAATGTAAGATAATATGTTGTCTTTTATTGCACGTATTCATTCAAATTTTTCTTCTGCTTTCTATTTTTGTTCTCTTTTCTTTGTTCTGACGGTTATAAATTTAAATAATGTATGATATAATGTTGTCTTTTATTTCACTTTTCATGGTTGTATTTTTCAATTATAAATTTTCTTTTCTGTTTCATACTTGAAATATTATGAAATCAATGTAGTTGGGACAATCGCATGCATGCCTCCACGTGCACCATGTACTAGAAGCAGGTTTACCTTCCCGGTCCCACCGAATGATCCCAAACTTTGTGCATACCCAAGGATGATCATGGCACGCATGCATGCCAAGTATCGTTCATTTCCGACACTCATTGCATTTTCTAGGGTTTTTCCAGCGACAAAACCCTACAACACTGCCCCCACGTGACGCAACGTGTGCTTTGTGTCCGAATTTGTGCACACCTTGCCTGGGGGACCACATTGGCCATGCCCACATGGTCCCAAAAGTTGGGGTCATCTCATGCATGCCTCCACATGCACCATGTACAAGCAGGACCATTCGGTTACGGGAGGCAGTCCGAAAGTGGTTTACCTTCCCGGTCCCACCGAATGATCCCAAACTTTGTGCATACCCAAGGATGATCATGGCATGCATGCATGCCAAGTATCGTTCATTTCCGACACTCGTTGCATTTTCTAGGGTTTTTCCAGTATCAAAACCCTACAACACTGCCCCCACGTGACGCAACGTGCGTTTTGTGTCTAAATTTGTGCACACCTTGCCTGGGGGACCACATTGGCCATGCCCACATGGTTCCAAAAGTTGGGTTCATCTCATGCATGCCTCCACATGCACCATGTACAAGCAGGACCATTCGGGTCTTGGGAGGCAGTCTGAAAGTGGTTTACCTTCCGGTCCCATCGAATGATCCCAAACTTTATGCATACCCAAGGATGATCATGGCATGCATGCATGCCAAGTATCGTTCATTTCCGACACTCGTTGCATTTTCTAGGGTTTTTCCGGCGACAAAACCCTACAACACTGCCCCCACGTGACGCAACATGCGTTTTGTGTATGAATTTGTGCACACCTTGCCTGGGGGACCACATTGGCCATGCCCACTTGGTCCCAAAAGTTGGGGTCATCTCATGCATGCCTCCACATGCACCATGTACAAGCAGGACCATTCGGGTCTGCCGGAGGGCAGGTCTGAAAGTGGTTTACCTTCCCGGTCCCACCAATTAGCAAGTCATAAATAGGACAACATTTAATCATACATATTTGAAATGAATTTGAAAAATATGAGAAGATGTGATATGGAATTATGAAACATGAGAAAACAATTAGGAATAAGAAGGAGAAAACATAGAATAACAGGAAAAGCAAATTAAAAGGAAAAGAGGAACAGTACATTTGAATATATAATATTGCAGAAATGATAGAGATACTATAAATATTGTTGAACATATACAAGTATACAATAACTAATAGGTGTCACAAATATTTTTTATTGAGAGAAGAAACAATGATATTTATTTTGAGGAAAAAACAATGTAGAGGTAGGTGGGCCGGCCCAGACCGCAAATAACTGTCGGATCCATATTGTGGGGGCCCACCACGCTGCGCTTTCCATGCATGGCGATCACATGCACGTCGATCATGGGAGTAGTTGTCGTTCTGTTACACAATTCCAGGATCGTGCTAATCCATATGTTCCTAATCCCTATGATTGAGGAGCATGTTCAGCCTCGATTCAACGGAGGAAAATATAGATCGCGAGATTGGCCACAAGGAAGTTACGACGACCTAGGAGACGACCTCCTCGCACATGTCGTCGTCTAGATCGCCTCCTGCCGACGAGTCGTCGACAGCTCCGTCCGCCGCATCCCACACGCCACAAAAACCTCGAGAAGATCAAGGTCGTCCGCACGTGATGGCCGCCCTCGACGAACTACTTCGACAACGCATCACCGACTTCTTTCATCTTCGCCGACCGATCAAGTAAGTTGTCCTCCTTACCTCGCGCCTTCATAGCAAGCTAGTTCCTCCGTCTTGTTGCTTTCATGGACTTAGGTTTACCACATTGTTTCAACTAGCTAGTATCAACTCGACTAGATGCGTTCTGACCAGAAGGCGTACATGAATAAATCTTTCATATATATCAAGGTAGAATAAGATGTTGTTTCTTGAGAAACATGATGCAATAGATTTTTTGTCACATGATCCACTTATATTTTTGTCACACGATCCAATTATATTATTGTAGGCACAGAACATTAAAGAGTTATAAGAAGTAGATGTTGATGAACCTCAAATAGGTACCATTGCTATAGACTGTACTTATTTACAGCTGCTCAATTTGTCACCCTGTTAATAATTTATCTGACACTCAAAGAGCTTGATCGGATGCAAGTAAATTCAATTACCAATTGTAGTTACTTTTTTATTGCCTCATATCAGCACACACTTGGGTGCATGTTGCTATATACATGGTGCTAGTTTTATATTTGCATTAGTGTTATTTTTGCATTTTTGTTTGCTACTGCCAGAAAGTTTTATATTTTTGCATGTCTATTGTTATTTTTGCATTAGTGTTGGAAATTGTCACGAAGTTTTATATTTTCTTTCTATAGGACGGACGAGCTGAATGGAGAAATAGTGTGCGCCGTTGAAAAATGGTGCAAGCTTGTTGCCGCTCTATCGAGCGGTCAACGCGCTAGAGTGGCTGATACAACATTGCGCAACATGCTGCAGATACCATCTATTAAGATGCGTACCCTTCTGATTAGGTATATGATTGAGAATTTTGATGCCAGCAAGTCCAGATTCATTATACAAGAGCAGGTTGGGTAGGTGACTCTCGGTGTGGTCGACGTCGAGTGCATCTTTAACCTCGAGAACCAAGGACTCTCCGCTTCGGACATTCTGATTGAAGAAGGAGAGGACATGAAGGAGCGGGTGCCGCAACAATTTCTCAGTAAGACATCAGAAAACATAGTGATAGATAATCTCATTGAGGACATAATTAAAAGTAAAGCCACCGACGACGATTTTCTTCAGAAATTAGTCCTTGTCCTGTTAGGAACAATTATTGCTCCCATGTCGAGCAAGATTGTGCCAAAGCAGTACTACGCTTTGGTCCATGATGTGAAACATATTTCAAAGATTAACTGGAATGCCTTCACCCTGCGTGTTCTCCTCGATTGCCTTCGCATAGTCAAGAAAGGCAAACATCTACGCCAATGGCCGAAAGGCAATTTGGCTCTATTGCAAGTACACAAATGAGACCTGCTGCATAATGTCAATTATTATATCATTGCAATTTTATGTGATGTATTGAACTAACTCTAAATTCTTATATTTTTTTGTAGTACTTGTACTGGGAGAAGGTGCAACCTGTCGAAGGCGATTGCGCCTATAATCCCAACTTGTCCATACAACCTCTTATGAGGAACTGGACCGAAGGTGCAGCCACTAGAAGAGATCGGTTCGACTATGACAATGGGCGCGGCCGTGGTAACATCAAGGTAAGTCATTCTGTTATGTCTTTCTTAAATGTTTTGTAACTAAATAATATTTATTTTAAATTCATCACATGTACTTCAATATCGCATGCAGATCGAAAATAATATCACCCAAGAGTATAGGGCGCAGGAGCCCAAAATCCCATATAATGTGCCTACCATGAAGCCAAAAACCAAACCTGCAAATGGAAACGCAAAGAAGTCCATTTACAGCCCCAATGTCGGAAGATTTGATGGAGCTTCTAATGAAGCGGTGCATGGACTTCATACACACCCAGATGAGGCAAATCCCTGATCAAGTTGCTGAGGTGTGACACCATAACATAATAGTTTACAGTTTGTTCCCTGTTTTAAACCATGCAAGCATTATTAACTTTATACCATCTATTGCAGAGGTTGTTGGAGAAGATGAACAAATCAGGTGTCATGTACAAGCCGGCTGCTGCCGTGCCAACCGTGGAAAATGATGTCGATCAAGAAGTGGATACGTTCGAGAACGGTCCATATGAAAAGAAGGAGTTCGTGTACAAGGATGACATAGATTCACACGGAGAGCCTGTCATTGACATGACGCAGCCTGATGAAGTGGTTCCCAACCATAAATCCGTACCTGAGGTACTATGTATATATATTTCTGTATATAATTTTCTCCTTCCATTTTTTACGGGCTGAAATGTTCACACCATTTTGTTTGCCAAACAGAAAACCCCAGCAAATATGAATGGACACAAGGAAGCTTCACCTATTAAGTGTAATGATGAATGTCGCGCTACACCCGAAAACCCTTGGGTCGTTGGTAATTCTACACAAGCACCTTCATCGGACATAGACATTTGTCCATCTTCTGTCAGCAAGTTAATGGCTAAGGCGAATGGAAAAAAGGGTGCAACAGTCGATAAAGATGAGGAAGTTATGTCTGGTAAGAGGAAGCGGACCGTTCCCAAGAAATTTGAATCCCCCTACGCACTTGAAAAGCACAGCAGCCGTACCAACCGTGGTCAGAAACCCATCGGTACCCGTTCTGCTAGTAGGGGTATCATAACTAAGTTTCTTGGTTTGTTGTATACTACGAATGCATATGATCACCATTGTTGACATTCATATTATTGTTGGGGAACGCAGTAATTTCAAAAATTTTCCTACGATCACGCAAGACCATGGTGATGGCATAGCAACGAGAGGGGAGAGTGTCCGTCCACGCACTCGTGAGACCGAAAGCGGAAGCGTTATAACAACGCGGTTGATGTAGTCGTCGTCTTCACGATCCGACCGATCCAAGCACCGAACGTCACGGCACCTCCGAGTTACGCACATCGTTCAGCTCGATGGCGATCCCGGACTCCGATCCAGCAAAGTGTCGGGATGAGTTCCGTCAAGACGACGGCGGCGTGGTGGCGATGTTGATGCTCCACCGACGCAGGGCTTCGCCTAAGCTCATGACGATATGACTTCTCCGGCGCAGGCTTCGCCTAAGCTCTCTGACGATATGACCGAAGTGGAATATGGTGGAGGGGCACCGCACACGGCTAAGGAACGATCCGTAGATCAACTTGTGTGTAGCCTGGGTGCCCCCTGCGTATATAAAGGAGCCAAGGGGAGGTGGCCGGCCCAAGGGGGGCGCGCAAGGAGTCCTACTCCTCCGGGAGTAGGACTCCCCTCAATCCTAGTTGGATTAGGATTCCCGGAGGGGAAAGAGAGAGAGGGGCGGCCCACCTTTGCTAGTCCTAATAGGACTAGGGGAAGGGGGGCGCGACCACCTAGGGCTGGCCCTCTCTCCTTTCCACTAAGGCCCACTATGGCCCATGTAGTTCCGGGGGTTCGGTAACCTCCGGTACTCCAGAAATTCGATTTCACTCGGAACCCTTCCAAGTCCAAACATAGGCTTCCAATATATCAATCTTTATGTCTCGACCATTTCGAGACTCCTCGTCATGTCCGTGATCACATCCGGGACTCGAACAAACTTCGTGCATCAATACTTATAAACTCATTATGAACTGTCATCGAAGCGTTAAGCGTGCGGACCCTACGGGTTCGAGAACTATGTAGACATGACCTAGAACCATTCTCGGTCAATAACCAATAGCGGAACCTGGATGCCCATATTGGTTCCTACATATTCTACGAAGATCTTTATCGGTCAAACCGCATAACGACATACGTTGTTCCCTTTGTCATCGGTATGTTACTTACCCGAGATTCGATCGTTGGTATCCAATACCTAGTTTCAATCTCGTTACCGGTAAGTCTCTTTACTCGTTCCGTAATACATCATCTCACAACTAACTTATTAGTTGTAATGCTTGCAAGGCTTAAGTGATGTGCATTACCGAGAAGGCCTGGAGATACCTCTCCGACAATCGGAGTGACAAAACCTAATCTCGAAATACGCCAACCCAACAAGTACCTTTGGAGACACCTGTAGTACTCCTTTATAATCACCCGATTACGTTGTGACGTTTGGTAGTACCCAAAGTGTTCCTCCGTAAACGGGAGTTGCATAATCTCATAGTTATAGGAACATGTATGGGTCATGAAGAAAGCATTAACATACTAAGCGATCAAGTGTTAAGCTAACGGAATGGGTCATGTCAATCAGATCATTCTACTAATGATGTGACCTTGTTAATCAAATAACAACTCCTTGTTTATGGTTAGGAAACATAACCATCTTTGATTAACAAGCTAGTCAAGTAGAGGCATACTAATGACATACTGTTTGTCTATATATTCACACATGTATTATGTTTCCGGTTAATACAATTCTAGCATGAATAAATAAACATTCATCATGATATAAGGAAATAAATAATAACTTTATTATTGCCTCTAGGGCATATTTCCTTCAGTCTCCCACTTGCACTAGAGTCAATAATCTAGATTACACAGTAATGATCCTAACACCCATGGAATCTTGGTGCTGATCATGTTTTGCTCATGGAAGAGGCTTAGTCAACGGGTCTGCAACATTCAGATCCGTATGTATTTTGCAAATCTCTATGTCTCCCACTTGGACTTGGTCCCGAATGGAATTGAAGTGTCTCTTGATGTGCTTGGTCCTCTTGTGAAATCTGGATTCCTTTGCCAAAGCAATTGCACCAGTATTGTCACAGAAGATCTTCATCGGTCCCGATGCACTAGGTATGACACCTAGATCGGAAATGAACTCTTTCATCCAGACTCCTTCATTTGCTGCTTCCGAAGCAGCTATGTACTCCGCTTCACACGTAGATCCTGCCACGACGCTTTGTTTAGAACTGCTCCAACTGACAGCTCCACCGTTCAATATAAACACGTATCCGGTTTGCGATTTAGAATCGTCTGGATCGGTGTCAAAGCTTCGATCGATGTAACCATTTACGACGAGCTCTTTGTCACCTCCATAAATGAGAAACATATCCTTAGTCCTTTTCAGGTATTTCAGGATGTTCTTGACCGCTGTCCGATGATCCATTCCTGGATTACTTTGGTACCTTCCTGCCAAGCTTATAGCTAAGCATACGTCGGTATGGTACACAGCATTGCATACATGATAGAGCCTATGGTGAAGCATAGGGAACATCTTTCATTTTCTCTCTATCTTCTGCTGTGGTCGGGCATTGAGTCTTACTCAATCTTACACCTTGCAACACAGGCAAAAACCTTTCTTTGCTTGATCCATTTTGAACTTTTTCAAAATTTTATCAAGGTATGTGCTTTGTGAAAGTCCAATTAAGCGTCTTGATCTATCTCTATAGATCTTGATGCCCAATATGTAAGCAGCTTCACCGAGGTCTTTCATTGAAAACTTTTATTCAAGTATCCTTTTATGCCATCCAGAAATTCTATATCATTTCCAATTAATAATATGTCGTCCACATATAATATCGTAAATGCTCTGAGCTCCCACTCACTTTCTTGTAAATACAGGCTTCTCCAAAAGTGCAGAAACCCATATGCTTTGATCACACTATCAAAGCGTTTATTCCAACTCCGAGAGGCTTGCACGGACCATAAATTGATCGTTGGAGCTTGCACACTTTGTTAGCACCTTTTGGATCGACAAAACCTTCTGGTTGCATCATATACAACTCTTCTTCTAGAAATCCATTCAAGAATGCAGTTTTTACATCCATTTGCCAAATTTCATAATCATAAAATGCGGCTATTGCTAACATGATTCGGACAGACTTAAGCATCGCTACGGGTGAGAAAGTCTCATCGTAGTCAACCCCTTGAACTTGTCGAAAACCTTTCGCAACAAGTCGAGCTTTATAGACGGTTATATTACCATCGGCGTCGGTCTTCTTCTTAAAGATCCATTTATTTTCAATGGCTTGCCGATCATCGGGCAAGTCAACCAAAGTCCATACTTTGTTCTCATACATGGATCCCATCTCAGATTTCATGGCTTCCGACCATTTTGCGGAATCTGGGCTCACCATCGCTTCTTCATAGTTTGTAGGTTCGCCATGGTCAAGTAACATGACTTCCGAATAGGATTACCGTACCACTGCAGTGCGTATTTTACTCTGGTTGACCCACGAGGTTCAAGTAACTTGATCTGAAACTTCATGATCATCATCATTAGTTTCCTCACTAATTGGTGTAGTTGTCACAGGGACCATTTCTTGTGATGAACTACTTTCCAATAAGGGAGTAGATACTGATTATCTCATCAAGTTCCACTTTCCTCCCACTCACTTCTTTCGAGAGAAACTCCTTCTCTAGAAAGGATCCGAATTTAGCAACAAAAATCTTGCCTTCAGATCTGTGATAGAAGGTGTACCCATGATCTCCTTTGGGTATCCTATGAAGACACATTTGTCCGATTTGGGTTCGAGCTTATCTGGTTGAAGTTTCTTTACATAAGCATCGCAGCCCCAAACTTTAAGAAACGACAACTTTGGTTTCTTGCCAAACCACAGTTCATAAGGCGTCGTCTCAACGGATTTTGACGGTGTCCTATTTAACGTGAATGCGGCCGTCTCTAAAGCATAACCCCAAAACGATAGCGGTAAATCGGAAATAGACATCATAGATCGCACCATATCTAGTAAAGTACGATTACGACGTTCGGACACACCATTTCTCTGTGGTGTTCCGGGTGGCGTGAGTTGCGAAACTATTCCATATTGTTTCAAATGTAAACCAAACTCGTAACTCAAATATTCTCCTCCACGATCAGATCGTAGAAACTTTATTTTCTTGTTACGATGATTTTCCACTTCACTCTGTAATTCTTTGAACTTTTCAAATGTTTCAGATTTGTGTTTCATTAAGTAGATATACCCATATCTGCTCAAATCATCTGTGAAGGTGAGAAAATAACGATACCCGGCCGCGTGCCTCAACATTCATTGGACCACAAACATCGGTATGTATGATTTCCAACAAATCAGTTGCACGCTCCATAGTTCCGGAGAACGGCGTTTTGGTCATCTTGCCCATGAGGCACGGTTCATAAGTACCAAGTGATTCATAATCAAGTGATTCGAAGCCCATCGGTATGGAGTTTCTTCATGCGTTTTACACCGATATGACCTAAGCGGCAGTGCCACAAATAAGTTGCACTATCATTATCAACTCTGCATCTTTTGGCTTCAACATTATGAATATGTGTATCACTCATGCCGAGATTCAACAAGAATAGACCATTCTTCAAGGGTGCATGACCATAAAAGATATTACTCATATAAATAGAACAACCATTATTCTCTGATTTAAATGAATAACCGTCTCGCAATAAACAAGATCCAGATATAATGTTCATGCTCAACGGCGGCACCAAATAACAATTATTTAGGTCTAAAACTAATCCCGAAGGTAGATGTAGAGGTAGTGTGCCGATTGCGATCACATCGACTTTGGAACCATTTCCAACGCGCAAGATCGTCACCTCGTCCTTAGCCAATCTTCGGCTTAATCCGTAGTTCCTGTTTGAGTTGCAAATATTAGCAATGTAACCAAGATCAAATACCTGGTACTACTGCATGGTATTAGTAAGGTACACATCAATAACATGTATATCACATATACCTTTGTTCACCTTGCCATCCTTTTTATCCGCCAAATACTTGGGGCAGTTCCGCTTCCAGTGTCCGATGCGCTTGCGGTAAAACACTCGATTTCGGGCTTAGGTCCAGACTTGGGTTTCTTCTCTTGATCAACAACTTTCTTGCTGTTCTTTTTGAAGTTTCCTTCTTCTTCCCTTTGCCCTTTTTCTTGAAACTAGTGGTCTTGCTGACCATCAACACTTGATGCTCTTTCTTGATTTCTACCTCCGCAGACTTTCAAAGCATCGCGAAGAGCTCGGGGAATTGTCTTAGTCATCCCTTGCATATTATAGTTCATCACGAAGCTCTTGTAGCTTGGTGGCGATGATTGGAGAATTACATCAATGACACTATCATCCGGAAGATTAACTCCCAGCTGAATTAAGTGATTGTTATACCCGGACATTTTGAGTATGTGCTCACCGACAGTAACTATTCTCTTCCATCTTGCAGCTATAGAACTTATTGGAGACTTCATATCTCTCAATCCGGGCATTTGCTTGAAATATTAACTTCAACTCTGGAACATCTCATATGCTCCATGACGTTCAAAACGTCGTTGAAGACCCGGTTCTAAGTGTAAAGCATGGCACACTGAACTATAGAGTAGTCATCAGCTCTGCTTTGCAGACGTTCATAACTTCGGCTCAACATCTGCAGCGAACTGTCACCCAGCGGTGCTTCCAGGGCGTAATTTTTACGTGCAGCAATGAGGATAATCCTCAAATTACGGACCCAGTCCGTGTAATTGCTACCATCATCTTTCAACTTTGCTTTCTCAAGGAACGCATTAAAATTCAACGGAACAACATCACGAGCCATCTATCTACGGTAACCATAGACAAGCAAAATACTATCGGTACTAAGTTCATGATAAATTTAAGTTCAATTAATCATATTAAAACTCCCACTTAGGCAGACATCTCTCTAGTCATCTAAGTGATCACGTGATCCATATCAACTAAACCGTGTCCGATCATCACGTGAGGCGGAGTAGTTTCAACGGTGAACATCACTATGTTGATCATATCTACTATATGATTCACGTTCGACCTTTCGGTCTCCGTGTTCCGAGGCCATATCTGTTATATGCTAGGCTCGTCAAGTTTAACCTGAGTATTCTGCGTGTGCAACTGTTTTGCACCCGTTGTATTTGAACGTAGAGCCTATCACACCCGATCATCACGTGGTGTCTCAAAGACGAAGAACTTTCGCAACGGTGCATACTCGGGAGAACACTTCTTGATAATTTTTAGTGAGAGATCATCTTATAATGCTACCGTGAATCAAAGCAAGATAAGATGCATAAAGGATAAACATCACATGCAATCAATATAAGTGATATGATATGGTCATCATCATCTTGTGCTTGTGATCTCCATCGCCAAGCACCGTCATGATCACCATCGCCACCGCGCGACACCTTGATCTCCATCGTAGCATCGTTGTCGTCTCGCCAATCTTATGCTTCCACGACTATCACTACCGTTTAGTAATAAAGTAAAGCATTACATCGCGATTGCATTGCATACAATAAAGCGACAACCATATGGCTCCTGCGATTGCCGATAACTCGGTTACAAAACATGATCATCTCATACAATAAAATATAGCATCACGTCTTGACCATATCACATCACAACATGCCCTGCAAAAACAAGTTAGACGTTCTCTACTTTGTTGTTGCAAGTTTTACGTGGCTGCTACGGGCTGAGCAAGAACCGTTCTTACCTACGCATCAAAACCACAGCGATAGTTTGTCAAATAGACTCCGTTTAACCTTCTCAAGGACCGGGCGTAGCACACTCAGTTCAACTAAAGTTGGAGAGACAGTCTTCCGCAAGCCATCTATGTGCAAAGCACGTCGAGGGAACCGCGTAAGGTTGGTCCGGATCGTCTCGTCCAACAATACCGCTGAACCAAAGTATGACATGCTGGTAGGCAGTATGACTTGTATCGTCCACAACTCACTTGTGTTCTACTCGTGCATATGACATCAACGCATAAAACCAGGCTCTGATACCACTGTTGGGGAACGCAGTAATTTCAAAAAAAATTCTACGATCACGCAAGACCATGGTGATGGCATAGCGACGAGGGGAGAGTGTCCGTCCACGCACCCTCGTGAGACCGAAAGCGGAAGCGTTATAACAACGCGGTTGATGTAGTCGCACGTCTTCACGATCCGACCGATCCAAGCACCGAACGACGGCACCTCCGAGTTACGCACACGTTCAGCTCGATGGCGATCCCGGACTCGATCCAAAGAAAGTGTCGGGATGAGTTCCACAAGACGACGGCGTGGTAGCGATGTTGATGCTCCACCGACGCAGGGCTTCGCCTTAAGCTCCGCGATGATATGACTTCTCCGGCGAGGCTTCGCCTAAGCTCTCTGACGATATGACCGAAGTGGAATATGGTGGAGGGGGCACCGCACACGGCTAAGGAACGATCCGTAGATCAACTTGTGTAGCCTGGGTGCCCCCTGCCCCGTGATATAAAGGAGCCAAGGGGAGGTGGCCGGCCCAAGGGGGGAGGCACACCAAGGAGTCCTACTCCCTCCGGGAGTAGGACTCCCCCTCCAATCCTAGTTGGATTAGGATTCCCGGAGGGGGAAAGAGAGAGAGGGGGGCCGGCCCACCTTTCCTAGTCCTAATAGGACTAGGGGAAGGGGGGGGGGCGCGCGGCCACCTAGGGCTGGCCCTCTCTCCTTTCCACTAAGGCCCACTATGGCCCATGTAGTTCCCGGGGTTCCGGTAACCTCCGGTACTCCGTAAATTCTCGATTTCACTCGGAACCCTTCGAAGTCCAAACATAGGCTTCCAATATATCAATCTTTATGTCTCGACCATTTCGAGACTCCTCGTCATGTCCGTGATCACATCCGGGACTCGAACAAACTTCGGTGCATCAATACTTATAAACTCATTATGAATCATCATCGAAGCGTTAAGCGTGCGGACCCTACGGGTTCGAGAACTATGTAGACATGACCTAGAACCATTCTCGGTCAATAACCAATAGCGGAACCTGGATGCCCATATTGGTTCCTACATATTCTACGAAGATCTTTATCGGTCAAACCGCATAACGACATACGTTGTTCCCTTTGTCATCGGTATGTTACTTACCCGAGATTCGATCGTTGGTATCCAATACCTAGTTTCAATCTCGTTACGGTAAGTCTCTTTACTCGTTCCGTAATACATCATCTCACAACTAACTTATTAGTTGTAATGCTTGCAAGGCTTAAGTGATGTGCATTACCGAGAAGGCCTGGAGATACCTCTCCGACAATCGGAGTGACAAAACCTAATCTCGAAATACGCCAACCCAACAAGTACCTTTGGAGACACCTGTAGTACTCCTTTATAATCACCCGATTACGTTGTGACGTTTGGTAGTACCAAAGTGTTCCTCCGTAAACGGGAGTTGCATAATCTCATAGTTATAGGAACATGTATGGGTCATGAAGAAAGCATTAACATACTAAGCGATCAAGTGTTAAGCTAACGGAATGGGTCATGTCAATCAGATCATTCTACTAATGATGTGACCTTGTTAATCAAATAACAACTCCTTGTTTATGGTTAGGAAACATAACCATCTTTGATTAACAAGCTAGTCAAGTAGAGGCATACTAGTGACATCTTGTTTGTCTATATATTCACACATGTATTATGTTTCCGGTTAATACAATTCTAGCATGAATAAATAAACATTCATCATGATATAAGGAAATAAATAATAACTTTATTATTGCCTCTAGGGCATATTTCCTTCAATTATTTCATGCAGCTCTCTTTTCTGAAATTGATGAGCCGGAGGGTGTGGCAGATGAGTTGACGCCGGAAATAATTGATGCAGCTGTTTCATTTGTCGAGTTAGCTTCTAGCACCGACAAGA
Organism: Aegilops bicornis; assembly: GCA_021605145.1. Classification (NCBI taxonomy): domain Eukaryota; kingdom Viridiplantae; phylum Streptophyta; class Magnoliopsida; order Poales; family Poaceae; genus Aegilops; species Aegilops bicornis. The sequence continues at coordinate 613,481,304 of CM038673.1, read as the reverse complement.
ATAAGGGGAAGAAAGTTTACTATAGTGAAGGGCGTGGCATATCTCTGACATCCGAAAGGATTCGACCGGTACTAACTCATAGATGGCTGTCGGACGATGTAAGTACTACTTGCATGTTCTATTATTTAAATTCTCAATAATCTATGTCTCAACTTTCAACATGTAATGCCCTGATATTCTATGAAAGTTATTGATGCTTATATGGGACATTTGGAGCTCCGCGTTGGTCATGATCATTACCTCTGTCCAGCGTGGAGGTCCAAATTCCTTGTAGATCGTGCTATCGCGTGAGACGATCCATTGCCGTCGAGCTGCAACATGGGCGGTTTCTGTCCAAAGCTGGAGCGATTAATAGAGTCACACAAGAGTATCTTATGCGTGATAAGGTACGTTATATTTGTAATTCTTCACTTCAGGACATTTCATCTAGTATTTCATTTGATCCATAATGGTTTTTTGCATTGTAGACGTATATCGCGTTGAATATCAAAAATGCCCACTGGATGACCGTGGTCATGCACTTGATCAAGAAAGAATTCCAAGTTCTCGATTCACTCTATCCTCTGGAGCTGACAGAAAAGACTGTGAAAGCACTGGTAATATAACCAACATTTGTACCATTGGTCTTACATGTTGTTTAGGGCATCTCCAACCGTTGGCCCCCCCAGGACGCATGCAAATCGCCCCCTGGGGGCGAGCCGGCGATACACTTTCGGCTGAGGCGGTTTTGCGCCGATCGTCGCCTCATTCGCCCAGCGCGAAATTGGCCCACTTTGCAGCCCAATTTCGGCGAATAAATGGTCCATATGGGCGAGAATAGGCCCATATTCGGCGTGGTTTCGCCGTGTGTCGGCGTTCAATTATCAACACAATTATTCTTTATCACATATTTTATCACAGAAAAATCAAATACTTCAACAAAATACTACAACAACAAATAGTTCAATACAAATTATATAGTTCAACAAATAAAAACTCGTATTTCATCACACGACGTCCCCCTTGAGCCTCCATAGGTGCTCAATCAGATCTTTCTGCAGATTGATGATGCACTGTGGGTCTCGGATCTCTGACGCATCTTGAGATAGGCAGTCCAAGTTGCCGGTAGCTGGTGATCAACTTCGCTAGAGGACCCTGCCTCGTAGTATGGTTGATGTCAAACACTAGGTCTTCTTGCTCGCTCTCGATGATCATGTTGTGCAAGATGACACAGCAAGTCATGATCTCCCACATTTGATCTTTCGACCAGGTGCGGCGGGTACCGAACAACAGCGAATCGAGATTGGAGCACACCAAATGCCCGCTCGACATCCTTCCTGCAAGCCTCCTGAAGCCGCCAAACCAGGCGTTCTTGCCTCCTGCCACAAGGTTTGAGATCGTCTTCACAAATGTCGACCATCTCGGATAGATGCCGTCAGCTAGATAGTACCCCTTGTTGTATTGGTGCCCATTGATCTCGAAGTTCACCGGAGGAGAATGGCCCTCGACGAGCTTGGCAAAAACAGGAGAGCATTGCAGCACGTTGATGTCATTGTGAGTTCACGACATACCAAAGAAGGAGTGCCAAATCTAGAGGTCACTGTGGATACCGCCTCAAGCACCACACTTCAACCGCCTTTGGCGCCTTTGTACATCCCCCGCCAACCAAATGGGCAGTTCTTCCATTCAATGCATGCGATCGATGCTTCCAAGCATCCCAGAAATCCTCTTGCTGCATTCTCGGGCTAGGATCCGGCGGTTGTCTTCCGCATTGGGTGTTCTCAAGTATTGTGGCCCAAACACGCCACCACCGCCCGGCAGAACTTGTAGAAACACTCTATGCTGGTGGACTCGGCCATGCGCCCATAGTCGTCGAGTGAATCACTGGGAGCTCCATATGCAAGCATCCTCATCGCTGTCATGCACTTCTGGATGGAGGTGAATCCAAGAGCGCTAGTGCAATCCATCTTGCACTTGAAGTAATTGTCGAACTCCCGGATGGAATTCACAATCCTGAGGAAGAGCTTTCGGCTCATCCGATAACGGCGCCGAAATGTTCTCTCGCCATGAAGTGGAGCATCGACGAAGGAGTCGGAGTAGAGCATGCAGTAGCCTTGCGCATTTATGCCGGTTCTTTGCTTTCACCGCCCGGCGCCGAGCCACCTCGACGCAGCTTTTCATTGCTCGCCAGTTGGCGAGGGCGGCGAGCACCATCGGATGCTCTTCTTCACGGGCGTCGGCCGCGGCTTCCTCCTCCAAAGAGCGCGGCGAGCTCTTCCTCCTCATCCGAGTCCATCGCCGAGACAGTCAAAACGCCGAACACCTTGCGCTCGGTGGGCGTGTACCGCCGTTAAACCGCGCCTCCGTGGCGAACGGCGGCAAAAACGCCTTTGCTGCGGGAGGGCTGCCGCGCGGCGCTGCTATTTTCTGGCGGGGAATGGCTATCTAGCGGAGTAGGCGGCGGCCGTCGCCGGATAAAGCTAGTGGTGGCCGAGGCGCGGTGCGAGGCGAGTCGGGGAAGAAACCTTGACTTTTCCCTGCCGGTGTGGGCAGGCGTGCTTTTCCCTAGCGCGGAGCCCCAACGGCTCCCCAGCCGGTTCGGTTTGTGACTGTGACCGCCGGGCGGAAAAAAGGTCCGAACCGGCGATTTTCGGCGTCCTGGGGGCGCGACTGGGCCGTTTTTTCAGCGCCGGCGCCGAAAAAGTGGCCTGGGGGGCCTGTTGGGGGCGCGGCTGGAGATGCCCTTATGATTCTTCTTTAACACTATCCTCTTTATAGCGAATGGCTATAGCAAACGATATGCGCCAAGCAAATCTTGTTACACCAGGGAAATATCCGGACGTAAGTAAGCGGCCTATCAAGGAGTATGACATGCCGCAACAAGAGGATGGGTGAGTTAGTACGACATCATGCACATTCAAACAACAATACACATGTTCGTATTGCCCACCGCTAATGTTTGCATATATACCAGGAACTCTTGTGGCCTTTTTGTCACAGAATGTCTACAGCATTAGGACGGGGACCGAATGACTCGCGATTTTTCACAGGTATGATGTTATTTACGTTTGTAGAGTAGCTACTATGGTCGTGTACAAAATTCGGTTCATGTAACCTGTATGTCATTTTTTGCAGGCCAGCGTTGATGCAAGGAGAAGACGTTTCGTCGCCGAGTTGATTATGTCACCTTCGAACACGATGGAGTGTGTGAAGAACAAAATTCGCGAAATCGCAAGGAAAAGGCGCGCCTGAAGAATTCATGCGGCATGCAAGGGTCAAGTTTTAGTGCTTTGGATTTAGTCCGGTCGAAGGTTTCGACGGCATGATTATCTTACGGTTTCCATCATTTTTATGTAATAAACAGGGCATCTCAAATATTGTGACACATACATGTGTATATGTCTTTCAAGCAATAGGCTCGTACCAGACAATTCGGTCATACAATTTGCTCGGAGAAGACAATTTGGTCGTACCAATAAAGTTTTGGCTTGAACTATCAATTGTTCTTGCTTAATATTTTTCTCGTTCTCCAATTTTTTATAATTGTATTTATCACATTCATATATTCGCATTCAATTTTTCTCTTCAACTGCTCTCCGAAGTTTCATATTAATTTTTTCACATTCTTTACTTTTTTTAAAACTCTATCAAACCTTAGCCTTCTGCCTTAGCTATATGCATGTCATCATCTTGCATAATCTCCTGGTAATTCCCCCTCATCACATGATTATGAAAAGTAGTCATGTTAGCTATGTAAATATATCGAGGCAGAACGTATTACACAGATGAAAATTAGTCATGTCAGCTCGTTGGCTCTATCGCGTGTTATCAGGCATCGTGTTTTTCTATTTTGTTTCACAAGCCCGTCGTTTTTTTTATTTTACGTATAATTTACTTTTGGGCGTGATTAATTGAGGGATGGAACGATGAGTGAGCCCAGCCGGAATTTCAGGTGCGGTTGTAAATTACACGTGCATGCATGGCTGGGTTAGTTGTATTATCAAAGGAATAGTTGGGCCATCATTTAAATACATGGAAACAACGACTGTGGTTGATTTTGGCAACGAGTGGTTCCCCTTTTCTCGTTTCCCTTCCAAATCCCTTGCCCTCTCTCTCCATTTGCGCCTCCAAATCTCCACGGCGAAAGCATGACAATGTTGGGCGTCGGGCGGCGGCGTCTGCGGCGAGAAGAGCGGTGGCGACCGCAAGTTAGGTCGAACCCTGGGTCCTGGAAGCAGGTGGGGCGGATTCAGTGGAACAGTAGGCAGCGGCGGCGGATCGAGTGGAACAGGGGAGGGGGGGTTTCATGGGCGGCGGAGGGCCGGGAGAACCGACGGCTAGGGTTTCTTCAGTACTACACTTTGGTGGCAAAAATGTAAGTTCTTTACCGTTGTTCTTTACATCACAGCATTGTCGCCCACAAATCATGACCTGTGGCCCTTACAAGCTCCATCTATTTGGTCATCAGGAAACTCCGGGTGGTCGTGTGTGCATAAATGCAGACAATTTTGACAGTGCATTAGTGGGTTGTGTGTTTGAGGTTAGTGTACTGAGCATGATCTTCAATCTTTTACTGGTTCTGCGGTCAAGCTGCAAAAAAGTTCAGTGTTTAACGCTTGCGGTGACAAGTTCAATTATAAATTGACTTGAATTGCTCATGATTTATTTAGGATGATGTCACTTACGAGTATGTTGAATGGGTTGATGGGGAGTGGGATAGCAAAGCAAAGTCGGTCATTAAGTATCTTGCCATGAAGAACAAGAAACTGGAGACTAAGATTACAGAATGTGAAGCTGAAATTAAAAGGAATGAGAAAGAAAAGAGGGCAATGGTTAAGATGCACAAGGAAATATTGCTCCATAGGGATAGGATTTTAGGATTTGTAGGTCTTCTATATCTTGGCCTGCTTGCCACTATGATTGCTGTCATAGTTACCAAGTAGATTGTTCATAAAGTTATTGACATCATTGTAGTTGACATGATGAAATCCTGATGAATTATTTGCTATTCAGTTTATGGGCAAAGTGTAATAGGCGATGCAGCAGAAATAACATGGGGCCATCATGATTGGTAGACAATGCACTTTTGGCATGTTCTACATTTGGCGGATAATCGCACTTTTGTCATGTTCTATATTTGGTAAGTGATGCACATGGGCACATCACATAGCAACACCTCTTGATTTGTGCAGACAACCCACTTCATTGTCTTGTTGCAACATAGGAGCAACATCTAGCAGCACCTACACCTTTGATTCAACAACGAAGCAAAACAACGAGTACATATTCAATATTCTGAAATTTAACTGAACTTCACACTTAGGGTAAGCAGTAGATATTCAGTTCTTTAGCCACAAAGAACCCGACCAAACCGTACCGATTGCATAACTTATATAATTACCTGGAGAAAAGCACACCCAACCAACATCAAGCCCAAATTTTTTTTTTGATCAAAGAAGGGCTAGCCCCTTCCGATTTTCATTACTGAAAACCACCAAAGTTCACAACCAAGTTCAGTCTAAAAAGAGAAGGACTAAAACGCTACCAGCATGACATCGCAACATCCCAGAAGGCCAACACAGGCCAGCCAAACCGCGCAATGACCCAAACAAGTTCACAAGCGACGACACAATCCACCTTACATTGATCATTATTACATCAAAAGCAACCATGGAGTTGAAGGAGCCCAGCGGCAACTAGGAGAACAACAGACTTATATGCTAAAACATATAACAGCATACCTAAGATATCCAGCAGCTTCCTCCTCCTTTAGCAACTGTGCCCATCTTCACTTCTTCAGAAATTTGAGGCGGCGTGAGAGGCGCACCACACACGGAGAAACCTTCTTCTTGACTGCCGTCCTGTTCGACAGCTGCGCCACCGGATCCTGAGCCACCTGGTCCTGGGCCACCTCCTCTTCTTCCACCTTCACTATGTCAGGGTGGAGGGGAAGGAGCTCGACGTCGATGGGCATTGTGTTGCCACCCTCGACGGCGTCCAGAACTACCATCTGCACGGCGTCCTCCTCGCCCTCCTCAGGGTCATCAGGGATGAGCAGTACCTCGTCCACGTCGTCCTCCACGGCGCCGAGCTAACAGCAGGGCTGGCCCGGCGCGTGGCGGACCTGGTAGTCCGGGCTCATGGGCGCGAGGAGAAGCGAGCTCGGCGTCGACGCACTCCGCCCTCGGCCTTGCGTCTTTGGATCTGGCCGCATCGTCATGGTGGTGGAGCGGTACATCCACCACCTTGCGCGCTGAATAGGAGTCGCTCGGCGTGGCCTCTCGCATTGCCCAAACGAGGAGGAGAGCGGCGGGGACGCCGCAGCCGTGGGGAAGGCGCTTCTTCTCGGCGTCGGTGAGGACTTTGACGAGGCCACGTGGTTGACCAACATCTCCGTGCTGGGGAACCAGCCGCACACCTCCGCCAACTGGGCGCGCCACCCCTCGTCATCGCCGGCGAGCTCCATCATCGCTCTCTGCCAGCCGAGGCTTTTCTCCATGGAGGCGGCTGCAGCGGTCGCCGGCGGGGGTTTTCTCGATGTACTGTAGGTGGGATAAGGGGAGTTCGAACCGGCGCACGAGGTAGGTGGGTGAATGTGTGGTGGGGAGTGGTAAGTTACTTATTTAATGGCAGTTAGGACGTGGGGAGGGGAAATGTACAATATTCTTTCTACCTCCCGCCCCGGTCACTGGCTTCCAATCCATTATTATGGCATATGATTTTTTTTGCGAGAAAATATTATGGCATCTGATTGTTCTCTTGTAGTCAATAAGGTGAAGAATGTGACAACTGATAGATCTCAAATAGGTGCCATAATATATGACATCAAAAGTAGGGCTCTTAAGTTTAAATCTTGTATGTTTACTCATGTCAACCGATCATGTAATGTGGCAGCTCATGTTCTTGTTGAACACGACCACAGGTCCTCTTTGGTTTAATGTTGTACTGATGTAATCAGGACCATCATTATCTTGAAACATTTGCTGAATGAATGTAATGCAGCTGCCCATTGACAAAAAAAACACAGTGGCATTGCAATATATTATTCTCAAGCATGTATAACTAATTTATTTAGGTCGGATTTTGTTGCTTAGTGAGAGATGTAAAAGGTTGACACTCGCACTTAAACCTGGTAATAGTTTCAAAACCAAACTGGAGTGGTCCCAAACCAAACGACTCTACCTCTTCCATCCAAACCAACCCAATCCAAAATTTTGTCCACAGATTGAAACGGTTTGGGACCAAATCGTCCGTGTCCAGACTAAACCAGTCCAATCCAGTAGTTGACAGAATACAAACTACACCAGTTTATTTTAGACTCTCGGCCCATTTAAACCAACCAAACAGAATCCAATAGGGAAACCAAACTGAAACTAAGGTTTCAGTCCAAACTATTCCCAGGGTTACTCGCACTAAATAAAGTGTCGATCGAGTTGCTAAACACTCAATGTTAAACGTCGAACTAAATTTGATGCCATAATATGAAAGGATATAATGTCCTGTTCAGTCGATTCATCCGTAAAACAATGAAGCAAGTGTTCTACTCTTCTTCCTTCTCTACTTTTCTGCACATGATAAAAGACAAGATAAGTTAATGAATGATGATTTTTTAATAATCCAGAATACATAGAAACAGTTACTTCTGATTTAGTGGGCATTTCTTGCTACGTTTAGTGTGTCCTACTAATTTGCAAGCACCGCACCGGGTTTTCAACTCATCAAAAGAGAGTGGTCTACCATTTTTCGAGACAGGGCGGTTCTCATCTACCTTTGTTGCACCTTTGCTTGACACTTTCGTAGGATCTTTAACTGCAACCATGTTGCCTTCACCATCATCTACATATTCAACTGCACAATTATTGAATTCATTTCTATCCTTGCTCAAATTTTCCTGTAGCAGATCATACTCATGACTCTTAGCTATCATAGCCTTCAAACTATCCTGTAAATGATCCCACAAAGCTGGGTGTTTGCATGCCGCATGCATAGCTTCTGACGCTAACATGCTGACCTGGATATATTTCATTCTTTCCCCTGCCCCAGTCCAACCAAATCCCAACAGATCACTTGTAAGCCATGAGCAGTCCCAACCTTGCTTGTTTCGTGAACCGAACAAGAACTAAACACTTTGGTATTTCAGATATGTTCAAGTACTTGATTACATGGAATATGTGCTTGCAAGGTAGACCCTTTGAATCATTCTTCTGCAGCTGCAAGTATAGATTCTGGAATTCTTGTTGTATACTCCAACCAAAAACGACTCCTCCGGTTATTCTTCCAGGCCACAATGTACTGTTGTGATCCGTCTCCCAGCTTAATTTCTACAATCTCCATGCTGTCAATTTTTCTAAGATCTTGTTGCAACATATAGAAATTTGCTGGAGTGAAGATGTGAGAAGCTGCTATCTCAAGTTCCCTCGAGCTAGTAACTGGCACCGGTAAACTCTGTGAGGCCGTGTAGTCATCTCGCGCCTCGTTTTCACGGATCAATATAACGGCGTTCTCATAATGCAAAATCATATCCACCAGGGTCATTTCACCGTCTAGGTGGAGGTGAAGGCACGAGTTCAGGCTTTCACTCCGCTGGTTGCTTTTCATGCCAAGCCAAAACCCCTCTGTCAGATATGCCACGGCCCACAGTCTCCTCTTCTTATACATCCGTCTCAATCATGTTATAGTTTTTTCCGACTGCCATTTTTTGGAAAATGTGAGCCATCTCTCCTCAAACGTGGCCGTGGACGTGCTGTAGTATAGAAGAGTTCGGAACTCCTTCAAGGACTTGTAAATGAGGTGAATCTTCATATTTTTTTTCTATATGCCACGTGCATATACGGTGCCACACGTCTGGCAAGACTTCGTGAATAGCCTTGATCATCGCAGCGTCGGCGTCTGTGATTACACTCTTCGGCATCTTTTGACACATGCACCTCAAAAAAGTCTGCATCAGCCACACGTATGTCTGTTCGGTCTCGTCCGAAACTATGGCACAACCAAAAGCAGTGGTCTTCCGGTGATTGTTAAGACCAACAAACGGTATGAATGACATACCATAGCGGTTCATCTTGTACGTGATGTCAAATACAAGCACGCCCCCGAAGTCCTCGTAGTCATGACGAGACTGGGAGTCACACCAGAACATCCTATTCAAGTGTCCTTCCTTATCTAGCTTGTACTCGAAAAAGAAGCTAGGATCCCTCTGTTTCCTACTGGCCATGATGCCTATGGCTTTGGCAGCATCACCTTTTGAAAGCAGATTCCTCTTCTCCCTGGCACAAAGGTTGTATATTTCACGCCTGGTAAAACCAACACCGCCATACCATACATGTTTGCAGATGAAGGAATCCATCATGTCATGAATTCTAATCCCTACAGCTCCCATGGACATTATCTCATGCTTCTGGTACTCTTTGATTTTTCTATGGGACCAAAGAAAATGTACCTCATCCGGTCCTGCCAACATATGGCTATGCTTGTCCTCAAAACTTTCAACATACCAAACCCCACGCTTTTGGTCAAGCTTGACGGTCAGGTGTGCTTCACAAAAGTAGCGTGTCTCGGGTCTGAGCCTACGGCTGTGTCCTTCCTCTGTTAGCAACTTGCTGTCACGTTTCCCTTGTCTGGAACAAACAAACCGCCTATAACGCATATGACGTGACTCGGTTTTTCTATACTTGACATTATTCTTTCTAATGCTGAAACCAGTAACTCTAGCATAGCTGTTGTAGAAATCATACGCAGCATCGTGAGACATAAAAGTCATTTCCATTATCTACATCAACTTATCCCTCTTATCATCTGCACTAGCAGTATCTTGGACATTCTTTGCCCCATCAACTTCTGTCACCTACACAATCAAAACATATCCTTGAAAACAGCTTTCTATGGTTTAACATTACTTCCATAGAACATTGATTACACAAATACCTCACTCATGATGACCGACGACTGCCCATCCCCAGAATCAGGTGCATGTAATGATTCATCGTTAAGGCCTGTCTCCGTGTCGGATTCACCGTAATAGTCATACGCATTATGACATTAGGAAATGAACTGAAAAATACAGCACAAATACATAATTACTTATCATATAATATTCCAGAATGAATTCAATTTGCATGCCAACAAAAAATTTCACTTACGTACCTGACTAATGTAATCTTCATTCGAGAGCTCCGAATTGTTTTCCTGACCATCATCATGCTCATCAATATATAAAATTTCAACACAAAAATATAATGTTGTCGGATGGCACCAAACAATTACAACATGATAATGCCACTCACATTAAAATCTTCTCATTCGTTCCCATTCTCTGACTGATCTCCAAGATCTAAATTTTCATCATCTGACTAATCTTCTATCCAGTCTTTCATCAGTTCTCCAAACTCCATGTCAACCATCATATCGGTTAACTCCTCGTCCGCCATTTCCTACAACAAATAATATGTATCATCACATATGCAAACATTATCAATGTTGACATATACAACACCTAGTGCACGATCACAGATGTTAAATAAACTACCCCAACCGGAGAGTGCCCCAACCGAGGGCGTTCAGATCATGCACACAACCGACACCAACGACCTCTGACCACCCATGGATCCTCCCCCCTCTCCACACCGGTCATCGGCGTTAAGGTAAGGTTAGGTTAACCCTAGCAAGAAGAAACCCACTTTAGCCCGTGTGATCATTGTGTATAGCACGACGAGCCGCACTAGCAGAACAAGATCTGCGATGGCCTGGACCGCCAGAAAGCTAGGTTACCCGCCCCGCTAGGTTAACCACTACGATGAAAAAAGCGGCAGTTCGTTTGATGCTGCCGCGAGCGAGACAAATGTGGGGAAACGGGATGCGGTACCTGCGACCGCTCGAGATTCACAACGGTGCCGTGCGCACTGTTGGACGAGATCGCCAGCGATGAGATCGCTGCCGCCGATAATCCTACAGAACCTCAACAGAATGATGGTGGAGCTACGTGATTGATTGACCTGCGTGATTGATGGATCGGCCGTCGGCAGGTCGTACCTTGTCGTGGGGCCGTCGGAAGGTCCTACCTTGTTTCTCGGGATGTCACCGTATACATACGTATGGGGTATACGGGCTATACGGGGCTTGGATATGGGCTACAGGGCTTGGATATGGGCAGTGGCGGGCCCGAGAAAAAATAAAAGGCGGGGGTCAAGAATACCCCTGGGAAATTGAGTTAGGGGGGTGCACCGGAGCAGGGCTCATTGTGAAGGGGAGTGGATAGCCCCGGCGGATGTTTTCAGTCACAAAATCCAGGGCGCGTCACGTGCCCGCCTGCCTCGTCTTCGTGCCTTTCTCGATTTGATTTTATTGTTTTTTAACAACGCCTTCGGATATTTTCGTTGAAAGAAATCTTATAAGAGCAAGAGCAAGTGCAACCGGGCAGGTTTGCCCGACGGATGAGAAAACACCACCAAATCGCGCTCTTCATAGCAGACCCAAACTTTCGGACTAACCGACACTTCCTATTTGTAGCTCATGTCTGAAATGGATATAGGGATATTCGGATGCGCCAGGATAGGGGCGCCACGTCAGACTGACCGATAGAACCCACACTGGAACACAGAGGAACCGCTAGTCTGACGGGCGCCTCCTTCTCTCCATGCCATATGGCCCCACTTCATGTGCTGCCCGAGGGAGCAACTCCACCTATTTAAGCGGGACGTCCTTAGCCGAACCCTATCCGTTACATTTCTTCTCTACGTCGCCGCCAGTTCCAATCTGTCGCCCACTTGCCATGTTGAGATGCCGATCACCATGTACTTGATGCTGACACCGGAGTGCCGGTTGCAACTCCTGGAGGAGATCCGGGCCTGGCACGTGGCTCGTTTCACTGTTGGCCTGCCTCTGGATTCGACGGAGCGGGAGGAGGAGGAGGAGGAGGAAGAGGATGACAAGCAGCAGGCGGGAGATGATGATGAGGGGGAACAACACCAGGCAAAGCAGTTGCCGAAAACGGAGCCCCAGCCCATGGAGGAGGAGGCGGTGGAGTCAGAGGAGGAGGCAGAGCCGGCTGCGGGCTTCGCCATGGCAGAGTGCGAGGTCGCGCAAGTGGCAGAGATGGCGTAGCAGTCCGCCATCCTCGAGTCCATCCAAGCAGAGGACGGGCGCTTCGTCCTGCAGTAGAGGGCGGAGAGCGACGAGCTCGTCACCTCTATTTCAGGCGATCACGAGGCAGAGTTGCCGTTGTTGCCTGTCTACCCAAAGCCGGGCACAAAGATCGTTCACATCTCCAATAATGAGTAGTTTTAAATATGTACATAGTACGTAGGTTTTTTATCTGCATGGCTAGTATGAATTTGAGGTATGAAGTTCAAGGTTCATGAATGTGGTAGATGATTTTTATGTGTTGCCTGATCAATATCCGTGGACGCGCCCGGGTGCGTCCACAGGCGTTTGAGGGACGAATTTTGGTACTTTCGGTTGTAGATGCTCCAAGGCGCATCTTCAATCGTGGACCTCTAAAACAGATAAAATATCCATTCATGATTGAGTAGGAACACGTCCATGGATATGGATACGGGAGGTATGTCCACACACATTCAAAATGGAACTTGGCATACTAGGTGATTTTCATGCAAATCTAATATTTTTCACTTAAACCGGATCATATCCATGACATTTTTGACATATTTGATTAAATAAAAATGCCCGGAAGTAATCTTCATCGTCATCCATGCTTCAAGTCTTTTTTTTGGCACCCCGGCTCAGAGAAACCGGTTTACCTTACATTGCCAGACCGGAGATCAACTCGTCTAGCAACACACAACAACTTGGTACAGAAATAACCGCTTTATTAATCTCTTGCGAATACATAGGTTCGATGATTACATAAGAAAGCGAGGCCAAGCGGCACACATGGTGCGACTGGACTTATGTACATTGTTTAGTAGACAAGTCAGGGGCCTCGACGGTAAGGGGAACATCTACTCGATAGCGGAAGGACGAGGTACAGGAACTCCACTCCACAAGGACACTGCTAGGACACAGCCTAGAACGCGAAGTACCGGTCGACGCCAACTCCTTGCACGGCTCCTCCTGCATCAAGCATGACACGCGAGGTGAGTATTTTGAATGTACTCGCAAGCTCACAGCAAACAAAGCAAACACGACAAACAATAACAAGGCATTTAACAGATTAAATCATGAGCATGAACCTGATGATTTCATTCTTACACGTGGATTACCATCACGATCCTCTTCGACTAACTTACCCATCTCGGGGTTACCTCATAACCACCATTGGCATCTTACCATTGTGATCATCACTCGATCACACCAACATCAGCTGTAGTTTTCCTCACATGATCACCAACTTCTGCATGCACAGACTCAGTGTTCTTAAGTGTGCAAGTTAATTATTTCTATTGACCCATAGTGTGACCTACTACAAACTGTGTCCATAACCGAGGACACGAATATCGATAGGTTATACACTCTGTAGAGGTTACTACACTGTGTCTGAAGGCGGAGAATAGGGCTGCCAACAAGCGGAGGCGGGACGAGCAAGAACCGCAAGCGACTCCAGCAGGCCTAGACTTCATCAGCAGCCTCCCCGATGATATATTGATAGTCATCATCTCCCTTCTCCCAATCAAATATGGGGCGCGGACAACCATCCTTTCCCAGCGGTGGCGCCCCCTATGGCACTCCACCCCTCTCGACTTCATCGACACCCACGAGCTTTGCCATGGCTATCGCAAAAGCTTGGATGCATTCTCCAAGACCCTCGGCAATCACCATGGCCCAACCAGAGGCCTTAGCATGGGAAACTTCCGTTCCAACGGCAAGGATTGAGCCAAGCTTGACGAGTGGTTCCGATCCCCCGCCCTAGATCAGCTCGAGGAGCTCACTTTTGATGATGGGCATTGTTGGGGAACGTAGTAATTTCAAAAAAAATCGTACGCACATGCAAGATCATGTTGATGTGTAGCAACGAGAGGGGAGAGCGTTGTCCACATACCCTCGTAGACCGAAAGCGGAAGCGTTAGAACAACGCGGTTGATGTAGTCGTACGTCTTCACGGCCCGACCGATCAAGCACCGAAACTACGGCACCTCCGAGTTCTAGCACACGTTCAGCTCGATGACGTCCCTCAAACTCCGATCCAGTCGAGTGTCGAGGGAGAGTTCCGTCAGCACGACGGCGTGGTGACGATCTTGATGTTGTACCGTCGCAGGGCTTCGCCTAAGCACCGCTACAATATTATCGAGGAGGACTATGGTGGAGGGGGGCACCGCACACGGCTAAGAGATCAAGAGATCAATTGTTGTGTCTAGAGGTGCCCCCTTGCCCCCGTATATAAAGGAGAAAGGGGGGAGGGGGCGGCCGGCCTAGGAGGGGGCGCGCCATGGGGAGTCCTACTCCCACCGGGAGTAGGACTCCCTCCTTTCCTTGTTGGACTAGGAGAAGGGGGAAGGAAAGGGAGAGGAGGAGAAGGAAAGAGGGGGCCGGCCCCCCTTGCCCTAAACCAATTCGGTTTGGGCCTTGGGGGGCGCGCCCCACACTTCCCTTGCTGCCCTCTATTTCCACTAAGGCCCATGTAGGCCCAATAAGCCCCGGGGGGGTTCCGGTAACCTCCCGGTACTCCGGTAAAATCCCGATTTCACCCGGAACACTTCCGATATCCAAATATAGGCTTCCAATATATCAATCTTCATGTCTCGACCATTTCGAGACTCCTCGTCATGTCCGTAATCACATCCGGGACTCCGAACAACCTTTGGTACATCAAAACTCATAAACTCATGATATAACTGTCATCGAAACCTTAAGCGTGCGGACCCTACGGGTTCGAGAACTATGTAGACATGACCGAGACACGTTTCCGGTCAATAACCAATAGCGGAACCTGGATGCCCATATTGGCTCCTACATATTCGACGAAGATCTTTATCGGTCAAACCGCATAACAACATACGTTGTTCCCTTTGTCATTGGTATGTTACTTGCCCGAGATTCGATCGTTGGTATCTCAATACCTAGTTCAATAATGTTACCGGCAAGTCTCTTTACTCGTTATGTAATGCATCATCCTGCAACTAACTCATTAGTCACATTGCTTCCATGGCTTATAATGATGTGCATTACCGAGAGGGCCCACAGATAGCTCTCCAACAATCGGAGTGACAAATCCTAATCTCGAAATACGCCAACTCAACATGTACCTTCGGAGACACCTGTAGAGCTCCTTTATAATCACCCAGTTACGTTGTGACATTTGGTAGCACACAAAGTGTTTCTCCGATGGCAGGAGTTGCATAATCTCATAGTCATAGGAACATGTATAAGTCATGAAGAAAGCAATAGCAACATACTAAACGATCAAGTGCTAAGCTAACGGAATGGGTCAAGTCAATCACATCATTCTCCTAATGATGTGATGTCGTTAATCAAATGACAACTCATGTCTATGGCTAGGAAACACAACCATCTTTGATCAACGAGCTAGTCAAGTAGAGGCATACTAGTGACACTATGTTTGTCTATGTATTCACACATGTATTATGTTTCCGGTTAATACAATTCTAGCATGAATAATAAACATTTATCATGAAATAAGGAAATAAATAATAACTTTATTATTGCCTCTAGGGCATATTTCCTTCAGTCTCCCACTTGTACTAGAGTCAATAATCTAGTTCACATCACCATGTGATTTAACACCAATATTCACATCTGTATGTGATTAACACACATAGTTCACATCGTCATGTGACCAACACCCAAAGGGTTTACTAGAGTCAATAATCTAGTTCACATCGATATGTGATTAACACCCAAAGAGTACTAAGGTATGATCATGTTTTGCTCGTGAGAGAAGTTTAGTCAACGGGTCTTGTCACATTCAGAGCCGTATGTATTTTGCAAATATTCTATGTCTACAATGCTCTGCACGAAGCTACTCTAGCTAATTGCTCCCACTTTCAATATGTATCCAGATTGAGATTTAGAGTCATCTAGATCGGTGTAAAAGCTTGCACCGATGTAACTGTTTACGACGGGCTCTTTTATCACCTCCATAATCGAGAAATATTTCCTTAGTCCTCACTAAGGATTTTCTTGACCGCTGTCCAGTGATCTATTCTTAGATCAAAATTGTACTCCCTTGCCAAACTTAGGGCAGGGTATACAATAGGTCTGGTCTCTGGTCCATAGCGTGGTATACTTTATAGAACCTATGACTGAGGCATAGGGAATGACTTTCATTCTCTTTCTATTTTCTGCCGTGGTCGGGATTTGAGTCTTACTCAATTTCACACCTTGCAACACAGGCAGGAACTCCTTCTTTGACTGTTCCATTTTGAACTACGTCAAAATCTTGTCAAGGTATGTGCTCATTGAAAAATCTTATCAAGCGTCTTGATGCTCAATGTGTAAGCAACTTCACCGAAGTCTTTCTTTGAAAAAACTCTTATTCAAGTATCCTTTTATGCTATCCAGAATTTCTATATCATTTCCAATCAACAATATGTCATCTACATATAGTTTTTAGAAAATGCTACAGAGCTCCCACTCACTTTCTTGTAAATACAGGCTTCTCCAAAAGTGTGTATAAAACCATATGCTTTGATCAACTCATCAAAGCGTATATTCCAACTCCGAGATGCTTGCACCGGACCATAGATGGATCGCTGGAGCTTGCACATTTTGTTAGCACCTCTAGGATTGACAAAACCTTCTGGTTGCATCATATACAACTATTCATTAATAAATCCATTAAGGAATGCAGTTTTGACATCCATTTGCCAGATTTCATAAAATGTGGCAATTGCTAACATGATTCAGACAGACTTTTAAGCATCGATACGAGTGAGAAAATCTCATTGTATTCAACACCTTGAACTTGTCGAAAACCTTTTGCGACAAGTCGAGCTTTGTAGGTAGTAACACTACTATCAGCGTTTGTCTTCCTCTTGAAGATCCATTTATTTTCTATTGCTTGTCGATCATCGGGCAAGTCAATCAAAGTCCACACTTTGTTCTCATACATGAATCCCAAATCAGATTTCATGGCCTCAAGCCATTTCGCGGAATCTGGGCTCATCATCGCTTCCTCATAGTTCGTAGGTTCATCATGGTCTAGTAACATGACTTCCAGAATAGAATTACCGTACCACTCTGGTGCGGATCTCACTCTGGTTGACCTACGAGGTTTGGTAGTAACTTGATCTGAAGTTTCATGATCAATATCATTAGCTTCCTCACTAATTGGTGTAGGTGTCACAGAAACAGATTTCTGTGATGAACTACTTTCTAATAAGGGAGCAGGTACAGTTACCTCATCAAGTTCTACTTTCCTCCCACTCACTTCTTTCAAGAGAAACTCCTTCTCTAGAAAGAATCCATTCTTAGCAACGAATGTTTTGCCTTCGGATCTGTGATAGAAGGTGTACCCAACAGTTTCCTTTGGGTATTCTATGAAGACGCACTTCTCCGATTTGGGTTCGAGCTTATCAGGTTCAAACCTTTTTCACATAAGCATCGCAACTCCAAACTTTAAGAAACGACAGCTTAGGTTTATTGCTAAACCATAGTTCATACGGTGTCGTCTCAATAGATTTAGATGGTGCCCTATTTAAAGTGAATGCAGCTGTCTCTAATGCATAACCCCAAAATTATAGTGGTAAATCGGTAAGATACATCATAGATCGCACCATATCCAATAAAGTGCGGTTACGATGTTCGGACACACCATTACGCTGTGGTGTTCCATGTGGCGTGAGCTGTGAAACTATTCCACATTGTTTCAACTGAAGGCCAAACTCGTAACTCAAATATTCGTCTCCATGATCAGATCGCAGAAAATTTTATTTTCTTGTTATGATGATTTTCCACTTCACTCTGAAATTCATTGAACCTTTCAATTGTTTCAGACTTATGTTTCATCAAGTAGATATACTCATATCTGCTCAAATCATCTGTGAAGGTCAGAAAATAACGATACCCTCCACGAGCATCAACACTCATTGGACCGTATACATCGGTATGTATTATTTCCAACAAGTCAGTAGTTCGTTCCATTGTTCCGTAGAACGGAGTTTTAGTCATCTTGCCCAAAACACTACTAGAAAAACCACTACTAATGGCGCACCTAATTTGGCTATTAATGGCGCATCTGTGGTGCGCCATTAATAGCACGCCATTAGTAACTTTTACTAATGGCGCACCACAGTGCGCCATTAGTATATGCTAAAGTGCGCCATTAGTATGCCTCCCGGGGCATGTATACCAGGTGCTTTGGCATACTAATGGCGCACCATCTCTGGATGCGCCATTAGTAATCATGACATACTAATGGCGCACCACCCGATGATGCGCCATTAGTAAGCATGGCATACTAATGGCGCCTTGACAAGTGATGCGCCATTAGTATGCTTTGTCATACTAATGGCGCCTTTATCATGTGATGCGCCATTAGTATGAATATTAGGTTTTTTTATTTTTTATTTTCTGTTTTTTGCACAGGTTACAAAATGTATAATTTGACAAAATATAGACAGCACACATCAACAATAGATTCATCGGATACAATAGAAGATTAGTCTTTGAATACAATTCATCATATTAGTCTCCGAATACAATTCATCATATTAGTCTCCGAATTGAAAAGACCGAACAAAGATAGAACATTATATTACAAGTCTCGAGACCGCGAGTAGCGAGTTTGTCTTCACATTACAAGTCGATATCGATCATCTAAACTACCATCACATAGAAGAGAGCTGCGGTCATCACGATGAGCATCATCACGATGAAACTTCGTCTTCATCCGGTTCCTCCAACGCTCCCTCCCTCTCCCGCTAGATAGCGGGCGTATCTAGATTCGGCCTCGGCCCTAGTGGTGTACCCTTTGTAACTGTTACCGCTGAATCGGTGAACCTGTCTCCGACACTCCTCCCGATCATCGTGAACTCAGGAACCTTACCCTTGTACATGACATACGTCGGCATTGCTATGCACTAGCCAAATGAAACGTTAGTACCAATTCACAGACAATACATAAGCAATATATAAGTATGCAACAGAACGATCGGAAGAGAAAAGCAAGACATTAATAGCATCGATTACATCTAAGTTGATCGACTCTCGAAACCAAAGAGACATACTACAAGTTCATTAAAGTTTAATTACAACATGAGCCAATCGATGTTTCAGAACTAGACAACTCGACTCAAGGGACGGGCGTGGATGAAGCCGCCGTCTCATCATGGGAGTCATGAAAGAGCAGGCGTTGCATCCTGCATTTGTAGCATTGTGTCGATGTCACCGTTGGACGGTTGATTTACGAGGTAGAACTGCCCGAGGTACGAAGGACATCTTGATGGATGATTTCCGCAAACTCCATTTGGATGCGAAAGAATTCTTGTCGGAGGTCCGCGTCTGGATTGCCGACACGCTCGCGCCCAATCTTGAGTTTACTCGGTAGCGAAGTTGATGATGGTCCTGCACGATCGCCCGCATGTGATGGATGGCGTAGTAGGCACCCTTCGACCGCCCGGCTGCTTGACGCAGCAGAGCGTCGTATTGTGGGAGAACACGTGCTTGCCGTGCTTACGAATAGGCCTGGTGAAGGTGCCTCCAGATTTGGCGTGGCCGGGAGAACATCATCAAGAACCTTCTTGACATTTGTGTAGTCTACGTTCAATCGACGGTCCGGGTCGAAATACGTGGCCATGGAATATTTGGGGCTTAGGAGGATGGCGTGCAACGTGTGTCACTGCAGAAAACACGGAATGTTAAAATAAAAGCGATCGAAATCTAAGAATTCATATGTTACGGGCGGTTGAGGGAGGACTTACTCGGGAAAGTAAGGCACGAGGAAGTTATCCTTATCTTGGTTTGCCGAATGGCGCCTTCGAGGTAAGAACTTCGCGACTTGCGGTCCCAGTAGCTGCCCAAGAACTTCGCACGCATGTAGAAGGGGTCGACTATCGCGATGTCCGGGTCTTGTCGCGAATGATCCGCATCTCCATACTCAGCGAAAATAGCCGAACGAAGGTGTAGTGCAGCGGATGAAGGTTCAACATAGCGTGGATGTCATCAAAACGCAGGACGATCGTGACGCCCGATGGAGTTATCCACAAAGCCCTTGCCCTCCGGCACCTTGGCGCGAAAACCGGGTATGCCACATCCTTCTCCATGAGACGCAGCTTCTCCAAAGAAAGAACACTGTCATGCAGACTCCGCATAGCACCGGTTGCAGCATTGAGCATATTTGTCGGTAGCATCGCCCTACCCGCCACATGCACCCTCCTCGAGATATCCTGCGGTGAAGGTGGCCCGTCCTGAGCACGGATCGTACTCGGTGCCGGCTGGCTCGCACCCTTCTTAGTCTTTCTTTTGCGTGCCTTCTTCTTCTCCTGTAATGGAACCGAGTTTTGCTCACAGACCGCCTTCTTGAGTGTGTTGGGGCTGATAATATTTCGCACCTCGCCTATCTGAGGCTCGGTGAAGTCGGCCGGAGGCGTCTCACGAGAGCTGAACGCCGGGCGGCGCTGTTGCAACTTGGATTCTCCAGCAGTTGAGCTAGATCGCACACGTCTTTTGTTGGGTTTGGTTCTTGAGAAGGAGGCCCCATGAAGTCGCCATCGTACCCATGCTCGGCAAAATCTTGATCGACGTTGCCAAATGTATCATAGTAAATCGTTGTCGTCGTTACGATCCTGTGCCATATGCATGTTTGGATCGATGGCATAGGGATGTCCGGCACCGTTACGGCGGTCTTGCCATGGGGCCGACTTGGCGCCGGCACGACTGGCGGTGTTGTTTTTGGGGTGGTGTCCCCCGCCCCCAAACGAATCTGGCTCTTCGGCGAAGCGAGGGCCAGCTTCGAGCGGTGAGCCCGAGGGTCATCACGTCATCATCGTCGGCCCCGACGGGTCGATTCGGAGGTAACAAGTCGTCGCAGCCTGGCAGCACCGAACCAGTTGAACCCTAAACAAGTTGGGTGGCATCCGGGTACCGTGGAACAAGGGTTGCCCGGTTGAACGATTTTGCCCTTGGCGACATCGACCAACTCGTTGTTCACGTAGTGGAGGAGAGTGCGCAGGCGTCGGCGGCGCCCTGCGAAAACATGTAGGGCGTCGGGGATGCCCGATCAAAGGCAAGGAGATGAAGTCCTCGGCGAGAGAGGCTTAATTAGTTACCGTGATGATGGCGTCGAGCTCGGCTAATGTAGAGGCACCGCCAACGGCGGGCGCGATTGACGGAGGGGCCGCTTGCTGCAGAGGTGCTGCCGGCGTACACCTGTGCATTAAGCTCCCGTGCGGCGTCGGAGACACCAATGCCGCCTCCACCGGAGGCACCAATGGCCCGCCATCGCATTATGCGAGTTGCTGGCCGTGAAGCTAGGAATCGGGCGGCCTGTTGGCGCCCGCAATCCACGACTCAACCCCGAGATCAAGGTAGGCACAAGGGCGGTGATCGTCGCTCCGAGTCGTTGTTCCACTTGCTCTTGGACAATCTCCGGAATCCGCGCCACCTGTGCCTTGAGTTCTTGAACCTCTCGCGCCTGGCTTTCCGAGCTGGTCTTTTCTCCTTCCGCACACCAGCGGTATAGTATGACCCCCATTTTGTCGACAAGCCTTTGCCGCCCACCACGACCAGTGGCGTCGACTTACGGAGCTTATCCTTGTTCTTCATTACATTCAACCCCCTATTTAGAGTGGTGTCCCAAGGGTTGCTCTGAGTCGACCCAGCCATCGCTTTTCGATCGCTGCGGAAGGAATGTGAACCATTTAGAAATTCGGCTTCATTAATTAGAATGCAACCATATGGAGCTAATTACGCGGGGGTGTATTCCTTACCAGAACAAGCTGAAGCTGCATGGTCTTCGGATCCGTGGTAAGCTCCTTTGTTTTCGGGTCCTTCTTGTACCGGGCCCTGACAAAGTTCCTGGTCTGCTTGTCACCGTATGTATCGAAGAGGAGCGGTAGGCCTTGCTCGGCACGCTCCGCCTCCTCCTTGTCCCATATAGGCTCCGCCACTCTGTAACCGCCGGGACCGAGTGTGTGTTCCCCTATGTTCAGCTCCCGCATTTGTTTCCCCCACTCACTTGATTGGGAGCTTGCGGTGCTCGAGCAATTGATCTTGAAGTCGTTGTAGTCATCTTCGGTGATCGAAGGATTTTTCTCCTTGATCTTGATAACTCTCACCTTTCTCGATCATTCTCTTCACATTGCTTTTCCAAGTAGACGGGGCCTTGCTCATCTTCGTGAGGGCAGCATTGTTCACTTTATTCCCTTTGAGGCTTGTGTTTTCAAATTCAGTGGGGAACTTGTATCGTTCGTGCAGCTTCGTGAAGAGGAGGTTGCGCAAATTCCCTCGGTCGGGATGCCTCAGGTTCTCGGTGTTGTTCGAGACGGTGCTCAGGAGAATGCACCCGAGCTGAAGCGAGTACCCCTTGACTATTCGTTCGGGCGCCGTTGGATTCCCGTTGGAGTCCACTTCAGTAACTCCCTCCTTGAGGGTGCGAACCTGATCGGCGCCGGTCCTTCCGTTGCCTCTTCGGTTGGCTGCCATCCGTAAATGCGCCGCCATCATCAGTGGTGGCATCCTCGGCGGCACCATCAGTGGTGGCATCGGTGGGGTCATCCTCGGCGGTACCATCAGTGGTCTCAGGATCGGTGGGGAAGGCGGCGGCCTCATACAAGTGAGGTTGTTCCTCCATCTCCTGGGACAGCTCGAGAATGCCTTGCCGCCTCAACCCCGGCCTCATCGTTGTGGGCCATGTTTCTCTCTAAATAGAAACAAAGTTTGGTCAAAAAGTTGGTTATTGTCAAGGAACAAGATCATGGTCTCATCATTTAGGGTTTGTCGACACCGAGGCATCCTAAAATCTAAGCTTTTATCATTGAGGGTTTTTCGACGCCGAGGCACCCTAAAAGCCTAAGCTTTCATCATTTCGGTTTTATCGACACCGAGGCACCCTAAAAGCCATGCATTAGTCACAAGTACGCGGGGCACTTGATCCTACTTAATTAACTACTAAGATACCCGGCCCATGCATTAGTCACAAGTACCCCATACGTCCTATTTTTAGCAAAGTCATGCTAAAATTCACGGAAAATTTCAGCATGACCTTTGCTGAAAATAGGACATATGGAGTACCAATTTGCTGGAGCGGAAGTTAATCGACATTCCGGCAAACTCAAGGGCCTCTCGGGTACCTGCAAAATCATCACGACACGATGGTCGGAGACAAAACCCAACAAACTAGCAAAATCATCACAAATTGTTTTACATTAAAGATGATCATCATCTTTACAAGTCTTTCTCAATGTGATCACAAGTAATTCAGAGGCATCACAAGTAATTCAGAGCATCACAAGGCATTAGTAGTTCAAGACATGAACAAGTTTTACAAAGCACATCAATATGTATTGTATTTCATTGTGGAGTTATATACGGTATGTTACAACAAAGAAACTTTTAATCCATGCCTCGACTTATCAACAGTCATTACTTGTCAAATACAGAAGAAGGAACAATTTACTTGTGAAATAGTTACAAATGATGACAGAATAAAGCAACACCCTACACTAGCCTAAAAACAAGTGAAGTTTCACCCATATAAGAACAATTGAATTCTAGTCCCATTGACACTCCTGGTTTTCTACAAACACCAAGTACTAGGGCACACAAAAGTTCTGAAATTTGTGTGCCTAACTGAATTAACTAAATTTTCAGTAACCGAATAAACTGAATTTTCAAAACTGCAAGAAGCCATTTAAAAAAATCCTTGCACTCTGTCAAATTAACTATTGTTTTTCACTTTGTGCCGCACCATTAGATTAGTTGGTAAAGTACATCTTTCATCCTAGTACATTCCCTGCAAGGTGCATTTGCGTGCAGTGACGATGAGATTGGCTTTTAGGCCACGACTAATTAACTACATTGCTCATCGGAGACCACTGCTGTTTCTTTGGGAGGTGGCGGTACTCTTGTACTAGTGTGGTACTGGTTTATTATTTGGAACCTTCGCTTATGAAGCTATCTCGGTAAAGATTTGCAACTAGTAGTACATTTTTGGTGGGTGCAAAAGTCCAACAAAGACTAGAACTGAGCTGATTGATCTATAAATGTGTAGGAGGAGCTAGATCATTTCCTTTACCAAATAAGCAATTGATCTAGCATCCACCTTTACCAAATGCAAGCAACTGAGATAATTTAATCAGAGCAGTAGCAGTGGATTTGTGCACAAGCTAGCTAAGACAGTAGCTTCCTTGCAACCCACAAAAGACAAATTAATTAACTAGTGTATGCCACAGCAGAGCACAGATCGCCATCTAGCTAGTAGCTTTCTAAGGCCCCCTCCTCCTACTGACTAATGGTTCTGGTTAGTAGTTGTACTCCACTATCACACATGATTTGCACCAGAAAAATCTTCATCACATGCATATATAATGTTGATCTCCTATATATGTTTTGCAAAAATTCTATATAATCCCACAAAAATATCGAAGACTAATGGCGAAGCTTCATAAAATTTGACTTAGGTCAAACTAATATGCGAGTAAATAAAACAGAAAAGTAGTTAAGTTTATTTTGACAATCACCCAATAAACCACAGAAAGAACTGGCTCTACCCAACTTATATCCATCCAGAGGCCCAAAGAGAACTGACCCTTAATATATACTCCCTCCTTTAGTGATCTAAACATTCTCATATTTCCTGACGTGATCTAGCCCAAAGAGAACCGACCCTTAATTATATACTCCCTTTAGTGATCTAAATACTCTTATATTTCTTTACGTGATCTAAACATTCTAATATTTCTTTATGCAGGAGTACATGAACTAAAGCACTCATCATGTGTCATCCCGTGGAAGAAAGCAGAATTGCAGAGCAAACTAATAATTCGTTTATTATTCATAAAGAACTATACTGAATTACGTACACGAGCGAAAGCACTGTCATGTGTCGAAGATTAACCATGGTTAACATCCATGGAGCTGGTTGATGGCCAATTAACACGATGATTAGTACTAATGGCGAAGACTAACCATGGTTAACATCCATGGAGCTGGTTGATGGCTAATGAGTAATGAGAGGGGTTAGCTAGGCAAGCAGGCGGCAGACCTTGAGACGGGCTCGATGTTGATGGTGCGGCACTCGTAGCAGCCGGAGAGGCCACGGAGGGAGGACGGGTGCCCCGGCGACGGTGGTGTGGACGGGGCGGGGTCGAGGTGGGGCAGCGGCGTCGGGCGGGGTCGAGGCGGCGTCGGGGCGGCGGGCAGCGTCGAGGCGGAGTCGGGCGGCGTCCCGGGCGGCGGGTCGCGGCCGAGGCGGCGGCTGGGCGTCAAGGCCCGGGCGGGGTCGTGTCGAGGCGGGCAGGCCGAGGTGGCGGGACGGTGGTCGAGGGAGGCGGGCGAGGGAGAGGGAAGGCGAGGAGAGGGCGAGGGAGGAGAGGGCGAGGTGAGGGCGAGGGCGAGGGCAGCGGGCAAGGCGGTGGATCGAGAGGGAGAGAACTGGCGAGGGGAGAGGAAGGGGGATCGGGCGAAGGGGGGATCGGGCGAAGGGGGATCGGGCCACAATACTAATGGCGCACCTCACCATGGTGCGCCATTAGCATGTCCACACTAATGGCGCACCTCACCGTGGTGCGCCATTAGTATTTTTTTCAACTAGCCAACATGTTATGTGCTACCAGAACTTATCCACGTCAAGCCCACTCTACTAGGTCGACTGGTCAGCAGCCAGTTCTCACACCAGGAGGTCCTGGGTTCGACTCCCAGGCTCCACAAATTTTTTTTTAGCATTTAAAAAGCTGTTTGATACTTATTTATGTTTAAATATGTTCAAACTTGTTTAAATAATAACAGTAATATTTTTTATAAGACAGTAGCATTTAAAAAGCTGTTTCATACTAATTTTTTTATAAGACGGTGCGCGGGGTGCGGGGGGTCGGCGGCGACGGTTGAGTAGGGGAATCGAGGGTGCGGGGGGTCGGCGGCGGCGGCCGATGGACTGGGGGTGCTCGTGGCGAGGGACGGATCTGGCGAGGTGGGATAGCGATCGAGATGGAGGGGGGTCGAGGTGGGCTCCACAAATTTTTTTTAGCATTTAAAAAGCTGTTTGATACTTTTTTGTGTTTAAATATGTTCAAACTTGTTTAAATAATAACAGTAATATTTTTTTATCAGACAGTAGCATTTAAAAAGCTGTTTCATACTAAATTTTTTTATAAGACGGTGCGCGGGGTGCGGGGGGTCGGCAAGGCGGTTGAGTAGGGGAATCGAGGGTGCGGGGTTGGCGTGGCGGCCGGTGGACTGGGGGTGCTCAAGTAGGGGACCGGATCTGGTGAGGTGGGATAGCGATCGAGATGGAGGATCGAGATCGAGTGTCCATGAAATTTAAAAATATTCATGATATAGTTCAAAAAGTACCCATGAAATACAATCGAGAAATGAAGGCTACGATTTAAATACAATCGATCTTAGCTAGCTATCTGTTCACAATCTTCTTGCCCTTCTTTTTCGCAAATGGAGTTCTTACGTGGAGCAGACGTCCTTTAGGTAGGGTGGTCCTGCTTCTTCTTGTGGTGTATGCTGCTACTTCATCATCGTCGTCATGTTCGATCCTCGGTCGCCCGTGCTTGTCGAAGTCTTGCTCATTGGCTACTCCATCCATTCCGATGATCTTCCTTTTGCCTCTCCTCACGACAACACGACTGGGCTTTGGCGGGTCGGTAATGAAGAAGCATTGGTCCACTTGGGAAGCCAGTACCCATGGCTCATTTTTAGGGTGACGCTTATGCGCCCGGGTCTTGGATTTGGCTTCGGGTATAACCATGGTGGTGAAATACCGGTCTTCTTTTATGACGTTCTTGGCCCATCGACACGGAACATCGGGACCTTCTCTCCAGCGTAGCTCAGCTCCCAGATCTCCTCGATCCTTCCGTAGTATCTGTCCTTGTCGTTACGGTGTAGGATTCCATCGTTACCCCGGAGTTCGATAACCATCACTCTTCATGTCCTTGGCCTCGGTGTAGAATGTGTAGCCGTTGATATCGTCGCCTCATAGGTCATCAGGTTGTGCTCGGCGCCTGACAAGGCGAATATGAGTTGTTCTTCCGGAAGAATCCTCATGTAAAGATGCAACGAAGCTTATGCTTGAACCAACGCGTGAAACATGAGTTGTGCTCTTTGAGTGTATCTCCGTCCGTCCTTTGTTGGCCTCGGTCATTGTACGTCTTTTAATAAAGGTTTTGTGCTCTACCACCCAAGGATCGACCACGTCTATGTGTTGTAGCGCGACTAGGTTTGCTCTTTCAAAGTCGTGAGTCGACCCTCGAAGTCGACATGCATTTCACGGCGACCCTCACGGTGACCCCATCCAGCGAGCCTGCCGAGGTGCTGTTGACGGGCAGACCAACGGGGTTCTCGATGCCTAGATAATTCGTGCGATAGGAGATGCACTCTTGGTCGAAAAGCCCTGGCTATGCTTCCTTACGGGCGTGACATGTTGCGAACGTATCCTTTGATGACACCATTCATCCTTTCGAGCGGCATCATGCTGTGCAGAACGTCGGCCCGAGTTGGATGATATCCTCCACTATATGGACCAGCAGATGCACCATAACGTCCGAAGAATGCGGGCGGAAGTACATCTCAAGCTCGCATAGTATCACCACGATCTCTTCCTGTAGCCTTATGAGTTGCCTCACGCCAATCGACTTCTGAGAGATGACGTCGAATAATTTGCATATGACAAATAGCGTTTCACGGACGTGCGCGTCCATGATCCCTGGATTGCACCGGAAGTATTCTGCGTCATCAAGACGTGGCGGTCGTGAGACTTCATCCGCTGAACTTCGCTTCGCTGGGTCTAGGTATCTGCTTATCTTCCCAGCGTAACCGTAAGGAAGTTTTACTCCTAGGAGGCAGGTGAAAAACTGCTCGATCTCCTCGACTTAGAGTGAAGCACGCGGGAGGGTAGTCATTTCCGGTCTTCTTGGCCTTTTGCCTTTGCGACGACTTTACGTGTCCTGCTTCGCCTCATCATCATCATCATCATCATCATCATCATATATAGCGTGAAGCTCCTGCACGATGCCCATTGATTTCAAGTCCGCCCTTGCTTTCGGCCCATCTTTGGTCCTCTACGGCATGTTGAGCAGGGTACCAAGCAGACTCTCGCACACGTTCTTCGTGATATGCATGACATCAAGGCTGTGAGGCACACGGTGGATCTTCCAGTACGGCAAGTCCCAGAAAACAGACCTCGTTTTCCATACCTTCAGCAGCGGCTCTGGCGCCTTTCGCTTATTTCCCTGCTCTGGCGCCTTTTGCTTCTTTCCCGGCAATGGGCAGTCTTTCCAATTTTTCAACAGCTTGTCTATTTCCTCGCCGCTCCTCGTGCACGGGCGTTTTCGGGGTTCGGTTTCACCATCGAACAGATCCTTGCGTTTCCTCCACGGGTCATCGTCGCGAAGCCACCTTCGATGTCCCATGAACACGGTTTTCAAGACCCGGGATCTCTATCTAGCTGGCGATACGTTGTGTCATCCATGCACCTTACGCATCCGGAAAATCCGTGGACTACCTGCCCGCGACATATCCGTAATCGAGATAGTCGTGGCACCGTCCGTGAGCAAAGGCGGCTCTCATAGGGAAATATTCTTTCTGCGGCGTCCACGTATTGGCTGGCGTTTTCCACAGCGTGTCAAGCTCCTCTTTCAGCAGCCCAGATCTGATTGATGTCGTTCCTCGGTTGTTTCGGCCCTTCAATTAGCATACTCATGTGAATGTACTTCCTCTTCATGCACAACCAGAGGGAAGGTTGTACATCCACACAAACACAGGCCAGGTGCTATGTGTGCTTCTCACGGCTGCCAAACGGATTGACTCCATCGGTGCTCGCGCCCAGCATGATGTTCCTTGGATCGTTCCCAAATTCCGAGTCTTGAAGTTCAACGCTTGCCACTGGCTCGCATCCTTAGGGTGACTCCAGCATCTTGTCTTTTTATCTATCTCCGGATCATTTGCGTCATCTTCCCGCTTCTTCTCCTCCCTATCCGGCGTGCCAACGCAGGAGCTTTGCTACCTTAGGGTCCATGAAATAGCGCTGCGCAGACGAGGAGTGATCGGAAAGTACCACACCACTTTTCGAGGAGCTTTCTTCCTCTTCTTGTATCGAGTGACGCCAAGACACCGGACATATGGTAGACTCCGCGTGCTCGTCCCGATAAATGATGCAATTGTTCATGCACACATGGTATTTCACGTGCGGTAAATCGAGAGGACACACGATTTTCTTCGCCTCCTCCAAACTGGTCGGGCACTTGTTCCCCTTGGGAAGACGTTCGTGCGTAATGACATGTTCTCGTCGAAGCATGCGTCGGTCATTTTGTGTTTTACCTTCATCTCGAGCCATGAGCGTTACTTTCAGCGGGTATCCTCGGGCCTGCATCCTTCATACAATGGAGTAACCGCATCTAACTCAAGTTGATCCATCTTGGCTTTCTCTCGGGCGGCGGCAGCTCTTGCGTTATCCGTGCGCTTGAGAAGCAGCTCTTGAATATGAGGGTCCTGCACCCAGCCCACCGATGGTCCAGCGTCAAATGCTCCGCCCGGCATCATCATCTTCATGATCATGCCCGTCGCCTGCTCCGCATCTTCCTCATCATCATGTCCTGCATCTTCTACATGATGACTGTGTACTGACATCACGATCGTGATCATCTCCTCGGGATTCTTCGTCTTCTCGCCCGCCCGAGCCGCGGTGGTTGTCTTGCTGCCCTTCCTCATTTCTTGCCCGGCCGCATGGACGACTTCGTAGTCATCTTCATCACCTTGCCACCGATAGCCATCCATGAAACCACGCAATGCAGGTGGTCCCGCACCTGCCGGAATCCGGGTCCGCAATAAGGCTCTTCAGCTTGCATCTTCGACACGGACATCTTATCTCCGTCTCGTTCTTTTGAAGCATCTCGGCCTTCGCGGACCTCAAAAACCTATTCACGATGCCTTCGGTCATCGTATGCGGACCATGGTCGTCAAGGGTAGAGCAAAAGCGATATTTTAGAACCAAACAAAAATTTGGCATGACTTTCCCTAAAAATAGGACCAAAAGAATGCTTAATGCCAAAATTCTCGCTAAACGGAAATGAATCAACATTCCGCAAAATATTGGCAACTATCGCATTTCAAATACGGTACACCTCCAAACACAAACACATATGCAACACCACAAACATATGCAACACGGAACATACATAGATCTAGCTAGGCCGTAAAAAGTGCATGTGCACATTGTTGTAGGGAGAACAACCTAAATATAGCTTCCCCTTACTTACCTATTAAAACAAGGTAATTTAACCACTTAATTTGAATGAATCTATGGTGGAAACGAGGTGAAAAAGAGGAGGCACCCGAGACAAGGAGGAGGTGGAGAGAATGAAGTGGGGAGAAAGTGAGTGTGTGGGTAGGAGAGGCTGCCCAAAATATCTTGTTGCTGCCCACTTACTAATGGCGCACCTCTTGCATGGTGCGCCATTAGTAGTTACAACTACTAATGGCGCACCTAAGAAGGATGCGCCATTAGTATGTTTGGATAGGCGCACTATTTCAAAAAAAAAGAATTTCTATACTAATGGCGCACCCACAGCCTGGTGCGCCATTAGTAGTTACAACTACTAATGGCGCACTTGGTGGGGATGCGCCATTAGTAAGTTTGGATAGGCGCCGCTAGTTCACAAAAAATTCTATACTAATGGCGCACCAACCGCGGTGCGCCATTAGTAGTTACAACTACTAATGGCGCACCTGGCAGGATGCGCCATTAGTATGTTTGGATAGGCGCGCTTAGTTCAAAAAATTCTATACTAATGGCGCACCCACAGCCTGGTGCGCCATTAGTAGTTACAACTACTAATGGCGCACTTGGGCAGGATGCGCCATTAGTGTGTTTGGACAGGCGCGCTAGTTAAAAAAAATTGATACTAATGGCGCACCCTTTGCCAGGTACGCCATTAGTAGTTTAAACTCTAATGGCGCATCAGATTGTGGTGCAGCGCCATTAGCATATACTAATGGCGCACCAGCTCTCTGGTGCGCCATTAGTGTCAATCCCATCTATAGCCCTTTTTCTAGTAGTGAAAGGCACGGTTCGCAAGCATTAAATGATTCATAACCAAGTGATTCCAAAAATCCATCTTTATGGAGTTTCTTCATGCGCTTTACACCGAGATGACCCAAACAGCAGTGCCACAAATAAGTTGCACTATCATTATTAACTTTGCATCTTTTGGCATCAATATTTATGAATATGTGTATCACTACGATCGAGATGCAACAAACTATTTTCATTGGGTGTATGACCATTGAAGGTTTTATTCATGTAAACAGAACAGCAATTATTCTCTGAGTTTAAATGAATAATCGTATTGCAATAAACATGATCAAATCATATTCATGCTCAACGCAAATGCCAAATAACATTTATTTAGGTTTAACACTAATCCCGAAAGTATAGGGAGTGTGCGATGATCATATCAATCTTGGAACTACTTCCAACACTCATCGTCACTTCCCCTTCAACTAGTCTTTGTTTATTCTGTAACTCCTGTTTCGAGTTACTAATCTTAGCAACCGAACAAGTATCAAATACTCAGGGGCTACTATAAACACTAGTAAGGTACACATCAATATCCTGTATATCAAATATACCCTTGTTCACTTTGCCATCCTACTTATCCACCAAATATTCAGGGTAACTCTGCTTCCAGTGACCATTTCCTTTGCAGTAGAAGCACTCAGTTTCAGGTTTTGGTCCAGCTTTGGGCTTCTTCACGGGAGTGACAACTTGCTTTCCATTCTACTTGAAGTTTCCCTTTCTTTCCCTTTGCCCTTTTTCTTGAAACTAGTGGTCTTTGTTAATCATCAACACTTGATGCTCTTTCTTGATTTCTACCTTCATCGATTTCATCATCATGAAAAGCTCGGGAATCATTTTTGTCATCCCTTGCATACTATAGTTCATCACGAAGGTCTGCTAACTTGGTGATGGTGACTAGAGAACTCTGTCAATCACTATCTTATCTGGAAGATTAACTCCCACTTGATTCAAGCGATTGTAGTACCCAGACAATCTGAGCACATGCTCACTAGTTGAGCATTTCTCCTCCATCTTTTAGCTATAGAACTTGTTGGACACTTCATATCTCTCAACTGCTGGAACATCTCATATGGTCCATGACGTTCAAAACGTCTTTGAAGTCCCGATTCTAAGTCGTTAAGCATGGTGCACTGAACTATCAAGTAGTCATCATATTGAGCTAGCCAAACGTTCATAACATCTGCATCTGCTCTTGCAATAGGCCTGTCACCTAGCGGTGCATCAAGGACATAATTCTTCTGTGCAGCAATGAGGATAAATCTCAGATCACGGATCCAGTCCGCATCATTGCTACTAACATCTTTCAACATATTATTCTCTAGGAACATATCAAAATAAACATAGGGAAGCAATAACGCGAGCTATTGATCTACAACATTATTTGCAAAATACTATCAGGACTAAGTTCATGATAAGTTAAAGTTCAATTAATCATATTACTTAAGAACTCCCACTTAGATAGACATCCCTCTTATCATCTAAGCGATCACGTGATCCAAATCAACTAAACCATGTCCGATACTCACGTGAGATTGAGCAGTTTTCAATGGTGAACATCATTATGTTGATCATATCTACTATATGATTCACGCTCGACCTTTCGGTCTCCAGTGTTCCGAGGCCATATCTGTATATGCTAGGCTCGTCAAGTTTAACCTGAGTATTCCGCGTGTGCAACTGTTTTGCACCCGTTGTATTTGAACGTAGAGCCTATCACACCCGATCATCACGCGGTGTCTTAGCACGAAGAACTTTTGCAACGGTGCATACTCAGGGAGAACACTTATACCTTGAAATTTAGTGAGAGATCATCTTACAATGCTACCGTCAATTAAAGCAAAATAAGATGCATAAAGGATAAACATCACATGCAATCAATATAAGTGATATGATATGGCCATCATCATCTTGTGCTTGTGATCACCATCTCCAAAGCACCGTCGTGATCACCATCGTCACCAGCGCACACCTTGATCTTCATCGTAGCATCGTTGTCATTTTGCCAGCTATTGCTTCTATGACTATCGCTACCGCTTAGTGATAAAGTAAAGCAATTACAGGGCGATTGCATTGTATACAATAAAGGGACAATCATATGGCTCCTGCCAGTTGCCGATAACTCGGTTACAAAACATGATCATCTCATACAATAAAATATAGCATCACATCTTGACCATATCACATCACAACATGCCCTGCAAAAACAAGTTAGACATCCTCTACTTTGTTGTTGCAAGTTTTACGTGGCTGCTACGGGCTGAGCAAGAACCGTTCTTACCTACGCATCAAAACCACAATGATAGTTCGTCAAGTTAGTGCTATTTTAACCTTCACAAGGACCGGGCGTAGCCACTTTTCAGTTCAACTAAAGTTGGAGAAGCCGACACCCGTCGACCACCTATGTGCAAAGCACGTCCAGTAGAACCAGTCTCGGCGTAAGCGTCTGGCTGTAATGTCGGTCCTGGCCGCTTCGTCCAACAATACCGCCAAACCAAAGTATGACATGCTGGTAAGCAGTATGACTTGAATCGCCCACAACTCACTTGTGTTCTACTCGTGCATATAACATCTACGCATAAAACCTGGCTCGGATGCCACTTTTGGGGAACGTAGTAATTTCAAAAAAATTCATGCGCACATGCAAGATCATGGTGATTTATAGCAACGAGAGGGGAGAGCGTTGTCCACGTACCCTCGTAGACCGAAAGCGGAAGCGTTAGAACAACGCGGTTGATGTAGTCATACGTCTTCACGGCCCGACCGATCAAGCACCGAAACTACGGCACCTCCGAGTTCTAGCACACGTTCAGCTCGATGACGTCCCTCGAACCCCGATCTAGTCGTGTGTCGAGGGAGAGTTCCGTCAGCACAACGGCGTGGTGACGATCTTGATGTTCTACCATCGCAGGGCTTCCCCTAAGCACCGCTACAATATTATCGAGGAGGACTATGGTGGAGGGGGGCACCGCACACGGCTAAGAGATCAAGAGATCAAAAGTTGTGTCTAGAGGTGCCCCCTTGCCCCCGTATATAAAGGAGCAAGGGGAGAGGGGGCGGCCGGCCTAGGAGGGGGCGCGCCATGGGGAGTCCTACTCCCACCGGGAGTAGGACTCCCTCCTTTCCTTGTTGGACTAGGAGAAGGGGGAAGGAAAGGGAGAGGAGGAGAAGGAAAGAGGGGGCCGGCCCCCCTTGCCCTAAACCAATTCGGTTTGGGCCTTGGGGGGGCGCCCCACACTCCCCTTGCTGCCCTCTATTTCCACTAAGGCCCATGTAGGCCCAATAAGCCCCCGGGGGGGTTCCGGTAACCTCCCGGTACTCCGGTAAAATCTCGATTTCACCCGAAACACTTCTGATATCCAAATATAGGCTTCCAATATATCAATCTTCATGTCTCGACCATTTCGAGACTCCTCGTCATGTCCGTACTCACATCCGGGAATCCGAACAACCTTTGGTACATCAAAACTCATAAACTCATAATATAACTGTCATCGAAACCTTAAGCGTGCGGACCCTACACTACTAGAAAAACCGCTACTAATGGCGCACCTAATTTGGCCATTAATGGCGCATCACTGGTGCGCCATTACTAGCACGCCATTAGTAACTTTTACTAATGGCGCACCAGTGGTGCGCCATTAGTATCTGGTATACTAATGGCGCACCACTGGTACTAATGGCGCACCACTGGTGCGCCATTAGTATAGGCTACGGTGCGCCATTAGTATGCCTCCCAGGGGCCATGTATACCCAGGTGCTTTGGCATACTAATGGCGCACGACCACGAGATGCGCCATTAGTAACCATGGCATACTAATGGCGCATCGACTAGTGATGCGCCATTAGTAACCATGGCATACTAATGGCGCCTTGACCGATGATGCGCCATTAGTAACCATGGCATACTAATGGCGCCTGACCATTGATGCGCCATTAGTATGCTTTGTCATACTAATGGCGCACCGTCATGTGATGCGCCATTAGTATGAATATTAGGTTTTTTAAATTTTTTATTTTCTGTTTTTTGCACAGGTTACAAAATGTATAATTTGACAAAATATAGACAGCACACATCAACAACAGATTCATCGAATACAATAGAAGATTAGTCTTTGAATACAATTCATCATATTAGTCTCCGAATACAATTCATCATATTAGTCTCCGAATTGAAAAGACCGAACAAAGATAGAACATTATATTACAAGTCTCGAGACCGCGAGTAGCGGGTTTGTCTTCACATTACAAGTCGATATCGATCATCTAAACTACCATCACATAGAAGAGAGCTGCGGTCATCACGATGATCATCATCACGATGAAACTTCGTCTTCATCCGGTTCCTCCAACGCTCCTCCCTCTCCCGCTAGATAGCGGGCGTATCTAGATTCGGCCTCGGCCCTAGTGGTGTACCCTTTGTAACTGTTACCGTTGAATCGGTGAACCTGTCTCCGACACTCCTCCCGATCATCGTAGACTCCGGAACCTTACCCTTGTACACGACATACGACGGCATCGCTATGCACTAGCAAAACGAAACGTTAGTACCAATTCACAGACAATACATAAGCAATATATAAGTATGCCACAGAACGATCGGAAGAGAAAAGCAAGACATTAATAGCATCGATTACATCTAAGTTGAACGACTCTCGAAACCAGAGAGACATACTACAAGTTCATTAAAGTTTAATTACAACATGAGCCAAGCGATGTTTGAGAACTAGACACGACATCACCGCTTTCGACTCGACTCAAGGGACGGGCGTGGATGAAGCCGCCGTCTATCATGGGAGTCATGAAAGAACGGGCGTTGTCAACTGCATTTGTAGCATTGTGTCGATGTCACCGTTGGACGGTTGATTTCGAGGTAGAACTGCCCCGAGGTACGAAGGACATCTTGATGGATGATTTCCGCAAACTCCATTTGGATGCGAAAAGAATTCTTGTCGATGTCCGCGTCTGGATTGCCGACACGCCGCGGCCCAATCTTCGGTTTACTCGGTAGCGAAGTTGATGATGGTCCCGCATTTATCGCCGCATGTGATAGATGGCATAGTAGGCACCCTTCCGACCGCCAAAGCGGTTGCTTGACGCAGCGTAACGTCAGATTGTGGGAGAACACGTGCTTGCCGTACTTACGAATAGGCCTGGTGAAGGTGCCTCCAGATTGGGCGTGGCAGGAGAACATCATCAAGAACCTTCTTGACATTTGTGTAGTCTACCTTCGATCGACGGTCAGGGTCGAAATACGTGGCCATGGAATATTTGGGGCTTAGGAGGATGAGCGTGCAATGTGTGTCACTGCAGAAAACACGGAATGTTAAAAGAAAACGATCGAAATCTAAGAATTCATATGTTACGGGCGGTTGAGGGAGGACTTACTCGGGAAAGTAAGGCACGAGGAAGTTATCCTTATCTTGGTTTGCGAATGACGCCTTCGAGGTAAGAACTTCGCGACTTGCGGTCCCAGCGCTGCCCAAGATCTTGGCACGCATGTAGAAGGGGTCGACTATCACAATGTCCGGGGTCTTGTCGCGAATGATCCGCATCTCCATACTCAGCAAAAATAGCCGAACGAAGGTGTAGTGCAGCGGATGAAGGTTCAACATAGCGTGGATGTCATCAAACCGCAGGACGATCGTCGCCCGATGGAGTTATCCACAAAGCCCTTGCCCTCTGGCACCTTGGCCACGAAACCGGGTATGCCACATCCTTCTCTCCGAGATGCCGCTTCTCCAAAGAAAGAACAACATCATGCAGACTCCGCATAGCACGGTTGCAGCATTGAGCATATTTGTCGGTAGCATCGCCCTACCCGCCACATGCACCCTCACGGAGATATCCTCGGTGAAGGTGGCCCGTCTGAGCATGGATGCATTACTCGGTCGGCTGGCCCGCACCCTTGTTAGTCTTTCTTTTGCGTGCCTTCTTCTTCTCCTGTAATGGGACCGAGTTATGCTCACAGACCGCCTTCTTGAGTGTGTTGGGGCTGATAATATTTCGCACCTCGCCTATCTGAGGCTCGGTGAAGTCGGCAGCTGGAGGCGTCTCCTGAGAGCTGAACGGCAGACGACGCCTGTTGCAACTTGGATCTTCCAGTACGGCAAGAGGGTACCAAGCAGACTCTCGCACACGTTCTTCGTGATATGCATGACATCAAGGCTGTGAGGCACACGGTGGATCTTCCAGTACGGCAAGTCCCAGAAAACAGACCTCGTTTTCCATACCTCCAGCAGCGGCTCTGGCGCCTTTCGCTTCTTTCCCGGCTCTGGCGCCTTTTGCTTCTTTCCCGGCAGTGGGTAGTCTTTCCAATTTTTCAACAGCTTGTCTATTTCCTCGCCGCTCCTCGTACACGGGCGTTTTCGGGGTTCGGTTTCACCATCGAACAGATCCTTGCGTTTCCTCCACGGGTCATCGTCGCGAAGCCACCTTCGATGTCCCATGAACACGGTTTTTGAAGACCCGGGATCTCTATCTAGCTGGTGATACGTTGTGTCATCTATGCACATTACGCATCCAGAAAATCCGTGGACTACCTGCCCCGCGAGATATCCGTAACCGAGATAGTCGTTCACCGTCGTGAGCAGTGCAGCTCTCATAGGGAAATATTCTTTCTCTGCGGCGTCCCACGTATTGGCTGGCGTTTTCCATAGCGTGTCAAGCTCCTCTTTTAGCAGCCCCAGATACAGATTGATGTCGTTCCCTGGTTGTTTCTGTTGGGGAACGTAGCAGAAATTCAAAATTTTCTACGCATCACCAAGATCAATCTATGGAGATTCTAGCAACGAGGGGAAGGAGAGTGCATCTACATACCCTTGTAGATCGCTAAGCGGAAGCGTTCATGAGAACAGGGTTGAAGGAATCGTACTGCCGTGATTCAAATCACCGGAGATCCTAGTGCCGAGCAGACGGCACCTCCGCGTTCAACACACGTGACAGCCGGTGGCGTCTCCCACCCCTTGATCCAGCAAGGAGAGGGAGAGGTTGAGGAAGACTCCATCCAGCAGAAACACAACGGCATGGTGGTGATGGAGGAGCGTGGCAATCCAGCAGGCTTCGCCAAGCACCAAGGGAGAGGAGGAGGAGGAGGCGGGGCTGCACCAAGAGGAGAGAACTCATGTGTTATGGGCAGCCCCTAGGCCTCATATATATAGGGGAAGGGAGGAGGGTGCGCCTCTAGGGTTCCCACCCCTAGAGGGGCGGCAGCCCCCAAAACCCATCTATGGGTGGCGGCCACAAGGGGGGGAGGAGAGGGAGGCGCCCACTAGATGGGCCTTAGGGCCCATCTGCCCTAGGGTTTGCCCCCTCCCACTCTCCCTTGCGCCTTGGGCCTCTTGTGGGGGGCGCACCAGCCCCTTTGGGGCTGGTTCCCTCCCACACTTGGCCCACGCAGCCTTCTGGGGTTGGTGGCCCCACTTGGTGGACCCCCGGGACCCTCCCGGTGGTCCCGGTACATTACCGATATCGCCCGAAACCTTTCCGGTTACCAAAACAGGACTTCCCATATATAAATCTTTACCTCCGGACCATTCCGGAACTCCTCGTGACGTCCGGGATCTCATCCGGGACTCCGAACAACATTCGGTAACCACATACAAGCTTCCTTTATAACCCTAAGCGCCATCGAACCTTAAGTGTGTAGACCCTACGGGTTCGGGAGACATGTAGACATGACCGAGACGTTCTCGGTCAATAACCAACAGCGGGATCTGGATACCCATGTTGGCTCCCACATGTTCCACGATGATCTCATCGGATGAACCACGATGTCAAGGACTCAATCGATCCGGATACAATTCCCTTTGTCTAGCGGTATTGTACTTGCCCGAGACTCGATCGTCGGTATCCCGATACCTTGTTCAATCTCGTTACGGCAAGTCTCTTTACTCGTTCCGTAACACATCATCCCGTGATCAACCCCTTGGTCACATTGTGCACATTATGATGATGTCCTACCGAGTGGGCCCAGAGATACCTCTCCGTCACATCGGAGTGACAAATCCAGTCTCGATTCGTGCCAACCCAATGACACTTTCGGAGATACCTGTAATGCACCTTTATAGTCACCCGATTACGTTGTGACGTTTGGTACACCCAAAGCATTCCTACGGTATCCGGAGTTGCACAATCTCATGGTCTAAGGAAAAGATACTTGACATTAGAAAAGCTTTAGCATACGAACTACGATCTTTGTGCTAGGCTTAGGATTGGGTCTTGTCCATCACATCATTCTACTAATGATGTGATCCCGTTATCAATGACATCCAATGTCCATGGTTAGGAAACCGTAACCATCTATTGATCAACGAGCTAGCCAATAGAGGCTTGCTAGGGACATGGTGTTGTCTATGTATCCACACATGTATTTGAGTTTCCTATCAATACAATTATAGCATGGATAATAAGCGATTATCATGAACAAGGAAATATAATAATAATAACTAATTTATTATTGCCTCTAGGGCATATTTCCAACAGTCTCCCACTTGCACTAGAGTCAATAATCTAGTTCACATCGTCATGTGATTAACATCGATATGTCACATCGCCATGTGACTAACACCCAAAGAGTTTACTAGTGTGCGTAAACTAGTTCACATCATCATGTGATTTAGACTCAATGAGTTACGAGGTTTGATCATGTTTTGCTTGTGAGAGAGGTTTTAGTCAACGGGTTTTTAGTCAACGGTGCGAACCTTTCAGATCCGTGTGTGCTTTGCAAATTTCTAGGTCATATTATAAATGCTGCTTCCACGCTCCACTTGAAGCTATTCCAAATGGTTGCTCCACTATACGTATCCGGTTTGCTACTCGAGTCACTCGGATAGGTGTTAAAGCTTGCATCGACGTAACGCTTACGCGAACTCTTTATCACCTCCATAATCGAGAAACATGTCCTTATTTACTCCAAGGACAATTTTGACCGCTGTCCAATGATCCATTCTTGGATCATTCTTGTACCATAGTGACTCATGGCAAGGCACACTTCGGTGCGGTACATAACATAGCATCTTGTAGAGCCTACGTCTGAAGCATAGGGGACGACCTTCGTCCTTTCTCTCTCTTCTGCCGTGGTCGAGCTTTAACTCTTAACTTCATACCTTACATCTCAGGCAAGAACTCCTTCTTTGACTGATCCATCTTGAACACCTTCAAGATCATGTCAAGGTACATGCTCATTTGAAAGCATTATTAAACATTTTGATCTATCTTATAGATCTTGATGCTTATTGTTCAAGTAGCCTAATCCAGGTTTTCTATTGAAAAACATCTTTCAAATAACCCTATATGCTTTCCAGAAATTCTACATCATTTCGATCATCAATATGTCAACAACATATACTCATCAGAAATTCTATAGTGCTCCTACTCACTTCTTTGGAAATACAAGTTTCTCATAAACTTTGTATAAACCCAAAATCTTTGATCATCTCATCAAAGCGCACATTCCAATTCGAGATGCTTACTCCGGTCCTTAGAAAGGATCATTGGAGCCAGCATACCTTTTAGCATCCTTAGGATCGACAAAACTTTCTCGATTGTATCACATACAACCTTTCCTTATGAAAACTGGTAAGGAAACTCATTTTGACATCCATCCGCCAGATTTCATAAATGCAGCTTATGCTAACATGATTCTCGACGGACTTAAGCATCGCTACGGATGAGAAAATCTCATTGTAGTCAACTCCTTGAACTTGTGAAAAACTTTTCGCCACAAGTCGAGCTTCATAGAGCGGTGACATTACCGTCCACGTCCGTCTTCTTCTTAAAGATCCATTCATCTCAATGGCTTGCCGATCATCGGGCAAGTCCACCAAAGTCCATGCTTTGTTACGATATATGGATACTATCTCGGATTTCATGGCCTCTAACCATTTGTCGGAATTTGGGCCCACCATCGCTTCTCCATAGCTCGTAGGTTCATTGTTGTCTAGCAACATGACCTTCAAGACAGGATCACCGTACCACTCTGAAGCAGTACGCGTCCTTGTCGTCCTACGAGGTTCGGTAGTGACTTGATCTGAAACTTCATGATTACTGTCATAAGCTTCTACTTCAATTGGTGTAGGCGCCACAGGAACAACTTCCTGTGCCCTGCTAC
This sequence comes from Aegilops bicornis, assembly GCA_021605145.1. Classification (NCBI taxonomy): domain Eukaryota; kingdom Viridiplantae; phylum Streptophyta; class Magnoliopsida; order Poales; family Poaceae; genus Aegilops; species Aegilops bicornis. Next base: position 613,440,064 of record CM038673.1, on the reverse strand, counting down.
ACACTAGTTGAAGTGACGGTTCAATAACCTCATCAAGTCTCCACCATCCTCCCACTCAACTTTTCGAGACGAACTTTTCCTCGAGAAAGGACCCGATTCAAGAAACAATCCCTATTGCTTCCGGATCTGAATTAGGAGGTATACCCAACTGTTTTGGGTGTCCTATGAAGATGCATTTGTCCGCTTTGGGTTCGAGCTTATCAACCTGAAACTTTTCCACATAAGCGTCGCAGCCCCAAACTTTTAAGAAATGACAGCTTAGGTTTCTCTAAACCATAGTTCATACGGTGTCATCTCAACGGAATTACGTGGTACCCTATTAAAGTGAGTGCGGTTGTCTCTAATGCCTAACCCATGAACGATAGTGGTAATTCGATAAGAGACATCATGGTACGCACCATATCCAATAGGGTGCAACTATGATGTTCGGACACACCATCACACTATGGTGTTCGGTGCGGTATTAATTGTGAAACAATTTCCACAATGTCTTAATTGTGTGCCAAACTCGTAACTCAGATATTCATCTCTATGATCATATCATAGACATTTTATCCTCTTGTCACAATGATCTTCAACTTCACTCTGAAATTACTTGAACCATTCAATAATTCAGACTTGTGTTTCATCAAGTAAATATACTCAACATCTACTCGAATCATCTGTGAAGTAAGAACATAACGATATTCCTTTGCATGCCTCGGCACTCATTGGGCTACACACATCAAAATGTGTTGCTTCCAACAAGTTGCTATCTTGTTCCATTTCTTTGAAACCGAGGCTTTTGGTCATCTTGCCTATGTGGTATGATTTGCATGTCTCAAGTGATTCAAAATCAAGTGAGTCCAAACGATCCATCTGCATGGAGTTTCTTCATGCAGATACACCAATAGACATGGTTCACATGTCTCAAACTTTTCAAAACGAGTGAGTCCAAAGATCCATCAACATGGAGCTTCTTCATGCGTTTTACACCAATATGACTTACATGGCAGTGCCACAAGTAAGTGGTACTATCATTACTATCTTATACCTTTGGCATGAAAATGTGTATCACTACAATCGAGATTCAATAAACCATTCATTTAGGTGCAAGACCATCGAAGGTATTATTCAAATAAATAGAGTAACCATTATTCTCCTTAAATGAATAACCGTATTGCGATAGACATAATCCAATCATGTCTATGCTCAACGCAAACACCAAATGACAATTATTCAGGTTTAATACTAATCTTGATGGTAGAGGGAGCGTGCGATGTTTGATCACATCAAGCTTGGAAACACTTCCAACACATATCGTCAGCTCACCTTCAGCTAGTCTCCGTTTATTCCGTAGCTCTTTTATTTCGAGTTACTAACACTTAGCAACCGAACCGGTATCTCAATACCCTGGTGCTACTAGGAGTACTAGAAAAGTACACATTAACGTATATCCAATATTTCTATCGACCTTGCCAGCCTTCTTATCTACCAAGTATCTAGGGTAATTCTGCTCCAGTGGCTGTTCCCCTTATTACAGAAGCACTTAGTCTTGGGTTTGGGTTCAACCTTGGGTTTCTTCACTGGAGCAGCAACTGATTTGCCGTTTCATGAAGTGTCCCTTCTTGCCCTTGCCCTTCTTGAAACTAGTGGTTTCACCAACCATCAACAATTGATGCTCCTTCTTGATTTCTACTTTCGCGGTGTCAAACATCGCGAATACCTCAAGGGATCATTATATTTATCCCTGATATATTATAGTTCATCACAAAGCTTCTGGTAGCTTGGTGGCAATGACTTTGGAGAAACATCACTATCTCATCTGGAAGATCAACTCCCACTCGATTCAAGTGATTGTTGCACTCAGACAATCTGAGCACAAGCTCAACGATTGAGCTTTTCTCCCTTAGTTTGCAGGCTAAGAAAACTCGTCGGAGGTCTCATACCTCTTGGCGTGGCACGAGCCTGAAATCCCAATTTCAGCCCTCGAAACATCTCATATGTTCCGCGATGTTTCAAAAACGTCTTTGGTGCCTCTACTCTAAACCGTTCAACTGAACTATCACGTAGTTATCAAAACGTGTATGTCCGATGTTCGCAACATCCACAAACGACGTTTGGGGTTCAAAGACACCGAGCGGTGCATTAAGGACATAAGCTTTCTCTTGATCGCATAATTGCTACTTTCAACTTTCAACTATATTTTCTCTAGGAACATATCTAAACAGTGGAACTAAAGCGCGAGCTTACGACATAATTTGCAAAAGGTCTTTTGACTATGTTCAAGATAATTAAGTTCATCTTATGAACTCCCACTCGAATAGACATCCCTCACGGTCATCTAAGTGATTACATGATCCGAGTCAACTAGGCCGTGTCCGATCATCACGTGAGATGGACTAGTCGACTCGGTGAACATCTTCATGTTGATCGTATCTACTATACGACTCATGCTCGACCTTTCGGTCTCCGTGTTCCCGAGGCCATGTCTGTACATGCTAGGCTCGTCAAGTTAACCCCAAGTGTTTTTTTTTTGCTGTGTAAATCTGTCTTACACCCGTTGTATGCGAACGTAAGAATCCATCACACCCGATCATCACGTGGTGCTTAGAAGCTGAACTGTAGCAACGGTGCATGATCGAGGAGAACACTTCTTGAAATTTGTGTAAGTGATCATCTTATTTACTACCTTCTTTCTAAGTAAACAAGATGCATAAACATAATAAACATCACATGCAATTATATAGTAGTGACATGATATGGCCAATATCATATTGCTCATTTGATCTCCATCTTGGGGCTCCATGATCATCATTGTCACCGGCATGACACCATGATCTCCATCATCATGATCTCCATCATCGTGTCTCCATGAAGTTTTCTCGCCAACTTATTACTTCTACTACTATGGCTACCGGTTAGCAATAAAGTAAAGTAATTACATGGCGTTGTTCAATGACACGCAGGTCATACAATAAATAAAGACAACTCCTATGGCTCCTGCCGTTGTCATACTCATCGACATGCAAGTCGTGATTCCTATTACAAGAACATGATCAATCTCATACATCACATTCTTCTTGGCCATATCACATCACATAGCATACCCTGCAAAAACAAGTTAGACGTCCTCTAATTGTTGTTTGCATGTTTTACGTGGCTGTTTGGGTTTCTAGCAAGAACGTTTCTTACCTACGCAAAACCACAACGTGATATGCCAATTGCTATTTACCCTTCATAAGGACCCTTTTCATCGAATCCGTTCCGACTAAAGTGGGAGAGGCGGCACCCGCTAGCCACGTTATGCACCAAGTGCATGTCGATCGGTGGAACCTGTCTCACGTAAATGCGTGTAAGGTCGGTCCGGGCCGCTTCATCCCACAATACCGTCGAAACAAGATTGGACTAGTAAGGGTAAGCATATTGAACAACATCAACGCCCACAACTACTTTGTGTTCTACTCGTGCAAAGAATCTACGCAATAGACCTAGCTCATGATGCCACTGTTGGGGAACGTGGCAGAAATTCAAAATTTTCACGCATCACCAAGATCAATCTATGGAGATTCTAGCAACGAGGGAAGGAGAGTGCATCTACATACCCTTGTAGATCGCTAAGCGGAAGCGTTCATGAGAACGGGTTGAAGGAGTCGTGCTCGTCGTGATTCAAATCACCGGAGATCCTAGTGCCGAGCAGACGGCACCTCCGCGTTCAACACACGTACAGCCGGTGGCGTCTCCCACCCCTTGATCCAGCAAGGAGAGAGGAGAGGTTGAGGAAGACTCCATCCAGCAGAAACACAACGGCATGGTGGTGATGGAGGAGCGTGGCAATCCCGCAGGCTTCGCCAAGCACCAAGGGAGAGGAGGAGGAGAGGCAGGGCTGCACCAAGAGGGAGAGAACTCATGTGTTATGGGCAGCCCCTAGGCCTCATATATATAGGGGAAGGGGAGGAGGGTGCGCCCCCTCTAGGGTTCCCACCCCTAGAGGGGCGGCAGCCCCCAAAACCCATCTATGGGTAGCGGCCACAAGGGGGGAGGAGAGGGAGGCGCCCACTAGATGGGCCTTAGGGCCCATCTGCCCTAGGGTTTGCCCCCTCCCACTCTCCCTTGCGCCTTGGGCCTCTTGTGGGGGGCGCACCAGCCCCTTTGGGGCTGGTTCCCTCCCACACTTGGCCCACGCAGCCTTCCGGGGTTGGTGGCCCCACTTGGTGGACCCCCGGGACCCTCCCGGTGGTCCCGGTACATTACCGATATCGCCCGAAACCTTTCCGTTTACCAAAACAGGACTTCCCATATATAAATCTTTACCTCCAGACCATTCCGGAACTCCTCGTGACGTCCGGGATCTCATCCGGGACTCCGAACAACATTCGGTAACCACATACAAACTTCCTTTATAACCCTAGCGTCATCGAACCTTAAGTGTGTAGACCCTACGGGTTCGGGAGACATGTAGACATGACCGAGTCGTTCTCGGTCAATAACCAACAGCGGGATCTGGATACCCATGTTGGCTCCCACATGTTCCACGATGATCTCATCGGATGAACCACGATGTCAAGGACTCAATCGATCCCGTATACAATTCCCTTTGTCTAGCGGTATTGTACTTGCCCGAGATTCGATCGTCGGTATGCCGATACCTTGTTCAATCTCGTTATTGGCAAGTCTCTTTACTCGTTCCGTAACACGTCATCCCGTGATCAACCCCTTGGTCACATTGTGCACATTATGATGATGTCCTACCGAGTGGGCCCAGAGATACCTCTCCGTCACACGGAGTGACAAATCCCAGTCTCGATTCGTGCCAACCCAATGACACTTTTGGAGATACCTGTAATGCACCTTTATAGTCACCCGATTCGTTGTGACGTTTGGTACACCCAAAGCATTCCTACGGTATCCGGGAGTTGCACAATCTCATGGTCTAAGGAAAAGATACTTGACATTAGAAAAGCTTTAGCATACGAACTACGATCTTTGTGCTAGGCTTAGGATTGGGTCTTGTCCATCACATCATTCTACTAATGATGTGATCCCGTTATCAATAACATCCAGTGTTCATGGTTAGGAAACCGTAACCATCTATTGATCAACGAGCTAGCCAATAGAGGCTTGCTAGGGACATGGTGTTGTCTATGTATCCACACATGTATTTGAGTTTCCTATCAATACAATTATAGCATGGATAATAAACGATTATCATGAACAAGGAAATATAATAATAATAACTAATTTATTATTGCCTCTAGGGCATATTTCCAACAGTTTCGGCCCTTCAATTAGCATACTCATGTGAATCTACTTCCTCTTCATGCACAACCAGGGGGGAAGGTTGTACATCCACACAAACACAGGCCAGGTGCTATGTGTGCTTCTCTGGCTGCCAAACGGATTGACTCCATCGGTGCTCGCGCCCGACGATGTTCCTTGGATCGTTCCCAAATTCTGAGTCTTGAAGTTCAACGCTTGCCACCGCTCGCATCCTTAGGGTGACTCAACATCTTGTCTTTTTATCTATCTCCGGATCATTTGCGTCATCTTCTCGCTTCTTCTCCTCCCTATCCGGCGTGCCAATGCAGGAGCTTTGCTACCTTAGGGTCCGCGAAATACCGCTGCATTTAGGAGTGATCGGAAAGTACCACACCAATTTTCGAGGAGCTTTCTTCCTCTTCTTGTATCGAGTGACGCCACACCGGACATATGGTAGACTCCAGCGTGCTCGTCCCGATAAATGATGCAATTGTTCATGCACACATGGTATTTCACGTGCGGTAAATCGAGAGGACACACGATTTTCTTCGCCTCCTCCAAACTGGTCGGGCACTTGTTCCCCTTGGGAAGACGTTCGTGCGAATGACATGTTCTCGTCGAAGCATGCGTCGGTCATTTTGTGTTTTACCTTCATCTCGAGCCATGAGCGTTATTTTCAAAGCGGGTATCCTCGGGCCTGCATCCTTCATACAATGGAGTAACCGCGTCTAACTCAAGTTGATCCATCTTGGCTTTCTCTCGGTAGCGGCTCTGGCGTTATCCGTGCGCTTGAGAAGCAGCTCTTGAATATGAGGGTCCTGCACCCAGCCCATCGATGGTCCAGCGTCGATGCGCTCGCCCGGCATCATCATCTTCATGATCATGCCCGTCGTCTGCTCCGCATCTTCCTCGTCATCATGTCCTGCATCTTCTACATGATGATCGTATGTACAACATCACCGTCGTGATCATCTCACAGGGATTCTTCGTCTTCTCGCCCGCTTTGAGCCGCGGTGGTTGTCTTGCTGCCCTTCCTCATTTCTTGCCCGGCCCCCATGGACGACTTTGTAGTCATCTTCATCACCTTGCCACCGATAGCCATCCATGAAACCACGCAAGAGCAGGTGGTTCAGCACCTGCCCGGAATCCGGCTCCGCAATAAGGCTCTTGACTTGCATCTTCGACACGGACATCTTATCTCCGTCTCGTTCTTTTGAAGCATCTCGGCCTTCATGGACCTCAAAAACCTATTCACGATGCCTTAGGTCATCTTGCGGAAAATGGTCGCCTGCGTGGTAGATAAAAACGATATTTTAGAACCAAACAAAAATTTGGCATGACTTTCCCTAAAAATAGGACCAAAAAGAATGCTTAATGCCAAAATTCTCGCCGAAACGGAAATGAATCAACATTCCAGCAAAATATTGGCAACTATCGCATTTCAAATACCGGTACACCTCCAAACACAAACACATATGCAACACCACAAACATATGCAACACCACGAACATACATAGATCTAGCTAGGCCATAAAAAGTGCATGTGCACATTTTTTTATGGATAAAAACATAAATATAGCTTCACAATTACTTACATATAAAAACAAGGTAATTTAACCACTTAATTTGAATGAATCTATGGTGGAAATGAGGTGAAAAAGAGGAGGCACCGAGACAAGGAGGAGGTGGAGAGAATGAAGTGGGGAGAAAGTGAGTGTGGGTAGGAGAGGCTGTCCAAAATATCTAGTTGCTGCCCACTTACTAATGGCGCACTAGCAACAAATGTGCCATTAGTAATCCAGGTTACTAATGGCGCACCTTCTGGCGGTGCGCCATTAGTAGTTTTGCAAAAAAAAATACTAATGGCGCACCCTTGGCGCGGTGCGCCATTAGTAGTTACAACTACTAATGGCGCACTTCATCCGGATGCGCCATTAGTATGTTTGGACAGGCGCCTAGTTCAAAAAATAATTTTCTATACTAATGGCGCACCTTTGCTGGTGCGCCATTAGTAGTTACAACTACTAATGGCGCACTTAAGAAGGATGCGCCATTAGTATGTTTGGACAGGCGCACTAGTTCAAAAAAATTGATACTAATGGCGCACCCTTTGCATGGTGCGCCATTAGTAGTTTCAACTCTAATGGCGCATCAGAAGGTGGTGCGCCATTAGTATATACTAATGGCGCACCAACTTTCTGATGCGCCATTAGTGTCAATCCCGTCTATAGCCCTTTTTCTAGTAGTGCTACGGGTTCGAGAACTATGTAGACATGACCGAGACACGTTTCCGGTCAATAACCAATAGCGTAACCTGGATGCTCATATTGGCTCCTACATATTCTACGAAGATCTTTATCGGTCAAACCGCATAACAACATACGTTGTTCCCTTTGTCATCGGTATGTTACTTGCCTGAGATTCGATCGTTGGTATCTCAATACCTAGTTCAATCTCGTTACCGGTAAGTCTCTTTACTCGTTCTGTAATGCATCATCCGCATAACTAACTCATTAGTCACATTGCTTGCAAGGCTTATAGTGATGTGCATTACCGAGAGGACCCAGATACCTCTCCAACAATCGGAGTGACAAATCCTAATCTCGAAATACGCCAACTCAACATGTACCTTCGGAGACACCTGTAGAGCTCCTTTATAATCACCCAGTTATGTTGTGACGTTTGGTAGCACACAAAGTGTTCCTCCGGTTAATGGGAGATGCACAATCTCATAGTCAAAGGAACATGTATAAGTCATGAAGAAAGCAATAGCAACATACTAAACGATCAAGTGCTAAGCTAACGGAATGGGTCAAGTCAATCACATCATTCTCCTAATGATGTGATCCCGTTAATCAAATGACAACTCATGTCTATGGCTAGGAAACACAACCATCTTTGATCAACGAGCTAGTCAAGTAGAGTCATACTAGTGACACTATGTTTGTCTATGTATTCACACATGTATTATGTTTCCGGTTAATACAATTCTAGCATGAATAATAAACATTTATCATGAAATAAAGAAATAAATAATAACTTTATTATTGCATCTAGGGCATATTTCCTTCAGGCATATGCGCTCACTGCCAATGTCCGTGCTCCGCCTCGCGCCCACGCTGCGCGTCTGTAGCGACCCGACCTCAGACGGTCAAGCCTGCGTATTCTTGTGCCATCCTCGGATCAGTATCTTTGGCACACAGTACATCAATGTATATATCAAAGTGCAATCACATGCATAAATAACATAAAACTGATATATACCTCATAATACTCAGCGGAAACAAATCAAGCGGGTGTGGAGTCCCATCAACGCCATCGGCAGGTTGAGTGTAGACCGTAACCTGCATCAGTAACTCTTACTCGTCGAGGAAATATCTGCAACATGATACGTTGCAGCCGTGTAGGTCGATTACATTGAATGTACCGCAAGATCACAACATGAATAAACAGATGATAAAACTATACTATATGCAATATGGCTTTATGGCTCTATATCTGAATTTTGTTTGCGTAAATGCTGATTTTATTTTACCTACATCAAAGGAATAGAATGAAGTCTGTACTAAGGAGTTTTCTATCATGACATGGTTCCGCCAACCGATGTCTCATAGCCCAAAAATGCATCATATGTTGCCCACAATTAAGTTATCAATCCGGTGTTGAGAGTTCCGAGATAGATCCAAGTCCAGATGCTCAAATTGTCCGTAACCGGGGACACGGCTAATCGATTAGGTTATAACCCTCTGCAGAGGTTTGTACACTTTACCCGCAAGATTCGATCCCTCTCTTTACATTCTCGCACTTCAGGGTGTTTGAGAACAAGATGACCGAAACATGGTCTTCCAAAGAGTTCCTCGACCACCGTCGGTACTCAACCCGTCCCTACCGTAGTTCTACATCTGCTAGTACCGTCCCCAGCGAGTCACAACTAAGGTCAACCAAGCGAGCACATAATGACTTGCGGTTGCACAGGTAAGCTTCGGGCATGAAGTATTCTTCCGTCTCTTTGGGTCTGGGTGAAGCTTTCCGCAAGATGTCATGGCGCTTCTCCATGCATCCCGCCAACCACTGGTTTCTCCAGGGTGCCGTCGGCAAATCCTTCACCCAAAGAGTGTGTATTGAATTCTTGTCTCGAGTCTTGAAGTCTTGAGGCCTTGAAGATGCAGATCCTTGCAGCTTTCATCATGGTGTTGTCGTCATTGGCGTAGATCCTTCATTCTCACACCACTCCTCGAGCACTCATACCAAACCCGTCAACTATAGCGTAGCATTAAAATAAATAACGTCCGGGCTTGGTAACAGGGTGATGGGTTCCTACCTCATGCATACTACTCAACTACAAGGATTCAATAACACTCTTTGAGGGGTGGTTGCAAGGATGCCACTAAATGCAATAAAAACATAGGTATGAAAGCAATGATCAAAGTGAACTTGCACGGTAATACTTGATGAAGATAACAACGTCATGGAAAATGACTTGGTAGAACTAATCGTCACTCCGTTGAAAATCTATATAGTCAAACATAGCATTCACATAAGCAAACATCCTAGCAAACAATTTTAGCACTCGAAATAACAATCAAAACAGCAAGGAAAATCGATAATAAAACTCAAACAAAATCAAAAGAAACTTCAAATAAAACTACAAAGAAAAACTACTAACGAAGATCTATGACTTTGCTACAAACAACTAATATAGTTTTGCCGTAAGTAAAAACTTAACAACAATTAAAATACTAAACTAATAAATTAACAGAAAATAAAATGTAAAAAAAATAATTTAACAGAAAGTATTTTTTCCATAAAATTTTATTTGCAAAAAGAAACAAATAAAAAGCTTTTATAAAACTCTAACTATGACCTATAGAAGGTTTCATACAAAACTAAGGAAAATAATTTTTTTAAAGTAAAAATAAATTTTCTCCTGTTGTCTAACAGAAACACAACTAATTTTGTCAAAAGTGACAAAAAGAAATAATTTAAAACTAATAAAAACAATAAATAAAAAAGCTAAAACAGAACTAATATTAAAACAGTACTGTTTTTCTAAAAACCTAATTTAAATTAACCTGAAAATAAAATACTAAATACTACTGGATAAACAAAGGTCCTAGAGACCAGGAGCAAAAAGAATTAATTAAAAACCTATTTTAAACTCCCGGAATAAGCAAAACAAGCTTTAATTCAAATCTGATCTAACTCAATTTTTATAAATCCAAACATAGACAAATAATATATTTTTGGAAACTACAAGAAAATTGTGATCTAACGCAAAAAGAATCAGCATCATTGGACTTCTAGATCAAAAGTTATAAGCTAAACAAGAACGGAACTAAATCTGTTACGGAAATAAATCTGAAAAACGAGAACGGAGTTACATGTACGTGAGGCAGAGATGGCAGGAAGGAGACGGCGATGTGGAGGGCTGCTCAGGGGGCGAGGTCGCCAAGCAGGGTGGGGGTGGCGGAGGAGGGGTCGGCGCTTGGGGAGGTTCCAGGAGAGCTCCTGGTGAGCGTTTCTAGGTAGGAAAAGGAGGACGGTGGCGAGAAGGCTACGGGCAGGGAGGGGGCATGATGATGGGAAAAATGGAACGAGGAGAGGGAGGGGGTTTTATAGGCGGTCTCGGGAGGCGCTGGGATGGAAAGACGAGGGAGATCGGGATGGTGGAGATTCCTGTCTCCATGGATATGGAAAGCTTCTGTAACGTGAGAGGAAACAGAGGAAGGAGATGATCTCTTGTTGGGCTAGAATAGGAAAGTGCTTAATGGGCCAGCAGGTTTTCCTAATAAAAACGATTCCATTCCTATTTTTAAAATTAGGAAACTAAAACAATAAAAAGGAAATCAAATCAATTCGGAATAAAGAGTTTTTATATACTAAAATTATCAGAAAAATAAAATGTAGATGATGAGCATTATTCCACGGCCAAAATAAAAACTTAAAAAAATGTTTTCAGAAAATCCCTAAAGGCTTTATTTCTTTTTGCAAATAATTTTTAAATAAAAACTTTGGTTTTTCTTGGCTCAAATATTTTCAAAAATGCCCCTGATTTTGGAGGGTCATTTTCCTTCGCTCTTTCTTGCTTGCAAGAATTTATTTTTCGGGGTATTTCTCGGGGAAGAAAAATAGAGAAGCAAGTGCAAATATTTGAAAGAATTAAATTTCAAAACTCCGTTCAAATTCTTTATAGTTGAAGAAGTCATGTCATCTTCTCTCATTGATTTTAATAGGATGAATTTGAATTTACCGGAGAAGGGGAAAGTCATTTTATTCCCTCTCATTCAAAAGTTTTAGAAAAGGTTCAAATATCACTCAATTTTAAGTCACACAAGCAAACAAACAAACAATAAAAATAGTTATATTAACATACCATAATTTGGGAGTTTACAAACCTACCACACTTAAAATGAATATCGTCCTCGAGATTCAAGAAACTAACAAGAAAAGGTTAGGGGTTGGGGTCTTCTAGCAATTGTTTTGGTCGAGAAAGGTCGGGGTGCTACCACACTTAAAATGCAAGGTTACAGTTCCAATAAACTCAGATACTTCCTCTGAAGGCTGACAATGTATGCCTCTTCACATATCTTACAATAGCTCCTTCATTAAAGCTCTTCTGTCAGAAGCATAGAGTTTTCCTCAAAAGCTTGGGTCGGTTCGTCAAAGTTGAAGTTCGTCCGAGGCTGGATCTTCTTAGCTGATGGGTCTGTGTCCATTCTAAACAACTATCGAAACACTCATGGTGGTCTACAATTTATGGTTTTCTCCTGCAGAAAACGGGTGCAGGTCGAACCTCACCGTATAACCTACGTTTGGCAACGGTTGCCTGTAATGGGGTTCCATCGTCCTACCATTTTATGGTTTTATGGCTTATCGTGTCGACACTCTTCTAAGGTTTTCAAGGCTCTCTGATTTTCCATCAACATATGATAGTTCATGATAGAAGTCTCCGGTATGGGGGCCAGTCCATCCCGTACTTGAATCATTACCACATATGTAAATATCGAATCACGTATTCTAACACTTGGGCATACTCACAAGCATTGTAGAAATTTCTCTTGTTCTCGAACTGGTTTCGAGTAAATCCATGGTTTCTGCAAGCTGAACAAACATCTATCGTTATTTCACCACTCTCAGGTTTTTGCGTGACCTCCTACGAAACTTATGCTGATTGGATCACTGATTCTTCCAAATTTATTCCTTTATCGAGGTTACAACTATTCCTTCTCAAAATCCTGGGCACATGGGTTATGGCCCACTTCAACACTAGTGCAGCTTTAACTCATCCTTGGAGTAACTCTCTTGTTACACCTCCTTAAATCGATGAGTACTCTTGTTTCTTCATACCATCATATCAAAACAAAACTCCAACTTATTTTGTCCAGCTTCCTTCTATGGCCGTCATGAATAACACGTTTCTTTCTTCATTGATCCTATGGCTTTATAGAGTACTATGACCAAAAGAAGTGCACAAGTTTATCCATAAAATCTCATTAATCTCATATCAATCTTTCATTACATCCTTAACCATTTTCAGAAATCCAAATTCCAAAAGTACTTGTTACAAATGCTGCCACCCACATGGTTTGGTATGGTGGGACATTACTTCCAACTTTATTTATTTATCCTCCTCGAGGATTCTTGATCCCACTGGAATTGTGCGACATGAGCCTTGAAATCTTCAATCTTCTTTTTCATCATGGTGGTCTTGAGCTTACGTCAACATCATCTCTGCATGCACTTCGCTTAGGTATTCCTGAGTATAACGGAGTCTTGCTTCAAGTATTTCTCCGATCTGGCGTATGGCTTCCATGGCTGTTTCACGAACAGCATCGAAGAAAGTTGCTTGTGGCACACGTGAGATGAAAAAGTAATGCCCCATCCTCTTTGGGCAAACTCCTTTCAAACGGTGGAGGTGTACCTCCACATACCAAAGTTCCACTCCCTTTTGCATGAAGGGGTAGCCTTTGTAGACTGCATCTCCTTCAAGGTGAATATGCTTCATCATGTCCTTCAGGATCTCTGGGTAATCATGATCACTTGTCGTGGTCATGATCGTTTCAGGACCTTTAAGGAAAGACTCGTAAAGTGTCATCATCTGCAGTTTGTGAAATGTAAATGATGCTCGAGTAAGGTACTTATCTCTGGGGCACACATTCATATCATCCAAACAAAACTTCAAACTCAATTTCCAATTTCCTGTTTATGCATCACAACTCACCTTCTTCCATGTTCATCAAGAATATTAATTTCCAAGATAAAATATGACAACTCCTTAAAGCTTTTCAGCATGTGACATTTCAACTTTATTGTGTCATGAACTATTACAATCTCTGGGTAATCTATTACATAACTCAACTCATTGAGCTTATGAAAATGAAATTGCTTTCTACTACTCTTATTATCCATATCAAAATTCCAACTACTCAACTTCAGCTTTCATCTTGTCGGGACATTTAATAGCATAATGTCCTGCCTCCTTGCAGCGAAAACAAATGACTTCCGACATGTCTCGGGGCTTCTTTGTGATTATGCGGGCTCCTTGTATTCTAGGCTTCTTTTCTGGGCATTCCTCATATGTGTGTTTCTCCTCACAATGAGGGCATCCATCTTTGTGTTCCTCTGGTGTGTCCTATTTCTCCGCAAATCTTGCAGGCACAAGGTTTTCTTCTTGGTGTATCATTGTGCTTGGGATAAGACGTGATCTCATCATGGTCTTCTTGAATTCCTCCCAAGTTCTTGCTCCTTTAAATCCTTGTATGGATTGATGCATTCTCCACCAGGTTGCAGCACTTTCTCGTAAAGTAATCAAGAGCGTATTGGACCTCATACTTCCTTGAAACCAAATTGTTCCCGAAGTGATTCTCCATGTTGCATCCATAGCTCTGCCTCCGGCTGAGTCTTCGGTCCAAAGAATATCAGTCCAACTTCATTCATCATCTATGGGGTTCAAGGGTTTTAAGGTGAGATGAGAGAGAGGTGGGGAGGGATATACACACAATACAAACAATAGTTTTTTTGATGAAACAAGTTTTACTTTGTGGCTGTCGGAAAAACATCAAACAAATGACAGCTCACACATCGTCGCATCTAACGTAAGTGTGTAACAGGGGTTTGGTCTTCTAAAGGTCAAATATTTCTTTAGGAACTTCAAATCTTCGGAGTCTTCAACTGTTGTAGCTTCTAATACATGGTGAAATCCTCTTTACTTGGAAGAGGTCATTAGTCCTCCGATATCTTTCTTGGAGTGGCTTGATTGATCCTTCATGTGGTCAAAAGGAAAAGGGTATATCCTAACTATTTTGAGGTGAGAGTGTCTATTCGATAAAATCGAGAAAGAGATGAGAAGTAATAGTCTTTTGAAAATAAAGTTTTAGAGATATCCTGTCCTAGGGCTTTCCGATTTCTAGGGTCACGTCCCACAGTCAACATGTGCTCGATACCATATCTGAAGCGACCCGACCTCGACGGTCAAGCCTACGTATTCTTGTGCCATCCTCGGATCGGTATCTTTGGCACACAAGACATCAATGTATATATCAAAGTGCAATCACATGCATAAATAACGTAAAACTGATATATACCTCATAATACTCAGCGGAAACAAATCAAACGGGTGTGGAGTCCCATCAACGCCATCGGCGGGTTGAGTGTAGACCGTAACCTGCATCAGTAACTCTTACTCGTCGAGGAAATATCTGCAACATGATACGTTGCAGCCGTGTAGGTCAGTACATTGAATGTACCGGCAAGATCACAACATGAATAAACAGATGATAAAACTATACTATATGCAATATGGCTTTATGGCTCTGTATCTGAATTTTGTTTGCATAAATGCTGATTTTATTTTACCTACATCAAAGGAATAGAATGAAGTCTGTACTAAGGAGTTTTCTATCATGACATGGTTCCGCCAACCGATGTCTCATAGCCCAAAAATGCATCATATGTTGCCCACAATTAAGTTATCAATCCGGTGTTGAGAGTTCCGAGATAGATCCAAGTCCAGATGCTCAAATTGTCCGTAATCGGGACACGGCTAATCGATTAGGTTATAACCCTCTGCAGAGGTTTGTACACTTTACCCGCAAGATTCGATCCCTCTCTTTACATTCTCGCACTTCAGGTGTTTGAGAACAAGATGATGGAACATGGTCTTCCAAAGAGTTCCTCGACCACTGTCCGGTACTCAACCCATCCTACCGTAGTTCTACATCCGCTAGTACCGTCCCACCAGAGTCACAACTAAGGTCAACCAAGCGAGCCCATAATGACTTGCGGTTGCACATGTAAGCTTCCGGGCATGAAGTATTCTTCCGTCTCTTTGGAGTGCAGGTGAAGCTTTCCATAAGATGTCATGGCGCTTTCTCCATGCATCCTGGCCAACCACCGGTTTCTCCAGGTGCCCGTCAACCGTCCTTCACCCAAAGAGTGTGTATTGAATTCTTGTCTCGAGTCTTGAAGTCTTGAGGCCTTGAAGATGCAGATCCTTGCAGCTTTCATCATGGTGTTGTCGTCATTGACGTAGATCCTTCATTCTCACACCACTCCTGAGCACTCATACCAAACCCCGTCAACTATAGCGTAGCATTAAAATAAATAACGTCCGGGCTTGGTAACAGGTGATGGGTTCCTACCTCATGCATACTACTCAACTACAAGGATTCAATAACACTACTGAGGGGTGGTTGCAAGGATGCCACTAAATGCAATAAAAACATAGGTATGAAAGCAATGATCAAAGTGAACTTGCTCGGTAATACTTGATGAAGATAACAACGCTGTCGAGAAAATGACTTGGTAGAACTAATCGTCACTCCGTTGAAAATCTATATAGTCAAACATAGCATTCACATAAGCAAACATCCTAGCAAACAATTTTAGCACTCGAAATAACAATCAAACCAGCAAGGAAAATCGATAATAAAACTCAAACAAAATCAAAAGAAACTTCAAATAAAACTACAAAGAAAAACTACTAACGAAGATCTATGACTTTGCTACAAACATCTAATATAGTTTTGCCGTAAGTAAAAACTTAAAAACAATTAAAATACTAAACTAATAAATTAACAGAAAATAAAATGTAAAATAAATAATTTAACAGAAAGTATTTTTTTTCCATAAAATTTTATTTGCAAAAAGAAACAAATAAAAAGCTTTTATAAAACTCTAACTATGACCTATAGAAGGTTTCATACAAAACTAAGGAAAATAATTTTTTTAAAGTAAAAATAAATTTTCTCCTGTTGTCTAACAGAAACACAACTAATTTTGTCAAAAGTGACAAAAAGAAATAATTTAAAACTAATAAAAACAATAAATAAAAAGCTAAAACAGAACTAATATTTAAACAATACTGTTTTTCTAAAAACCTAATTTAAATTAACCTGAAAATAAAATACTAAATACTACTGGATAAACAAAGGTCCTAGAGACCAGGAGCAAAAAGAATTAATTAAAAACCTATTTTTAAACTCCCGGAATAAGCAAAACAAGCTTTAATTCAAATCTGATCTAACTCAATTTTTATAAATCCAAACATAGACAAATAATATATTTTTGGAAACTACAAGAAAATTGTGATCTAACGCAAAAAGAATCAGCAACATTGGACTTCTAGATCAAAAGTTATAAGCTAAACAAGAACGGAACTAAATCTGTTACGGAAATAAATCTGAAAAACGAGAACGGAGTTACATGTACGTGAGGCAGAGATGGCAGGAAGGAGACGGCGATGTGGAGGGCTGCTCGGCGAGGGGCGAGGTCGCCCGAGGTGGGGTGGCGGAGAAGGGGTCGGCGCTTGGGAGGTTCCAGGAGAGCTCCTGGTGAGCGTTCTAGGTAGGAAAAGGAGGACGGTGGCGAGAAGGCTACGGGCAGGGAGGGGCATGGTGATGGGAAAAATGGAGCGAGGAGAGGAGGGGGTTTATAGGCGGTCTCGGGAGGCGCTGGGATGGAAAGACGAGGGAGATCGGGAAGGTGGAGATTCCTGTCTCCATGGATATGGAAAGCTTGTAACGTGAGAGGAAACAGAGGAAGGAGATGATCTCTTGTTGGGCTAGAATAGGAAAGTGCTTAATGGGCCAGCAGGTTTTTCCTAATAAAACGATTCCATTCCTATTTTTAAAATTAGGAAACTAAAACAATAAAAAGGAAATCAAATCAATTCGGAATAAAGAGTTTTTATAAACTAAAATTATCAGAAAAATAAAATGTAGATGATGAGCATTATTCCACGGCCAAAATAAAACTTAAAAAATGTTTTTCAGAAAATCCCTAAAGGCTTTATTTCTTTTTGCAAATAATTTTAAATAAAAACTTTGGTTTTTCTTGGCTCAAATATTTTCAAAAATGCCCCTGATTTTGGAGGGTCATTTTCCTTCGCTCTTTCTTGCTTGCAAGAATTTATTTTTCGGGTATTTCTCGGGAAGAAAAATAGAGAAGCAAGTGCAAATATTTGAAAGAATTAAATTGCAAAACTCCGTTCAAATTCTTTATAGTTGAAGAAGTCATGTCATCTTCTCTCATTGATTTTAATAGGATGAATTTGAATTTACGGAGAAGGGAAAGTCATTTTATTCCCTCTCATTCAAAAGTTTTTGAAAAGGTTCAAATTTCACTCAAGTTTAATTCACTCAAGCAAACAAACAAACAATTCAATTAATTATATTAACATTCCAAAATTTGGGATGTTACAGCGTCCCCAAGTTCATGAACTGCCATCCCCCCTTAATGACACGCCCACTCTTATTCTACCACGACTGAAGCACCTCGAGCTCATCACCGTCTGCCTCCCAAACAGTGACATGGAGCGCCTGCTCCATGGCTGTACTGCACTCAGGTACCTTCGTCTTCGGGCGATCAATGGGTTGAGTAGGTTTCACATCATCTCCATGACTCTCTGGACTATTTATGTGTGTTGCTGGTGCTGCAAGAAGACATCACAAAATGTGTACCACGGTATGGTCATTGAGGACACACCTTCACTTGAGAGATTACTTGTAGTTGATCAAGAAGGTCCAACAAGAATCAATGTCATTTCTGCACCGAAATTGATAGTGGTGGCTACTCGTCTGACAAATACTCCGAACTTGTTACTGGATCCACACTCGTTCAGGTACAACAGTCGCCTTCTATCTCTCCTTCTAGAAATTAACATTATTTCTAATTTTGAAGATGTATGTTCGTCTGTCATCCAGAAAATGATTCTGACAAGCTTGACCCCAAAACTGCGTACGGTGAAGGTCTTGGCACTAGAATCTATCGGGCCCAACCTGGACCAAGTTGTCAGTTTCCTGAGATGCTTTTTGTGCCTAGAGAAGCTATATATCGAGGTGATGTTCCTTTCCTATTAAATGTTAACCATAAGGGAGTTTAATTTTTGACACCTTTTTTCAAGTTTACAATGATAATGTTCTATGATTTCTGAAGGATTTTTTGAGGATTTCAGTACATGCATGCCCCCCCCCCATATTGGTTGCTTGATCCATATTGTTACAATCCATAAGCATTTCTCCTTTGGATTCATCAGTACTAGTTTTCTGAGATAACTTCTCATCCACTGCAACCACTTGTGAAGAAGACTACATTTTTCTAGATTGTAATCAAATGCCCATGTTAATAATGTCGGATGGAAGATGGCACGTTAGTGCATTTTACAAATCCTGCGAACTAAATAGGTCTGCAGTAGTGTTTAAAACTGCATGTAGGTACTAACATGTTTTCTTCTTTTGCAGATAAGATTAGGCCCGGTGGTGGAAAATATGTGATACAATATAACAATCACATCGAATGCCTAGATCTGCATCTCTCAGAAATTATTTTGAACTCCTACCGGGGGACCTTACCATAGATTATATTCGCCAGGTTCTTTGTTGTCAGAGTAAGGGTGCTGAAGGTAATGAGGTTTTCCCTACATTTATTTCGCAAAATGAATAGTTTGTTGATCAGTGCCGACGGCTGTGGCAGAATGGAATAGGCTCCGAAAAAGCTGAATTTCATTTTGGAACTTCAGATGACATAGTAATCGGAAGTCATCGTGTCAACCCCATGCATGACTTCTCAGTGGCTGACCCCTTTGCAAAAATTATGAGGTTTTGAAACCAGCCTTACAAGTGGTAATATTAGTTTTAACCTCTCTTATATCCATGTTCAGCGGATCAGCGCGGGCTTTTGCAGCTGATGAGCTGAATTTCATTTTTAATATCAGTTTGAACATTGTAATCTTCGGATTTGAGCCATATAACTCTGGAATTTGAACCTTGTAATATTTTGAGCTTTTGTGGGACAATCGTCGAAATGGCATCGTATGAGACTCATATATTGATAGCACTATTTTGACCTTAATATGCAATGGACTTAGATTTTATTAGCCATTCTCGAATGTGTTTACCTTGTCGATCTCATAGCACACGATCTGTATAGCTAACTCGACTGCGATCTTCGATATTATTGCACACAGTTGGTTTCTTCAACCGTGTGCCCTGTAGAGTGTAGAATTAATTATCGCACTCGGGTGCCCATCATCACCCTTCTGTGTTACTTTGACCTCATCACCCATGGGTAAACTTATGATCGATGTCATTCCACACACTTCATTTTTACAAAACTTTTTGCCAATAAACACCAACGATTTGTCCCTCTTCTAACCGACGCGTGGCCAAACTAGCTGGGCGAGAATCTTGCACGGTATACTACTTGGGAACAGGCTCACTAATGATACATTTGGCGTCTACTACGCAACCTTCTTCTTGTAGACGTTGTTGGGCCTCCAAGGGCAGAGGTTTGTAGGACAGTAGCAAGTTTCCCTCAAGTGGATGACCTAAGGTTTATCAATCCGTGGGAGGCGAGGGATGAAGATGGTCTCTCTCAAACAACCCTACAACCAAATAACAAAGAGTCTCTTGTGTCCCCAACACACCCAATACAATGGTAAATTGTATAGGTGCACTAGTTCGGGCGAAGAGATGGTGATACAAGTGCAATATGGATGGTAGATATAGGTTTTTGTAATCTGAAAATATAAAAACAGCAAGGTAACTAATGATAAAAGCGAGCACAAACGGTATTGCAATGCTAGGAAACAAGGCCTAGGGTTCATACTTTCACTAGTGCAAGTTCTCTCAACAATAATAACATAATTGGATCATATAACTATCCCTCAACATGCAACAAAGAGTCACTCCAAAGTCACTAATAGCGGAGAACAAACGAAGAGATTATGGTAGGGTACTGAACCACCTCAAAGTTATTCTTTCTGATCAATCCATTGGGCTATTCCTATAAGTGTCACAAACAGCCCTAGAGTTCGTAGTAAAATAACACCTTAAGACACACATCAACCAAAACCCTAATGTCACCTAGATACTCCAATGTCACTTCAAGTATCCGTGGGTATGATTATACGATATGCATCACATAATCTCAGATTCATCTATTCAACCAACACATAGAACCTCAAAGAGTGCCCCAAAGTTTCTACCGGAGAGTCAAGACGAAAATGTGTGCCAACCCCTATGCATAGGTTCATGGGCGGAACCCGCAAGTTGATCACCAAAACATACATCAAGTGAATCAATAGAATAACCCATTGTCACCACGGTTATCCCACGCAAGACATACATCAAGTGTTCTCAAATCATTAAAGACTAAATCCGATAAGATAACTTCAAAGGGAAAACTCAATCCATTACAAGAGAGTAGAGGGGGAGAAACATCATAAGATCCAACTATAATAGCAGAGCTCGCGATACATCAAGTTCGTGCCATATCAAGAACGAGAGAGAGAGAGAGAGAGAGAGAGAGAGAGAGAGAGATCAAACACATAGCTACTGGTACATACCCACAGCCCTGAGGGTGAACTACTCCTCCCTCCTCGTCATGGAGAGCGCCGGGATGGTGAAGATGGCCATCGGTGAGGGTTCCCCTCTTGGGCAGGTTTAACAGGTCTGATTGGTTTTGGTGGCTATAGAGGCTTGCGGCGGCGGAACTCCCGATCTATTCTGTTCCCCGAAGGTTTTAGGGTATATTGGTATATATAGGAGGAAGAAATACGTCAGGGGAGCCACGAGGGGCCCACGAGGGTGGAGGGCGTGCCCAGGGGGTGGGCGCGCCCCCTGCCTCGTGCCTTCCTCGTTTCTTTCTTGACGTGGACTCCAAGTCTCCCGGGTTGCTTTGTTTCCAAAAATAACTTCTCCATAAGGTTTCATTCCTTTCGACTCCGTTTGATATTCCTTTTCTTCGAAACATTGAAACAAGGGAAAAACAGGAACTGGCACTGGGCTCTGGGTCAATAAGTTAGTCCCAAAAATAATATAAAAGTGTTTAATAAAGCCCATAAACCATCCAAGATGGATAATATAATAGCATGGAACAATCAAAAATTATAGATACGTTGGAGACGTATCAGCATCCCCAAGCTTAATTCCTGCTCGTCCTCGAGTAGGTAAATGATATAAACAAAAAATTTGATGTGGAATGCTACTTGGCATAATTTCAATGTAATTCTTCTTAATTGTGGTATGAATATTCAGATCCGAAAGATTCAAGATAAAAGTTCATGTTGACATAAAAGTAATAATACTTCAAGCATACTAACTAAGCAATTATGTCCTCTCAAAATAACATGGCCAAAGAAAGTTCATCCCTACAAAATCATATAGTTTAGTCATGCTCCATTTTCGTCACACAAGAATGCTCTCATCATGCACAACCGATGACAAGCCAAGCAATTGTTTCATACTTTAGTAATCTCAAAAAAATCAACCTTCACGCATAGCGATTGCAACAAGATAGCGACCATAAATAGAAAACTGCAAATCTGAAATTTGTCATAGGGCTTCACAAACAAGTTCAAATTCAAATGACATAAACAATTTGCTCGTGAATAAAAGCGAAGTTCATTACGCAAAAGAGGGCATGCAAAGGTATGCGCCCATGTCCGGCATCATCTTGGGGGTCGATCTTCACTCGGGGCCATGGAGTCCATCTTCAAGTTCATCGGCGCCACCGTAGCCACCGTAGCCACCTTCGTCGCTTGTTCCAACTCCCGCACCGAAATCATCCACATTGCCACCGTATGGAGCAGAGAAAACATCACCGGAACTGGCAGACGGACCGGCCGAGGCGACCATTCTCCTCTTCAAGATCTCTCTCCTTGCCATATCATACCATGTTTTGGTGACGTCGTCCATGTCATTGCGGTTCATTGACATGATCTTGTTCTCTTCGGTGAGCAACAATGAAAGCGATTTGTTTTCAGAGGCGCGTACTTTTCTCTCCTCAATGGCAGCTCTATGCAGCCCCTCTTCCTTGAGCATTTGCCATTTTTCTTGCTTCTCTTTTGCCTTCTTTTCGGCCAACTCTTTCTTGATCTCCAACGACTTCAACAACATTAACTCGTTTGATTGCACCATGGCATCAATCTTCTCCCTCAAGCTCGATGCTTCTTTCTCTCTCTTTATCTTCTCTCTAGTCTTCTTGTCGCCATCGGGCTTGTTCAAATTTCTTGGGCCATCATCATCCTCATCTTCATCCATGTTTGTAAGTGAGCCTCTCTTTGGTGGGGACTCTTTGTCAATCAACTTCCACTTGTCACACTTTTGGAGCAACTCCCAACAATGCTCTAATTTGAAGAATCTGCCTTCTGAAGCTTCCATGTCCTTGTATCTATGTTGAGCAATCTTGTCCTACACAATGTGAACAAGATGTTGCAATCATTTTTCATGATACATAATGATGATGCACAACTTGAACAAAGGCAAAGAAAACTCACATAGTCGGACTCCACGGTGCCACTTGGAGGTGCACTGCGTACTTGCTCCAAGCAAGCTGCCCAACGGCTGCACATAGGCTTGATGTTCTCCCAACGACCTTGAAGCGACCGAAATGTGCGTGGAGTCTTGTTGGGGTAGTTTTTCATAATGCAGAAGTATTGATCTTCGATCCTTTGCCAATATCTCTTGGCGGTTTGATTAGTACCCGTGCATGCATCAAGAGACACCGCACTCCATGCTTTGATCAAAGCTTGATCTTCCAAGATGGTGTAGTTCTTCGATCTTTGGCTTTTCCCAGCTTTTGCTTGTGAATTCTCAAATGCTTCCGCTTCGATCTCTGCCAAATCGTCCGCACAACCATGATCGTCCACGCCGCACTCTGTTTCATTGTAATCGAAAGGTTCGAAGGGGGCTTGATCAATGCCAACCGCGTTCGTGTCCAACAAGGTCACGAACTCGGTTGTTGCATTGTTCGAACCACCGCTATACCGAACGATAACAAGTCACGAGCTATCGAAAAACAATGGCGAAAATGAAAGAGAATCACCAAAGTCCGAAGAGATATACCTTCCGGCCATTTCGTCGAACACCTCGCTCGCGGGGGGAGCGGCACCGTTGAACGGCATCGCCGGAGCACCTCCTTGCGGGGGGATGGAGTGAGAGGTTGAAGAAGATTTGTTCCTTGAAGTCGGAACCTTCCTCCGCTTTGCGCCCGCGGCCTTGCCGGCCTTCTCCGCCGCCCGCCGGGATCGCACAGCGGCATTGCCGCCCGGAGCACGGGCCATCGCGGCCGGGGCAGCCAGATTCCCGCCTTGCACAAGCACGTTGCCCTGTCGCTTGCGGGCAGGCGTAGCGTGTGCTTGGGCGACGCCGGCGGGGCCTACATGGCCAGCGACGGGATCCGCCCGAGGGGAAGGGGCGTGCACGACCTCGACGGTGATGGGGGGCAGCATGGGGTCGTCCATGGCGGCGAGGGACGGCTGGGGAGGAGCAGCCGGAGCTTTCGGAAGGGGGCAATGGTGCCGGAGGGTGCGGGGAGCGGGAAAGGGCGCGCAGAAATGTCCCTCCCGCCAAATCTCGCGCCGGATGGGGGTTGAGCTCGGGTCGGCCTCCCAGACCGTGAAGATAGAGGTTAGGGGAGAAGATTTGCCGCGCCCCGCAAAATTTTTTGCGGGCCGGGGCATTTCGCGGGGTCTGCTCGTGCAGATTTTCGGCCCCGGCCCGCAATTTGGCGGTTATTTTGCGGGCCGGGACGTTTTGCGGGGTCTGCTAGAGTTGCTCTAATGCGAGGGATAAGAGTTTGTGATGGGTACTTGCTATGTCTTGACTTGTCCGTGGACTCCCCGGCAATGGCGCCAGAAATCCTTCTTGCTACCTCCTCAGCATGCGTTGGTTTTTCCCTTGAAGAGGAAAGGGTGATGCAGCAAACTAGCGTATTTATAATTTTGTATTGCTCCATGCTATTATATATTCTATTTTGGATGTTTAATGGGCTTATTTATACGCTTTTATATTATTTTTGGGACTAACCTATTAACCCAAGGCCCAGTGCAAATTGCTATTTTTTTGCCTATTTCATTGTTTTGCAGAAAAGGAATATCAAACGGAGTCCAAACGGAATGAAACCTTCGGGAGAGTTATTTTTGGAACAAATGTGATCCAGAGGACTTGGAGTGGACGTCAAGAAATCACCGAGGAGTCCACGAGGCAGGGGGCGCGCCTACCCCAGGCGCGCCCTCCACCCTCGTGGGCTCCTCGTGACTCCACCGACCTACTTCTTCCTCCTATATATACCTACGTACCCTGAAACCATCGAGGAGCACCACGAAAACCTATTTCCACCGCCGCAACCTTTTGTACCTGTGAGATCCCATCTTGGGGCCTTTTCCGGCACTCCGCCGGAGGGGGAATCGATCACGGAGGGCTTCTACATCAACACCATAGCCTCTCCAGTGATGTGTGAGTAGTTTACCACAGACCTTCGGGTCCATAGTTATTAGCTAGATGACTTATTCTCTCTCTTTGGATCTCAATACAAAGTTCTCCTCGATCTTCTTGGAGATCTATTCGATGTAACTCTTTTTGCGGTGTGTTTGTCGAGATCCGATGAATTGTGGGTTTATGGTCAAGATTATCTATGAACAATATTTGAATCTTCTCTGAATTCTTTTATGTATGATTGGTTATCTTTGCAAGTCTCTTCGAATTATCAGTTTGGTTTGGCCTACTAGATTGATCTTTCTTGCAATGGGAGAAGTGCTTAGCTTTGGGTTCAATCATGCGGTGCTCGATCCTAGTGACAGTAGGGGAAACGACACGTATTGTATTATTTCCATCGAGGATAAAAAGATGAGGTTTATATCATATTGATTGAGTTTATCCCTCTACATCATGTCATCTTACCTAATGCGTTACTTTGTTCTTATGAACTTAATACTCTAGATGCATGCTGGATAGTGGTCGATGTGTGGAGTAATAGTAGTAGATGTAGGCTGGAGTCGGTCTACTTGTCACGGACGTGATGCCTATATACATGACCATGCCTAGATATTCTCATAATTATGCACTTTTCTATCAATTGCTTGATAGTAATTTGTTCACCCACCGTAATACTTATGCTATCTTGAGAGAAGCCACTAGTGAAACCTATGGCCCCCTGGTCTATTTTCCATCATATTAATCTCCCGACAACGAGCTATTTCTGGCGCCGTTTATTTTGCAATCTTTACTTTCAATCGTTATCATAAAAATACCAAAAATATTATCTTATCATCTCTATCAGATCTCACTCTTGCAATTGGCGGATTGACAACCCTTTATCGCGTTGGTTGCAAGGTTCTTATTTGTTTGTGTAGGTACGAGGGACTTGCGTGTGGTCTCCTACTGGATTGATACCTTGGTTGTCAAAAACTGAGAAAAATACTTACGCTACTTTGCTGCATCACCCTTTCCTCTTCAAGGGAAAACCAACGCATGCTCAAGAGGTAGCACGTCATATCCTCAAAATTGTTTTGGTACTATCATTACGCTTAACAATATCCCAAGATCCGGAAAACATGGTCACATACAACATTTGAGCTAGTCCTAGAGGTGAGACTAGGAATCAGGTTTTACCGTCTATCATTCTACATGTGCATATGAGTTTTTCACCAAATCATATATTCTAGGATCATAACAGTTAATAGCATAGAATATAAAGTCTTGATTGTAAACATGAAAATAAAAAAATACAATATTATTATCACTAGGGAATATTTCCAACAGAGGATAAGAGGAGCGGAGGGCCGGCGGTGCTAGGGTTTGTCCCTCTCCCTCGGTTGCTCACGGGAGGGAGAATGGGGTAAGGCGGTGACCCACATTACACACTTGTAGATTACCCATATGTCATGGGTGTCGGTAGTTAAGACGGAGAACTTCACCGACATGCCATAATTTGGGCATCCAATGAAAGGCACTGCAATTGCCCGACGGCGGAGACCTGCCCAGACCAAGCTATTCGTTGATGTGGTGAGAACGGGCGCGGAGGTCGGCAATGGTGAGGATCAACGCATCGGTGGCCAACATACCACGATTTAGAGATTTGGGGGAAAAGAGGATCGAAGCGGTGGTGGTTGATGTGGTTTGGGTCTTAGTTCGACCGCACTAGCTAGGGTTTTGTTCATTGCATGTTTACATAAAGGCCCAATAACTTCACGTGTATGTTCCAGCGACACCGCGCGCATATGGTCTCTGCAATGTTGTCCATCCAAGTGTCGCCCACCATACTTCGCAAAATACCAAAGGCAAACGAGCAGAGTGACCGTAGTTAACAACTTAAACCCCTACTGTGAACTTATTTACTTTCTAGAGATTACATCAAGTGACTACATAGGAGCAAAATGAGTGAATCTATATTCTAAAATATGTCTACATACATCCGTATGTTGTATTCCATTTGAAATGTCTAAAAAGACTTATATTTAGGAACGGAGGGAGTAGTTAAAGTGAGACACAAACTCAAGTCCAATTGATGTAGATGATTTTTTTTCTCATGGGAGATAGGAAAAAAGAAAAAGCGACTCAAATGAGCAAGTCCGGCCTCGAAATCGATTCAAACACAAATAGCGGACACGGCCGCCGTGTCCACTTGTCACACCTACAGGCCCACGCCCGTCCTCCCCCAGCCCCGAAATAGGGAAGCCGACTCGGCACACTAAACCCTAGCCAGCCGCCTCCGCCCCCGGCCTCGCCCCGCCCCTGCCCCCGCCCCCGCCCCTGCCCCCGCCTGCCGGAGGCATGCCCCGCGGCAGGAAGTCGCGTGCTCCACCCCATCCCGACCAGCATCACCCCCCCTCCCGACGGCGGCGTCATGAATCCCGTGGCCGCGCCGGCGGCGGTGGCAGATGAGTGGGACAAGACAGACACTATGAAGGTGCTCACTAAACGTGTCAAATCCCTGAAGAAGAAGCTGAACCTGATCCAGGCGGATAGAATCGCTGGCAAGCCTATTAGTTCTGACCGTCAGGCAAAAGAAGCAACGATCCATTCCGTACTCGAACAGCTCGAGCCTCTGGTCGCTCCGCTCAAGGAGGCGTTTCAGAAGGACGTCGACTCTGCACTTCATAAGGTTTACTACATTCAACACTCATTTCCTTGAAATCTGGGTTATAGAATTGTTTGCCTCTTTACTCTTGTTACACGAGCACGCTGAAAATCCCAAAGTGTGAAGGATTTCGTTATGGGTGTCTCATGTTTTAAACTAGATCGTTGATGGTGCGCGTTGCTGCGCCCGCCTATTTTGGCTCTTAGTTGTTAGGAATATAAGAAACTTATATAAATTTGTTTGAAGTATTGTGCATTCTTGTAGCTTGTGGTTCTCTCTTATTTCTCAAATAACCATGACCATGATGGCATACGTTGCGGCACCAACCAGTTGTCCAAAAAAATTCTAGTGATTAACGTGCATCGAAGTTAAATTTGGATGAAGTAATATATGGTCATGATTGCATATTATTATTAATCAATTTGCATAGGCGTAATGTGATTTTACAAAAGAACCGGGTTAGTTCTTGGATCTTATATTCGCGTAAAGTTGCTTTGAACTTGGTCCTCCAGTGTATATGTTTTATTATTATTATAGGATAATCCATGGTACATACATGATTTGCAGTATCCATCCTTTTTTACACAAAATATAAAATCTTGAAAGATTTAAATATCAATTCAACTAAAAGTTGAAAGTGTAAACTCAGGTGTCCAATCATGATTATTCAGCGACTCTACTCCTACTCCTAGATACAAACTATCCACAATGATTTTTGTGCTTCTTATTTTGATGTTGCATTCTATAAAACTATGGTACATTTTGGTGCTTCTAAAAAAATTTAGCCTTCGAAACTGCCATCGACGCATACAAAGCATAATGTCTAGCTGATAATAGGGTGCATGTTTAGTTTTCATTTACCACCAGAGGTGTCAGATCTTGATTATTTTTAAATATTTTATTAAATCTGTTTTCCAATGTTTCAAATCATCCCGTCAGCAGGTTTATATATGTATGGCAGTGATCATCTAACTCACTTGAAATTAGAAAAGGTGAAAAAAATCTTGCTAGCTATGGGCTCGCCATTTATCACTGACTTTTTTGTGGCCTTATGCTCCATCTTGCCTTAGGAATACTACAAGGATACATATGGTGCCCTGCGACATCCAAAAGATATCAACTAAATGCAACGAAATTTCAATGCTGAAGAAATCGAACAGTCTCGGAATTCACCATGGGCAGTGGAAGAAGATGAGAAAGTTGTACCTTTTTTGCCAATAATGAGAAAGGTGTACATGAGTAGGCATCTTACCTGAATGACATAAAAAAACCAATTCATTCAGGGGAGATCCCTAGGAATACTTGCACTCGATGCAACAAGAGGCTTAGGAAGATTGGTTGGCTGGATCGAGCGACCCCAACATCACCTGCATCGCGCCTCGGCTGGACCAATTGCCCCCTGCCTGCCCCGCATACGGGGCCTCCCACTGGATCCCCTCGCGTGCTTCGCCTCGGCTTGATCCACGCAGACCGCCTGCATCCTCTGCATCCTATGTCACCAGCATTCTCAGACCGTCTCACATGGATCCCTAGATCTAACGCCCCAAAACGCCCAAATCAGCAAAATTGAAGGCAAAAGATGAGAGGGCGTGAGAAGGCAAGGAATACGTGTAGTTTTACTGACATAAATAAATAAATATGGGTCATCCGCCATACCTGCGCATTGGTTTTATCCACGAATATCACCTTTGCCTTATCATAAATTTTTTTAACTGGCATCTGGATCACTCAAAGTAACGGATGCCATGAACTATGAGTCTGTTTTTTACTATTATAAGAAATGAGTTACAGATGAGAAGAAACAAAGTTTTATGAAGGTGGAACCTGGTGGTCTGATTAGTACATCATTTGCAGAGTAGTGGACAACACCAGCGGCCATGACTTGCAGATGAGTGCCCAAACCAATTCCAATGCTTCCCCTGATGGCACCTTCCTGCCGGTTGTGCAGTGCGTGGTGGCGGCGACGTATGGTCTTCCCAGTGGGCGAGATGGCAGCAGCGGCTGCATCGCTCCATCTTGAAGGACTGGCTCCGAGCACTCGGGAAGATGAGAAAAGGAGGTCGGGGAGATGGGAGGGCACCGCCGCGAACTAAATAAATGAGAAGACAATTAGGCCGGTGAGTGGCAAGGGTGGCATTAACGGATTTTAGCAACGGCAGCATTACTCCTCGCTCTAACGCCAGCGGGTCTACTCCAGTCGCCCATGATTCTGCAACGCTGCCCCTTCGATGTCGCTATCGCTTCGCAATGTTATTTAGATACATTATGTGGGCTGACGCCGCTGGGAAACGCTGGAGCAATGCGGCTTAATGGGCTTCTTCCATGAGAAAAGGCTCGATTAACCAGAAATTGGCGATTTTGTCACGGGAGTAGCAGCCCATAAAACGTTTGGTCCAGTTTAGCGCAAGTTAACTTCATCCGACGGCCAAAAACATTCTTAGGACGCGATCTGACGGTCGAAAACGTTGATGGCCTGAGAGCGCTCCTAGAGTGCTTAGTTGTAATGTATCTAAATGTGAGGTATTGCTAGTGTGACCTATATTCTGATTGGTCAAGTATAATATAATAATGTTGCCATGGGTGCTTCATGGAATTCCTGAACACTCCATTTTCCTATTTCTGAATAGATGATTATACTTAGAATGTGTTGGCTAAATATGTAAATCAGTGCGTAGCTTTATTTGTTTTTGGCAAAATATATGTACAATTCCCAGACAGCCTTCAGCCTGTAAAGCATCAACCATCAAACGTAGTTAGTACAACAGAGCATAAATTGATTTCAATAAGGTACAAACAGAAGTACACCGGTACCTACTTTCCAGTCATAGCAGACTGATCAAGCAGCTCAGAGATCATCAGAGGCATGATCTCCTCTGAAAGAGACGCAACCATAAGCTCCATGACCTCGAATGTGTCCAGCTTCTGTTTTCTCGGCCTATTGCTGTCCCACTGGTTACCCTCCACCCTCCAATACCGAACCCCATCATTCTCTGCCGCGTTTTTGTAGTCTTTATCCTCCTTTGAATAGTCTGGGCCGTGGACAATTAGATGCCTGTCGGTGTCAATATAGGATAGCAAGTCATCTGCAGTAACATTCACAGTACCCATCAGCAGGTAGCGCTTGAAGGCAGCTTTGTTCTCTCAAATCCAAAACGTGCCATCTGGGCGAGGTATTCTGACCTGACGCTCTCCATCTTTATCAGCATTTCTGGATGCCCGCCGCTTCGGTAATCAAGAACCTCTCGAGAGAATATCTATCCCAGAGTTGGCTATCGCATCCGCCATGCTTTGAAACCAGGGATTGTTAACCTTTGGAGGACCTGCTTGTACCTTGCGCCAGGTCATAGATGTCGCGCCACTGCGCTTGCTGAACACCGCATAGAAATACGGCACGCACTGTAGGTTGCTTAATTGCTGCATGGTGCAGAAACTTATCATACAGATCTGAGGCAAAGGCTTGAAGGAATGTCTTATCTGTTGTGTTCATCAAAGCTCTTCTAAGCTGGACAAAAATACAGGTAGGCGGCCATTCTGGTTGAACTTGTCAAGTAAGAACTCACAGGCACGAAAGTCATTTCAAGCAACCAACCAGCAACCTCTATTGAGATGTTAGGGGATGGCACAAAGCGGTAGATGGCAGTTTTAGTGATCTTGAAAAACTTGCCATTGTAAACTTCAATCTCAGTACTTGCAAAGTGGCCATTCCATGAACGCCCTTGCTTGTGATTATGTATGATGTCTGCCAAAATGCCATGAACCATCGAAAATCCATCAGCATTTGGGCTAAGGAACCTCATTTTTTCATATGCATACCAGCACACTATTGTCCGGGTAAGAAAATCAGCCAGCTTTTCATGCCTGTGAAGGTAAACTGAAATTAAGACTCACAAATAGTTGGATCTTACAGGAATTTAAAATCATATCAAGTACTCATCATGCTAATGAAACCATCTAAGAGGGAGCTTTTCCTTCAAAATAATCCAAGAGAACTAATCTCTTCCTAGAAATCCTATATTTGGGTGTATTCAGGTTCTCGGGGCAAGCTAATCAGCCAACTGAGTAGCTAAAATTTCATCATGGAAGTTATCAAAAGACAATTGCATGTTTAGAGTTCATACCAACAAATATTCCCTATTCCATTATTTAAGCATCACATGGGAACAAAAAGGAAAACAAACTAAAAGAAAAGAGCCTCTTGATGGATGGGTCAAACATAAATAATGACATATTTAAAGACGGATGGTGTGGGATGGAGAATGGAAGGTGTGATTCAAGGGGGCAGGGGATGCTTTAGCAAGTTCCACATATCGATTATCTACTTAAGTTTAGTCTTTGCACAAAGTAGAATCGAACTACAAAACAATAATACAGGTGGGTATCTTCCTTCACACATACATACCTATTCGGCATCCCAACGAACTTGAACTGCAGATTCTGCATGATATTAACAATAGCGGTATAAGCCTCCCTAGGCAGCATTCCTTTCAAAGTCGTCATCACAAATTTACGGGCTATAGCTTCCAACCTTGCCTTCAACCTGCAGGACAGATTTGGTTAGACAATATATACTTTTTCTAGATGTAAAGAAGGGCTACTATAATTATAAAGTATAGTGGCGCACTGCTTCGATTGGCACAGATGTTCATAGCCATATCCCGGTTGTAACTCTCCATGTGATGGTAGTGCACATATAACAACTTAGGCGGCGGTTGGCCAGTGAAATTGATTCCTCAATGTAGAACTCCTCCATGTCATCTTCATTAATGAATCTGATAAAAATTCATTGGGTTATAACAGAGAGAGAGAGAGAGAGCGAGAGAGGCTGTTAGTGGAGGGTGGATAAAACATTCGTACCGGCCAAAAAAACGCAGAAAGTTTGTGCACAGCTCATCATCATTAATGGAAGACGAAACACCAAGCCATGATCTGAGAGATTCCAATAGGGACTACATACAAAGCAAAATGAATGAATCTACCCTAAAAAATATGTCTATACATCCATATATAGCCCATGTTGAAATCTCTAAAAAAAACGTTATTTAGAAACGGAGGGAGTACAAACAGTTCTAAGTTAACCACCAAGGTCAATCACTCCAATAAATGCAATGGAAATGTATTTCGTTGGTAAATGACAAGTTAAATTAAGATCAACAAAATACTATTACATGCTGCGAGACAAAATAAACAATATGAACTGTTGGAAGGAGAATAAATCACAACTCAAGAGTGATCATCATATGTAGTACCAAGTTCAACAAAAATGTCTTAGATTAATAAAAAACAACAGTTGCATTGTTTTAGGATCAGATGCACGCCGATTAAGAACATCTCACTAAGGATAACAAAGACATGGTGTCATGCATGTGTACTTGAAGCCTGCTAGATTAGAATACAGGATGCAAACCACTAGGGCATACAACTAGCAACACAAGAATAGTTAAAAACGACCCCAAGGGTTCACATCAAAAACAGTTCAAACAGATAGCAATATTATCACAATCATTACTGCCTACAAAGAAGAGTATAAGGTGGCCACCGTCACCCAACAAAAGAACAGCCAAAACCTCTATAGAGACAAAGCAACATCAGCCTGTGCAAGAGACAACAGCTTGTTTCACCAGTTAATTAACATAAATTCCTACAGGCACTAAGGTGGCTACATGATCCAATGCTTTCACCGGACCTCAAAATGTCATTTCGTGGACTGCTGCGAAAAGACGGGTTCATTCGTAATGTTGATCATCCAACTGTGCAACCAACTTGGAAGTTCATCCAAAGCGAGAACCGATCAATGGTCATCTTCCTCTCGCTTCCCTACCGAGGCCAACCATCGCCAAAGATATTTTGCACATCCATATTCGAGAGCTCAAACCCACCGTTCTTGTACAATTCCCGGACAACCTTCAGCCTGTAAAGCATCAACCATCAAACGTAGTTAGTACAACAGAGCATAAATTGATTTCAATAAGGTACAAAGCGAAGTACACGGTACCTACTTTCCGGTCATAGCAGCATCGATCAAGCAGCTCGAGAGATCATCGAGGCATGATCTCCTCCGAAAGAGACGCAACCATAAGCTCCATGACCTCGAATGTGTCCAGCTTCTGTTTTCTCGGCCTATTGCTGTCCCAATCGTTACCCTCCACCCTCCAATACCGAACCCCATCATTCTCTCGCCGCGTTTTGTAGTCTTTATCCTCCTTTGAATAGTCCGGGCCGTGGACAATTAGATGCTGTCGGTGTCAATATAGGATAGCAAGTCATCTGCAGTAACATTCACAGTACCCATCGCCAGGTGGCGCTTGAAGGCAGCTTTGTTCTCTCAAATCCAAAACGTGCCATCCGGGCGAGGTATTCGACCGACGCTCTCCATCTTTATCGGCATTTACGGATGCCCGCCGCTTCGGTAATCAAGAACCTCTCGAGAGAATATCTATCCCAGAGTTGGCTATCGATCCGCCATGCTGAAACCAGTGGATTGTTAACCTTTGGAGGACCTGCTTGTACCTTGCGCCAGGTCATAGATGTCGTGCATACCGACGCTTCTTGAACACCGCATAGAAATACTGACGCACCGGAGGTCGCTTAATTGCTGCATGGTGCGTAAACTTATCATACAGATCTGAGGCAAAGGCTTGAAGGAATGTCTTATCTGTTGTGTTCATCAAAGCTCTTCTAAGCTGGACAAAAATACGGTAGGCGGCCATCCCGGTTGAACTTGTCAAGTAAGAACTCACAGCACGAAAGTCATTTCAAGAACCAACCAGCAACCTCTATTGAGATGTTAGGGGATGGCACAAAGCGGTAGATGGCAGTTTTAGTGATCTTGAAAAACTTGCCATTGTAAACTTCAATGTCAAGATTTGCAAAGTGGCCATTCCATGAACGCCTTGCTTGTGATTATGTATGATGTCCGCCAAAATGCCATGAACCATCGAAAATCCATCAAAGCATTTGGGCTAAGGAACCTCATTTTTCATATGCATACCAGCACACTATTGTCCGGGTAAGAAAATCAGCCAGCTTTTCATGCATGTGAAGGTAAACTGAAATTAAGACTCACAAATAGTTGGATCTTACAGGAATTTAAAATCATATCAAGTACTCATCATGCTAATGAAACCATCTAAGAGGGAGCTTTTCCTTCAAAATAATCCAAGAGAACTAATCTCTTCCTAGAAATCCTATATTTGGGTGTATTCAGGTTCTCGGGCAAGCTAATCAGCCAACCGAGTAGCTAAAATTTCATCATGGAAGTTATCAAAAGACAATTGCATGTTTAGAGTTCATACCAACAAATATTCCCTATTCCATTATTTAAGCATCACATGGGAACAAAAAGGAAAACAAACTAAAAGAAAAGAGTCTCTTGATGGATGCAGTCAAACATAAATAATGACATATTTAAAGACGGATGGTGTGGGATGGAGAATGGAAGGTGTGATTCAAGGGGGCAGGGGATGCTTTAGCAAGTTCCACATATCGATTATCTACTTAAGTTTAGTCTTTGCACAAAGTAGAATCGGAACTACAAAACAATAATACAGGTGGGTATCTTCCTTCACACATACATACCTATTCGCATCCCAACGAACTTGAACTGCAGATTACGCATGATATTAACAATAGCGGTATAAGCCTCCCTAGGCAGCATTCCTTTCAAAGTCGTCATCACAAATTTACGGGCTATAGCTTCCAACCTTGCCTTCAACCTGCAGGACAGATTTGGTTAGACAATATATACTTTTTCCAGATGTAAAGAAGGGGCTACTATAATTATAAAGTATAGTGGCGCACCGTTTCTGATTGGCACAGATGTTCATAGCCATATCCGGTTGTAACTCTCCATGTGATGGTAGTGCACATATAACAACTTAGACTGGCGGTTGGCCAGTGAAATTGATTCCTCAATGTAGAACTCCTCCATGTCATCTTCATTAATGAATCTGATAAAAATTCATTGGGTTATAACAGAGAGAGAGAGAGAGAGAGAGCGAGAGAGGCTGTTAGTGGAGGGTGGATAAAACATTCGTACCGGCCAAAAAAACGCAGAAAGTTTGTGCACAGCTCATCATCATTAATGGAAGACGAAACACCAAGCCATGATCTGAGAGATTCCAATAGGGACTACATACAAAGCAAAATGAATGAATCTACCCTAAAAAATATGTCTATACATCCATATATAGCCCATGTTGAAATCTCTAAAAAAAACGTTATTTAGA
This sequence comes from Aegilops bicornis, assembly GCA_021605145.1. Lineage (NCBI taxonomy): Eukaryota > Viridiplantae > Streptophyta > Magnoliopsida > Poales > Poaceae > Aegilops > Aegilops bicornis. Next base: position 613,404,242 of record CM038673.1, on the reverse strand, counting down.
AACGGAGGAGTACAAACAGTTCTAAGTTAACCACCAAGGTCAATCACTCCAATAAATGCAATGGAAATGTATTTCGTTGGTAAATGACAAGTTAAATTAAGATCAACAAAAATACTATTACACTGCGAGACAAAATAAACAATATGAACTGTTGGAAGGAGAATAAATCACAACTCAAGAGTGATCATCATATGTAGTACACGAAGTTCAACAAAAATGTCTTAGATTAATAAAAACAACAGTTGCATTGTTTTAGGATCAGATGCACGCTCGATTAAGAACATCTCACTAAGGATAACAAAGACATGGTGTCATGCATGTGTACTTGAAGCCCTGCTAGATTAGAATACAGGATGCAAACCACTAGGGCATACAACTAGCAACACAAGAATAGTTAAAAAACGACCCCAAGGGTTCACATCAAAAACAGTTCAAACAGATAGCAATATTATCACAATCATTACTGCCTACAAAGAAGAGTATAAGGTGGCCATCACCCCAACAAAAGAACAGCCAAAACCTCTATAGAGACAGCAACATCAGCCTGTGCAAGAGACAACAGCTTGTTTCACGGTTAATTAACATAAATTCCTACAGGCACTAAGGTGGCTACATGATCCAATGCTTTCACTTTGGACCTCAAAATGTCATTTCGTGGACTGCTGCGAAAAGACGGGTTCATTCAGAATGTTGATCATCCAACTGTGCAACCAACTTGGAAGTTCATCCAAAGACAACCGATCAATGGTCATCTTCCTCTCGCTTCCCTCATCGAGGCCAACCATCGCCAAAGATATTTTGCACATCCATATTCGAGAGCTCAAACCCACTGTTCTTGTACAATTCGAGACAACCTTCACTGTAAAGCATCAACCATCAAACGTAGTTAGTACAACAGAGCATAAATTGATTTCAATAAGGTACAAACAAGTACACGGTACCTACTTTCCAGTCATAGCAGGTCGATCAAGCAGCTCGAGAGATCATCGAGGCATGATCTCCTCCGAAAGAGACGCAACCATAAGCTCCATGACCTCGAATGTGTCCAGCTTCATTTTCTCGGCCTATTGCTGTCCCATCGTTACCCTCCACCCTCCAATACCGAACCCCATCATTCTCCGCCGGCGTTTTTGTAGTCTTTATCCTCCTTTGAATAGTGCGGGCCGTGGACAATTAGATGCCTGTCGGTGTCAATATAGGATAGCAAGTCATCTGCGCAGAACATTCACAGTACCCATCGCCAGGTGGCGCTTGAAGGCAGCTTTGTTCTCTCAAATCCAAAACGTGCCATCTGGGCGAGGTATTCGACCGACGCTCTCCATCTTTATCGGCATTTACGGATGCACGCCGCTCGGTAATCAAGAACCTCTGAGAGAATATCTATCCCAGAGTTGGCTATCGCATCTGCCATGCTGAAACCAGGGATTGTTAACCTTTGGAGGACCTGCTTGTACCTTGCGCCAGGGTCATAGATGTCGTGCGCCTGACGCTTTGAACACCGCATAGAAATACGGACGCACCGAGGCTGCTTAATTGCTGCATGGTGCAGAAACTTATCATACAGATCTGAGGCAAAGGCTTGAAGGAATGTCTTATCTGTTGTGTTCATCAAAGCTCTTCTAAGCTGGACAAAAAATACAGGTAGGCGGCCATCCTGGTTGAACTTGTCAAGTAAGAACTCACAGGCACGAAAGTCATTTCGCAACCAACCAGCAACCTCTATTGAGATGTTAGGGGATGGCACAAAGCGGTAGATGGCAGTTTTAGTGATCTTGAAAAACTTGCCATTGTAAACTTCAATGTCAGTACTTGCAAAGTGGCCATTCCATGAACGCCCTTGCTTGTGATTATGTATGATGTCTGTCAAAATGCCATGAACCATCGAAAATCCATCAGCATTTGGGCTAAGGAACCTCATTTTTTCATATGCATACCAGCACACTATTGTCCGGGTAAGAAAATCAGCCAGCTTTTCATGCCTGTGGAAGGTAAACCAAATTAAGACTCACAAATAGTTGGATCTTACAGGAATTTAAAATCATATCAAGTACTCATCATGCTAATGAAACCATCTAAGAGGGAGCTTTTCCTTCAAAATAATCCAAGAGAACTAATCTCTTCCTAGAAATCCTATATTTGGGTGTATTCAGGTTCTCGGGGCAAGCTAATCAGCCAACTGAGTAGCTAAAATTTCATCATGGAAGTTATCAAAAGACAATTGCATGTTTAGAGTTCATACCAACAAATATTCCCTATTCCATTATTTAAGCATCACATGGGAACAAAAGGAAAACAAACTAAAAGAAAAGAGTCTACTGATGGATGCAGTCAAACATAAATAATGACATATTTAAAGACGGATGGTGTGGGATGGAGAATGGAAGGTGTGATTCAAGGGGGGCAGGGGGATGCTTTAGCAAGTTCCACATATCAGTTATCTACTTAAGTTTAGTCTTTGCACAAAGTAGAATCGGAACTACAAAACAATAATACAGGGTGGGTATCTTCCTTCACACATACATACCTATTCGGCATCCCAACGAACTTGAACTGCAGATTCTGCATGATATTAACAATAGCGGTATAAGCCTCCCTAGGCAGCATTCCTTTCAAAGTCGTCATCACAAATTTACGGGCTATAGCTCCAACCTTGCCTTCAACCTGCAGGACAGATTTGGTTAGACAATATATACTTTTTCCAGATGTAAAGAAGGGGCTACTATAATTATAAAGTATAGTGGCGCACCGTTTCTGATTGGCACAGATGTTCATAGCCATATCCCGGTTGTAACTCTCCATGTGATGGTAGTGCACATATAACAACTTAGACTGGCGGTTGGCCAGTGAAATTGATTCCTCAATGTAGAACTCCTCCATGTCATCTTCATTAATGAATCTGATAAAAATTCATTGGGTTATAACAGAGAGAGAGAGAGAGCGAGAGAGGCTGTTAGTGGAGGGTGGATAAAACATCTGCATCGCCAAAAAAACGCAGAAAGTTTGTGCACAGCTCATCATCATTAATGGAAGACGAAACACCAAGCCATGATCTGAGAGATTCCAATAGGGACTACATACAAAGCAAAATGAATGAATCTACCCTAAAAAATATGTCTATACATCCATATATAGCCCATGTTGAAATCTCTAAAAAAACATTATTTAGAAACGGAGGGAGTAGAAACAGTTCTAAGTTAACCACCAAGGTCAATCACTCCAATAAATGCAATGGAAATGTATTTCATTGGTAAATGACAAGTTAAATTAAGATCAACAAAATACTATTACATCATGCGAGACAAAATAAACAATATGAACTGTTGGAAGGAGAATAAATCACAACTCAAGAGTGATCATCATATGTAGTACACGAAGTTCAACAAAAATGTCTTAGATTAATAAAAAACAACAGTTGCATTGATTTAGGATCAGATGCACGCTCAGTTAAGAACATCTCACTAAGGATAACAAAGACATGGTGTCATGCATGTGTACGTGAAGCCCTGCTAGATTAGAATACAGGATGCAAACGACTAGGGCATACAACTAGCAACACAAGAATAGTTAAAAAACGACCCCAAGGGTTCACATCAAAAACAGTTCAAACAGATAGCAATATTATCACAATGATTACTGCCACAAAGAAGAGTATAAGGTGGCCAATTGCCGTCAAATTTCAACAAAAGAACAGCCAAAACCTCTATAGAGACAAAGCAACATCAGCCTGTGCAAGAGACAACAGCTTGTTTCACCGGTTAATTAACATAAATTCCTGAGGCACTAAGGTGGCTACATGATCCAATGCTTTCACCGGACCTCAAAATGTCATTTCGTGGATCACTGCGAAAGACGGGTTCATTCGTAATGTTGATCATCCAACTGCAACCAACTTGGAAGTTCATCCGGCAGCAACCGATCAATGGTCATCTTCCTCCGCTTCCCTCGAGGCCAACCATCGCCATGACATATTTTGCACATCCATATTCGAGAGCTCAAACCCACCGTTCTTGTACAATTCCCGGACAGCCTTCACTGTAAAGCATCAACCATCAAACGTAGTTAGTACAATGAGCATAAATTGATTTCAATAAGGTACAAACAGAAGTACACCGGTACCTACTTTCCAGTCATAGCAGACTGATCAAGCAGCTCAGAGATCATCAGAGGCATGATCTCCTCTGAAAGAGACGCAACCATATGTTGGAGAACGTAGTAATTTCAAAAATTTTCCTACGATCACGCAAGATCATGGTGATGCTTAGCAACGAGATGAGAGTGTTGTCTACGTCCCCTCGTAGACCAGCAACGGAAGCGTTGACGCAACGTAGAGGAAGTAGTCGTACTCCTTCACGATCCAACCGATCCAAGTACCGACCGTACGGCACCTCCGAGTTCTGCACACGTTCAGCTCGAGGACGTCCCTCGAACTCCGATCCAGCCGAGGGTTGAGGAGAGTTTCGTCGGCCGACGACGGCGTGGTGGCGATGATGATGTTCCACCGGCGCAGGGCTTCGCCTAAGCTCCGCTCACGGTATTTTCGAGGTGTAATATGGTGGAAGGGGCACCGCACACGGCTAAGGAACGATCTCAATGATCAACTTGTGTGTCATGAGGTGCCCCTGCCCCTGTATATAAAGGAGGGAAGGGAGGGGCTGGCGGCCAAGGAGAGGAGGCGCACCAGGGTTTCCTACTCCTACTAGGAGTAGGATTCCCCCAATCCTAGTCCAACTAGGTTTCCCCAAGTGGGAAGGGAGAGAGAGGCGCCCCTTCTCCTAGTCCTAATAGGACTAGGGAAGGGGAAGGTGCGGCCAGCACTTGGGCCCCTTTCTCCTTTCCACTAAGGCCCATGTTGGCCCATTAGCATTCGGGGGTTCGGTAACCTCCCGGTACTTGGTAAAATTCCCAATTTCACCCGGAACATTTCCGATGTCCAAACATAGTCTTCCAATATATGAATCTTTATGTCTCGACCATTTCGAGACTCCTCGTCACGTCCGTGATCTCATCCGGACTCGAACAACCTTCGGTACAGAAACATCATAAAAACTCATAGTAACTGCCATCGAAGCGTTAAGCGTCACGGACCCTACGGGTTCGAGAACTATGTAGACATGACCGAGACACCTCTCCGGTCAATAACCAATAGCGGGACCTGGATGCCCATATTGGTTCCTACATATTCTACGAAGATCTTTATCGGTCAGACCGCATAACAACATACGTTGTTCCCTTTGTCATCGGTATGTTACTTGCCCGAGATTCGATCGTCGGTATCCAATACCTAGTTCAATCTCGTTACGGCAAGTCTCTTTACTCGCTTCGTAATACATCATCTCACAACTAACACATTAGTTGAAATGCTTGCAAGGCTTATGTGATGTGCATTACCGAGAGGGCCCAGAGATACCTCTCCGAGCAATCGGAGTGACAAATCCTAATCTCGAAATATGCCAACCCAACATGTACCTTCGGAGACACCTGTAATGTACCTTTATAATCACCCGATTACGTTGTAGGACGTTTGGTAGCACCCAAAGTGTTCCTCGTGCAAACGGGAGTTGCATAATCTCATAGTCATAGGAACATGTATAAGTCATGAAGAAAAGCACTAGCAACAAACTATACGATCAGGTGCTATGCTAATGGAATGGGTCATGTCAATCAGATCATTCAACCAATGATGTGATCCCGTTAATCAAATAACAACTCCTTGTTCATGGTCAGGAAACACAACCATCTTTGATTAACGAGCTAGTCAAGTAGAGGCATACTAGTGACACTCTGTAGGTTTATGTATTCACACATGTATTATGTTTCCTGTTAATACAATTCTAGCATGAATAATAAACATTTATCATGATATAAGGAAATAAATAATAACTTTATTATTGCCTCTAGGGCATATTTCCTTCAGTCTCCCACTTGCACTAGAGTCAATAATCTAGATTACACAAGAATGATTCTAACACCCATGGAGTCTTGGTGCTGATCATGTTTTGCTCGTGGAAGAGGCTTAGTCAACGGGTCTGCAACATTCAGATCCGTATGTATCTTGCATATCTCTATGTCTCCCACGGACCAAATCCGGATGGAGTTGAAGCGTCTTTTGATGTGCTTGGTTCTCTTGTGAAATCTGGATTCCTTTGCCAAGGCAATTGCACCAGTATTGTCACAAAAGATTTTCATTGGACCCGATACACTAGGTACAACACCTAGATCGGTTATGAACTCCTTCATCCAGACTCCTTCATTGGCTGCTTCAGAAGCTGCTATGTAATCAGCTTCACTTGTAGATAGCGCCACGTCGCTTTGTTTGGTACTGCACCAACTGACTGCTCCACAGTTTTATGTAAATACGTATCCGGTTTGCGATTTAGAATCGTCCGGATCAGTGTCAAAGCTATGCGTCGGCGTAACCGTTCTGACGAGTTCTTTGTCACCGCCATAAATGAGAAACATATCCTTAGTCCTTCTCAAGTACTTAAGGATGTTTTTGACCGCTGTCGATGATCCACTCTGGATTACTTTGGTACCGCACCGCCAAACTTACAAAGAAGGCACACATCAGGTCTGGTACACAGCATTGCATACATGATAGAGCCTATGGCTGAAGCATAGGGAACATCTTTCATTTTCTCTCTATCTTCTGCGGTGGTCGGGCATTGAGTCTTACTCAACTTCACACCTTGTAACACCGGCAAGAACCCTTTCTTTGCACGATCCATTTGAACTTTTTCAAAACTTTATCAAGGTATGTGTTTTGTGAAAGTCCTATTAAGCGTCTTGATCTATCTCTATAGATCTTAATGCCCAATATGTAAGCAGCTTCACCGAGGTCTTTCATTGAAAAACTCTTATTCAAGTATCCTTTTATGCTATCCAGAAATTCTATATCATTTCCGATCAGTAATATGTCATCCACATATAATATCGTAAATGCTACTGAGCTCCCACTCACTTTCTTGTAAATACAGGCTTCTCCAAAAGTGCATATAAAACCAAATGCTTTGATCACACTATCAAAGCGTTTATTCCAACTCCGAGAGGCTTGCACCAGTCCATAAATGGATCATTTGGAGCTTGCACACTTTGTTAGCTCCCTTTGGATCGACAAAACCTTCTGGTTGCATCATATACAACTCTTCTTCCGTAAATCCATTCAGGAATGCAGTTTTAACATCCATTTGCCAAATTTCATAATCATAAAATGCGGCAATTGCTAACATGATTCGGACGGACTTAAGCATCGCCACGGGTGAGAAGGTCTCATCGTAGTCAATCCCTTGAACTTGTCGAAAACCTTTTGCAACAAGTCGAGCTTTATAAACGATAACATTACCATCAGCGTCGGTCTTCTTCTTGAAGATCCATTTATTCTCAATTGCTTGCCGATCATCGGGCAAGTCAACCAAAGTCCACACTTTGTTCTCATACATGGATCCCATCTCAGATTTCATGGCCTCAAGCCATTTTGTGGAATCTGGGCTCACCATCGCTTCTTCATAGTTCGTAGGTTCATCATGTTCCAGTAACATGACTTCGAGAATAGGATTACCGTACCACTGCAGTGCGGATCTTGCTCTGGTTGATCTCTGAAGTTCTGAGAAACTTGATCTGAAGTTTCATGATCATCATCATTAGCTTCTTCCCTATTTGGTGTAGGTGTCACGTAAACTGTTTTACGTGATGTACTACTTCTCAATAAGGGAGTAGATACAGATTATCTCATCAAGTTCTACTTTCCTCCCACTCACTTCTTTCGAGAGAAACTCCTTCTCCAAAAAGTTTCCGAATTTAGCAACAAAAATCTTGCCTTCGGATCTGTGATAGAAGGTGTACCCAACAGTCTCCTTTGGGTATCCTATGAAGACACATTTCTCCGATTTGGGTTCGAGCTTATCAGGTTGAAGCTTTTTCACATAAGCATCGCAGCCCCAAACTTTCAGAAACTACAACTTTGGTTTCTTGCCAAACCACAGTTCATAAGGCGTCGTCTCAACGGATTTAGATGGTGCCCTATTTAAATTGAATGTAGCCGTCTCTAAAGCATAACCCCAAAGCGATAGCGGTAAATCAAGAAGAGACATCATAGATCGCACCATATCTAATAAAGTACGATTCTGACGTTCGGACACACCATTACGTTGTGGTGTTCGGTGGCGTAAGTTGAAAACTATTCCGCATTGTTTCAAATGTAGGCCAAACTCGTAACTCAAATATTCTCCTCCACGATCAGATCGTAGAAACTTTATTTTCTTGTTACGATGATTTTCCACTTCACTCTGAAATTCTTTGAACTTTTCAAATGTTTCAGACTTGTGTTTCATTAAGTAGATATACCCATATCTGCTCAAATCATCTGTGAAGGTGAGAAAATAACGATATCCGCCATACGAGCCTCAACATTCATTGGACCACATACATCGGTATGTATGATTTCCAATAAATCTGTTGCTCTCTCCATAGTTCCGGAGAACGGTGTTTTAGTCATCTTGCCCATAAGGCACGGTTCGCAAGTGCCAAGTGATTCATAATCAAGTGACTCCAAAAGTCCATCAGTATGGAGTTTCTTCATGCGCTTTACACCGATATGACCTAAACGGCAGTGCCACAAATAAGTTGCACCATCATTATCAACTCTGCATCTTTTGGTTTCAACATTATGAATATGTGTATCACTACTATCAAGATTAAGTAAAACAAACCATTCTTCAATGGTGCATGACCATAAAAGATATTATTCATATAAATAGAACAACCATTATTCTACGATTTAAATGAATAACCGTCTCGCATCAAACAAGATCCAGATATAATGTTCATGCTCAACGCTGGTACTAAATAACAATTATTTAGGTCTAATACTAATCCCGAAGGTAGATGTAGAGGTAGCGTGCCGATTGCGATCACATCGACTTTGGAACCATTTCCACGCAGCGCGCCGTCACCTCGTCCTTAGCCAATCTTCGCTTAATCCGTAGCCCTGTTTCGAGTTGCAAATATTAGCAGTAACCGAGTATCAAATACCAGTGCTCTGCGAGTATTAGTAAGGTACACATCAATAACATGTATATCATATATACCTTTGTTAACCTTGCCATCCTTCTTATCCGCCAAATACTTGGGGCAGTTCCGCTTCCGATGACCAGCCTGCTTGCAATAGAAGCACTCGATTTCGAGCTTAGGACCAGACTTGGGTTTCTTCTCTTGATTAGCAACTTGCTTGCCGTTCTTTTGAAGTTTCCTTTTCTTTCCTTTGCCCTTTTCTTGAAACTAGTGGTTTTGTTAACCATCAACACTTGATGCTCCTTTTTGATTTCTACCTCCATGACTTTCAAAGATCGCGAAGAGCTCGGGCATTGTTTTGGTCATCCCTTGCATATTATAGTTCATCACGAAGCTCTTGTAGCTTGGTGGCGATGATTGGAGAATTACATCAATGACGCAATCATCCGGAAGATTAACTCCCGGTTGAATCAAGTGATTGTTATATCCGGACATTACGAGTATATGCTTCTTGTGAACCGTTCTCCTCCATCTTACAGCTATAGAACTTATTGGAGACTTCATATCTCTCAATCCGGGCATTCGCTTGGAATATTAACTTCAACTCTGGAACATCTCATATGCTCCATGGTGTTCAAAACGACGTTGAAGTCCCGGTTCTAAGCCGTAAAGCATGGCACACTGAACTATAGAGTAGTCATCGGCTTTGCTTTGCCAGACGTTCACAACTTCCGGGCGCAGCCCTTGCACCAGGCCTGGCACCTAACGGTGCTTCCGGGACGTAATTCTTCCGTGCAGCAATAAGGATAATCCTCAAATTACGGACCCAGTCCGTGTAATTGCTGCCATCATCTTTCAACTTTGCTTTCTCAAGGCAGCATTAAAATTCAACGGAACAACAAAGACGAGCCATCTATCTACACATCATAGACAAGCAAGATACTATCAGGTACTAAGTTCATGATAAATTTAAGTTCAATTAATCATATTACTTAAGAACTCCCACTTAGAAAAATATCCTCCAATTCTCTAAGTGATTGCGTGATCCATATCAACTACACCATGACCGATCATCACGTGTGATGGAGTAGTTTCAATGGTGAACATCAATATGTTGATCATATCTACTATATGATTCACGCTCGACCTTTCGGTCTCTGTGTTCCGAGGTCATATCTTATATGCATAGCTCGTCAAGTATAACCTGAGTATTCTGCGTGTGCAACTGTTTTGCACCCGTTGTATTTGAACGTAGAGCCTATCACACCCGATCATCACGTGGTGTCTCAAAGACGAAGAACTTTCATAGCGGTGCATACTTAGGGAGAACACTTCTTGATAATTTAGTAAGGGATCATCTTATAATGCTACCGTCAATCAAAGCAAGATAAGATGCATAAAGGATTAACATCACATGCAATCAATATAAGTGATATGATATGGCCATCATCATCTTGTGCTTGTGATCTCCATCTCCGAAGCACCGTCATGATCACCATCGTCACCGGCGCGACACCTTGATCTCCATCGTAGCATCGTTGTCGTCTCGCCAAACTTATGCTTCTCGACTATCGCTACCGCTTAGTGATAAAGTAAAGCATTACAGGCGATTGCATTGCATACAATAAAGCGACAACCATATGGCTCCTGCCGATTGCCGATAACCGGTTACAAAAACATGATCATCTCATACAATAAAATTCAGCATCATGTCTAGACCATATCACATCACAACATGCCCTGCAAAAACAAGTTAGGCGTCCTCTACTTTGTTGTTGCAAATTTTACGTGGCTGCTACGGGCTTAAGCAAGAACCAATCTCACCTACGCATCAAAACCACAACGATACTTCGTCAAATAGACTCCGTTTAACCTTCTCAAGGACCGGGCGTAGCCACACTCAGTTCAACTAAAGTTGGAGAGACAGTCTTCCACAAGCCATCTATGTGCAAAGCACGTCGAGGGAACCGGTCTCGCGTAAAATGCACGCGTAAGGTTGGTCTGGATCGTCATCCAACAATACCGCTGAACCAAAGTATGACATCTGGTAGGCAGTATGACTTGTATCGTCCACAACTCACTTGTGTTCTACTCGTGCATATCATCAAACCATAAAAACCTAGGCTCGGATGCCCTTTGTTGGAGAACGTAGTAATTTCAAAAATTTCCTACGATCACGCAAGATCATGGTGATGCTTAGCAACGAGATGAGAGTGTTGTCTACGTGCCCTCGTAGACCAACAGCGGAAGCGTTGACGCAGCGTAGAGGAAGTAGTCGTACTCCTTCACGATCCAACCGATCCAAGTACCGAGCGTCACGGCACCTCCGAGTTCTGCACACGTTCAGCTCGATGGCGTCCCTCGAACTCCGATCCAGCCGAGTGTTGAGGGGAGAGTTTAAATCGGCCGCGACGGCGTGGTGGCGATGATGATGTTCCACCGGCGCGAGGCTTCGCCTAAGCTCCGCCACGGTATTTTCGAGGTGTAATATGGTGGAAGGGGCACCGCACACGGCTAAGGAACGATCTCAATGATCAACTTGTGTGTCATGAGGTGCCCCTGCCTTTGTATATAAAGGAGGGAAGGGAGGGGCTGGCCGGCCAAGGAGAGGAGGCGCACCAGGGTTTCCTACTCCTACTAGGAGTAGGATTCCCCCAATCCTAGTCCAACTAGGTTTCCCAAGTGGGAAGGGAGAGAGAGAGGCGCCCCTTCTCCTAGTCCTAATAGGACTAGGGAAGGGGGAAGGTGCGACCAGCACTTGGGCCCCTTTTCTCCTTTCCACTAAGGCCCATGTTGGCCCATTAGCATTCCGGGGTTCGGTAACCTCCGGTACTTTCTGGTAAAATTCCCAATTTCACCGGAACATTTCCGATGTCCAAACATAGTCTTCCAATATATGAATCTTTATGTCTCGACCATTTCGAGACTCCTCGTCACGTCCGTGATCTCATCCGGGACTCGAACAACCTTGGTACAGAAACATCATAAAAACTCATAGTAACACATCGCCGAAGCGTTAAGCGTGCGGACCCTACGGGTTCGAGAACTATGTAGACATGACCGAGACACCTCTCCGGTCAATAACCAATAGCGGGACCTGGATGCCCATATTGGTTCCTACATATTCTACGAAGATCTTTATCGGTCAGACCGCATAACAACATACGTTGTTCCCTTTGTCATCGGTATGTTACTTGCCCGAGATTCGATCGTCGGTATCCAATACCTAGTTCAATCTCGTTGCGGCAAGTCTCTTTACTCGCTTCGTAATACATCATCTCACAACTAACACATTAGTTGAAATGCTTGCAAGGCTTATGTGATGTGCATTACCGAGAGGGCCCAGAGATACCTCTCCGACAATCGGAGTGACAAATCCTAATCTCGAAATATGCCAACCCAACATGTACCTTCGGAGACACCTGTAATGTACCTTTATAATCACCCGATTACGTTGTGGACGTTTGGTAGCACCAAAGTGTTCCTCGTGCAAACGGGAGTTGCATAATCTCATAGTCATAGGAACATGTATAAGTCATGAAGAAAAGCACTAGCAACAAACTATACGATCGGGTGCTATGCTAATGGAATGGGTCATGTCAATCAGATCATTCAACCAATGATGTGATCCCGTTAATCAAATAACAACCCTTGTTCATAGTCGAGGAAACACAACCATCTTTGATTCTTGAGCCAATCGAAATAGAGGCATACTGGTAGCGCCACAGCAGGTTTTATGTATTCACACATGTATGTACCCTTTCACATTAATACAATTCTAGCATGAATAATAAACATTTATCATGATATAAGGAAATAAATAACTTTATTATTATTGCCTCTAGGGCATATTTCCTTCACCATAAGCTCCATGATACTCCGAATGTCCGACTTGTTTCTTGACTATTCTTTGTCCCCACTTCCCAGATTACCTCCACCCTCCAATACCGAACCCCATCATTCTCTGCGGCGTTTTGTAGTCTTTATCCTCCTTTGAATAAAATGCAGGCATTGGACAATTAGATGCACAATAGGTGTCCAATATAGGATAGCAAGTCATCTCACATTAACATTCCTGATACCCATCGGCGGTGGCGTGAAGGCAGCTTTGTTCTCTCAAATCCGGCGATGCCATCTGGGCGGTATTACGACTGGCAGCTCTCCATCTTTATCGGCATTTACAGTGCACCGCGCGTACGGTAATCAGAACCTCTGAGAGAATATCTATCGAGTTGGCTATCGCATACGCCCATCTTTGGCTCAGAGATTATTAACCTTTGGAGGGACCTGCTTGTACCTTCGCGCCCGGTCATAGATATCGTCATACCCGCGCTTACTGGTACGCATAGAAATCGCGGCCGCGCACCGAGAGGCTGTAATTATTTGCATGGTCGCGAAACTTATCTATCTGTTGATCACGAGAGGCAAAGGCAGGGAATGTCGCCATTTGTGTTCATCAAGCTCTTCTAAGCTGGACAAAAAATACAGGTGGTGACCATTACGGATTGTTGTCAAGTAAGAACTCCGCAGGCGAAAGTCATTGTAACCAACCAGCAACCTCTATTGAGATGTTGAGGGGGATGGCACAAAAGCGGTAGATGGCAGTTTTAGTGATCTTGAAAAACTTGCCATTGTAAGCTTCAATCTCGATTACTTGCAAAGTAGCCCATTCCATGAAACGCCCTTGCTTGTGATTATGTATGATGTCTTGCCAAAATGCATGAACCATCGAAAATCCATCAACTGACTGGGCTAAGGAACCTGTTTTCATATGCATACCCAGCACACTAATGTCGGAGTAAGAAAAAATCAGCCAGCTTTTTCATGCTGTGAGTAAAAGCGAAATTAAGACTCACAAATAGTTGGATCTTACAGAATTTAAATCATATCAAGTACTCATCATGCTAATGGGAAGCTATCGCCAGAGAGCTTTTTCCTTTAAAATAATCCAGAAAGAATAATCTCTTCTAGAAATCTATATTTGGGTGTATTAGGGTTCTCGAGAATAGCTAATCAGCCAAGCCAGGTAGCTAAAATTTCATCATGGAAGTTATCAAAGACAATTTGCATGTTTAGAGTTCATGCAACAAATATTCCCTATTCCATTATTTAGCATCACATGGAACAAAAAGGAAAACAAACTAAAAAGAAAGAGTCTCTTGATGGATGCGATCAGAAACATAAATAATGACTTATGTTAAAACGGATGGTGTGAGATGGAGAATGGAAGGTGTAATATTGATTCAAAGAAATGGGGGGATACTTTAGCAAGTTCCCTATGTCAGTTATCTACTTAAGTTCGTCTTTTGCACAAAGTAAATGAACTACAAGCAATAATACAGAATTGGGTATCTTCCTTCACGCCCATACCTATTGACATCTATATAGACTGAACTGCAGTTACATGATGTAACAATGGCGTGCTCAAAGCATAAAGCTTGTTCCTTTCAAAGTAGATAATACACAAATTTCACAGACTATAGCTTCAACCTTGCTCAACCTCGGGACAAATTTGGTTAGACAATATATACTTTTCTAGATGTAAGAAGGGGCTACTATAATTATAAAAGTATAGTGGCGCACCCGTTCGATTAGCCGCAGTCATTTCATATACATATCCGGTTGTAACTCTCCATGTGATATTAGTGCACATATAACAACAGGCTGGCGGTTGGCAGTGAAATTGATTCCTCAATGTAGAACTCCTCCATGTCATCTTCATTAATAGATCTGATAAAAATTCATTGGGTGGAGAGAAATTTGTGTTAGTGGAGGTGGATGAAACATTCCGTGCAGCGATGTTACCTTAATGAATTTTTGCTCCAGATTCATTAAATATGTGAGTTCAAGTGGTTTCTGGGAAGAAAAAAAAAAAAAAAAAAAAAAAAAAAAAAAAAAAAAAAAAAAAGAAAAAAAAAAAAAAAAAAAAAAAAAAAAAAAAAAAAAAAAAAAAAAAAAAAAAAAAAAAAAAAAAAAAAAAAAAAAAAAAAAAAAAAAAAAAAAAAAAAAATAAAAAAAAAAAAAAAAAAAAAAAAAAAAAAAAAAAAAAAAAAAAAAAAAAAAAAAAAAAAAAAAAAAAAAAAAAAAAAAAAAAAAATAAAAAAAAAAAAAAAAAAAAAAAAAAAAAAAAAAAAAAAAAAAAAAAAAAAAAAAAAAAAAAAAAAAAAAAAAAAAAAAAAAAAAAAAAAAAAAAAAAAAAAAAAAAAAAAAAAAAAAAAAAAAAAAAAAAAAAAAAAAAAAAAAAAAAAAAAAAAAAAAAAAAAAAAAAAAAAAAAAAAAAAAAAAAAAAAAAAAAAAAAAAAAAAAAAAAAAAAAAAAAAAAAAAAAAAAAAAAAAAAAAAAAAAAAAAGAAAAAAAAAAAAAAAAAAAAAAAAAAAAAAAAAAAAAAAAAAAAAAAAAAAAAAAAAAAAAAAAAAAAAAAAAAAAAAAAAAAAAAAAAAAAAAACACAATAAATAAAAAAAAAATAAAAAAATTATAATAAAAAAAAAAAAAAAAAAAAAATAAAAAAAAAATAAAAAAAAAAAAAAAAAAAAAAAAATAAAAAAAAAAAAAAAAAAACAAAAAAAAAAAAAAAAAAAAAAAAAAAAAAAAAAAAAAAAAAAAAAAAAAAAAAAAAAAAACAAAAAAAAAAAAAAAAAAAAAAAAAAAAAAAAAAAAAAAAAAAAAAAAAAAAAAAAAAAAAAAAACAAAAAAAAAAAAAAAAAAAAAAAAAAAAAAAAAAAAAAAAAAAAAAAAAAAAAAAAAAAAAAAAAAAAAAAAAAAAAAAAAAAAAAAAAAAAAAAAAAAAAAAAAAAAAAAAAAAAAAAAAAAAAAAAAGGAAGGTGGAAGGAGATCATGCCTCTGATGATCTCGAGCTTTCTTGATCGGTCTGCTATGTTGGAAAGTAGGTGCGGAATATGCTCTGTTTGTACCTTATTGAAATCAATTTATATACTGTTGTACTAACTTCGTTTGATGGTTTGATGCTTTCGAGAAATTTGAAAGTATGCAGGAATTAATAATATGCAAAACGATTAGGTTTGAGCTCTCGAATATGGATGTGCAAAATATCTTTGGCGATGGTTGGCCTCATTAGAGAGCGAGAGGAAGATGACCATTGATCGGTTCTTCTTGGATGAACTTCCAAGTTGGTTGCATGTTGGATGATCAACATTACGAATGAACCCGTCTTTCGCAGCAGTCCACGAAATGACATTTTGAGGTCGGTGAAAGCATTGGATCATGTAGCCACATTAGTGCCTGTAGGAATTTATGTTAATTAACCGGTGAAACAAGCTGTTGTCTCTTGCACAGGCTGATGTTGCTTTGTCTCTATAGAGGTTTTGGCTGTTCTTTTGTTGGGTTGTGGTGGCCACCTTATACTCTTCTTTGTAGGCAGTAATGATTGTGATAATATTGCTATCTGTTTGAACTGTTTTTGATGTGAACCCTTGGGGTCGTTTTTTAACTATTCTTGTGTTGCTAGTTGTATGCCCTAGTCGTTTGCATCCTGTATTCTAATCTAGCAGGGCTTCAAGTACACATGCATGACACCATGTCTTTGTTATCCTTAGTGAGATGTTCTTAATCGAGCGTGCATCTGATCCTAAAACAATGCAACTGTTGTTTTTTATTAATCTAAGACATTTTGTTGAACTTGGTGTACTACATATGATGATCACTCTTGAGTTGTGATTTATTCTCCTTCCAACAGTTCATATTGTTTATTTTGTCTCATGATGTAATAGTATTTTGTTGATCTTAATTTAACTTGTCATTTACCAACGAAATACATTTCCATTGCATTTATTGGAGTGATTGACCTTGGTGGTTAACTTAGAACTGTTTGTACTCCCTCCGTTTCTAAATAACGTTTTTTTTAGAGATTTCAACATGGGCTATATATGGATGTATAGACATATTTTTTAGGGTAGATTCATTCATTTTGCTTTGTATGTAGTCCCTATTGGAATCTCTTAGATCATGGCTTGGTGTTTCGTCTTCCATTAATGATGATGAGCTGTGCACAAACTTTCTGCGGTTTTTTGGCCGGTACGAATGTTTTATCCACCCTCCACTAACAGCCTCTCTCGCTCTCTCTCTCTCTCTCTCTCTCTGTTATAACCCAATGAATTTTTATCAGATTCATTAATGAAGATGACATGGAGGAGTTCTACATTGAGGAATCAATTTCACCGCCAACCGCTTGATCTAAGTTGTTATATGTGCACTACCATCACATGGAGAGTTACAACCGGGATATGGCTATGAACATCTGTGCCAATCGAGAAGCAGTGCGCCACTATACTTTATAATTATAGTAGCCCCTTCTTTACATCTGGAAAAAGTATATATTGTCTAACCAAATCTGTCCTGCAGGTTGAAGGCGAGGTTGGAAGCTATAGCCCGTAAATTTGTGATGACGACTTTGAAAGGAATGCTGCCTAGGGAGGCTTATACCGCTATTGTTAATATCATGCAGAATCTGCAGTTCAAGTTCGTTGGGATGCCGAATAGGTATGTATGTGTGAAGGAAGATACCCACCCTGTATTATTATTTTGTAGTTCCGATTCTACTTTGTGCAAAGACTAAACTTAAGTAGATAACTGATATGTGGAACTTGCTAAAGCATCCCCTGCCCCTTTGAATCACACCTTCCATTCTCCATCCCACACCATCCGTCTTTAAATATGTCATTATTTATGTTTGATTGCATCCATCAAGAGACTCTTTTCTTTTAGTTTGTTTTCCTTTTTGTTCCCATGTGATGCTTAAATAATGGAATAGGGAATATTTGTTGGTATGAACTCTAAACATGCAATTTTCTTTTGATAACTTCCATGATGAAATTTTAGCTACTCAGTTGGCTGATTAGCTTGCCCGAGAACCCGAATACACCCAAATATAGGATTTCGTGAAGAGATTAGTTCTCTTGGATTATTTTGAAGGAAAAGCTCCCTCTTAGATGGTTTCATTAGCATGATGAGTACTTGATATGATTTTAAATTCCTGTAAGATCCAACTATTTGTGAGTCTTAATTTCAGTTTACCTTCACAGGCATGAAAAGCTGGCTGATTTTCTTACCCGGACAATAGTGTGCTGGTATGCATATGAAAAAATGAGGTTCCTTAGCCCAAATGCTGATGGATTTTTGATGGTTCATGGCATTTTGGCAGACATCATACATAATCACAAGCAAGGGCGTTCATGGAATGGCCACTTTGCAAGTACTGACATTGAAGTTTACAATGGCAAGTTTTTCAAGATCACTAAAACTGCCATCTACCGCTTTGTGCCATCCCTAACATCTCAATAGAGGTTGCTTTGGTTGGTTCTTGAAATGACTTTCGTGCTGTGAGTTCTTACTTGACAAGTTCAACCAGAATGGCCGCCTACCTGTATTTTTGTCCAGCTTAGAAGAGCTTTGATGAACACAACAGATAAGACATTCCTTCAAGCCTTTGCCTCAGTGCGTATGATAAGTTTACGCACCATGCAGCAATTAAGCGACCTACAGTGCGTGCCGTATTTCTATGCGGTGTTCAGCAAGCGTGCAGGTATGCGACATCTATGACCTGGCGCAAGGTACAAGCAGGTCCTCCAAAGGTTAACAATCCCTGGTTTGACATGGCGGATCACGATAGCCAACTCGGGATAGATATTCTCTCGAGAGGTTCTTGATTACGAAGCGGCGGGCATCCGTAAATCTTGATAAAGATGGAGAGCGTCGGTCGAATACCTCGCCCGGATGGCACGTTTTGGATTTGAGAGAACAAAGCTGCCTTCAAGCGCTACCTGGCGATGGGTCTGTGAATGTTACTGCAGATGACTTGCTATCCTATATTGACACCGGCGGGCATCTAATTGTCCACGGCCCGGACTATTCAAAGGAGGATAAAGACTACAAAACGCGGCAGAGAATGATGGGGTTCGGTATTGGAGGGTGGAGGGTAACCATGGGACAGCAATAGGCCGAGAAAAGCAAAGCTGGACACATTCGAGGTCATGGAGCTTATGGTTGCGTCTCTTTCAGAGGAGATCATGCCTCGATGATCTCTCGAGCTGCTTGATCGATCTGCTATGGTGGAAAGTAGGTACCGGTGTACTTACATTTGTACCTTATTGAAATCAATTTATGCTCTGTTGTACTAACTACGTTTGATGGTTGATGCTTTACTGGCTGAAGGCTGTGCAGGGAATTGTACAAGAACGGTGGGTTTGAGCTCTCGAATATGGATGTGCAAAATATCTTTGGCGATGGTTGGCCTCGGTAGGGAAGCGAGAGGAAGATGACCATTGATCGGTTCTTCTTTGGATGAACTTCCAAGTTGGTTGCACAGTTGGATGATCAACATTCTGAATGAACCCGTCTTTCGCAGCAGTCCACGAAATGACATTTTGAGGTCCAGTGAAAGCATTGGATCATGTAGCCACCTTAGTGCCTGTAGGAATTTATGTTAATTAACTGGTGAAACAAGCTGTTGTCTCTTGCAGGCTGATGTTCTTTGTCTCTATAGAGGTTTTGGCTGTTCTTTTGTTGGGCTGACAGTGGCCACCTTATACTCTTCTTTGTAGGCAGTAATGATTGTGATAATATTGCTATCTGTTTGAACTGTTTTTGATGTGAACCCTTGGGGTCGTTTTTTAACTATTCTTGTGTTGCTAGTTGTATGCCCTAGTCGTTTGCATCCTGTATTCTAATCTAGCAGGGCTTCAAGTACACATGCATGACACCATGTCTTTGTTATCCTTAGTGAGATGTTCTTAACTGGCGTGCATCTGATCCTAAAACAATGCAACTGTTGTTTTTATTAATCTAAGACATTTTTGTTGAACTTAGGTACTACATATGATGATCACTCTTGAGTTGTGATTTATTCTCCTTCCAACAGTTCATATTGTTTATTTTGTCTCGCAGTGTAATAGTATTTTGTTGATCTTAATTTAACTTGTCATTTACCAACGAAATACATTTCCATTGCATTTATTGGAGTGATTGACCTTGGTGGTTAACTTAGAACTGTTTGTACTCCCTCCGTTTCTAAATAACGTTTTTTTTAGAGATTTCAACATGGGCTATATATGGATGTATAGACATATTTTTTAGGGTAGATTCATTCATTTTGCTTTCTATGTAGTCCCTATTGGAATCTCTAAACGGACATGTATTTAGGAATTGAGGGAGTATGACTTTATGCTTTGTGTGACCATTTATTGGCTGTGAATTTTCTTAGTTGGTATTTGTGGCTTAAAGGAAAGAGCGTGTGTTTGATAAGGGCAATGTGCATCCGGAGGAAAAGAATTAAGACATGAATTCGGAAAGAGGATCATCTCTGTTCAAAATTCAGATATCAGTTTCAGAGTTTTTGAAGCTGCCCATATTGTAACTTCTACTCCCTCCGTTCGGAATTACTCGTCTCGGAAATGGATGTATCTAGAACTAAAATACATCTAGATACATTCATTTTCGAGACAAGTAATTCCGAATGGAGGGAGTATATGTGTTCATTAGTCTCCACACTAAGTACAGCATCATGATAGCACTCAGCTAAAAATATACACAATACACCGTCTGGGGCAAAAAACGTTGCTCCAACAGACGGTCCATATGCAAAAAAAAATTGAACCGCGGCCTCCTCGTGATGTAAAATACTACACCTCACGGTGCAAATTTGCATCACGAGGTGCATCCGGTCCAAAACCAGCTGCCGCTCGCGAACGCCCAACCGCCACTTCATTTCCTTTCCCGCCCGCGCCCGTCCGCCCGCCCGAAGACTAGCCGACCGGAATCTGCCGCCGTAGCCGCCCAAAACCTCGCCGTCGGCGCCGCCACCACCCCACATCCCCGCCGTCGCCCCCGTTGCCTCCCTCGCCGGTAGCCAGCTCGCAGCCGCCCGGACGCCACCGAATCGGGAGGCAGCCGAGGCGGGATTCGGCGCCTCCGGCGGTCCGGCTGCCGCGGTAGGCCTCCGCCGGGTTTAAGGCTGTCGCCGACCTCCTCCCCGTCGTCCGTGAGCTTGTCCACGGCCGTTGTGCCGGCCGCACGACCGCCGCACCAAGCCCTTCGCCCGGCTGCCGAACTATTCTTCGCCGCCCGCCAAGCTCCTCTTGGCCGACCTCCAAGCTCATTTCTTATCACCGCCGTCGCCGGAGCTGACCGCAGCAGCCAATCCAACCGGCCGCCATCGTCTTCCACATGCGCACAAGGTGTTCGACGGAATTCCCCAAGGCATCTCCAACGGGTTTTGGACCATGAATTTGGACCATCTATTGGAGTTGCTCTTTTGGACCATGAATTTGGACCATCCGTTGGAGTTGGCCTTTTTTCTTAGCTCCAAAACGCATTTTTTGACGGTCCAAATTTTGCATCTCCGGTTTTGGACCGTCAAAATTTGAAATGCTCTTAAGAGCCATCTATATGTTTTAGATCTTACATATAAACCTACATGCGCATCGCCGGAAATCCCAAAATAAATTCTATATGTTTTAGATCTTACATATAAACCTACATGCGCATCGCCGGAAATCCTAAAATAAATTCAGAAATAAAAGCGAGCACCAGGATTTGAACCCTGATGGGCTGGGGATATCACAGTCCCTCTAACCATCCAATCACAGGTTGGTTCACTATTTTATCATGAATCTATTGCTACTAATTCGATGGCAGAAATGTTGGTTTACTATTATATAAATACGGTCAAACATAAAAGACTTTGACTTTCCAACAAAGTAGTACTAGTATAGAATCAAGATTAATTAAACTTAAACATAATTAGTTTAATTTCCTAACAATCACCAAATTATTTCCACGGTGGAACAAATCTTATGGTCCAAAAACGATCATTTTAGCAAAAAAAAATGCAACAAATCTTATAACCTTCCAAAACCGGTTTGCTTGGTCTCGAAGCCAAGGATGCTATTGATGATCTCTATATCCCAACAAACACGCCCGGAAGCACGCACATAGTTAATTACATCACTGGTGTTAAAACTTGGCAAGAAAATTCAGTTTAGTACAAAAACTTGCGGCATACATTGAACTAGTGCTATAACTTGGCTTCGCCGTGCATATACGGTGCAAATCACGTTTTTGTACGAACATTGCTCTGACTAGGCATGTCAACATGGCATGGGCCCGCTGTCAGTCACAGAACAAGGGAAAAACCTTCAGAAAATTTTCTTCTCACGGAAAAGACCCCGTGACTCATAAATAATAGAAAAAATTGTGCACAGTTGAGGTTCGAATAATTGACCTGCAGTACATCGGTGCGTGCGGCAAACCACGTGCTCCAGGATAGGTTACCATCCTATATAGATACATATTTCATAGTTTTAAAGCTTAAGATTTGCACTGATTTTGTTAGAAATGTACAGAGTATATATAAATTATAATCGTGTATAAAAAACAGTATACATATGATTATAATAAATTGCATTATAACAATAATCATGTGTTAATTTACACATAATATCCATATAATTAAAATATAAATTACAAACTATTCATGCAATAATGTGCATATATAGTAAAAATATATATTCAATAAATCCTTATGTAAGTTTAAATATTTTCACAGTATTAACAAAATATTAATACATTATATAAAGTATTCATGCTTTAAAAAGTTTCTATTTTTATGTATATTTTAGTAAATAATTATATAGTTTAAAAAGGTTCGTAGTTTGAACATACTATTCATGTAGTATATAAAAGAGTTCATGCTTTAAGAAACATATATATTATATAATGTAAAAATAGTTGACTGGGATTCAAACAAGGACATGTAGTAATCAGGTGCACGTGGGCACCACCCCACCCAGCATCGTTATTTTTTTCTAGAAATTTATAAAATATGTGTAAATTGTAATCTTATGTTATAAATAATACATAATATTACATTATAAAATAGTCATGTATTACCTTCTTTCGAAAAAGTTTGTCCCTCAAATAGATGTATGTAGCACCAATTTGGTGCAAGATACATTTATTTGAGGGACAAACTTTTTCGGATGGAGGGAGTATTTCCTAAAAATATCAAAGTAATTTCATATTTTGTATATATTTAAATAAATTATAATTTATAAAAGTGTTCATTTGATTTTGAAATTTAATTTAATAAGAACACATGATTACAATTTATAGATACTTTATAAAACTTCTAAAAAATAACAGTGCAAAATGGGCCTTAGGAACTTGAGTCTGCTAAATACTTTCAGGATATATAGCTGACGTATATAACAACTTTAAACAAACAAGTTTGCCTGCTGCGTAGACCAACCCGCTCTATATCGAATCGCAGTCGGTCAGATTTTTGCACATTATTCGTAGACCAACCCGCTCCAGGGTCTCCTGCGAGAAAAAAGAATTCCAAGACCCATGCGAGGACTTCTTGTGAGAAAAAAAAATTCCAAGACCCATGCGAGGACTTTTTGTGAGAAAAAAAATTCCTAAGGTTTTCCGGCAAAAAACAGGCCACAAGCACTGCCTCTCTCGTTTGGTGGCTGACACGGCCCCATGCCATGATGGCACGTCTAGTCAGCACATTGTTCGTATACAAACACGTTTTACCAGTATACGCATCGTACAAAGCCCAAGTTATAACACCAGTTCAATGTATGCCGTAACTTTTAGCACTAAACTGATTTTTCACGCCAAGTTTTAGCACCGGTGGTGTAATTGACTCTTAATTAATCATGATTCGGTGCTATATTAAATCAGACCCCACAGCTATAGTAGATCCATTGCTACGCACGAACAAAATTATAGTACGTTTCATCGGAGAAGAAGGCGAATCCAAGAGCTTAGGATGATTAATCCCATGGAGACGAGGTGCGCCGTCTGTCATGGCGACATGGGCCGCGGCCACGCCACCTTCACGGCCGAGTGCTCCCACAGCTTCCACCTCCGCTGCGTCCACCACCAGACCGCCTGCCCGCTCTGCTTCACGCCGTGGCGCGACGTGCCGGGCGTGGCGCCCGCCCGGGACCTGCTCTTCCGCGACGACGAGCCGCTCGAGCCGTAGCCCGCAGCTGCCGCCACGGAGACGACGACTGCCGGCGGCGGAGTGATGTCCATCACGACGCACTGCGAATACCCTGCCATCGCCAAGGACGCCAGCCGCGACGGCTTCGCGGTGCTCGTGCACGCCAAGGCTCCCGCGCTGGCTCCGGCCGCGGCGAAGGCGGCGCGCGCGCCCCTTGATCTCGTGATGGTGCTCGACGTCAGCGGGAGCATGGGCGGCCGCAAGCTGGCGCTGCTTAAGCAGGCCGTGGGCTTCGTCGTCGACAAGCTCGGCCCCCACGACCGCCTCAGCCTCGTGTCCTTCTCGTGCGACGCCCGCCGCCTCACCCGCCTCACGCGCATGTCCGACGCCGGGCGGGCCTCGACCGAGCGCACCGTGGAGTCCCTGGCCGCGGGTGGCGGGACCAACATCAAGGAGGGGCCTTCGCGAGGCGGCCAAGGTGATCGACGGCCGCCTCTACAGGAACGCCGTCACCGGCGTCATCCTGCTCTCCGACGACCAAGACAACTACACGCTGTCTTCAAGGTTTTACAATCAAGACGTGGCCACCGACTACATGTCATTTTTTACAATAAAATGACATGTAATAAAATACAAAACATAATAGAATGTTTGAGATGAGATCAATATGCTGTCCCATTGGTTGCTTGATTTCCTCCATGCCTCTTCAAGTCTTGAATGACCATCCAGGTCCTGAACTCATCATGGTGAATTTGTTTGCCTATTCCATTCCGGGCAGATGCCATGTCGTGTTCCCAGCAATAGCAATAACATAAACAACAAATTGCAAGCAGTAGCAAACAGTACATGAGCAAGCAATAGAAAGTAGTAGCACAGCATCAGCAATCAATTGCAATATGCAAGAAGCCAGCCAAGCATCGTTGGTCCGGTTTGTAACACGAACAGGGAGCCAAGAACTATTGAAGAAATAAAACACGAATGGATAGACAACTAGAGAGCAGTAGAGTTTGCCGGATCTATTTTACCTCGCTCTTGCCGGCAAGTGGCAACGGCGACGGTGCCGGAGAAGATTCTAGTCAACCGAGGCGGCGGCGTGGCGCCTAGGCATGGCAGCGAGGCAATTCCAGGCGCCGGCGGCAAACTACTCCAGTCTGCGATGACGGCCGGCGGGGAGGCGAGTCCAGCGGTGGCTTGCTCGTGCAAGCGCCTAGTGTGCGAACAAACGAAGAGAGAGAACTTTTTTTAGACAACCTCGCGAAGTCTTTATTAATTCGTCACAATGTTTACAGAGACGGATGGAAGATCTTTCGGGTGTCCCAACCACACATGGTGACCCACACCGAGAGATAAAGCAAACTTCGCTACGTTGTGAGCTTCGACATTCGAGCTCCTAAGTTCATGACTAAACTTATAAAAATCAAAATCTAAAAAATGACTCATGATCTCATGTAGGATAGCTCCATAAGCTGATGAGTTCTTTCTCTTCAGGTCCTTCTACTGGGTGGCCGTGTCCCCGCGTATCGTGGACGTTGAACAGGAAGTATCGGCATTTTTTCTTTTGTTTTTAAATCGAAAACAACGACACGTCCAGGATACAGGTATCGCCGCCGTATCATGTGTATCGCCGTATCGGCGACGATCGGTACGCCGATACACAAGTTTCTGCCGTATCGGTGCTTCATAGCTCGTGCCACCTTCCCTGATCCGCACGGGCGACGGGTCCTCGCCGCCGATCCACACGTTCGGCTTTGGGACCGACCACGACTCGGCGGCCATGCACACCATCGCGGAGGCCACCGGCGGCACATTCGCCTTCATCGAGAACGAGGCCGTCATCCAGGACTCGTTCGCGCAGTGCATCGGCGGGCTTCTCTCGGTCGCCGCGCAGGAGGCGCGCGTCGCCGTCGAGTGCGTCTCCCTGGCGTTCGCGTGCGGTCCATCAAGTCGGGGCGCTACAAGAGCCGCGTCGACGCTAACGGGCGCACCGCCGCGGTGGAGGTCGGCGAGCTGTATGCCGACGAGGAAAGGCGCTTCCTGCTGTTCGTGGACGTGCCGAAGGCCAGCGCCACGGACGACGTGACATCGCTGATGAAGGTGAGCTGCACATACCGCGACGTAGCGACCGGGCAGTCGGTGGACGTGGCAGGCGAGGAGGTGGCGGTGAAGAGGCCGGTCGAGGCGCCGGAGGCAGAGCCGGACGTGGAGGTCGAGCGGGAGCGCCTCCGCGTGCAGGCCGCCGAGGACATCGCGGCGGCGCGGGCGGCGGCCGAGCGCGGCGAGCACGCGGAGGCGTCGGAGATGCTCAGCCGCCGGCGCATGGCGCTGAGGCAGTCGCCGCTGGGCGCGAGCGGCGACGCCGGGTGCGCGGAGCTGGCGGCGGAGCTGAGCGAGCGCGTGGGGGACCGGAGGGAGTACGACCTGTCGGGGCGCGCGTCGTTGCTGTGCGGCATGAGCGCGCACTCGCAGCAGCGCACGTCGGTCAAAGTTGGGAGGGCGAGGTACGCGACTCCCGCCATGCGTAAGATGGTGGACCTGTCGGTGAAGACTCGTGAGCAGCAGCAGCAGCAGCAACAGGCACAGGCACAGCCATCGCCGCCCTCGAGGACGACGATGCCACCGCCGCCACCACCTTCGACGGCGAAGCCGGCTCTCGCTAAGAACCTGGTGAGAAGGTACCACCGATTTCTACGTCTCAAGTGAGCACGGGGCGATCAACTGAACTGCTACGAAAATGCTCGCGCGCGAGCACAGGAAATAATTAAGACCTGAACTTGCACGGTCTTTTTAGATTTTCCTCTCTTTGCATTCACCAATCTTGTACGAGTAGGTTTCACAGTTTACACCCGCAAAAAAAAATGTTTCACAGTTTGGTTCAAAAATGTTCCTAGCAGATAATAGGCTGGTTTGGCGAGAGTGGATTTTCTCCCCTGCACACCCGAGGTTGTGCATAGATTAGTGCAACTTTGGAATGGCCCCTTGCATGCAGCCTTTTGCAGCTCCACCCATCCCATCTCCCATCAATATATTTTGAACCACAAGTCCAATTTAATTTTTGTTTTCAGACTCATGTTGCTTGTGATGAAGGCTTTCAAATAAGATCAATTTTGAATATGTTTTTTTTAATTCACTAAGTTTCTCGCAAATTCAGCAACTGAAACTTAAAACTTGGTGTGCCCTTGTGCGGAATCCAACAACTTTACGAATCGTGAGCTAAATTGGGTAGTTGAGCAAGTTTCAACTACTAATTTAATAAAACAATCATAAATTTAGCAAGTTTCAAAACTAAAACTAAAACCCTGAACCCTAAAACCCTAAGCCCGGAAACCTAAAACCCTAAAAGCACATGAAATTTAGTAAAACTTGGTAAACCAATGTTATTATTATCGAGTTTTAGTATTTGAAACATATTTTTTTTAAAAAAGTTGTCAAAAATTATTTAAAATGGGTCTTGTTCGAAAGTTCTCTTCGCGACGAACGTAAATATGCAAACAAAACTTAATTTAGATTTTTGGTTCAAAAGTTACAGTAAAATTAAATTAGAAGACGAAATGAAAAAGTCATAGGGGGTGAGATGGATGGCGCATGTAACTCTATGACAAAAGCGTGCATGCATTATGCATGGGGCCCTCCATAGTTAATTACTCCTATGTCTTTTTTGTAGACAAAAAAAATAGGTATGCATGCAGATCTCCAACCAAATGAACGACTGAGACATGCACGGGATAATCTCTTTTCTCCTAGTTTGGCTCACTGTTTTCTCTTTTACATTCGTATGAATTACTGTATTTATGGATGCCAATAGTTGGGAAACGTCAGCCGGAGACGTCGTGTGAGTGAACACTTGGTTCGCTCGAAAAACACAGCCCGGGAAAACTATGATGTTCGCCGGGATTAATCCTTTAGTTAGTTTGAAAAGATCCCGTCAACGTGTAAACACCTGTAAACCTTCATGTGTTTAGCATTATTGTTAATCTTCCCGAACGAAACCAACTCAGCGAGAGCCTCTCCAGGTCTTTTTGATGCTACAACACGGGCAACAAGGAAGAAAAGGCCAAAAAAAGACCCAGCTTTAGCACCACAAAACACATGCCTTTAAAACTAAAGTATATTTTTGTCATGTGTATAAATGAAAATTTGCCAAATACTAAGCAAACTTTTTGCGTAGCTCTAAAAATTTAAATTTGCCAAATAACATATAAACTTCAATGTACATGGCAAAAATTCTATATTAAAAAGGAACATTTTCCATCAAACAAAAAAAGAAAGAAAAAGATTTTCCATCATATATAGGATGAATTATCCAATTGCATGTAAGAACACATACTAAAAAATCATTTAATTGCCATCATACTAATGTAATTGCCAAGGTCTACATAATAAAGGTGCAATGCTAGCTACAATAAAACTACTATTGTCTAAATAAACCAAAGCTAAGGTACCTATTGTTGGGGAACGTTGCAGAAAATTAAAAATTTTCCTACGGTTTCACTAAGATCCATCTATGAGTTCATCTAAGCAACGAGTCAAGGGAGTGAGTTTGCATCTACATACCACTTGTAGATCGAAAAGGAAGCGTTCAAGGGGATGGTGATGATGGAGTCGTACTTCGCCGTGATTCGGATCACCGATGACCAAGTGCTGAACGGACAGCACCTCCGCGTTCAACACACGTACGTACGGACGACGTCTCCTCCGTCTTGATCTAGCAAGGAGGAAGGAGAGGTTGAGGAAGACAGCTCCAACGGCAGCACGACGGCGTGGTGTTGTTGGTGCAATGGTATCTCGGCTGTGGCTTCGCCAAGCACGACGGAGGAGGAGAGGTGTTGGGGTGGGAGGGCTGCGCCTTGGCTTGGGTGTTCAGCCCTCCCTCACCCCTCTATTTATAGGGGAAGGGCAGGGGCCCCCTCTAGATGGGATCTAGAGGCGGGCGGCCGTGGAGGGGAACTTGCCCCCCAAGCAAGGGGGCGCCCCCTTTAGGGTTCCCCCCCCCAACCCTAGGCGCATGGGCCCAAGGGGGGGCGCGCCCAGCCCTCAAGGGGCTGGCTCCTGCCCCACGCAGCCCATGTGGCCCCCCGGAAGGGGTGGCCCCTCCCGGTGGACCCTCGGAACCCTTCCGGTGGCCCCTGACAATACCGATATGCTCCCGAAACTTTCCGGTGTCCGCTTGACAACTTCCCATATATAAATCTTTACCTCCAGACCCTTCCGGAACTCCTCGTGACGTCCGGGATCTCATCCGGACTCGAACAACATTCGGTAATCACTTACAAGTCTTCCTAATAACCCTAGCGCCATCGAACCTTATGTGTAGACCCTACGGGTTCGGAGACATGCGAGACATGACCGAGACGGCTCTCGTGTCAATAACCAACAGCGGGATCTGGATACCCATGTTGGCTCCTACATGCTCCTCGATGATGTCATCGGATGAACCACGATGTCGAGGATTCAAGCAACCCGTATACTATTCCCTTTGTCAATCGGTACGTTACAAGCCCGAGACTCGATCGTCGGTATCCCAATACCTCGTTCAATCTCGTTACCGGCAAGTCACTTTACTCGTACCGTAATGCATGATCCCATGACCAGACACTTGGTCACTTTGAGCTCATTATGATGATGCACTACCGAGTGGGCCCAGTGATACCTCTCCGTAACACGGAGTGACAAATCCCAGTCTCGATCCGTGTCAACCCAACAGACACTTTCGGAGATACCTGTAGTGCACCTTTATAGTTACCCGCTTATGTTGTGACGCTTTGGTACACCCAAAGCACTCCTACGGTATCCGGGAGTTACACGATCTCATGGTCTAAGGAAGAGATACTTGACATTGGAAAAGCTCTAGCAAAGCGAACTACACGATCTTGTGCTATGCTTAGGATTGGGTCTTGTCCATCACATCATTCTCCTAATGATGTGATCCCGTTATCAATGACATCCAATGTCCATAGTCGTGAAACCATGACTATCTATTGATCAACGAGCTAGTCAACTAGAGGCTCACTAGGGACATATTGTGGTCTATGTATTCACACGTGTATTACGATTTCCGGATAATACAATTATAGCATGAATAAAAGACAATTATCATGAACAAGGAAATATAATAATAATCCTTTTATTATTCCCTCTAGGGCATATTTCCAACAGTCTCCCACTTGCACTAGAGTCAATAATCTAGTTACATTGTGATGAATCGAACACCCATAGAGTTCTGGTGTTGATCATGTTTTGCCCGCGGAAGAGGTTTAGTCAACGGATCTGCGAAATTCAGATCTGTATGCACTTTGCAAATTTCTATGTCTCCATCTTGAACATTTTCACGGATGGAGTTGAAGAGATGCTTGATGTGCCTGGTCTTCTTGTGAAACCTGGGCTCCTTGGCAAGTGCAATAGCTCCAGTGTTGTCACAGAAGAGTTTGATCGGCCCCGACGCATTGGGTATGACTCCTAGGTCGGTGATGAACTCCTTCACCCAAATTGCTTCATGCGCTGCCTCCGAGGCTGCCATGTACTCCGCTTCACATGTAGATCCCGCCACGACGCTTCGCTTGCAAAATGCACCAGCTAATCGCTTCCACCATTCAACATATACACGTATCCGGTTTGTGACTTAGAGTCATCCAGATATGTGTTGAAGCTAGCGTCGACGTAACCCTTTACGACGAGCTCTTCGTCACTTCCATAAATGAGAAACATGTCCTTTGTCCTTTTCAGGTACTTCAGGATATTCTTGACCGCTGTCCAGTGTTCCTTGCCGGGATTACTTTGGTACCTTCCTACCAAACTTACGGCAAGGTTTACATCAGGTCCGGTACACAGCATGGCATACATAATAGATCCTATGGCTGAAGCATAGGGGATGACACTCATCTCTTCTTTATCTTTTGCCGTGGTCGGGCATTGAGCCGAGCTCAATCTCACACCTTGGCTGATGTGCAAGAACCCCTTCTTGGACTGATCCATTTTGAACTTCTTCAAAATCTTATCAAGGTATGTGCTTTGTGAAAGACCTATGAGGCGTCTCGATCTATCTCTATAGATCCTCATGCCTAATATATAAGCAGCTTCTCCAAGGTCCTTCATTGAAAAACACTTATTCAAGTAGGCCTTAATGCTGTCCAAGAATTCTATATCATTTCCCATCAAAAGTATGTCATCTACATATAATATGAGAAATGCCATGAGCTCCCACTCACTTTCTTGTAAACGCAGGCTTCTCCATAAGTCTCAAGATAAACCCAAACGCTTTGATCATCTCATCAAAGCGAATGTTCCAACTCGAGATGCTTGCACCAGCCCATAAATGGATCATTGAGCTTGCATACTTTGTTAGCATTCTTAGGATCGACAAAACCTTCCGGCTGCATCATATACAGCTCTTCCTTAAGATAACCGTTAAGGAACGCTGTTTTGACGTCCATCTGCCATATCTCATAATCATAGTATGCGGCAATTGCTAACATGATTCGGACGGACTTAAGCTTCGCTACGGGAGAGAAAGTCTCATCATAGTCAATCCCTTGAACTTGTCGATAACCCTTAGCGACAAGTCGAGATTTATAGATGGTGATATTACCATCCGCGTCCGTCTTCTTCTTAAAGATCCATTTATTTTCTATCGCTCGCCGATCATCAGGCAAGTCTGTCAAAGTCCATACTTTGTTTTCATACATGGATCCTATCTCGGATTGCATGGCTTCGAGCCATTTGTTGGAATCCGGGCCCGCCATCGCTTCTTCATAGTTCGAAGGTTCACCGTTGTTTAACAACATGATTTCCAGGACAGGGTTGCCGTACCACTCTGGTGAGGAACGTGTCCTAGTGGACCCTCTGGTTCAGTAGCAACTTGATTCAAGTACCTTGATCATCATCATTAATTTCCTCTTCGGTTGGTGTAGGCATCACAGAACATTTTCTGAGCTGCACTACTATCCCGTTCAAGAGGTAGTACTTCATCGAGTTCTACTTTCCTCCCACTTACTTCTTTTCGAGAGAAACTCTTTTCCGAAAGGATCCGTTCTTGGCAACAAAGATCTTGCCCTCGGATCTTAAGTAGAAGGTATACCTAATGGTTTCCTTAGGGTATCCTATGAAGACGCATTTTCCGATTTGGGTTCGAGCTTTTCAGGTTGAAGTTTCTTGACATAAGCATCGCATCCCCAAACTTTTAGAAACGACAGCTTAGGTTTCTTCCCAAACCATAATTCATACGGTGTCGTCTCAACGGATTTAGACGGTGCCCTATTTAAAGTGAATGTAGCTGTCTCTAGAGCGTATCCCCAAAATGATAGCGGTAAATCGGTAAGAGACATCATAGATCGCACCATATCCAATAGAGTGCGATTACGATGTTCGGACACACCGTTATTGAGGTGTTCCAGCGGCGTGAGTTGTGAAACGATTCCACATTTTCTTAAGTGTGTACCAAATTCGTGACTTAAATATTCTCCTCCACGATCTGATCGTAAGAATTTTATCTTTCGGTCACGTTGATTCTCTACTTCATTCTGAAATTCCTTAAACTTTTCAAAGGTCTCAGACTTGTGTTTCATCAAGTAGACATACCCATATCTACTCAAGTCATCAGTGAGAGTGAGAACATAACGATATCCTCCATGAGCCTCAACACTCATTGGACCGCACACATCGATATGTATGATTTCCAACAAGTTGGTTGCTCGCTCCATTGTTCCGGAGAACGGAGTCTTGGTCATTTTGCCCATGAGGCATGGTTCGCATGTGTCAAATGATTCATAATCGAGAGACTCCAAAAGTCCATCAGCATGGAGCTTCTTCATGCGCTTGACACCAATGTGACCAAGGCGGCAGTGCCACAAGTATGTGGGACTATCGTTATCAACTTTACATCTTTTGGTATTCACGCTATGAATATGTGTAACATTACGCTCGAGATTCATTAAGAATAAACCATTGACCATAGGGGCATGACCATAAAACATATCTCTCATATAAATAGAACAACTATTATTCTCGGATTTAAATGAGTATCCATCTCGTATCAAACGAGATCCAGATACAATGTTCATGCTCAAACTTGGCACCAAATAACAATTATTAAGGTTTATAACTAATCCCGTAGGTAAATGTAGAGGTAGCGTGCCGACGGCGATCACATCGACCTTGGAACCATTCCCGACGCGCATCGTCACCTCGCCCTTCGCCAGATCTCCGTTTATTCCGCAGCTCCTGCTGTGAGTTACAAATATGAGCAACGGCACGGTATCAAATACCGGGAGTTACTACGAGTCTTGGTAAGGTACACATCAATTACATGTATATCAAATATACCTTTAGTGTTGCCGGCCTTCTTGTCCGCTAAGTATTTGGGGTAGTTCCGCTTCGGTGGCCCTTCCCTTTGCAATAAAAGCACTCTGTCTCAGGGCTTGGGTCCATTCTTTGACTTCTTCTCGGCAACTTGCTTGCGGGCGCGGCAACCTCCTTGCCGTCCTTCTTGAAGTTCTTCTTGCCCTTGCCCTTCTTGAACTTAGTGGTTTTATTGACCATCAACACTTGATGTTCTTTCTTGAGACTTCAAAGATCGAGAATACTTCGGAATGGTCTTCACCATCCCCGCATATTGTAGTTCATCACAAAGCTCTTGTAGCTTGGTGGGAGCGATCAAGGATTCTGTCAATGACCGCCTCGTCCGGAGGTTTATATCCAAATTGGGACAGGCGGTTGTGCAACCAGACATTTTGAGTATGTGCTCACCGACAGAACTGTTTTCCTCCATCTTACAACTATAGAACTTGTCGGAGACTTCATATCTCTCGACCGGGCATGAGCTTGAAAAACTAGTTTCAGCTCCTCGAACATCTCATATGCTCCATGTTGCTCAAAACGCTTTTGGAGCCCCGGTTCTAAGTTGTAAAGCATGCCTCATCGAACGAGGGAGTAATCATCAAGACGAGACTGCCAAGCATTCATAATGTCTTGGTTCTGCAGGGACGGTGCATCACCTAGCGGTCCTTCTAGGACATATTGTTTCCTGGCAGCTATGAGGATGATCCTCGTGTTAGGACTCCAGTCCGTATAGTTGCTGCCATCATCTTTCAGCTTGGTTTTCTAGGAATGCGTTGAAGTTCATGTTGACATGAGCGTTGGCCATTTGATCTACAAGACATATTTGCAAAGGTTTTAGACTAAGTTCATGATAATTAAGTTCAGCTAATCAAATTATTTTAATGAACTCCCACTCAGATTAGACATCCCTCTAGTCATCTAAGTGTTACACGATCCGAGTCGACTAGGCCGTGTCCGATCATCACGTGAGACGGACTAGTCATCGTCGGTGAACATTCTCATGTTGATCGTATATTCCATACGACTCGTGTTCGACCTTTCGGTCTCCGTGTTCCGAGGCCATGTCTGTACATGCTAGGCTCGTCAAGTTAACCCTAAGTGTTTTGCATGTGTAAAACTGTCTTACACCCGTTGTATGTGAACGTAAGGATCTATCACACCCGATCATCACGTGGTGCTTCAAACGCATTTAACTTTAGCAACGGTACGCTTAGGGAGAACACTTCTTGAAATTGTTGTAAGGGATCATCTTATTTACTACCGTCGATCTAAGTAAACAAGATGCATAAACATAATAAACATCTCATGCAATTATATAGTAGTGACATGATATGGCCAATATCATATAGCTCCATTGATCTCCATCTTCGGGGCTCCATGATCATCTTGTCACCGGCATGACACCATGATCTCCATCATCATGATCTCCATCATCGTGTCTTCATGAAGTTGTCACGCCAACGACTACTTCTACTTCTATGGCTAACACGTTTAGCAATAAAGTAAAGTAATTTACATGGCGTTCTTCAATGACACGCAGGTCATACAAAAATAAAGACAACTCCTATGGCTCCTGCCGGTTGTCATACTCATCGACATGCAAGTCGTGATTCCTATTACAAGAACATGATCTCATACATCACATATATCATTCATCATTCATCACAACTTTGGCCATATCACATCACATGATAATTGCTGCAAAAACAAGTTAGACGCCCTCTAATTGTTGTTGCATCTTTTACGTGGCTGCAATTGGGTTCTAGCAAGAACGTTTTCTTACCTACGAATAACCACAACGTGATTTTGTCAACTTCTATTTACCCTTCATAAAGACCCTTTTCATCGAATCCGCTTCAACTAAAGTGGGAGAGACAGACACCATGACCACCTTATGCAACTAGTGCATGTTAGTCGGTGGAACCGGTCTCACGTAAGCGTACGTGTAAGGTTGGTCCGGGCCGCTTCATCCCACAATACCGCTGAAGCAAGATAAGACTAGTAGCGGCAAGCAAGTTGACAAGATCTACGCCCACAACAAAATTGTGTTCTACTCGTGCAATAGAGAACTACGTATAGACCTAGCTCATGATGCCACTGTTGGGGAACGTTGCAGAAAATTAAAAATTTTCCTATGGTTTCACCAAGATCCATCTATGAGTTCATCTAAGCAATGAGTCAAGGGAGTGAGTTTGCATCTACATACCACTTGTAGATCGAGTGCGGAAGCGTTCAAGGGGATGGTGATGATGGAGTCGTACTCGCCGTGATTCGGATCACCGATGACCAAGTGTTGAACGGACAGCACCTCCGCGTTCAACACACGTACAGTACGGACGACGTCTCCTCTGTCTTGATCCAGCAAGGAGGAAGGAGAGGTTGAGGAAGACAGCTCCAACGGCAACGACGGCGTGGTGTTGTTGGTGCAAGAAGATACTCGGCAGTGGCTTCCAAGCACGTGCGGAGGAGGAGAGGTGTTGGGGTGGGGAGGGCTGCGCCTTGGCTTGGGTGTTCAGCCCTCCCTCACCCCTCTATTTATAGGGGAAGGGGCAGGGGCCGGCCCCTCTAGATGGGATCTAGAGGGCGGCGGCTGTGAGGGGAACTTGCCCCCAAGGGGCGCCCCTTTAGGGTTCCCCCAACCCTAGGCGCATGGGCCCAAGGGGGGGCGCGCCCAGCCCTCAAGGGGCTGGCTCCTGCCCCACGCAGCCCATGTGGCCCCCCGGGAGGGGTGGCCCCTCCCGGTGGACCCCCGGAACCCTTCCGGTGGCCCCGGTACAATACCGATATGCTCCCGAAACTTTCCGGTGTCCGTTTGACAACTTCCCATATATAAATCTTTACCTCCGGACCCTTCCGGAACTCCTCGTGACGTCCCGGATCTCATCCGGGACTCCGAACAACATTCGGTAATCACTTACAAGTCTTCCTAATAACCCTAGCGTCATCGAACCTTAAGTGTGTAGACCCTACGGGTTCGGGAGACATGCTGAGACATGACCGAGACGGCTCGTGTCAATAACCAACAGCGGGATCCGGATACCCATGTTGGCTCCCACATGCTCCTCGATGATGTCATCGGATGAACCACGATGTCGAGGATTCAAGCAACCCGTATACTATTCCCTTTGTCAATCGATGCGTTACAAGTCCGAGACTCGATCGTCGGTATCCCAATACCTCGCTCAATCTCGTTACCGGCAAGTCACTTTACTGCGTGCGTAATGCATGATCCCATGACCGGACACTTGGTCACTTTGAGCTCATTATGATGATGCACTACCGAGTGGGCCCAGTGATACCTCTCCGTAACACGGAGTGACAAATCCCAGCCTCGATCCGTGTCAACCCAATGAGACACTTTCGGAGATACCGTAGTGCACCTTTATAGTCACCCGGTTATGTTGTGACGTTTGGTACACCCAAAGCACTCCTACGGTATCCGGGAGTTACACGATCTCATGGTCTAAGGAAGAGATACTTGACATTGGAAAAGCTCTAGCAAAACGAACTACACGATCTTGTGCTATGCTTAGGATTGGGTCTTGTCCATCACATCATTCTCCTAATGATGTGATCCGTTATCAATGACATCCAATGTCCATAGTCGAAAACCATGACTATCTATTGATCAACGAGCTAGTTAACTAGAGGCTCACTAGGGACATATTGTGGTCTATGTATTCACACGTGTATTACGATTTCCGGATAATACAATTATAGCATGAATAAAAGACAATTATCATGAACAAGGAAATATAATAATAATCCTTTTATTATTGCCTCTAGGGCATATTTCCAACACCTATAGTATAACTGCACATGGTGAGTTTACCAAACAATGTTCTCTAGAAAATTTAAAATTTCAAATTATTGAAATTTTTCAAAATAAATTTGTTATTTTTGAAAAAAAGGATGGTAAAGTTAGAGATATATTATAAAAAAAAGTTACCATGATCGAGATAATAAAATTTCCATGATAATAAAAATAAAATAAAAAAGCCATGATCTTAAAAATAAAAATGGCATGATCTATTTTTTTCATAACATAAGATCACAAATAGAAAGTTGTCATGATCCAAATGATAGAATTACCATGCATTTAAAAATAAAATTTCCATGGTATAGATAAAAACATGTCATGCTCTATATACGAGAAGGTGCCAAGTAAAAGAAGCTTCGTAAAAATTCAAAAGACTTCTTTTAAGTTGACATAATTTTGTTTGCCATGTGAGTTCTTAATTGTTGTGTGATCATCTCAAAATATATATTTAATGCCATGTATTGTAGGTGTAAATAAAATAGCTATGGTATTTCCCCCCCATGGTAGCCATAAGTAAAATGTCATTGTCAACACAATTGTCATGGTGTTTTAAATACATTGCGAGTAGCCATAAATAAAAATGCTATGACCAATCCAATAAAAATGCCATGAGAACGGTTATTTAAAATGTAGTATAAACTTACAAAAGTTGTCCATTGCAAAAACATCCGAAAAAAGTTTGCCATGGATAATTTATAGTTTAAAAAGCAAAATAAATTTCCTTGAAATGAACATAGATTGAATACAAAATAAGATTACCATGACACGTTTGTATATGTATTACGAAATTTAAGGTGGTTTGGAAAGAGGATCTTAAATTGTTGCCATGGTAACTATATAAAATCATGAAAATCATTTGGGAGGGGTTAGGTTCAAGGGAGAGGTGGAAGCGAATGAACGAAATGCCCTACGTACTTAGAGATCCACATCTCTTAGCCTTATCTCTACCAAACAGATATCCCCTAAATATGTGGTGATCGATTTTTTGCTAAGAAATCATCTCTTAATTAAGAAAGGGCAAATCTTTTTTTAGCTTTCTCTTTCCTCCACCTCAGCATGTTTCCTAGATGGCACTTCTAAGATAGCGTCATTGTGGATGCCCTATTAGTTTTCTTATTAGTACGGCCCAGTAGCAACCCTACCTCATACATCTACTGCTGAAAATACGGGATCTTTTTGACAAATTTTACACACATTTGTCTTTTGTGTGCCCATTTTTGTTTCTTTCAGTGTTATGGTAGCTAATTAAAAAAAGTTGTGTCACATGAGTAAATTACAGCTATAGTACCTGAACTTGATCCTAGGGTTCACTTTGATCACTGTATTTAACAAAGGTCAAAATACAGTCACCAAGGTTGCCAAGACCTGTCACTCTACGGTCATCAAGATCAGATCCGATGTATTTCACTGACATGGCAGATACACCTTTCTCTCTCTCCTACCACTCCTCCTGAAATTAGCCGAACACCTTATCCACATCCACCTGTGCACCGCATGCCGAGCTCCCACCGCCACGGCAGTTCTCCAACGCCGCCTTCTAGAGCTTCCGAAGCATCTCGTGGCACATTAACGATGATGCGTTCGTTCCTTAGTCCATCAGACACGAAATCTCCAACTCCCACGCCACGCCCAACTTGGAGCTCATCACCGTCGTTGGCCGACCGCCGACGCCATGTTTGCAAGTGCACAGGTTCGTGCGTGGCCGATCGGCACCATGTTTGCTATTTCTTCAACACAGTCTTCTACCTAGCATAGCTGTCGACCTGCACTTTCCCATCTCTCGTCCGGCCACGCCCCCACACCT
This sequence comes from Aegilops bicornis, assembly GCA_021605145.1. Lineage (NCBI taxonomy): Eukaryota > Viridiplantae > Streptophyta > Magnoliopsida > Poales > Poaceae > Aegilops > Aegilops bicornis. The sequence continues at coordinate 613,365,316 of CM038673.1, read as the reverse complement.
CGTAGGCATACTCGCGGTTGGCGTCTCGGTCGGCACGCCGGATGCCGATTTGGGCGGTCTTTGTTAAGAAGGATCCCATGGCGCAATTGTGCACACGTGCGGGGACTCGACACGGAGAGCGGTGAGGATGTCGGCCTGCTCATACGGCTTTGCCCGGTGCATCTATTCTTTACGCTGCCTTGGCGATGGTGTCGAGCTCCACGGGTTCGGGCGAGGCTACAACCTAACCATCGTGGTGCCTCACATTGAGCCGGGGAACGAAGATGTGTCGCCGTGCACGGCGGCGGTTTTGTATTCGAACACCATATGTGAGTTTGGCAATACTAGAGGGATGTAGATTGCGGCGGCGACGGCGGCGACATGGGCGCTTCGCGGAGGTTCTGGGTCGAATAAGTGCCCTCCCTCGCGCACTAGGCGAGATAAGGTAGACGTCGGAGGAACCGGGCTTTCCGGAGGCGGCTCGCAAGGGGCTGAGGTGCGAGCCGACCTCGTAGTCATCTCGGAGCATGTCCAACAGGGTGAGCTCGTCCAGGTGCAGCGCACCGCTGTACTGCTCGACGAAGAGCGGTCTTGCACCTTGACGCAGATGGCATGGCGTGAAGAATGGCGGTGGGGAAGTAGAGGCTGTTGACAAAAGAGAGCCGAGCAGCCATGTGGTACATCGCCGCGGGCTCCATCGTCCATGGTTGGTCGGCGTACGCGGCAGGCGATGCTCAGGTTCACTTCATTCATCGGGTACATAGAGGGATGAGAAGAGGATGAGCTTCCCACCGTAAGCAAGTCAACGGTTAGGACCGGTCAACATATACACATCAGCGAAATACGTTGGATACAGTAGCGGTGACCATAGAGTGACACATTTACGCAATCTCAATGACCGTATTTTGACACTTCCTGAATACAGTGATGAAAGTGAACCCTAGTGTCAAGTTTGAGTATTATAGATGTAATTTAGCATGGGTTTCTTTTCTCCAGAACCAGCCCAGTCGCTGCCTCGCTGGCGCGGGTTCATTTCTGGGCCTCGATTGCATGGGCCGAGCGGGCTAGCGCTACCACACACTAGCGGAGCTCCTCTTCACTCCCGTGGATGCTCTGCTCGAACCCCCCACCACATCGGAGATCGGAGACACGTCGCCGGCCGGCCGGGATCCTCCGTCGCTAGTTGTCGCCGTCCTAGTTCCTCCCTCGAAGCCACCTATCCATCCCCGATCGGCCGCCGTCGGGCTACCGCGGTCGACGCTCGACGGACTAGTCTGCCTTTCTTGGATGGCGCCGGAGACGAGAGCCGGCGACCGGATAGGAGGAGGAGGGGGAGGGAGGCGCGCGCTTTGGGGACGGCGTTCTTCGGCATTCCGGAGCCGAGGAGAGGAAGTCGAGGGAGGCGCCGGCCGGTGGCCACTCCGTTAAGTGCGTGCGCGGCTGTGCTAGGTACCACCGCAACCCGATTTTTTAGTCCATAAAAGATTCTCGAAAAGAAAAGGAAAATGGCCATAAAGGGGATTTAAAGAGAAGGGAAGGGGTGGGGGGGGGGGGGGCAAAACTACTTTAAAGAAAATAAAAATTAAAAATTAACAGTCTCTTAAAAAATGAAAATAAATAGAAATAAAATCCTCTCCAATTTTTTTTGTTCGCGCAATAACAGCATCAAACTGGGATTAGTAACGATTCCACTGCACAGTGCATCATCCACAAACTAACCCTAAAGCAAATGTATGCCACTTATGCCTCCTTTTTTTTGGTCAGATGGTGTATTTGAAATGTCAGAAATTGGTGTGCAAGCTGTTCTGAATCTTACTGAGATGTTCTTAACTGAGCATGCCTCTGATTTCGAAATACTGGGCTGGGCTTGCTGTAGCTGTTGTTTCTTATGAATCCAAGACCTTTGCTAGTAAAGTTCAGGTACTGCATATGATGATCATTCTCGAGTTGTGATTTATTTTCCTTCCAACACTTCATACTGTCTTTGTCTCATAGTGTAATAGTATCATGTTGAGCTTGATTTAACTTGTCATTTACCAATAAAATCCATCTTTGGTTGCATTTATCGGAGAGATTGACCTTGGCGATGAACTTAGAACTGTAAGTTTGTATGATTTTCTGCTTTGTGTGACCATGTATTGGCTGCGGAAGTGCGGATATTCTTAGTTGGTATTTGCGGATTAAAGGAAAGAGCTTGTGTTTGATAAGGGTAATATGCATTTAGAGGAAAAGAATAAAAACATGAATTTGGAAACAGGATAATCTCGGTTCAAAATTCAGATAAAAAATCAGTTTCAGAGTTAGTCAGTCCATTGCTAGTTTGTGAAGCTGCCCATATTGTAATTTCTGTATATGTTCATTACTCTCCACACAAAGTACAGCATCACAATAGCACTCAGCTCAAAATATATACTGATATACACAATACACCCATCTTCTCTCTGTTAGCTCTGCTGTTAACAAGGGTATATATAACTCACTATGTACAGTACATCTAACCCAAAACTGAACAACAATAGCTGGTGTCTATCTTTGCTAACAGAAATGCTAACAGATGAAGGTGGCGCACACCTCTGACTCTGTGTAGGGCAAGGTATCTAGTACTGTGGCATCTCAGCAGGGACAGTTGGGCTAAGAAAGGATTCCCAAGGTATGTTGCACTTCCAGTCATCTGAAGAATCTGCTCCTAAATCGAATGGGAAGTTGAGTCTCCCCGGAGCGTCCAACTCATTGTTCATACTGAAAGTATTGCCATGCTTCATTGTGGATGAATCTTGGTTCCTGCTGCTCATGCCGACATTTACATCTGCAGAAGAATCAGCCAGAAATCCAGTGATCTGCTGCTCAGGCTGCCCAAACTGCATGTTGAAGAGCGGCGGTGCAGTGTGCTCGGGCTTCTGTGATGGCTGTGTTTGGAATGGCAAGATGGTGGGACCTTCCAGTTCCAGAGATGGATTGCAGTTAAAGCTTATGACCTTGCATGAAGAGCCATCCTGTGTGTTGCTGGGTTTCTGAAGCTGCTGCTGTCCCTGGAACCCATGTTTGCTGTTGAACTGACTTGCTGGTGCCTCTGCAACTTGCGATGAGCAGAAGGAGCTCTGTGAAGCAAAATTTGAAGCTTGCATCGGTTGCATTGCGGAGAAGAGATCTTGCTCAGTTGTCTCAGGTAGTGGAGGCCCCCAAGTGTGGGACAGCGCCATTTGTTGTGCCATCAAACTGGTCTTCTTGAAGATCTTACATATGGTCCAAGAGTCCTGTTTTTGGCAACAGAAAAGTGACCTTAAGAATTTGACATAACATTTGAATTTAGCTCTGTAACTACATAATATGAAATGAAGTGCTTACGTTGAGCGGGATGTTCTTGTCGATCGGTCTCTTGGGAAGTGATGGATCGGTTAGTGAAGGAAGCCTGAACTCATGCATCATCCAGTCGGTTTTGATCCCTCTTGCTGCTCTGCCTCTGTAGAAGACAAGGGACTTCTTCAGGCCTATGCACCTGGTGCCCTCGGAGGAGTAGATCGGCCTGTCTGTCCCTGTGGCTTTCCAGAACCCAGCTGCTGTGACTCGGTTTGGCCTCGCGCTGTTGCGATATTTCCGGTCCCTTGGGCAGTAGAAGTACCAGTCCGTCTCACCGGTGCTCGCAAGCTCTGTCGTTGAGAAGGGACATGGAAGTTAGACTTTGCAGTAGTAAGGTGAGTAACCCATCTATGTACTGTAGGTTAGCTTGTGATGAGAAGATGGTCAATACTACTACTGATTTCGTTCAACTGAACCTCCAGTGAATGGATGAGCCCAAGACTTACTTAACTAAAGATTAAGGGTGAAACCAACTTAAATTGAATCAGCATCCTAATTCCTAGCCTCTCCTTGGAAGATACTAGTACAATCTTTGGAATTCTCAAAAGTCAATTGTGTTCCAATCTGTTAAGGAGAGAAAAAAAAAGATGTATAACAAGGAGATGTAAGAAGATGCAATCTTACTTGGGAGGTCCCACGGGTCAAACTTGTAGATGTCCAGCTGCCTGATGAGCTCAATAGAGATAGGCTTTTGCTGGATCTTCTTCTTGAGGTAGAAACTAACGAGCTCTTCATCGGTAGGATGGAACCGGAACCCCGGCATGATGATCTCATCTGATTTGTCCATGTTGACATCATTTATGCCCTCCATTGTAATCCCACAAAGTCTAGCTTGTGCAGTAGTGAATGGCTTCTTGGGATGAAGCTGCTGAGCTGAGGTGAAGACAATCACCGGCCGAGAGATGTACTTATATGCTACCTGGAGCGACTGGATGAGGCCCACAGGTCTGAAGGGTCTTGTTCTTCCTTCAATAATCACTTTTAGTTCATTCTCTGTTTGAAAGCTGCCGCGATTTGTTTAATGCTGGATTAGTATCTCAACTAAGACAGGCCGAGCAGCATGAAGAGATGGATGCCAGTCACTTTCAGTTCACACTTAGAATATTCACACACGGCAGTAAAAACATTCTTAAACTGTAGTACAGCAACACTTGCCTTGTAGATTTAGTTTTGATTTTCTGTTTCATCTTTTTGATAAACGAAAAAGACATGCAATTCCAGTACACGGCAATAACCACCGAAACTATAAATGCAACTCTTTATTGAGCACCTTTAGCTTTATTAACAGCAATGAATATATATGTTTTTGTTGTTTTTCGAAACGAAGGCAAAAGTTTTGCCTCATCTATTAATTAAGCAGAAGAGAATTGCCTGGTTAATTAACGGAAAACCGGGCTAAAATCGTCACAAACCGCCGAGCAACACATAGAAGATAACCCCACACACACATCAACAAAGAGGACCTCATCTAGATACACTCTGGCGTCATCGTCATCACTTCTCCCCAACAGGTGTCATCGCCCTCCCTAGTCTCCGAAAGCAAGCGACTCCGACTTTGCGAAGACAACCTCGACCCAACCCTCACCGTAGAGGCTGTGCGGAAACCCATAAGACTCGTGCGGACCCAGCCACCCGCGCCGAAGGCAGCGCGGCTCCGACTTTGATGGAGAGTCTGGCGAGATTCACGCACGCGGCCGGGCGCCGTGAAAGACCACCGAGCACCACCACGCTGTCATTATCGCCGTTGCCAGGGCCCCGCCACCGCAGCTCCGACTTCACTGCAACAAAACAACCCGAGGTAATCGCACGGACACGTCGGAGAAGAGCCGACTACCGCAACCGTTGCCACGCCTCCGACATCACTCGCCTCCATCATCGTTGCCACGAAAACCTTGACACCAACACCACCATCTTCCACCGGTCCCTCTTGCCAAAGCCCAGCTCCAAAGACAAAGCCCTCAAGAGGGGATACGTCATCAAGGTGTCGTCTTCGTCTGATCACACAGGTCTAGGGTTTCCCCTGGAGTTGCAGCAACCGGCCTGTGCATGAGGGGTGAGGAAGCAAAACAGCGATGCCTCCAAGAAGGTCGACGACGCCCACAGACGTCGCCATCGCTGGTCATAGGCCGTAGGCCGAGACATGGTTTTCACCCGAGCTCCCGAACACACCCTCAACGGCCCATGCCGGCGTTGGCAAGACCACCAACCAAGGACTGCCCGTCGACGAAGAAGCGCAGAGCAGTCACCCGCACCTCGCGGAGGCCACCGACGGCCAAAACAGCAGCCGCCAAAGTCAGATCCGCCCACAGCAAACCAGGAGCCACCGGACGTAGCTATCGCTGCCGAGCCCTGCCAAGCACCATGCCGGCAAGGGAGCAGAGAGCACCACCCGGGCTGAGGACCACCACGGTGCCCAGCCGTAGTCTGTACTGGCCGATTGAAGACGTCAGATCCGCCGCGCCACGCCTACAGGACAGCCAAGGCCATCACCCGTCGAGCGCCAGTGCACCCCGCCGTCCGTGCAGCAGGAGGACGCCGCGCGCACCCACATACGGCCATTGAGCAGCGACGCCGCGCGCACCTGCCTATGGCCACCGAGATGCGTCGCCCAACGCCAGATCTGAGCTGCACGCGCCCCGCAGCACCTGGCCGCCCCTAGGCATGCGCCCCACGCCGCGCAGCACCATCCCGCCCGTGCGACCCCGCGCATCGAGCGCTGCCGCGCCGCCGTGCAGCCACGCCGCGCCACCCCGGACCACCGCGAGCCTGAACTCCCCCCGAAGTGACCGTCCCGCGCCGCTCGCTCAGGAGGAGGAAGAGGGCCCCGCCGCCGCCGAGCCGCGCGGGCTTCGCCCGGCGACTCCTGCCGGCGGCGGCGAGGGGAGGGGACGCCGGTGTGAGGCTCTTGCGGCGGCTAGGTTCGCTCCCTGGTCGCCCGCGGGAGCGACCGAGGGGAGCGTTGTATGTTTTTGTTGTCAGTGAATATTTATGTTCTTTTGACACCTGAAACGAAAATTTTCCGATTCATGTGATAATTATACGCAGTTTCCTGATTAGTCTAGGTTTTGGGCATTGCATAATGAATGACAATAGTAATCTGTACTTAATTAGCATAACCTTCGATGTCCATGCGTGTGTGTGTGAGAGAGAGAGAGTGACTGATTACCCAGAGACAGTGATAGCCTTACCAGTGTAATTTCCTTGCACTTTTTTTAATGAAGTAGCGTGAGTGACTCTGCTGATGAGTGTTGGAACAGAAGGTTTTGTAGACTAAATAAATTTTAGTAATCGCTTGAGTTGCCACGGTGGAAAGCCGGTCCAATTTGCTCCAACAGCTTTTTTTGCTGGTCACTCCACACGGCACAGTTGTTTCTTGCCCCGTTGCACACTCCAGAAAGTAATGATGATCTGTCTATTCTGTTCTCAGCATCCACATGACGAACTGGAGAAGGGCCATCTTTGACGACGTCAGATCCGCGGGGGTGTGGGCGCGATGGTCGGTAGGCGACGATTGTTCCGGTGCCGCCTAGCTAGCTCTTGCAAACCCGGGTCATCCTTGTTGGTGTGGAACAGAGTTTTTTTGCTTCTTCTTCTATCGATGTATTGAGATCGCAAGACCTTCTCGTTTCCTCGAAAAAGAAAGAAGAGAAAACACCTTATCTTCTGTCAGAGCACCATGTTTTCTACATGCACATGAAACAGCGGATACCATCAGCAAACTCAAACAAACTTGACGCCAAGTTTTCGCAGCTGGCAAACTGGAAGGATTATGATCAAGGTCCGTTTGTTATTGTTCTTGACAGATTGTTCAATTTTTGTCGAAAACTCATACATTGTCTTGTTTTTCGAAGATGAGAAGCACTGCGCACAAGCAAGTGGCCGTGAGCATGATTAGTCAATCGTCTCACTCTGCAACTACTAAGGACATGTTCTGATGTCCTCCACTTCTCTAGAACTTCTCTGATTCAGCTTCTAAACTTGGCTTCTCACTTCACCTGGCGCTTGGAATTCGTTCGGCAGCAAAAGAGCTTCTCGAGCGCTCGCAAGTTGCTACAGCAGGGTTTCAGCCCAGCTAGTGGGCCTGCAGGCCTGCTCGTCCCAGCTCAGGCTGGCACGTAACAGCCCATTGCGGGGCAAAGTGCAGCCCACATGCGTAGATAGAGATAGAGAAAGGATGGCTGGGCTGATTTCTATCCTTTTTTTTAGAGAAGCTATTTCCTGCGATTTTGTGGCTGTACAGAGAGCTATTCAGAGAGCTTTTTTTAGTACTGTAGTGTTCAAAATATAGCACAAATATATTTCTATCCTTATACTTTTTTAGAGGAGCAATTTTCTGAGATTTTGTGGCTGTACAAAGAGCGTACAGAGAGGTATCCAGGGAGCTATTTTTAGAACTGTAGTGTTCAAAGTACAGCACAAAAGTATTTTTCAGAAGATCACAAATATTCCCAGTTAACACAAGTTATAATAAAGATGAATGACTCGCTTTGTCATGTGTCATACAACAAAAGCTTCAAGAACAAACTATGTCAATTTGCATATAAAGTTTGCAAATCAAAATGGTCACACATCTAAAGACATGAACATGATTACTTCACCAACTTAGAGCAATGGCGGTAGCTAGTTCGTGTCTAAACAAATCCATGTTAGGACCACTTTCCGCCGGTGTTGAAACATCCGATGCATTTGGAGGAATAACATACTTCTTGTATCTCTCCGGAATAGTTGGAACATAATCCGGATCCCTCTCACACCGAAGAAAATGAAGATCCTCTTTGTCATGGAGACGGACGTAGTTGTGTAGTGTCATGGTAGCCGCAATAATCATCCAAATCAAGATCTTCGATGTCATCAACATTGATGGCGGCTTTCACCGCCGCACTAGAGGGGGGAGGTATGCCAGAAGAGGGATTCCAATGGTCAGTACCATCAGTTGTGATATCTCCAAATATAACCATAAGTTTTCCTCATTAGCAAGTCCTTTCTTCTTGAACTTGCCACAACCTTTAATGTCCTGTAATAGAACAAAGAAAACACTTTATTAGTAAATAAAATGGTACGAAGGAATTAAGATATGCGATACATCAGCGAGAGAACTCACAATTTTAGCCTTTTTCCACCACTCATCATCTTGTGACACGGTGTTGTTCACATAGTCCCATCCGGCTCTGGTCTTCCGGAACTTGAGTTTCTTGAATAGGCTGAAATCACCTTTAAGCTTGTCCCATTTGTTTTTCAATTGCGTATATGTGTAGTCTAGCCCAGTTCTCATCTTAAATTGCTTTCCACACTTATCAAACGCATTTGGTGTCCGGTAATTGCCTGGCCTATTTCCGGCTTTCACTTGCTCAGCAAACAACTCGGAGATAATCCGAGTGTTTTCAACACTCCATTCAGCAGCCATTCAGCAGCTCACTTCACATATAAAGGAGTACAGTTATAAAAAAATGCACATTCAGCAGCAACCTACTACACACATGGCAGAATGGCTGCACACATATAGCACTACAGAGCCACCAAATTTTTTGCACACATATAGCACATTCTGCAGCCATTCAGTAGGAATAAAAATTGTAAATTTATCAGCAACCTAGTGCACACATACGTTGCTTTGACACATATAGCACTACACAGCCAACAAAACATTTACACATTCAGCAGCCATAGCACCCAATTTGCATCAACAGTACAACCTATACGACCCAATAATGCCATACTACCATGCAGAACATAGGGAAGAAGGCAAGGGAGCTCACGTTGAGGTTTGGGGGAGGGGGCTCGGTCGCCGGGATGCTGCTCCTGCTCGGGAGGGCCTCTCGGCCGTCAATGGCGTGGGGGCGCGCTGCTCCTTCCCATGGGGTCGCTGCTCCTCCCTTACGACGGGAATGGCGGCGGCGAGTACGGGAATCGGAGGGACAAGGCCTGGGAAGGCCGGATCTGTATGCGGAAGAGCAGTTCCGGCCGGCGACTGGGGGGCGGGGGCCGGCGGCGGCGGCGGCGGCGGTGAGGGTTTCGTGAGGAACAGAACGAGAGAGGGAGAGGAAGAGATATGGTGCGTTGTGGGATGGGTACCTGTTCGAGCGAGGAAGAGAAGGCTGAAACGTTTTCCTTGGCGGTGGCATTCTCCTCGTAAATAAGTGGAACTTCTGTTTCGGGAAAACGTGGAGCTGGGAAAAGCTCGCTCCATCAAATTGCACTACGGCCCAGTAACGCTTCGTGAATCTAGCTTCTCTCCAGAAAAGCGTTCGGGCTGGATTCACTCCGGGAATTTCGGAAGCTTGAAGCTAGATAGATTCAGAACGGGCAATACACTTGGATCTTCAGAGTGCACCGGCTGAACAGAGGTAGTCGATTTTCCCACATTCGCAGCGCATTCATCAGCAACCTGGTAGCAAGTACCCAGGGTTCGAAAAGGCGGTCACAAATTCCCTTAAATTTAACCAACAAGAACTGTGCATGCAGCATTCATCCAATGGCTCACGTCTTGGTAAAACACAGGTTTCTAAGAGACACTTTCTCCATGAGCAACTACATTTGACTCTATTATAATGCTCAATAGTAACCTTATAGGCAATTAACTCCAACAAGTGCCAGACACTTGACTAAACAGATTCTGGCCAACAGGGCAGAGAGCCCCACACATAGTACAAACAAGCAAAACATCGGCTTGTTTAGTGCTGAACTGAAAGCAACAAATTATCTCTGAATTTGAGGTGGTAGTAATGAATCACTTAGTTGCGTTCATGAAAATGCTCCGGATACGCGGCACACACCAAAGCTCCCTGCCACTGTGGCCATCAACAACCTACCATACAAATTACCAAGAAAAAAAAAAGATCACAAATGTCAGGCTCTATCGCAGCGACTCTAAAACGGATGCAACATCGGAGGAACCTACATTGTGCAAAAGAAGCGAAAAACAATGCCCTTACCGTTTAACCCGCGACTCACGCAGAGGGACATGAAAGAGTGAAAGCCGACGAAGACTGCTAATTCTTCTTGCTGCCACCTGTATACATACAGGAGTTTAGAGTTGTGCTTAGTTGGCATCATCACTAGGCAAAAATCCAGACGTGCTATAGTGAGATGAACTCTCTGAGTTTGTCAGGGAGGGGCAGACCTAGTGATGCAGCGTTCAGGAACGCCTCGTCTTCAGGGAACAGCTGCAGATTCTTGGACTTCAGCAGGTACTTGACAGCATCGTCCTGGAAGTCCAACAGGCTGCCGACCTTCACGAGTTCAGCAAGTGAAGGGATGCGGTCCGGCGTCTCGAAGAGCAGTCCTCGGGCTACCTCGTCAGCAAAGTTCGTCGCAAACTCGATCTTCTCTTTGTAACCAGCTGCTGCACCAGCACCATCGCCTCGCTGCACATACAGCTTCGAGTTCTCCCTCTCCCACCTGATCATCCGGCTGGCCTCCACGTCCACAGCCTCTCCAGAGGACAGCTTCACGCGGTACCCCACCGTGATCGGCTTCGTGGTCTCCAGGACGCTCACATTCAGCAGGCGAGAGACCATGGTGTGCCGCTCTTTGGAAGCAATGTCAAGAGCTGGATCAGCAAGGAAAGCAATGACTATCTGGACCAAACCGGCACTGATCACCTCACGCTGGTCAGCAACCGTGTTGCAACCGCCATCCTGGCCCAAGGTGACAAAAGAATCGCTCTTCTCGGCGGCTTTGGATACTACCTGAACACCGATGCTTCCATATACATTGTTGAGCCTTGCTCGAGAGACGGAAGGAGGGTACTCCCTCCGTTCGGAATTACTTGTCGCAGAAATGGATGTATCTAGACGTATTTTAGTTCTAGATACATCCATTTTCGCGACAAGTAATTCCGAACGGAGGGAGTACCAGATAAAAATGGATTGTCGAGGAAGCTTATCAAACAGATCCTTCAGCAGAAGATCATCAGGAATGAACACGTCCTCCTTCTGCGATAAGATGATCTTCCCATCAGTGCAAACCGGGACCTTGGCACAACCAGAGAGAAGCTTCTCCATGTTCTTGCTCCAGTTCCTTGCAATGAACTGCCAGAAAGCAGAGCAGTTGGTTGCGGATATCTCACCGCCAGAGCTCTCCCATGCGCTCCAGAGCTTGCAGTGGTCTTCGGCATAGGGGCCATGCCTCACGCGGAGAACAGATGAGAAGAAGTCCAGCAGCTTCCTGTCATCATAGTATCTGCCCAACACATGCAGCTGCTGGCTGAAGAGGTTGTTCTGATCATGAAGAACACAGCTTACCGGGCTCACCCATTCTCCACCTCCTTCTTCATTTGGTATCCAGATCCAGTCACCACCCTCTTTGTTCTTCTCAGGCCCCCAACTGCACTCCTTGAGGTACAAGTAGATCCTGGAAATGGTAGCAGTTTCTTTGTGGCTCCGCAGATGCTGAGCAACAAGGCCATGCCCACATCTAACATCCACAGTTACTCCAATTGCCGCAAGTGCATCCTTGAATGAGGCAATCTCTGAACCATAGAAAGATTCATCGATGAAAGGGCCATCTGTTATGCAGATGGAAGACTGCTTGGGATCAAAGAGTATGCATCCATCAGGAGATTGGTATCCAAGTGTTGTCTTCAACCACTTGCAGCTAGTGATTTCCTTCATAAATTCCTTGGGCAATGTTGCCACATCCGAGGCCTGCATCTTTGTCTTGAGAAAATCCAAGATCTGGTCTTCGGGTGTGTAGTTCCCGGCGAAATGACCTGCTGACTTGTAATCTGCTGACAGTTCGATGTATTTCTCATTCCTCCATGGGTTTGTGCCCATCAGTCCAACCCATTTGCTACCATTTGCAGGAACTAGAATGCTTTGTCTTTCCGTGACGGCATTGCCATAGTTGTCAATTACTGGCATGATACAACACAGCTCTGCTAACTGGTAGCTCTCCATGTAATTCTTATTGGATGAATGGTACAGAAAGTGAGAAAAAGCAATGGCAGGCCTTCTATCACAGTTCAAGGACTTAACCACAACAATCCCAAAACTGTATACAGATACAACCTCCACTTTTGCATGGCTTTGAAGCCAGTATGTCACTTTTTCCTTCTGCGCGAAACCTTGCAGAGCTGTTTGTGTACGGGGAGACACAAAAAGGCGGTTAGAAGATGGAAACTCCTGGTTCCAGCTGATAAGCCATGACATCCACTTCCCATCAGATGCAATACACAGTCTATCACTCCACTGACTAGCTCTGGATATGCTCCAGACAGAGACATTTTTGTTCCTGTCAACATACTTCAGCAGAGGAATTTGCATCATCTTTGTACTGGAAAAGTTTTGCCAACTGTCTGCGACAAAAGATAGAAGTTCAAGATAAAGCTGTTCATCTACATTGCTGACAAGGTTAGACCCCTCGATGCATTTTGCATACCATTCATGGCTCACACTTTTGACATCGAGAAATGTAAGAACACTATTGTATGCACTCTTGTCAAAATGGGAACTCAGAATGTAGGTTCCATGGGTTGACAGGTTCTTAAGGTCCACTCCAGATTCTCTCGCCTTGACAAGGATATCCCAAAATGCTGGTTTGAGCCACGCAACCTCGCAAGGCTTGCAAAACATCTTCTGTGGAGTGTGAGACTCACATGGAACTATATCCTCGACGAGAACCTTCTCTTTGATGCCAGACCTAACAGGCTCAAGTAAAGGGACCAGCGAAGGACTGACAGGCAGGTAATGGAACATCGACGGAATAGTCATTGCTGGTGCATCTGTTCTGGACTTGACAAGTGCTACAAAGGCATTCATGAATGCACTTGGGATACACTCCAGAATTCCCTTGTTCCATGGACTATCGAACAGTATCGCCTCTCTTGATGATGCAAGGAGGAAGTCAGCCTGAATGATGAAGGGGAAGTTCGTTACCATCTCCGTGGGAAGGAAAGCATATACGCCAAGGGATAGCTGCTTCCCACGGGATAGTCGCTCCTTAAGAGGGAAGGCTAGGGTGATGACCCACTCATCGATTTCAGTACGCTTGTCCACCCTGTTCTCTGCCTTGACAGGGAACCTCTGCCTCCACATACGGTACCCGCACTCTGCTTCACTCTCATTCTCTTGAGCAGATAAAAGACCGTGTAAGACTCCGCGTGCATGTTCTTCCTCACTTCAAAGTTCTTCTCACTTGAGCAGATAAAAGACAGTGCTGCCTTTAGCGTTGCCGTTATCTTCACGGACAGAAAGCCGCCTGATCTTTGACAGAAACAGTAGCATTTCTGGATGCAGGCTTGACAGCTGCTGCTTCACCGCAGTGACCTTCTCATCCTTCAAAGGCAGGACGATACAGGTTGTTGGAAGGTCTCTGGTAGACCCATATATCTGTTTGATATCTGAAAGGCTAGGCCTGGACTCAACCCACTCCGGGACAATGTATCCAATATTGCATTCTGGACACGGCTTCTCATTAAACTTGATTTGATACCCATTACTGAATATATGGGGCTGGCTTGATATCAGGAACACACTTTTGAATCCAATACCTATATAAAAAGAGACATTGATATTACAACTTGTGAGTTTCAATATAAGGGGAACATATACGTTAAGCATGTACATATCCACAGACTAACTCTCCAAATGAAATGGCTGAAATTGTTATATCCATATGGGCCTATGTATCTTTTGCACATCTTATCTTTCTACGAATGGAAACAATTGCCCAGCATGCCTTAAAAACAAAAGTGAAGCGATGCATGCTTAATATTATTTATACCAAGTTTGTATTTGATGGATCTGCTTCAGTAAGTTATTGATGAAGAGTGATGTTTTTCAATCAGAAACATACTACATGAGGGAAAAAATTGTTAATAAAGTTGATGTGCCATGTGCATGAATTTGCCATGCAAAGGCCGATTTCTAGGAGCCTGCCAAAAACAAAACTTTACCTAGCAAGGCTAAGAAAGAAATAGATCCACACACTTTGGAGACAATAGTGAAATGCAGAAGTGACAACTTAACATCAAGAAGAGTTGATGTAGTAATATACTCCCTCCGTTCCCAAATAATTGTCTTTCTAGCCATCTCAAATGGACTACAACATACGGATGTATGTAGACATGTTTTAGAATGTAGATTCATTCATTTTGTTCCGTATGTAGTCACTTGTTGAAATCTCTAGAAAGACAATTATTTGGGAACGGAGGGAGTATATGATATGATAAATAACGATTCTAGATACAATGGACCTTAAAAGGGCAGTGGTAATATTTTGTGGTCAGTACTATTTCTTACACTAATATTTCAAAACATGCACACATCTCTGTTTCTGAGTGTCAGGAATGAACGCATGATATCTTGCACCACAAATCATCTCAAGCAATACTGTGCATGCTGCACACAATTTGTTTTGCAAAAATACATATACATTATGAGAATATTTGCTCCATCACCATTCTAACTTAGCACTAGATTAAGTGCTAAATAAAATTCTGCCCATCGTATATGTCATTTGATATATAGCAGCTATCATAACGTTTGACAGGGGAAGTTCAAACCGGTGATGCGCTAACAAAATTGAGGTTCTAACATTAAAAGGTAAAATGCTTCAAATTGGCCGAGTGAACACAAAAGGATTCATGAGCTGCAAAGATTCACCTTTCTCTCCAATGTAACCTTTGTCCCTGTTTCCCTTTTTCGTCGACTTCCCCACACCACAAATAGACTGAATATTCGACGGAGAGAAGCCCTTCTCATTGTTGAAAATGAGTAAAGTTGACGATGCACCAGACCCAGTGATGTCAGTTGATGTTACTAGAAACTCCAATGACGGTGCTACTCCATCAGGGTACTCATTGTCTTCAGCGTTCTAGTTATTGAGGAATAAAATATTAACATGAATGTGATATTGAGCAAATAAAGCTGTCATCGTCGGCCTTCTCCTCCTTGACTCAGGCGCCCCTGCTGGACCCCTCCCCGGCTGGTGGCGGCGGCGGCGACGCGTCGCCGTTGCAGTCGTTGTCGTCGATGATGACGACGCCGCCTTCGTCGCGGCCTCGGCGGCGCTGCGCGAAGCGCTGCAGGGCGGCGCACTGGCGCTCCCTCGCCATCTTCAGGGAGTCTTGGCGTGCCCATTCAAGGGCCGCGTCGTCGTCGAGCTCGACCTCGCCGTGCTCCGTCTTCACCGGCGCCAGCAGCCCCGGCTCCGTCTTCACCGGAGCCAGCCCCGGCTCCGTCTTCACCGGCGCGAGACCCGGCTCCGTCTTCGGCTTGACGAAGCGCGGGGGAGGAGCCGACGAGGAGGCGCGCCGGCCGCCCTCGCTGATGACGATGCCGGCGCTGCGTGTACGCCGGCCGAGCGGCGTCTCCGCCGCGAGCTCATTTAACTGTGCTTTGGTACGGTGCCAGGTGCTACTGAACAAGTAGATACAGAGATACTGATTAGTGACAGTCAACAGCAAGTAAGAGATGCGGATGGGGTACTGATTGCTCATTCTTTGGATTACCCGGGCTCGGATGGGGGTACTGCCAGATTTATAAGCAACCATGTGCTGTGAGGATCTCCTATGAGGATGGTTAACATTGATGCACGCCCATCCTTCTCACAAGTTCAACTAAAGTTTGGTGTTACTATATTTTTACTATTGTTTCCTTGTCAATATTTCAGTGCTGGGGTAGAATTCATTTACCTTTTACGTAGTTCTTCGTTGAAAGCCGAATGTGCTATCTGAAATGTTTTCCCTAGATGAAGTACAGTTTGCATGTAATTTTTTACTGTTAGTTTCAGATTATTCCCTTTTCCATGTGCATTTACTAGACGCCTCTATGAATCTGTGTCATTTTTGGTCCAGCAAAATTTAAGTCAGTTCAAGTTACATTGAGCATTTTTCAGTTCTCTCTCCTGTTAGGTTAATTTAGGTAGTTTGGTAGGACATGCATATTCGCTTCGTGTCCTTTCTTTCAGACATTTGGCAAAGTAAGATTTATCATTCCGTGTAAGGTTATTTTCTCATTTTTTGCTGCTCGCGTATGTGTTAACCTGTACTGAGATTGTTTATTATGTGTCTGCGTCCGGCTCCTGTAATGTGATGCATCTATTTAAAGAATTTGGCTAAAATATACTACACTAGATGTAGATCCAAAGTTTAGATACTTAATAAGGATCCTTGAATTTGGAAAGTCATTACAGCGGGGAAGAGATCAGCATAGTCATTTGAGGGAACACACCTGACTTGGATCAGCTTGAAAATGCTATAACGAGTATAGTTTAATTCACATACATAATAAACAATTTGATGCAGTTCTTGTCCCTAGAGACTTCTCAGGTGTAACAGGTATCTTGAACCATCAACACCGCTTCCAGATGCCGCCCTAGGCTCTGGGAGTACACCGGGCCGCCACGCCTCTGCTTAGGTGATGGCAGCGGCCGGTGCCGGTCTTCTTCTTGGCGCACATGCGTTATCTCTCCGAGATCTACGAGTTTGGTGGCAGGCTGCTAATCCTCCATGCCCGCTCACCCTTCTCAAAGTCTGCCATCATCATTGTCATGCTACCTCTGGCTTGCCGCTGGGATGGAGTTCTCATGGGGAATAGTTCGGATGTGCGTGCAGGTGCAGTCAATTCAGGCAGTTGGGCAAAGTAGGGTTGTTCTGGATGGTATCACCATTGCGCATCGCCGTTCGAGCCAAAATCTTGTCAGACTCTGCATGGACATCAGCAACCTCGACGCATGCTACCTTATTGGAAATTGTAAGAACAATTGGCACAATTATGAATCATGTTCCCTTTCTTTTCTTTGTTCTTAGCGAATGTAACTGATTGATCTTTCTACTATTTTTGTTGTGTCAATAGATCCAGTTGTATTGCACTGGGGGCCGGGAGGCGGGAGCAACACTGGTGGAATGCCCTCGCTCGGCGCCGTTCAATTCACAGGCATTGCTGGCACCAAGGACAATCGCAACCTCCGTGTTGGCGCTGCGTTGTGCGTGCGCGCGCCGCACTCTACATTTTTGTAGAAGCAGGCCATAATATCATGTTATTCAAATATATGTCGTGCACGTGCTCTTAATAATATAACTTCTTGTCTTTATTAGTTATAGAATTAATTCAAGTGAACAAATGATAAGTGTGCACAAAATGGTTGAATGCCATTTAGTTTATTAATATCATTATAATATCTGACGCTTATCTGAGGTCTGGGTTTAAGTACGCCACTAAGGTTGAGAGGAAGAGGCTAGGGCCTTTTCTCATCAGTGTCATCTGTGTATAGATCCAGTCCTAACAATCATGTATAGCCCAATGTAATGTTATCTCTGATTTCTTTTGTCAATATTACTACTCATGCTTACTGATCCGTGTCTGTCATTTATGTATAGAGCCAGTCCTAACAACCATATATTGTCCAATCTAATATTATCTCTGATTTCTTCTGTCAGTATTACAGGTCATGCTTACTAATGTTATCTTTGCTTTATTAGTGTGCATCAGGGGTATTCTTATGCTGGATTGCTTCTTTGAAGTGCAAATGAAGCTGGTGCTGGTCCATTTGTGTATTGGAGTTTATACAAAGCTTGCCTGACACACTATGGAACAACACTGACAGCTGTAGTTGACAATAGTAGGGGTGGTAGGGGGATGTTTTCCATTTGCAAGCATCTGGTAGTTTGATTATTGCTAGTGATAAGATGGTTCTGCAGCAGTCGACCAGACAGCGCCGACCTGGATAGTGAGGCCATTCATGTACATCATCTTATCCTCTCCTTTCTTTGTTCTCTTTTCCCCTGATTATGCCTATAACGGAAGTGCTTATTTGGAACAGAATTGATCTGTCTCTGCATTTCGTTTTTCTTTGCCCTCCTTATGCAAGGATTTGTATTTCAAGATCATGTGCTAGCTTGTTCCTAAGAACATTTATCTTTTGTCTTTTTTCCAGGGAACGTTTAGATTATGTCAAGAAGGTCGATAAACAGGCAGGAACTGATTTGCACCGATGCTATTCCTTCCAAGAAGTCTAATTAGTCTTCACCAGGTGTCTTAAGTTTTCAATGTAAAAACATCAGAATATCTTTTCAAGTTGGGGTGCCTACTTGGTTTAGAATGTAGTTCTCATGCTTTCTTATATGCTTGTGTACTTCATTTTTTTGGTAATATAACTAGGGGAAGCACGATTCATAGATGATATTCTCCTTACCCAAGTAGAACATATTTCTTTTCCGGTTTTCTTACATGCTCGCTGGTCATTACATTCGTGTATTTCCATTATTATTAGCAAAAAGTGGAACTTAGACTATATTTGTTTGCATCACAACAAATGTCTATAATGAATGCTTGCAATGGAGACGTCATTAAGAATGTTTTTGAAGTTTGCCTTTGATCTTAAATCAGTGGGTGTAGATCCTTCAATTTGTTTAAACCTAAGAGATATGCTGTCATTCTTCAATTAGCTACAAATGTTTACATTTTTTAGCCAAAAATAATTTTTTAGTTCACCATGTGTTTGTGTTTTTGCCTCTCATGTATTCTAACAGGCGAAACAAGCTGATGAGATATTAAAGATATCGATAAGTCAAATGTCAAAAGGAGGTAATTATGAATCTATTTAGTGTATGATGTTGTCTGAAACTCGCATCTTTATTCAAAGAAAATATTCGACCTCTGCAAGTTCGATTTGTGTGGCACTACTGCATTCAAATCTAACTCTTTAGAGGTTGTAAGTACATTGTGGTTTCTCTTTAAATTGTCATGGGTCTGTGAGTTTGTTAGCGATCCTTCCTTCATTTATAACCTTGAATGTACATTATATTTTTAAGCACACAACAGTATATATCTATGGTTAATTTTGAAGAGTTGTGGCATATGATGCAGACTATGAGACCAAGCTACGCTTCCCCTCAGTAAGCATATCAAGCTTGTCTAGGACATTGAGGCAAGTTCTCTGCCTGGTAAAAATGCTAAAAGGTGACTCATGTTCTTCGAGTATTTCTGAATCGCATACGCTTCCACTCTATTGTTAATTTAATTTTATTGATTAGCGGTGCAATCTTCCAGATCATTTCTGTCTCCAAAGCTCATTGACACATCTCAACAGGATGTTGATGCTGTTATCTGCAAGTGACAACGAGGGTGAGCACACAACCGACATCAAACAACCTACATGCCCTGCATATGTTCTACGCTAATAATTGGTAAACCTACTTCACTGTACAGTGGCGCCGTATAGTCGCTCGCAACAACCAGGAGCCTCTCGAACCTCTCCTTCTGCTTT
This sequence comes from Aegilops bicornis, assembly GCA_021605145.1. NCBI lineage: Eukaryota > Viridiplantae > Streptophyta > Magnoliopsida > Poales > Poaceae > Aegilops > Aegilops bicornis. Next base: position 613,345,771 of record CM038673.1, on the reverse strand, counting down.
TCCCCTAAAGGACCTAGAATCTTTGGCATGAAATGGAAATCAGATCATCGTCTCCACTACATCATTTGTGGTGACAAGGTGAAGCTCTATCAACAACACGTTGACAAGCTAGAGTGCCTCATGGGTGCAAAAGAACCTACCATTCGAACATTTGCAAGACCGGACGAGTGGATGGTGACTATTTGCACACCTTATCTTTCCATTTGACATCACATAACATCCTGCTGAATTTCATAATCATATCTTTCTCCAGTCTACAGTACTTCTCCATTATTTTCACCGATGAGCACCTCCAAGAGTGCATTGGCCCGGATCTGGGTGACCTGTCAATCAAGTTTAGAAGCAGGAGCATTCACAACATTGCTCGCATCAAGACAACAACTGACAGCAGGCACGATGCTTGCCACAAACTGGACAGATTTTCCATGACTCTAAACATGAAGGAAGGCAAACCTTCATATGTTTACAAGGTTGCACCGTCACATGATGATTGGTAGGGCCAAACTCCGCACCAATACAAACTAGCGCACTACTCTATAATGATGGATAGATCTCTCCGCCTCCTTTGCATACCTTGTCTAGCAAAGGAGATACATCCAGAATTCTAGATACATCTAGATACCTTACTTTTGAACGAATAAAGCCTAACCCAAAGATAAAAAAAGACAGTGGAACGGGCGCATCTCACCTGGCACCGCCTAACTTCCTCTTAGGCGGCGACTGCAGGTGCGCCCCAACCACTAGTTAGGATCATAACGAAGCATGCGTCGAACCACTAGGAGAGGTGCAGATTAGTTTTAGAAATCTTTGAAGGTTTCCGAACCTTTTTTTACTCATTTTCTGGTTTACCTTTTATTTATTTATTTTAGATTATTTCATTTTTCCTATGTTCCTTTCCTTTTTATTTTCTTCTCTTTTTTGTTTTCAAACTTCATAAATTAAAAAATGTGAAAAATCTCGATTTTTTTTAAATTACAATTTTTTTTGCTTTTAAAAATGTTCATAATTTAAATTTCTCTTCATGCTTTTAAAAAATGTTCACGAATTTAAAATTTGTCCAGTGAATGATATTTGAAAATATCCTGGAAAATTTCATGAATTTGAAAATTGTTTGATTATTTCAAAAAAATGTTTAGTGAAGAATGTTTGTGAATCTGGAAATTGTTGAGAGACCGAGATTTTAAAAATGTCCAGTGGAAAATGTTCATGAACTTGAAAAAAATAGAGTGAGTGGTTTTCAACTCATGCAAAACTTCATGAAGAATTACACATTCACAAGATTTGAAAATTGTTTAGTGAAAAGTATTCATAGTTTTTTTTCAAGTTGAAATTTGTACGATGAACAAGTTTGAAAAGTGTCCAGTAAAAAAATGTTCATGAATTTGAAAAGTGTTCGGGTTTTCATTTTTTTTTCAAGATTTACAAAAAGATCATGAATTTGAAATTTGAATTATATTTTAAAATATTTGTGAATTTGAAAGAAACGCATAAAATCCCTACATTTTTTGTTTGAGCAGTACAAACGAGCTAAAGGAAAAGCTCCAATAGTTGATCGCTGGTGCTAGGGCCTCCCTTTTTCCCGTTAGAGATGACAACAAATTATCATCATGCTAAATTCAGCCAAGAATCTTGCCAATTAAAGGCTATGATATGTAGTAGTGAATCTTAGCAAGAATCTTTATCAATTAAAGGTTGAAGATCTTCTGTACTAGGCTTTTCAAAATGCAAAGGAATTACCAGATACTTTATAGGGAAATCTCCTACTACATTCTAAAATATATCCGCAAAAGAATGTACCATGTTAATAGGCACCAAAGCAGTCCTGTGATAATTAATCCCCATTCCAGAAACTTGTTCAAAAGAAGCCAAAATCCACTTAAGGCTAAGAGATATTCAATGGCCATTCTCCAAAAAAGGAGGGTGTGTCTCCATTTTGCAGGCACGTGACCCCCTCCACTAATTTAGGAGATAACCCCACTAATCAAACTTGCTTGAGAGCCTTTGACTAACATTCCAGAGAAGGCATCTACTATCAGGTTAAGCAAGAGATGAGACAAAGGGTCACCCTGTCCTAAACCTTTACCAGTATAAGAAAAAAAAGTCATTCTTATTTAACAAGTTTAGCCGTGCACTGCACACATTGGGCACAATGCGTCGGTCTCCATCCATACCTTGGCGTGGAACCTCGAAACACATAGACAGGCTGTGTGTTGCAATACGCCATAAAACTTGCTTTGTTGACGGTGTACATGGTGCGTCCCATTATCATCGTCATGCCATAACATTTGGTTTTTTCTTTATTAGATGGACTATATTCGGTTTTTCGGTGCACAGGAAGATTCGGTTCCCCGTGTTACTTTTTTTAGCAAATTTTGCTGTGTTACTGGGACTGACCAAACAAAATTTAATCCGTTTGTTATTTTAACATTAACACAGTTTTTTTAGAGAAGAAATCATTAGTTTTTTTTTAGGGGTAAAGTCCAAGTTTATTCATGAAAGTCCACATGTTGTGGGATACATCTGAGGTCATGGGGCACACCAAACCAAACGTGGCGTCCCGGGCCTCTCGAAAATGAAAACTTGGCTAGACGATGTGCTTCTACATTGACAACACGACTCTCAAAAACAAAAGTGCAAAGAAAAGAAGATGATCTAAGATTTATCTCACTAACAATTGCTCCATATGTTCCCCTGGCTCTTCTGTTGATGTCCGAGACCACCTGTTGACAGTCGGGGGCCACCACAAAATTTTGGATTCCCAAGTCTTCTGCTAGTGCCAAAGCTTCTCGACACGCCATTGCTTCTAGAGTAGGTGGATCTGTTACTCCTTGCACTGCAAGTGCTGAGCTCCCCATAAAATTCCCTTGTTCATCTCTGCAAACAGCTGCAACCGAACCTCCTCTAGTACCCAGGACTCCCCCATCCACATGTATCTTGCAATAACCTGGTGGTGTCTTCCGTGGATGTGTGTAAGCCTGATTTGTGGTCACACCTCTCACAACAGCCTGCTGCATCTTCCCCTTGACAATGTCGAGCTCGGCTATGAATCTTGTGATGAAGCTGTAGGTCGCATGAGGGGTCTGAAAGATGGCTTCATGGATAGCCTTATGCCTTGCATGCCATATGGACCATAGTGTCACCGATACCAGCGCGAACTCATCAGGCGATAACAGTTCCATCAACGTAAACAACCATTGCTTTGCCTTTGGCTTCGACGTAGCTATTATTTTATGTGTGATCTCTTCATCGATGAGAGCCCAACGACGTGCACTCAATAAGTGAATGGCACCAAGAATCCTGAACTCCACAATATCCGCACTGGGGCGAGTCAGACATATGGCGATGGGCACGGACATCGTTAGTCGAAAGCGAGTGCTTCGACAATCTCCACAGGAACATCCATACCTTTCCCGGAACTTCTGTTTTCCACAGTGTTTTCCAGGCCCCTTCCTCGGCCCTAGAGCTGGAAGGACCCGGTACTTCCTCCAACCATGCTTCTCTTACATTTTTTGGTAGCTACTAGCATATTGTATGCCGATTTTACAGTGAAAGTTCTGTGTTTGTCGTGAAACCATGCCCAAAAATCTATGATGTTTCGAGTGCACATAGGTATTCCCAATATAACCCGAGCATCCCTTGGCATGAACGTTGCTTGGACAAGCTGTCTATCCCATGAGGCTGTCACACAAGTTATAAGCTCCGATACAAGGGTGGGTGGGTTTGGCGAAATACTCCCATAGGGTCGCATCATCTCCTCCCTGGGCAACCAGTTTTCTGTCCATATATTTGTGTTTGCTCCGTTTCCAATTCTCTTTATTAAACCTTGCTTCAGAACATCTCTTCCCTCTATAATGGCCCGCCAGACTGGCTCGGATGACTCCCAATTCTGCATGGAGTATATCGGAGGTTGGGTAGTAAACACTTTTCAGGACTCGAGCACTCAACGACTCCGGGTCTTGCAACAAACGCCACGCCTACCTAGCAAGAATGGACAGATTGAAAAGTTCAAAATCTTTGAAACCGAGGCCTCCCATGCCCTTGGGTTGTTTCATCATTTTCCAAGAAACCCAATGTGGTTTACGCTTTCCATCTTTTGCGCCCCACCAAAACTTCCGAATGAGCATGTTTAAATGTTCACACAAGCCTCTAGGGAGTTTGAAGCATGACATGAAGAACACTGGGACAGCCTGCGCTACAGCTTTGACAATAACTTCCTTGCCAGCCAAAGACATAGTTCGCTCAATCCAACCTTGAACCTTCCTCCAGAGGCGATCCTTAAGATATTTGAAAGCTCCGTTCTTTGAGCTCCCCATGTCTGACGGCATCCCCAAATACTTCTCATTAACAGTTTCATTGGGAATGTTAAGTGTTTCCTTGATTTCTTGTCTGACCGACTCAGGTACCCCCTTGCTAAAATAAATTGATGATTTGGAATAGTTGATACGCTGCCCCGTCGCTCGACAGTAAGTGTCCAATACATGGTGCACCTCAGTTGCCCCCACACTGTTAGCCTTGAAGAACAGCAGGTTGTCATCGGCAAATAGGAGATGGCTTACCGGTGGTGCCAAAGGAGCTACCTATAGTCCATGCAAATTGGATGACTCACTTTTAGATTTTAACAGGCACGAAAGGCCCTCTGCTGCCAGCAAGAACAAGTATGGAGAGATCGGGTCCCTTGTCTGATGCCTCTTGAAGGAATAAATAATTGTAGCTTCTTCCCATTAAACGAAACAGATAACTTGACTGTGGTGACTGAGGGATTCCTGGATAGGGGAGTATCCGGACAGTCGGACTATGTACTTTGGCCGGACTGTTGGACTATGAAGATACAAGATTGAAGATTTCGTCCCGTGTCCGGATGGGACTCTCCTTTGCGTGGAAGGCAAGCTTGGAGATTCGGATGTAGATCTCCTTCTCTCAGAACCGACTACTGTAACCCTAGCCCTCCGGTGTCTATATAAACCGGAGGGTTTAGTCTATTCTTCATCGATCTAGTGGCGGTGAATCATCGATCAAAGAGCGAGCAGCTGCTGTGTTTAATGATTTTGTGGGATCCTCGGATGTAGCGGTGGCGAACCACTTCTTCTTCCACAAAGATTCAGACAAAACCGAGCTTGGATAGAATCAAGAAGATTTGGCGAACGAAGAAAAAGGTCAAAGGGTTTATTATAAAAAAATCAAAGGAGGTTATTCAGTAGCCATCGCGGGTTTCATTACTTTTCTTCCATTCAAAAAAGCTCTTCTAAAAAAAAGGGGACAACAACAATCATACCATAGGCTAGCTTCTAGGGTTTAGCCTCTACGATCTCGTGGTAGATCAACTCTTGTAATACTCATATCATCAAGATCAATCAAGCAGGAAGTAGGGTATTACCTCTATCGAGAGGTCCCGAACCTAGGTAAAACATCGTGTCCCCAGTCTCCTGTTACCATTAGCCTTAGACGCACAGTTCGGGACCCCCTACCCGAGATCCGCCGGTTTTGACACCGACATTGGTGCTTTCATTGAGAGTTCCTCTGTGTCATCGCTATAAGGCTTGATGGCTCGTCTCGTTGTCAAGGACAACATTACCACTGGGGGAGCCCTGGCCCTAGGCCATACTCTCCAGCTGGGCGGCTTCGTCATGACTGCCCGATCGGCTATCGCGCCGACGATGACTTCTCAGGTCATCAAAAACAGCCTCCACGTCGATTCGGAACTCGCCGAACAAATGGACCTGATGGAGCTCTCCTCCCTTAATGAGCTCTTGGATCGCGCCATCGCATACAGGCGTTGCTACGGACTATGACCGGATCGGGCTCAAACCCGACCAAAGGGATATTTACTCTCCGTCGATCACCCATGAGATAGCGGTAGTGGAAGAGCATCATACGAATTCTCCCTCTATTTTGAGGATGAACTATGTCCGTATTTCCGAGCTCTCTGAGCCGGACACTCGCTCGCGGGAGGACATGGCCCAAACCCTGAATTCAGAGTCGGGCGACGGGCCGAAGAAATTGGGCAACATCCCGGAGCCCGAGCTGTTAAACTCGGAAGCTTCTTGGCCCCTGGGTCTTGGATTGGGTCAGGATTCAATTCAAAGCCACCCACCCACCCAGATTTATTCAATCTTTTCGCATATCAGACAAGAGCCCCAAGAGACAATACATCATTACTGGGCCAGATTCCTCCTTGTGATAAATAGGGTCAAGGACCGTCGCGAGGAAGACGCAATCTCCCTCTTTTACAAAAATTGCACGGACAAAGGGATCCTCAACGCTATAAGTCGCCGTGACATAGTACACTTCGCTGACTTAGCGGCCATAGTGCAGAAATATCTAGAATGGAAAGCGCTTGGAAAACCCAAACAAACTTCGGGACAATCTGCTCTCGCTAAACCCTTCGTCCGAACTAAAAGGGCAAACTCTCGTAAGTTACCCGATTCAATTACCAAAAAACCAAAGCCCAATACAAGGCGTGGAACCGTATTGGAGGAATGGCTCAATGGGCCTTGCAAACTTCACAACACACCGGACGCCACGCCAACTCACAGCCTTAGAGCATGTTGGATACTCCGACAGGTAGCGAAGAGCGGCGAGGATCTCCTCATAAACCATACAGCAGAACAACATTCCGCCGGAAATAACAATACGGTCTTGACACTCTTCTAGACTTTCGCCTCAAATAATAGGCGCAAGCGAGCTCAACGCAGTCTCGCCGAAGTTTGCCACGTGGCAACAATAAATCCATGGAATAACACGGCTATAACTTATAATGCCAGTGACGAACCTCAATTCCAAATAGTCCGGGCACCAGCCGCCTTGGTCCTTAGTCCAATCATGGACGGCTTTCGGCTCACTAAAGTGCTCATGGACGGCGGAAGCGGACTAAACCTCATCTACGAGGAAACCCTCAACAAGATGGAAATTGACAAGACCCGCATTGACCAAAGCAGCACAACCTTCAGGGGAATCATCCCTAGTCGGGAGGCACGATGTGCAGGAAAAATCACACTGGATGTGGTATTCGGCACGCCGGAGAATTACAGGTCCGAAGAAATTACATTCCAAGTGGCCCCGTTCAGCAGCGGATACCACGCCCTCTTAGGGTGGGACGCATTCACGAGCTTCCAAGATATACCCCATTACGGGTACATGAAGCTCAAAATGCCCGGGCCCAATGGAATAATCACTCTAGCTAGTGATCCGAACGTCGCACTCAAGGCTGAAAATAAAACAGCCGCACTAGCCCTCGAGGCATTATCGAAGCCCTCACGGCGAAGAATCGACAACGCTGCGAGCCACGGTGGATGAGAGACGACGTGATACTCGACAAGTGACCCAAGTCCACCTCTTTCAAGCTCATGGACGAGATAGTCAAATTCTGTGTCCATCCAACGGACCCTACAAAGACAGCTTCCATTGGGACACAGTTGAACCCCACAATAGACGCCGCACTGCGAGATTTCCTGTGGGAGAATTGGGATATTTTCGCCTGGCACCCTTCAGACATGCCGGGCATCCCACGTAGGCTGGCCGAACACAGCCTCAATATTCTGAAAGGATACAAGCTAGTCAAGCAGACTCTTAGGCGCTTCTCAGAGCCCAAGCGGCAAGCCATGGGAGAAGAGCTAGCCAAGCTACTCGAGGCCGGATTCATCAGAGACATAAAACATCTGGATTGGCTAGCAAACCTGGTAATGGTACCAAAGAAGGACAAATCCTGACGCCTATGTGTCGATTTCAAGGACCTCAATAAGGCTTGCCCCAAGGATCCCTTCCCCCTCCCCCGCATTGATCAAATCATCGACGCCACCGCAGGACACGACTCATTGTGTTTCCTCGACGCATACTCTGGATACCATCAGATCAAGATGGCAGAGTCTGACCAAGCCGCAACGGCCTTCATTATGCCATACGGCCCCTTCTGTTTCAATACCATGCCTTTCGGGCTCAAAAACGGCGGCGCAACCTATCAACGCATGATTCAGACATGCCTGGAAAAACAAATCGGCAAAACAGTAGAGGCTTACGTAGACGACGTGGTCATTAGAACTAGACACGTTGAAACTTTAATAGATGACTTGAGGCTCACGTTCGACAACCTCCGAACATACGACATCAAGCTCAACCCGGAGAAATGTGTCTTCGGTGTACCCTCCGGAAATTGCTCGGCTTCATCGTTTCCAATAGAGGAATCAAGCAAATCCGGCAAAATCCGAGCTCACACAGTTGGCTACTCCAATGACCTCAAGCAGATCCAAAACTAACTGGATGTGTGGCTGCCTTTAAGCCGCTTTATCTCCGATTAGGAGAAAAGGCACTACCTCTTTATCGCCTTCTTCGACACTTGAACACTTCGGTGGGCGGATGCGCCACAGGAGGACTGGAAGAAATAAAGGCCCTCTTGGCCACCAATCCAGTCCTGACCATGCCAAATACTGGCGAACCCATGCTATTATACATAGCCGCAACACACCAAGTTGTAAGCGCAGTGCTCATCGTCGAGCGAGAAGCAGACGGACACAAGTTCCCGCTCCAAAAGCAGGTATATTACGTGTCCATTGTCCTCACTCCATGCAAATCTCGGTACCCACACTATCAAAAGATAGCGTATGCGGTCTTCATGGCATCTCGGAAGCTACGACGCTACTTTCAAGAGTGTTCGATTACGGTGGCCTCCGAAGTACCACTCAACGATATAGTAAACAACCGCGACGCAACAGGCTGAATTGCTAAATGGGCTATCGAGCTCCTTCCATTCGACATAACATATAAACCACGGAGGGCCATTAAGTCTCAAGTTCTGGCTGACTTTGTCGCCGAATGGACAGAAGTCGAACTGCCTAAAGAGTACGGCGCGTACTCCAATTGGATCATGCACTTCGATGGCTCTAAAATACTGGCCGGATTGGGAGTAGGTGTTGTCCTGACATCCCCCACCGGAGACACGGTTCAATACGTACTCCAAATACTATACACAGACTCCAACAATGCAGCCGAATACGAGGCTCTGTTGCATGGTCTTCGGATGGCAATCTCCATGGGCATCCAACGCCTGGCGCGCTGGGACTCAAATCTCGCAATATCTCAGATAAATGGAGACTTCGATGCCAAAGATCCGAAAATGGCGGCTTATCGTAACGCCGTCCTCAAGATGTCAGCTCGGTTCGAGGGGCTTGAATTCCACCATGTGGTCAGAGAAAATAATCAAGCGGCGGATGTCCTTGCCCGCATCGGCGCTAAATGTGACCCCGTCCCACCTAATATATTCTTGGAAAGGCTGTTCAAGCCATCCGTAGTATGGGAAGGGGAGTCCGGGAATATTAGTCCGGCTCCGCACACAATCCCAGATTCTGAACCATCTTACGTAATCGGAGGCTCTGCCACCGAAATAACACCTTCGGCCCATGAAATCATGGTTTTCATCGCCCCGTGGACCGAGCCCTTCTTAGCCTGAGGACCAAAATGAGGCACGTTGTATCGTGCGACGCTCTAAGGCCTACAAAGTCCATGAAGGAGAGCTCTACAAGAAAAGTACTACCGGAGTGCTCCAAAGATACATCTCTAAAGAGGAAGGGCGGCAGCTCTTATCCGAAATCCATTCCGGACTCGGCGGGCACCACGCTGCTGCTCGGGCACTTGTAAGCAAGGCCTTCCGTACAGGTTTTTACTGGCCGACAGCCCGAGCAGATGCACAGGACCTTGTCCAACATTGCGTTGGTTGCCAACTCTTCGCCAATCAGAGCCATATGCCCCCTACCGCTCTCCAAACAATCCCCATAACTTGGCCCTTCGCGGTCTGGGGGCTGGATATGGTCGGACCTCTCAAAGGGGGAAGCCATAAGAAAAAATACTTATTGGTCATGGTGGACAAGTTCACCAAATGGATAGAAGCCAAACCAGTTAAAACGGCTGAATCTGGACCAGTGATAGACTTCATATCAGGGGTCGTACACCGTTACGGTGTGCCCCACAGCATCATCACTGACAATGGCTCAAATTTCACAACCGATGAGGTGAAAACTTGGTGCGGCAACATGGGCATTAAGCTCGATTACGCCTCTGTGTATCACCCCCAAACAAACGGTCAAGTCAAACGTGCAAATGGTCTCATCATGAGCGGCATCAAACCCAGACTAGTGCGATCCTTTAAAGAACCAGACACGCATTGGGTCGAGGAGCTCGACTCCGTACTATGGGGGCTGCAGACCATGCCGAATTGTACCACCGTATACACACCATTTTTATGGTGTATGCGGCGCAAAGCGATGCTACCCTGCGACATAATCCATGACTCACCTCGCGTGCGCATGTATGAAGAGAAGGAAGCCGAGCTAGATCGGCAGGACAACTTAGATGCTCTGGAGGAAGAGTGTGACGTAGCAAAAGCCCGTTCCACATTCTATCAGCAACAGGCTCGAAGGTATCAAAGCAGAGAAGTACGGGCCAAAACTTATAACATTGGCGAACTAGTTCTATGCCTCCCCGAGAAGAAGAAGGACAAGCTCAAGCCCAAGTGGGAGGGTCCCTTCATCATTTATAAAGTTCTCACAGGAGGAGCGTACCGTCTGTGCAATGCATCTGATAACAGACTCGAGCCGAACCCATGGAACGCGGCCAGACTCTGAAGATTCTACGCCTAGCACCGAACTCGTGGTCTGCCTCCTCACCTCCGCCTCTTCAATTATGTTCTCTTCCTTCCTTTCTCAACTTCTTTTCCTTTCCACACACAGCCTTACAAAACTGTACGGATGCTTCGATCACTCTGGCCGCACTATGTGTGCAGACTATACCTGGGGGCTTCCTATACAGAAGCTAAAAATAACCACTTTAATGGCTCCCTGCCAGCCACATATGTGTTTTCTTTCCATATGCGCCTTTTCTTCACCATTATATGCATCGATATGACTTAAGTTTTGGCCATGCTGGGTTGCCTGGCTCTTGTGTTTATGCCCTACGTTCCCATTAATTCGGCTAGGGCATAAGGGGAGCACCTCTACGATTGTTCTCGCCGGTTCAGCCGGATGTGTACCTCAGACTGGGTGAAGCCGAAAGCTAGCATTCTTAAGGGAATATTCGCTCGGTGAACAAAAGATGTTTTCGTTTATTACAACGTGAATCCCCAGATGTTTTGTTTCTGCGCCATCGCTCATGATTCGGACATGCACATCGATGCATGCGCACCCAGAGAAAGGAACCCCTAACGGAACTATTCTCTCTGGAAGATGTTTCTTACTATCCATGTAATATAATATAACTAGTTGGGTACTTGTCTGTTAAAGAACTTATGACCCCTACGCCTGGTTTCCATGCATACCTCGGTTTTTCATAACTGTGCGGGTATTCGGATACACTCTGGACTATCGGGTCCGGGGGCTGAAGCAAAAAGGTCCGCCATGACAAATGATTTCAATCCGGCTAGGGACTACATAGGTCCATTTAAATTACATAGTCACTTAGATTGTCTATATTCTTCCTCTATACCATCCAACAGTGTCTAGCTTACAATCCTATTGGGAATACTTTGTCGCTAACGCTACTTGGTCATATACCGGACTTACGGTATCTCTTGCCCATCCGCCCCACCGGTCCGACTTCGCCATATGGTTCGGGTCGACTGGCGTATCAGCGTCTTCACCATGGCCCAGGCTTCCCTCTCACCTTGTCGGCAGGCTGATATCTTCCATAACCGGAAGCACCGCCGTGCTCCTTTAAGCATCTCCACAAGCTCGCTCATGCCTCCTGGCAGGGAAGCGGATGGCCCCAAGGCCTGGGCAATACCCTGCATCACCTGCCGCGCTCGTTCGTGCAGTTGTGAAAGATCTTGCAGCATATCGCCTGCGGATTCGGGCATCTCCTCTTTAGGACGGCCCGTCAGCATACCTACATACATAACTCTGTCAATATGCTTCCTTGCCGAACTATACTGCAGTTCGTTTAAGCACTTACTATAAATGCCGCGTCGAAGCCTCTTGTTCTCCTTCACGGAGTCAGCAAGCTGAGCCCGAACATCTTTTAATTCGACGCTCAGTCAGATATTAGCATCTTGGAGATTCGAATAGTCTTCGTCAGCACACGCTCGCCTTCCTTCAGCTGACTTCGCATATGTGGCTCATTATCTTCCACAGTCATCGGATTCTCCCTGGGATTGTCTGCAGCATCTCTTGTTAGATTTATAAACCATGTCGAATAAATAACTGGTACAAGGTTAGTCTTACCAGAAGAGGCCCTTTTTGATTCCTCTTGTTCGGCAACAGCGGCCTTCCGCTGGGTCTTAGATTCCTCCAGTTCTTGAGATAAATGAGTATTCTTCTCTATAAGAACCTATGCATACAATGATCCTTAAATCAGTTGTGCCAACTGTTTCAAGTCTCAGGGGCTACTACTACACATACTTATCAGATTTTCTTACCCGTATATCCTTCGCATACTGGTCCGTTGCTCTGGCAAGTCCATCTTGAGCGGCGCGAATATATGCGTCTCCAGAGTTGAAGGCATCGAAAGCCTTGTCGGTGTCAAAACCGGCGGATCTCGGGTAGGGGGTCCCGAACTGTGCGTCTAGGCGGATGGTAACAGGAGACAAGGGACACGATGTTTACCTGTGTTCGGCCCTCTTAATGGAGGTAAAACCTCACGTCCCGCTTGATTGATATTGATATTGTGGATGTTTACAAGAGTGGATCTACCACGAGATCAAGGAGGCTAAACCCTAGAAGCTAGCCTATGGTATGATTGTAAGGGTTGTGATTGTTGTCCTACGGACTAAAGCCATCCGGTTTATATAGACACCGGAGAGGGCTAGGGTTACATAGAGTCGGTTACAATGGTAGGAGATCTACATATACCTATCGCCAAGCTTGCCATCCACCCCAAGGAAAGTCCCAACCGGACACCGGGTGAAGTCTTCAATATTCTATCATAATAGTCTTGGAGTCCGGTCGATGATGATAGTCCGGCAAATGATAGTCCGGCTGATGACGGTAGTCCGGCTGTCCGGACACCCCCTAATCCAGGACTCCCTCAGTAGCCCCTGAACCAGGCTTCAATGACGATAAGTCCGACGTGTATATTGTTTGGCATTGCAAGGCGGGTTCCTCCTCCAAATGATAGAAGATGGTGAACACCAGGATAGTGTCCGGCTCTGCAAAATAAATTCCACATTTCACCGTAGAGAGAATAATAATATATACACAAGTTCAATCTGCCGACGCTTTTCCGTGGCATGACGTCACACCACTACCAAGCCATTACTCGAATTGTTTTTACTTTACCACCTCAAAGCATTTAGCGAAGCGGTTTCTTGGCACGCCTTGTCGGCAGAGATCGTGTTTCCCCTTAATCCGGGATTCTCATCAATACAGCGTAGTAACCCAACCGCGCCCGCTCGCCACGCCTCTATCGAAGACGTGTCCCAAACGGTCACGGAGACGGCTCTTGGTATCCTCCTCTTTATAACGGGACCAAGGCTCGTTTCTTTTTCTTCAATCTTCCATCGAATCCTCTCTATGCTCCAAGTTCCAGCACCTACAGCCCCAGATTCGAGCGCTTTGGACCTTCAACGATGTCCGGTTCCGACCTCCAGGGCCGGTGGATGCCTTCCTCCGTCACGGAGGAGGACGTGCTAAAGCTGCGGGATGCCAAGTACCTGTCTTACGAGATTTACAGACAGGTTGCTGCCAAGGGCAGGCCATCCCCACCCCGATCCCGTGAGTATGTCGTCTTCGTGTCCCACCTCCGCCGGGTTTAGGCTTCCCGATGGATCCTTTTGTGAGAGGGCTCATGTTCTACTATGGGTTGGAATTCCACGACTTGGCTCTGGAGTCCATCCTCCATATATCCGCATTTATTGTCATCTGCGAAGCCTTCCTCCGCGTCACCCCACACTTCGGCCTGTGGGTGAAGACTTTCAATGTGGCTACCAAGATGATCGGGGCGTCAGCGGAGTGTGGCGGGCGGCCATAAGTAGGAGGGCCGATGCCCGTGGGTCTACTGGCTCCTTCCAAGAGGAGCTCGGCCTGTGGCAGCAAGAGTGGTTCTATATTACCGTTCCGAGGGGCCGCAGGCAAAAGCCGCCGCCCCTATTCCGCCCGGGACCTCCACGACGATTGATGCCGTGGGTCAACCAAGGGATCAACTGGGGGCCGTCAAAGGACGTGCCCCTACTGCAGGGCCGGATTCGAGATCTCTTAACGAGGGAGATCGATATGGTGGTGGTGATGCAGGTTATGCTAATTAGGCGTCTCCTGCCCTGCAAACGCCGTCCTCTCCGGCTATGGGAGTTCAATCCGGAGGGCCCATGGATTCTTCAACACTTCATGGGTATGACACCTCGGAGATGTATAGCTTATTCTTCGGATCGCAAGAGGTGCGCCCGAATTGACCGAGGATGCGGGACTAAGCTGCAATCGCCCGGATACTCAAGTAAGTAGTTCCAAGTCCGGACATACCGTTTGTTTGCCTTTCGATGATCCGCATTATGACCAATCTTCTTCTACACAGGAGTGGATAGCGGAAGCAAAATTAATACGGTGTCCGGCCCCCCTCCCCGAGACCGCGCCGGATCCCGTGCTGGTCCGGATGTTTGAGGTTGCGCCTTCGGAGGAAGGCGAAGGGGAAAGCAGGAAATCTACTGCCTCGCCTAAGGAGGCTATTGAACGAGGGGGGATCGAGAATCCCTCCTACCAAGGGGAGAAGAGGACTGCCTCCGAGGACCCGGGGGAAAAAGCCCCAAAACGGGGGAAGAAATCTTCGCCGGAGGGTCCTGCGTTCGGGGAGACCCCGGCCGCACAATCTCCCTTAATGAGCCAGCCCTCCAACGAGCCGTAAGTAGAAAGAAAGGAGTTTTATACTAAGGGACATCCCTATTTGTGCTTCTGAGGATAACTAAAGTTTTTACCTTGTAGTTCGGATCTCCGTCCTTCGCAGATGAGCTCGTCTTTCAGGGGACCTTCGTCCGGAGATGATAGAGAGCGAGACGCTTCGTCCGGGCGCTGTTGGATAGGGCGGACGAGCACAAGTGTCGCCACGGAGGGAGCCCCGTGTGGCAAAGCCGGATAGTTCGGGCGCCAATCGGAGTCTGGTGAAGGATCTGCTTGAGAAGGCGTCTATCTCGTAAGATCAGCATGCATTGATGAGCATGGTGATTGAAAGGATTTTAAATCGCCAAGGCGGGTTGCACGATGCCGTCGGGAGTTTATGGCGGGGTTTGAGGTACGTAAAATGACGCACCTTTTAACAGCTTTTGCATATAGAATGCGCCTGTATAGATAGTAGCCCTCGAGACTCGGTAGGTTGTCGATATCGACAGCGTGCCGAGGATCAAAATCGCAGGTTTAAATTCCCGTCGTGCCGATCTGTGGCGGGTCGTCCGGGGCCACCGGACCGATGGGGTTGCCGAATCGAAGCGTTGTTGGGGAACGTGGCAGAAATTCAAAATTTCCTACGTGTCACCAAGATCTATCTATGGAGAAACTAGCAACAAGGGAAGGAGAGTGAATCTACATACCCTTGTAAATCGCTAAGCGGAAGCGTTCAAGAGAACGGGGTTGAAGGAGTCGTGATTGCCGTGATCCAAATCACCGGAGATCCTAGTGCCGAACGGACGGCACCTCCGCGTTCAACACACGTGCAGTCCGGTGACGTCTCCCACGCCTTGATCCAGCAAGGGGAGAGGGAGAGGTTGGGCAAGACTCCATCCAGCAGCAGCACGACGGGCGTGGTGGTGGTGGAGGCGTGGCAAACCTGCAGGGCTTCGCCAAGCACCATGGGAGAGGAGGAGTACTTGGGAGAGGGGGAGGGCTGCGCCAGAACTTGTGGTGCGGCTGCCCTCCCACCCCCCACATATATATAGGGGCAAGGGAGAGGGGGGGCGGCTCCCTCAGATCCAATCTGAGGAGGGGGCGGCGGCCAAGGGGGGGGAGGAGTGCCTCCCAAGTCAAGTGGAGGCCCTCCCCCGTAGGGTTTTCCCTTTCCATGCGCATGGGCCTTGGGGGCTGGTGCCCCTGGCCCATTAAGGCTAGGGCGCCCCCTACAGCCCATGCTACTGTATTGGACGTGGTGGAACAATTTCCGGACCTCCGGACCCTCCGAATCCTCCGAACCTTCAGAAGCTTCCGGTACAATACCGAAAAACTGAACTTTTTGAACCCGAACAACAACTTTCCATATATAAATCTTTACCTCCGGACCATTCCGGAACTCCTCGTGACGTCCGGGATCTCATCCGGGACTCGAACAACATTTGGTAACCACATACAAACTTCCTTTATAACCCTAGCGCCATCGAACCTTAAGTGTGTAGACCCTACGGGTTCGGGAGACATGTAGACATGACCGAGACGTTCTCCAAATAATAACCAACAGCGGGATCTGGATACCCATGTTGACTCCCACATGTTCCACGATGATCTCATCGGATGAACCACGATGTCAAGGACTCAATCGATCCCGTATACAATTCCCTTTGTCTAGCGGTATTGTACTTGCCCGAGATTCGATCGTCGGTATCCCGATACCTGGTTCAATCTCGTTACTGGCAAGTCTCGTTACTCGTTCCGTAACACATCATCCCGTGATCAACCCCTTGGTCACATTGTGCACATTATGATGATGTCCTACCGAGTGGGCCCAGAGATACCTCTCCATTTACACGGAGTGACAAATCCCGATCTCGATTCGTGCCAACCCAATGTACACTTTCGGAGATACCTGTAGTGCACCTTTATAGCCACCCAGCCACGTTGTGACGCTTTGGTACACCCAAAGCATTACTATGGTATCCGGGAGTTGCACAATCTCTTGTTCTTATGAAAAGATACTTGACATTAGAATATCTTTAGCTTACTAACTTCGATCTTTGTGCTAGGCTTAGTATTGGGTCTTGTCCATCACATCATTCTCCTAATGATGTGATCCCGTTATCAACGACATCCAATGTCCATGGTCAGGAAACGGTAACCATCTGTTGATCAACGAGCTAGTCAACTAGAGGCTTGCGAGGGACATGGTGTTGTCTATGTATCCACACATATATCTGAGTTTCCTATCAATACAATTATAGCATGGATAATAAACGATTATCATGAACAAGGAAATATAATAATAACTAATTTATTATTGCCTCTAGGGCATATTTCCAACAGTCTCCCACTTGCACTAGAGTCAATAATCTAGTTCACATCGCCATGTGATTAACACTCACGGGTCACATCGCCATGTGACCAATATCCAAAGAGTTTACTAGTGTCATTAAACTAGTTCACATCATCATGTGATTTGGACTCAATGAGTTCTGGGGTTTGATCATGTTTTGCTTGTGAGAGAGGTTTTAGTCAACGGGTCTGCAACATTCAGATCCGTCTGTACTTCTCAAATCTCTATGTCATATTGTAAATGCTGCTTCCACGCTCCACTTGAAGCTATTCCAAATGGTTGCTCCACTATACGTATCCGGTTTGCTACTCAGAGTCATTCGGATAGGTGTTAAAGCTTGCATCGTCGTAACCCTTTACGCCGAACTCTTTATCACCTCCATAATCGAGAAACGAATCCTTATTCCTCTAAGGATAATTTTGACCGCTATCTGGTGATCCACTCTTTGATCACCTTTGTACCCTCTTGCCAGACATGTGGCAAGGCACACATCAGGTGCGGTACACAGCATAGCATACTGTAGAGCCTACGTCTGAAGCATAGGGGACGACCTTCGTCCTTTCTCTCTATTCTGCCGTGGTCGAGCTTTAAGTCTTAACTTCATACCTTACAACTCAGGCAAGAACTCCTTCTTTGACTGATCCATCTTGAACACCTTCAAGATCATGTCAAGGAATATGCTCATTTGAAAGTACCATTAAGCGGTTTTGATCTATCCCTATAGATCTTGATGCTCAATGTTCAAGTAGCTTAATGCAGGTTTTCACTTGAAAACACCTTTCAAATAACCCTGTATGCTTTCCAGAAATTCTACATCATTTCTGATCAACAATATGTCAACAACATATACTCATCAAAAATTCTATAGTGCTCGCACTCACTTCTTTGGAAATACAAGTTTCTCATACATTTGCATAAACCCAAAATCTTTGATCATCTTATCAAAGTACATATTCCAACTCCGAGATGCTTACTCCAGTCCATGGAAGGATCATTGGAGCCAAAGATACCTTTTAGCATCCTTAGGATCGACAAAACTTTACGATTGTATCACATACAACCTTTCCTCATTTAAACTGGTAAGGAAACTTGTCTTGACATCCATCTGCCAGATTTCATAAATGCAGCTAACGCCAACATGATTCCGACGGACTTAAGCATCGCTACGGATGAGAAAATCTCATCGTAGTCAACTCCTTGAACTTGTGAAAAACTCTTCGCCACAAGTCGAGCTACGGTGACATGACCGTTCACGTCCGTCTTCTTCTTAAAGATCCATTTATCTCAATGGCTTGCCGATCATTGGGCAAGTCCACCAAAGTCCATGCTTTGTTCTGATATATCGATCCTATCTCGGATTTCATGGCTTCTAACCATTTGTCGGAATTTGGGCCCACCATCGCTTCCATAGCTCGTAGGTTCATTGTTGTCTAGCAACATGACCTTGAAGACAGGATTACTGTACCACTCAAGTAGTAGCGTCCTTGTCGCCCCACGAGGTACGGTAGTGACTTGATCCAAGTTTCATGATCACTATCATAAGCTTCTACTTCAATTGGTGTAGGCGCCACAGAACAACTTCACGTGCCCTGCTGCACACTAGTTGAAGTGATGGTTCAATAACCTCATCAAGTCTCCACCATCCTCCCACTCAATTCTTTCGAGAGAAACTTTTCCTCGAGAAAGGACCCGTTTCTAGAAACAATCCCTATTGCTTTCGGATCTGAATTAGGAGGTATACCCAACCGTTTGGAGTGTCCTATGAAGATGCATTTTATCCGCTTTGGGTTCGAGCTTATCAACCTGAAACTTTTTCACATAAGCGTCGCAGCCCCAAACCTTTAAGAAATGACAGCTTAGGTTTCTCTAAACCATAGTTCATACGGTGTCATCTCAATGGAATTACGTGGTGCCCTATTTAAAGTGAGTGCGGTTGTCTCTAATGCCTAACCCATAAACGATAGTGGTAATTCGATGAGAGACATCATGATACGCACCATATCCAATAGGGTGCAATTTATGATGTTCGGACACACCATCAAACTATGGTGTTCCAGGTGGTATTAATTGTGAAACAATTTCCACAATGTCTTAATTATGTACAAAGCTCGTAACTCAGATACTCATCTCTATGATCATATCATAGACATTCTACCCTCTTGTCACGAAGATCTTAAACTTCATTCTGAAATTACTTGAACCATTCAATAATTCAGACTTGTGTTTCATCAAGTAAATATACTCAACATCTACTCGAATCATCTGTGAAGTAAGAACATAACGATATTCACTGCATGCCTCAGCACTCATTGGACTGCACACATCAAAATGTGTTACTTCCAACAAGTTGCTATCTTGTTCCATTTTACTGAAAAACGAGGCTTTTAGTCATCTTGCCCATGTGGTATGATTTGCATATCTCAAGTGATTCAAAATCAAGTGAGTCCAAACGATCCATCTGCATGGAGTTTCTTCATGCGTATACACCAATAGACATGGTTCGCATGTCTCAAACTTTTCAAAAATGAGTGAGTCCAAAGATCCATCAACATGGAGCTTCTTCATGTGTTTTATACCAATATGACTTACATGGCAGTGCCACAAGTAAGTGGTACTATCATTACTATCTTATATTTTTGGCATGAAAATGTGTATCACTACGATCGAGATTCAATAAACCATTCCTTTAGGTGCTAGACCATTGAAGGTATTATTCAAATTAACAGAGTAACCATTATTCTCCTTAAATGAATAACCGTATTGCGACAGACATAATCCAATCATGTCTATGCTCAACGCAAACACCAAATAACACTTATTTAGGTTTAATACTAATCTTGATGGTAGAGGGAGCGTGCGATGCTTGATCACATCAAACTTGGAAACACTTCCAACACATATCGTCACTCACCTTTAGCTAGTCTCCGTTTATTCCGTAGCTCTTTTATTTCGAGTTACTAACACTTAGCAACCGAACCGGTATCTTAATACCCTGGTGCTACTAGGAGTACTAGTAAAGTACACATTAACATAATGTATATCCAATATACTTCTATCGACCTTGCCAGCCTTCTCATCTACCAAGTACCTAGGGTAATGCTGCTCCAAAGGGCAGTTCCTTATTCGTAAGCACTTAGTCTCGGGTTTGGGTTCAACCTTGGGTTTCTTCACTAGAGCAGCAGCTGATTTGTCGTTTCATGAAGTATCCCTTCTTGCCCTTGCCCTTCTTGAAACTAGTGGTTTCACCAACCATCAACAATTGATGCTCCTTCTTGATTTCTACTTTCATGTGTCAGACATCGCGAATACTTCAAGGATCATCATATCTATCCCTGATATGTTATAGTTCATCACGAAGCTCTAGCAGCTTGGTGGTAATGACTTTTGGAAAAACATCACTATCTCATCTGGAAGATCGACTCCCACTCGATTCAAGTGATTGTTGCACTCAGACAATCTGAGCACAAGCTCAACGGTTGAGCTTTTCTCCGTTAGTTTGCAGGCTAAGAAAATCGTCTGAGGTCTCATACCTTTTGACGTGGGCACGAGCCTGAAATCCCAATTTCAGCCCTCGAAACATCTCATATGTTCCACGACGTTTCGAAAAACGTCTTTGGTGCCTCATCTCTAAACCGTTTAACTGAACTATCACGTAGTTATCAAAACATGTATGTCCGATGTTCGCAACATCCACAAACGACGCTTTGGGGTTCAAAGACACCGAAGCGGTGCATTAAGGACATAAGCTTTCTACTGATCGCATAATTGCTACTATCAACTTTCACTATATTTTCTCTAGGAACATATCTAAACAGTGGAACTAAAGCGCGAGCTTACGACATAATTTGCAAAGATCATTTGACTATGTTCAGGATAATTAAGTTCATCTTATGAAATCCCACTCAGATAGACATCCCTCTAGTCATCTAAGTGATTACATGATCCGAGTCAACTAGGCCGTGTCCGATCATCACGTGAGACGGACTAGTCATCATCGGTGAACATCTTCATGTTGATCGTATCTACTATACGACTCATGCTCGACCTTTCGATCTACTGTGTTCCGAGGCCATGTCCGTACATGCTAGGCTCGTCAAGTTAACCCTAAGTGTTTGCGTGTGTAAATCTGTCTTACACCCATTGTATGTGAACGTAAGAATCCATCACACCCGATCATCACTTGGTGCTTAGAAGCGACGAACTTTAGCAACGGTGCGCAGTTAGGGAGAACACTTCTTGAAATTGTTGTAAGGATCATCTTATTTACTACCGTCGTTCTAAGTAAACAAGATGCATAAACATAATAAACATCACATGCAATTATATAGTAGTGACATGATATGGCCAATATCATATAGCTCCATTGATCTCCATCTTCGGGGCTCCATGATCATCATCGTCACCGGCATGACACCATGATCTCCATCATCATGATCTCCATCATCATGTCTTCATGAAGTTGTCTCGCCAACTATTACTTCTACTACTATGGCTACCGGTTAGCAATAAAGTAAAGTAATTACATGGCGTTGTTTAATGACACGCAGGTCATACAATAAATTAAGACAACTCCTATGGCTCCTGCCGGTTGTCATACTCATCGACATGCAAGTCGTGATTCCTATTACAAGAACATGATCAATCTCATACATCACATATCATTCATCACATTCTTCTTGGCCATATCACATCACATAGCATACCTGCAAAAACAAGTTAGGCGTCCTCTAATTGTTGTTTGCATGTTTTACGTGGCTGCTATGGGTTTCTAGCAAGAACGCTTTCTTACCTACGCAAAACCACAACGTGATATGTCAATTGCTATTTACCCTTCATAAGGACCCTTTTCATCGAATCCGTTCCAACTAAAGTGGGAGGACGGCACCCGCTAGCCACCTTATGCACCAAGTGCATGTCACCGGTGGAACCTGTCTCACGTGAAATGCGTGTAAGGTCGGTCCGGCCGCTTCATCCCACAATACCGTCGAAACAAGATTGGACTAGTAACGGTAAGCATATTGAACATCATCAATGCCCACAACTACTTTGTGTTCTACTCGTGCAAAGAATCTACGCAATAGACCTAGCTCATGATGCCACTGTTGGGGAACGTAGCAGAAATTCAAAATTTTCCTACATGTCACCAAGATCTATCTATGGAGAAACTAGCAACGAGGGGAAGGAGAGTGAATCTACATACCCTTGTAGATTGCTAAGCGGAAGCGTTCAAGAGAACAGGGTTGAAGGAGTCGTACTTGTCGTGATCCAAATCACCGGAGATCCTAGTGCCGAACGGACGGCACCTCCGCGTTCAACACACGTGCAGCCCGGTGACGTCTCCCACGCCTTGATCCAGCAAGGAGAGAGGGAGAGGTTGGGGAAGACTCCATCCAGCAGCAGCACGACGGCGTGGTGGTGGTGGAGGAGCGTGGCAAACCTGCAGGGCTTCGCCAAGCACCATGGGAGAGGAGGAGTACTTGGGAGAGGGGGAGGGCTGCGCCAGAACTTGTGGTGCGGCTGCCCTCCCACCCCCCACATATATATAGGGGCAAGGGAGAGGGGGGCCGGCCCCCTCAGATCCAATCTGAGGAGGGGCGGCGGCCAAGGGGGGGAGGAGTGCCTCCCAAGTCAAGTGGAGGCCCTCCCCCTTAGGGTTTTCCCCTTCCCATGCGCATGGGCCTTGGGGGCTGGTGCCCCTGGCCCATTAAGGCTAGGGCGCCCCCTTACAGCCCATGCTGCTGTATTGGACGTGGTGGAACATTTTCCGGACCTCCGGACCCCTCCGGAATCCTCCGGAACCTTCCGGAAGCTTCCCGGTACAATACCGGAAAAAACTAAACTTTTCCAGAACCCGAACAACAACTTTCCATATATAAATCTTTACCTCCGGACCATTCTGGAACTCCTCGTGACGTCCGGGATCTCATCCGGGACTCCGAACAACATTCGGTAACCACATACAAACTTCCTTTATAACCCTAGCGTCATCGAACCTTAAGTGTGTAGACCCTACGGGTTCGGGAGACATGTAGACATGACCGAGACGTTCTCCGGTCAATAACCAACAGCGGGATCTGGATACCCATGTTGACTCCCACATGTTCCACTATGATCTCATCGGATGAACCACGATGTCAAGGACTCAATCGATCCCGTATACAATTCCCTTTGTCTAGCGGTATTGTACTTGCCCGAGATTCGATCGTCGATATCCCGATACCTTGTTCAATCTCGTTACCGGCAAGTCTCTTTACTCGTTCCGTAACACATCATCGCGTGATCAACCCCTTGGTCACATTGTGCACATTATGATGATGTCCTACCGAGTGGGCCCAGAGATACCTCTCCATTTACACGGAGTGACAAATCCCGATCTCGATTCGTGCCAACCCAACAGACACTTTCGGAGATACCTGTAGTGCACCTTTATAGCCACCCGATTCACGTTGTGGACGTTTGGTACACCCAAAGCATTCCTACGGTATCCGGAGTTGCAATCTCATGGTCTAAGGAAAAGATACTTGACATTAGAAAAGCTTTAGCATACGAACTACGATCTTTGTGCTAGGCTTAGTATTGGGTCTTGTCCATCACATCATTCTCCTAATGATGTGATCCCGTTATCAATGACATCCAATGTCCATGGTCAGGAAACCGTAACCATCTGTTGATCAACGAGCTAGTCAACTAGAGGCTTGCGAGGGACATGGTGTTGTCTATGTATCCACACATGTATCTGAGTTTCCTATCAATACAATTATAGCATGGATAATAAACGATTATCATGAACAAGGAAATATAATAATAACTAATTTATTATTGCCTCTAGGGCATATTTCCAACAGCGGCAACTTGTTGTGGCGGATGAAGTCGCGCTGATCAACAGGCGACTTGATGAGTCGCAAGGTAAGTGTTACTGTGCGGTCACGTGGTAAGGGAGCCGAAGCCGACTACTTACAATATGTGCGTGAAATGCAGATAGTGCCGCTGGGTAAAGGAGAGTCTTCGGGCGAACTTGCTCAAGCCAAGGAGCAGGCGGAAGGAGTAATGCTGACCTCGAAGGCGGCGAGGAGTTAGCGGCCGAAAGGGCATTAATGCCGGAGCACGGAAGAGATAGCCGAAATGGCTGTGAAGTTAAAAGAGGCTACCGACCGCAATGAGGCTCTTGGGAAGGAGCTCCTAGCGGGGCAGGAAGACCTGCAAAAGGCCACCGCCGAAGCCAGGAATGCCCATTCTGCAATGCGGGCTATGAAGGAAGAGCTGCGCCAGGCCGGGGAGATTGTAGCTGGCAAGCCTTTTCTGCTGCGCCGAAGGTTCACGGATTCAAAATATGCTCAGCTGGGCCAACTGTGGTGTCTGGAGGACCCTTATATGGACTTAGCAGCGAGTGCGGCGGATGCCGTTTTGCATTTTCGAAGCCAGAAGGATCACCGGACGGAAGAGTTATTTTGGTCTCAATTCCATAGTCCGGAGCGTGCACTTCCGCTGAATGATCGCTTGGCTGAGTGGGCTGAGCTAAATAGGTTGTCCGGGCTTGCTATGGCGGATATAGTGACCCATATCCGGCCGGATAGGCCCCAGCCGAAGAGTTACTTTGGCTTATTACAGCAATTTCTTGGGGCGGTGCCGCATATCAAGGCGATGAAGCGGTCGGCCTGCATAGAGGGTGCACGGATGGCGCTCGCCCGTGTGAAGACACATTGGACAGAGATGGATGCCACCGCTGTTGCGACCCCGGGTTCGGATAATAACCGGCTACCCGCCGAGCACTATTTTGGCGAAGTGCTGCCTGGTGCTCGTGTAATAGAGTCGCAGTGCTCGAAAAATGTTATGTTCGAATGAACGTTTATATGATGTAAAAACAATTTTTATGATGTAAACGCCTTTTATACTTGTGCGTTCAAGTAATAGAATATCTCCCTTGCGGCCGTTCATGTATACGTGTGTATAACCTGAAAGATGGCAGTCGTCGGCTTCAGCCCCCACGCACAAGGTGCGGGGGTGTTCGCAAAAATAGCGCGTTTTCACACTTAATCCGACGTCTCGGTCCTGTAAAGGAGGTGGTAGCGTAGCAAACGAGGCAACCGGACTATAATGCTTTATCACTTTCACTTAGCCATGGAGTTCGAGGGTGGGGCTACGACATAGCCCCTGGGGGCACCGTGCTCTCCGAATTCGGGGCGCGTATGTGCCTGGCTGGGAAACAGCCCTTCGTCAAAGCGGAGGAATCCTAAACATTCCCAAGGTCGATCGAGTGGTTGACCAGTCTCTCGCTGTATCATGACAGTTTTCGCTTTCTCTCGAGGTGCTCGCCCAACCGAATCGGGGCACAATCGCAGTAGTTCTCCTGGAGCCGCGTTAGCCGATGATACGGAGCGTAAAGGCAGCAAAACATGTGAGCCGGGCAAACCCAACATTTGACCAAAGACATGATTCGAGCTGATGCATATAAGGCCTAACTTTCGAGACGCCGAACACTCCAGAAGGTGTTCGGTCTTTATAATAGCGGGCAAAACAAAGCCCTAAGCCCCTTGTGTCCGTGTGCAGGCAGGTTCTTGGCGCCGGCCGATGCCAAAACGCCTTGATCTCCACTCTGGTTATACTGAAAAACCAGGGGATTATAGCAACAAGAGGCGATGAAGGAAGGTTTACGTAGGGTCTTAGTCCGAAAAGAGTCCTTGCAACGGGTCCCTCTGCACGCGTCTGCGCTGTGTCTCCGCAGCCGTATCCTGGACGGATGTGCATGCTGTTCATCTGTAAAAAGAGAGGAACTTGGTTGGAAAAGAAATCGTGCGAAAAAGTGCATAAAAATTGAAATATAGATTAAGAAAGCTGAGCCTATGCTAGCTCATTGTGGCTTATATACGTAAACCCTTGTGAAGGGGTGTGCGGCTGGGTAGCCCCTAGCTTATTAATTCCGGACTCGTCCAGCCGTGTCCGGGGTCTCAGACGACCCGATGATGAAAAGATGCCACGTGGACCGGGCATTTTAAGCGTAAGAGACGCGAATGCGGTATTGTATTGAAGCGGACGAGAGCTTCTGTCCGGTGGTGCTTTATAGCTGGCTTAAGGGCTGGCGCCACTCCTTCGAAGGAAGTGCGGCTATGCTGAATTGTAATAGGGTCTATCCCCACTTGCGGATTGTGTCCGGATATAGCAGGTTTAAGTCACTGCCGCCGTCCATCAACACCTGCGTTAAATGCAATCCGTCTATTATGGGATCCGATATCAGGGCAGTCTATCCTGCGCTCCGAATACTTTTGGGTTAATCCAGATGGTTGAAAGTGATTGGTTCTGACATCCAACCTTGGTCCACTGGGGTGGATCGTCCGACACTTGTCATGGCGAGTGCCGTGTTGGCTTTCCGTGTTATCACGTGAAGCAAGTTTACTGTTTTGACTTCTCGAGGGAAAGTCTTTTGACTTCCGGTGCTCTGATGGTGGGGCTCGTCATCGTCCTCGCTTGGTGTATCGAGCCCCTTGTGTCCGGCGTTAAGTCTGCCGGACTGTTTGAAAACCCAACAATTTCGGTTGGTATGGTTTGCAGGCCTTCCGGGGGTACTGTGGATTTGACATATCCGGTCTAAAATTTTGTTTAAATTTGATAGCTCGTCTCTGTTGTCCTTAAGAGGCCGTGTTTTATTGTCTGGCCGCGAGCTTTTGAATCCGGCGTTGATCGCTGTGCCCTGTGGGCTTTTTTCTTTATCTTGCGTACCGATCTTTCTGCTAGTGACTTTCCATTTCCATCTCTGATCTTGGATGTACTTGGGTCTCTGGTGCTGCATCTTGCAAGCCAGCTGTCTTCTCCTGCGCAAAAGCGCGTCATGAGGCTTGTTAGCGCGGCCATTATTCTTGGCTTCTCTTGGCCGAGGTGTCTGGCGAGCCATTCGTCTCGGACGTTGTGTTTAAAAGCTGCTAAGGCTTCTGCGTCCGGACAGTCGACTATTTGGTTCTTTTTGGTAAGGAACCTGTTCCAGAATTTGCGCGCTGACTCTCCGGGCTGTTGGGTTATATGACTCAAATCGTCAGCATCCGGGGGGCGGACATAAGTCCCTTGAAAGTTTGCTCTAAACACGTCCTCAAGTTCTTCCCAACTTCCAACAGTGTTTTCTGGGAGGCTTTTGAGTCAATGCCGAGCTGGCCCTTTGAGCTTGAGGGGTAGGTATTTTATGGCGTGGAGATCATCTCCTCTAGCCATGTGTATGTGTAGTATGTAGACTTCTATCCAGACTCCGGTCTCATTGTGCGTCAGATGCCTCTATGTTTATGGGTTTAAACCTGCTGGGAATTCATGATCCGGCACCTCATCAGTGAAACATAAGCGTGTGTGCGGCGCCTCAGTATTTGGGTGTGCCGCTGTCTTCGAACACTTGTCGTGGTGTGTTACTTCCTGGGGTCCTCTTCTTTGGCCCGTAGATGGACCTAGTTGGGCCGTCCGTTTTACCAGGATTATAATTCGGCTTGTGTGCGGCCTCGGTTGTCGCTTTGGGCCTGTCATCTGGCCGTCTATCCGGCCAGGCAGCCTCTTTATTTTTTGACTGTGAAGGCTCGATGGCTTCCTCGTCAAATTCTGGCAGCAACTTGCGCTTCGGGTAGCTCTTGGTTTGATGACCATTGCTGTATTTGTTCAAGGGTCTTGAATACTTTGCTCCACTTCATTACGGCGTGTCTTCTGCTGTTTTGAGCTTCCGTTTCGCTTTCTTCAAACTTCTTGCAGTGGTGACGAGTTTTTTGCGTATGTTCTTATGCTCTGGTGTTGTGGCCGGACTGCTGATTGCTCCGTGAAGGGGTTGATTATCCGGCTCGTCCTGTTCGTCGTCTGCTGGCTTGCCCTGCTCTATCGCTGGGTCGTTAGGAAGGTTGCTTTGATCGAGGCGGGACTTAGGGCGGCGTCTACGTCGCCGTTTTTGTTCTTTATCGGCGAGATTATCCTCTGCCGCGTCCCGTTGTTCCTCGTTATCGCTTCCCTTCGGGGTGTCCACCATGTATATGTCGTATGACGAGGTGGTCTTCCAGTGTCCTGTAGGCACTGGGTCTCCGGCATCGTCGTCCATACCGTCGATGTCTTCGGAGTCGTAGGCGAGTATGTCGGTTAAATCGTCGACGGTGGCTACGAAGTGGGTGGTGGGTGGGATCTGAATTTCTTCGTTATCTGCGTCCCAACCGTCCTGGCCGTAGTTTGGCCAGGGCTCTCCGGATAGCGAGAGATGCTTTAATGAGTTTATGATATCGCCGAAGGGCAAGTGCTGAAAGATGTCCGCAGCGGTGAATTCCATGATCGGCGCCCAATCAGATTCGATTGGCAGGGGCGCAGGAGGCTCGGAGTCCGGCAGGGAGTCCGGCACCTCGGAGTCATAGGCTTTACGTGGGACAGGGTAAGTGTTCGGCTCCATCGCCGTGGGAATTGCGGCTCTCGAGGCGGTGTCCAGCCATCCGTCCTCGATCCGAGCGATCGGCTCCGGACTATGAGTCGGAGCGGATTCGTGTGCGGCCTCCAAGGGGCTGTCCGGCGGCAGAGTTAGGTCATACCCATCGTGACAGCGCGGCGCGCCCGGCTGTGGCTCGGATCCATCGAGGATCAAGTCCCCGCAGATATCGGCCGTGAAGTTTAGGCTTCCAAACCTGACCTGACGGCCAGGGGCGTAGCTTTCGATCTGCTCCAGATGGCCAAGGGAGTCGGCCCGCAGTGCGAAGCCGCCGAATACGAAGATCTGTCCGGGGAGAAAGGTCTCACCCGGGACTGCGTCGTTGTTGATTGAAGAGGCCATCAAGCCTATCGGTGACGACACAGAGGAACTCTCAATGAAAGCACCAATGTCGGTGTCAAAACCGCGGATCTCGGTAGGGGGTCCCAAATCGTATGCGTCTAGGCGGATGGTAACAGGAGACAAGGGACACGATGTTTACCTGTGTTCGGCCCTCTTAATGGAGGTAAAACCCTACGTCCTGCTTGATTGATATTGATATTGTGGATGTTTACAAGAGTGGATCTACCACGAGATCAAGGAGGCTAAACCCTAGAAGCTAGCCTATGGTATGATTGTAAGGTTTGTGATTGTTGTCCTACGGACTAAAGCCATCCGGTTTATATAGACACCAGAGAGGGCTAGGGTTACATAGAGTCGGTTACAATGGTAGGAGATCTACATATCCGTATCGCCAAGCTTGCCTTCCACGCCAAGGAAAGTCCCATCCGGACACGGGGTGAAGTCTTCAATCTTGTATCTTCATAGTCTTGGAGTCCGGTCGATGATGATAGTCCGGCAAATGATAGTCCGGCTGATGACGGTAGTCCGGCTGTCCGGACACCCCCTAATCCAGGACTCCCTCAAGCCTCCTTAGAGAAAATACCATTGCGGAGTACGGCCCGTCTGCGTCGGTGATTCATGGCACTCCTCACTTCGGAGTTTGAAGCAGAAAGCATGTCCGCATCCTCTGTGGGAGGGCAATTCGGCGTTGCCCCCACATCAGCCTCCACCCGTGAGTCCGCTTCAGGAATCCGGCTGCTTGAGGCGTGGCCGGCAAGGGATCCGGATGCAGTTCGGCGGATGTTTTTCCTGCCAGGATGCAATGCAAACTGTCACAATTCGGCAAAGATAATCACAGAGCAAGTCCAATTTGTACCTCTACCCCGGCGTCTCAGTTCTAACCGCCTTCCTCTTATGCCTGCCCGGACCGGATGCCCTTTGCTGATGAGCCCCCGTGGGCTTGGCACGGTGTCCTGATGGCCGTTTCTTCAAAGATACAACATGTGTGCTTAAGGC
This sequence comes from Aegilops bicornis, assembly GCA_021605145.1. Lineage (NCBI taxonomy): Eukaryota > Viridiplantae > Streptophyta > Magnoliopsida > Poales > Poaceae > Aegilops > Aegilops bicornis. The sequence continues at coordinate 613,315,875 of CM038673.1, read as the reverse complement.
ATGGCATAATTTGGAATTTAGGGCTCCGGCTTTACTTACGTTCGACACCGGGAGCATCTCGGGATAATCAGCAAGGATGGCCACTAAAGCGCCGTCGCGGCTTGCTTGATAAAATGTCCCGTCTACAAGCTCCACGGATATATCCGGATCTTCTTCAAGTCCAGGGTCGAGAGCCCGGCCAGGATCCTCTGGCTGCGGAGGTGGGCTGTTGAACTCTTCCATGGCCCTTCTCAGTTCCTGCTTTGAAAATAATAAGATAAATGATTGGTGACAAAGGACACAGGTATGAATAGAGTCGAGTAAGGAATGACAGCTTACCCAGCTTGGGGGGTTGTACATGGAAAATCCATCCCGCGGCTTAATGCGGAGGAACTCCTCTTCTTCCACTTTGTACAAATCGGACAATATTTTCGCCAGTGCGGTGGCGGAGTCCGGACCTTTACGACCGCAGCGGGTGGCGTCGTCTTCTCCGTTGAAGTGCCACATGGGTTTCCCCCGATATTGAAGTGGTTGCACCCCCCGCATTATGCATACTCTATCGTCTTCCTCCTGGGGGCTCCGCGGGCGCCAGTTTTGGCGTTTATTCAGCGGGGCGTTGGTAAACTCGGGAAGGCCCGTCCGGACTGGGTCCGGAAGGGGAACATCATCTACATAAAACCACTCCGAGGGCGATCTTGGATGCCTTCTTCGAGTGCGGACATGTATCCGGCCCGAGCGATGCGCCATATTTCGTCTTCGCACACTTGATATATAGATCCCTCCTGATTGTGAGGGACGAGGCAGAATAGCCTCTTCCATAACTCGGAATGAGCTTCGCAGCCCAGGAAGAGCTCGCAGAAGGCAACATACCCTGCGATGTGCGATGGAGGCAGGAGTGAAGTTATGCAGCTGGCAGACCGTAGAACTCCAAAGAGCCATGGAGGAATGGGTGGATTGGAAACCCAAGCCCTATCAGCAAAAACGGGACAAGGCATATCCACTCCCCTCTAGATGGGTTCGGAAAGGTCTCCGCCTGCTCCCCGCCATTATAGGTGGCTAGTCCGGCTCGAACAGGGACCATGTATGCAGGTGGGAGGAACCCCTGGGTCTGCAACTCCACTAATCGGCTATGAGGGATAGAACACTTTTCCCAATCACCTGGCTTAGAGCTAAGGGTGCGAGAGGAGGAGCTTCGGCGGCCATCCATGATGGAGTGGCTTTTCCCGGGCATGCTCTGTTGAATGCTTGCTGGGAGGAAGATGGTGTGATTTGGATCTGAGGATCCCCGTCTCTTCAAATAGACGGTTGGCTTCTGTGGTCGGGATGGCAAATGTAAAAATGCCCCGACTTCTCGTATTCACTTGACACGTGGAGATAGCCATTATTGAAGCACAAAAGTCGAGGAGTACGACATTAATGGAGACCGGACACTGTTCACCACGACAGGTACTCTGGATTTGGAGAAGAACCTGCCTTGCAATGCAGAAGACAATCTGCACGCCAGACTCATCGTCATTGAAGCCTGGTTCGGGGGCTACTGAGGGATTCCTAGATAGGAGGGTATCCGGACAGCTGGACTATGTACTTTGGCCGGACTGTTGGACTATGAAGATACAAGATTGAAGACTTTGTCCCATGTCTGGATGGGACTCTCCTTTGCGTGGAAGGCAAGCTTGGCGATTCGGATGTAGATCTCCTTCTCTGTAACCGACTCTGTGTAACCCTAGCCCCCTCCGGTGTCTATATAAACCAGAGGGTTTAGTCCGTAGGACAACAACAATCATACCATAGGCTAGCTTCTAGGGTTTAGCCTCTACATCTCATGGTAGATCAACTCTTGTAATACTCATATCATCAAGATCAATCAAGCAGGAAGTAGGGTATTACCTCCATTGAGAAGGCCCAGACCTGGGTAAAACATTGTGTCCCCAGTCTCCTGTTACCATTAGCCTTAGACGCACAGTTCGGGACCCCCTACCCGAGATCCGCCGGTTTTGACACCGACAGTGACCAAGCTCATCACAATATCAACCCAACAGTTTGTAAAACCCAGCTTTATCATTATTGCCCTTAGGTAAGGCCATTCCACCCTATCATATGCTTTCATCATATCAAGCTTGAGTGCACACGGCTGATTTTTCTTGGCTTTGTTCCTTTTCATAAAATGTAGACACTCATACGTCGTGATAATGTTGTCCGTAATCAACCTGCCTGGGACAAAAGCTGATTGCTCCGCTGACATTATGTCAGGTAGAACAACCTTAAGTCTGTTAGATATCACCTTGGAAGCAATCTTGTACAAAACATTACACAAGCTGATTGAACGAATTGGGACAATAGGGTAGGGTTTTTTTACCTTTGGTATGAGTACCAAAATTGGGTCATTTATGCATTCAATCGACTCCGTGCCCTCAACTATCCTCAAAACCGCCTTTGTAACCTCATCACCGCATGTGTCCTAGTGGTGCTGAAAAAAGTGCGATGGGTATCCGTCAGGACCAGGTGCTTTCATTGGGTACATCTGAAATAAGGTCGTTCTCACTTCCTTGTGTGTGTATGGAGCATTTAACATGTCATTCATGGCTGGTGTTACTTTTGTTGGAACTATATCAAGCACCTGCTCCATGTCATGCACCCCCTCCGATGTGTAGAGATTTTGATAAAAAGCTTTGGTCATGTTCTCCATCTCTATGACATTCTCTCGTAGTCCGCCATCCGGTCTCTAGAGTGATTTTATTTGGTTTTCTCCTTCTTCAACTTGCCCCGAGGTGGAAAAATATGTGTTCTTGTCGCCGTGCATCAGCCACTCGGTCGGCGCGTTGTCTCCATAGGATCTCCTCTCTGTGATAAAGCTCAGTTAGTCTATCAATTATTTTAATCTCCAAATGACTTGGAGAATGTCTGCTTGGGATCACGTGAAGCTCCTGTAGCTCTGTCTTCAAGCGCTGAATCTCACGCAGCACATTTCCAAAATGGTTTTGGTCCCACTGGCTCACATCATGAGACAATGATTGCAGTTTGTCGCATATGCTCAACACCGAATCTCCAGCGCTATTCTGCCATGCATGCTGGACCACTGACGACAGCTCCGGGTCCCGTTCCCGGGCCACTTCATATTTAAAGGAGCGCGGGGCCCGTCTGCATGCTCCATGTACGTAGCTCACAAAGAGAGGGGCATGGTCGCTCGACGCCGCCGTACCATGCTCCAGCCTAGCTGATGGGAAGGCTATTGACCAAGCCGGGTTAGCAACCCCTCGATCCAACCTCACCCGTGTGTAAGTCCCCCCTGTCACCTTCTTCTCAAATGTCCAATCCGTAACAGTGTATCCAATATCAGATAAACCACATGTGTCGAGAGCGTCTCTGAAAGCATCCATTTGTGCTTGGCTTCTTGTCCCTACACTATCATGTTCGTGAGTGAAAGATCATGGATGTCACCTAGAGGGGGGGGGGGTGAATAGGCGCTTTTAAAATAATTACGGTTTAGGCTTGAACAAATGCGGAATAAACCTAGCGGTTAATTTGTCAAGCACAAAACCTACAACAAGTAGGCTCACCTATGTGCACCAACAACTTATGCTAAGCAAGATAAACAACTAAGTGATAGCAAGATATATGACAAGAAACAATATGGCTATCACAAAGTAAAGTGCATAAGTAAAGGGCTCGGTAAGAGATAACCGAGTGCACGCGGAGACGACGATGTATCGAAGTTCACACCCTTGCGGATGCTAATCTCCGTTTGGAGTGGTGTGGAGGCACAATGCTCCCAAGAAGCCACTAGGGCCACCGTAATCTCCTCACGCCCTCGCACAATGCAAGATGTCGTGATTCCACTAAGGGACCCTTGAGGGCGGTCACCGAACCCGTACAAATGGCAACCCTTGGGGGCGGTCACCGAACCCGTACACTTTGGCAACCCTTGGGGCCGGTCACCGGTACCCGTCAAATTGCTCGGGGCGATCTCCACAACCTAATTGGAGACCCCGACGCTTGCCCGGAGCTTTACACCACAATGATTGAGCTCCAAGCACCACCAACCGTCTAGGGCGCCAAAGCACCCAAGAGGAACAAGCTCAAGGGCACCAAGCACCCAAGAGTAATAAGCTTCTCAACTCATAACTTCCACGTATCACGTGGAGAACTCAAACCGGTGCACCAAATGCAATGGCTAGGGCACATGGAGTGCCCAAGTCCTTCTCTCCCAAATCCCACCAAAGAAACTAATGCTAGGGACGAAAATGAGAGGAAGAACGAAAGAAGAACACGAAGAACTCCAAGATCTAGATCCAAGGGTTCCCCTCACTTAGAGGAGAAAGTGATTGGTGGAAATGTGGATCTAGATCTCCTCTCTCTTTTCCCTCAAGAACTAGCAAGAATCATTGGAGGGATTGAGAGTTAGCAAGCTCGAAGAAGGTCAATAATGGGGGAAGAACACGAGCTCAAAGGATAAGGTTGAATGGGGAAGAAGAGCCCCTTTTATAGGAGCTCCCGAATCCAACCGTTATGCTCACAGCCCGCACAGAACAGTACTACCGCTCCAAGGAGCGGTACTACCGCTAGGGCGGTAGTACCCTTCAAACACAACAGCGAGGAGGCAAAAGGCGGAAGAACCGTCGAGCGGTAGTACCGCTCGTCCTCACGGTACTACCGCTCGACCTCACGGTACTACCACAAATGGTAGCGGTACTACTGCTTATGAAGCGGTACTAAAAAATACTTCGTGCCTACTTCCGCTGAGCAAAACACGAGATTTTGGTCCGGAGCGGTACTACCGCTTAGGAGACGCGGTAGTACTGCTCGAGCGGTACAACCGCTCAGAGCCGCAGTAGTACTGCTCGAGCGTTAGTAAAAAATTACATCCGCTCTAGTCGCGGTAGTACCGCTGTAGCCTTTACCAAAACAAGGGCTAACACAATCTTGAAAGAAATACCAATAAAAAGCAAATGAGAAAAGGCCCAAAGGAAAATGGTGAGAACCCTTCCTCGAATAAGACCGGTAAAACCTCCAACACCGAAAACATCATAGAAGACGCATGTGAACTCCGTTTTCGATGAACTCAAGCTTGTCATCAAGATGACCATAAGCTCTAAGACTCACAAAGAGAACCAAACAAGAACCAAGAAACATGATGCAAGGATGCAAGGGTTTGAGCTCTCTACTAACGATACGATCAAGCTACCAACGTGAGAGCCCCCCTTGATAGTACGGCAAACGATCATATAACCCGGTCTCCCTACTACCACCACGAGACTGGTAAAATAGAAAACCTATCAAGGGCAAACCTTTGCCTTGCACATGGTCCACTTGAGCTAGATGATGACGATCTTGACTCCTCAAGATGGACCACCTTTCTTGATTGCGTTGGCTCGATGAAGACTAGATGATTGCTCCCCATAGTCCACTATGGGTGAGCCACTCTTCAAAGACATCTTCACAAGTCCATTGACACCACAAAGGATGGCAAGATTCAAGCACTTGATCTCTTCACGATGCTCCACTTGAACTTGCACACGGCAATCATGATGACGATCACCACTTGATGTCATCCTTTCCATGGGTTGTATAATATCTTCCTCTTGATGCAAGCCCATGGACACATACCTAACCCCACATAGAACTCTCACATAGACCATTGGTTAGTACACAAAGTGCAATGGACAATGCTTACCATACCATGGGATCACTTGATCCCTCTCGGTACATCTTCTACGCTTTGTGAGTTGATCAACTTGATTCACTCTTGACTTAGTCTTGATCAACCTTGAATCTTTCCAACTCTCTTCATTTGGATGATGTCTTGAAGGTAAACATGAATGATCACACAATCTTTTTCTTCAAGACATGCTTGCAATAAGCTCAACACTCACATGACCAATCTTTGGATAATTCCTTAATAGCACCTTGGTCAACTCATAAACTCCTTGAAACCAATACATAGACTTCAAGAAAAGCATATGGACAAAACCTTCAAATATAACTCAAGGCAACCATTAGTCCATAGAGATTGTCATCAATTACGAAAACCAAACATGGGGGAATCGCATGTTCTTTCAATCTCCCCCATTTTGGTAATTGATGACAATCACTTTCAAGAGAGTTTATATAAGGAATTATGCATCATCATGCAATGCAACAACCAATAGTGCATGCGAATGAGATGCAAAAACTAAGGAACAAAACCAAAGCAAGAGGAGATAACTCTCTAAACTTCTCCACAAAACTCTCTGAAACTTCTCCCCCATTGGCATTGATTGCCAAAATGGGCGAAAATCTAAGAAGGCAAATATAAATTGTGGTCCTCCATAAATTTTGTATTTCTCCACAAGAGAGTGGAATGCAATACACATACCCAAAGGTAAATACTTGGAGGAACACAAAATATATTGAGGCACAAAGATTGCTAAAGAATGATATGCCACAAAGACATAACAAAGAGAGACACAAGCAATGAAGCAGTCAAAACATACCAATTGGAGCAAGCAATCAAAGGATATCAATTGAAACAACTAGACCAAAGATCCTACGAGCCACATGAATAAAGGATATTATGATATGGGCAAAGGAGTGTTATAAAGAAACTAGAGAAGCTCCCGTGATTTGTGCACACATAAGAATATTTGTATTTGGATACAAAGTGCACAAAATAGGATCATAGCTCCCCCAAAATCAGTAGAAACTTACAACAAGTGCAAGTGAGCATATAGGAAACAAAGCCTAGTACTTGCAACAAACACACGGTTGAGCAACAAGTAAAAGAGGCAACTTAAGAATGGGCTCAACCAAAATGATGTGTGTGAGTCAAGGCAATGCACTTGAGAAGACTAATGTACGGATGAGCATTAAGCATCAATAAAGTCTTGAAAGAATGAGGCACACGGTGCAAGGCCTATCATTCCCACGCACAACTACCAAATGGGTTCACAAGCTTACTAATAAGCATATAAAGAACATATGCTTGTGACAACCCGTGGTGAAGATAGAAGATGAAAGCCTCATCAAGACGAGGGATACCAATTAAGATGGCAAAAGCCTCGTAAAGATTTGCATGAGGAAAATAATCTTCACCACACAAGAGTGCATCAAGATGCAACGATAGAAGACACACACTCAAGGCAAAAGCTTTCACGGAGCCACCAAATAAAAAAAAACAAAAGAAAGACAAGGTGGACGTGCAAGAAAGGATATCATCTAGAGATGTAATTTCTCTCAAGTGTATAAGGTTCTAGGTAGACGAAATCATGATAATATATGTCTATAAAGAAGGATGTACACCCGAAATAGTTACAACACGAAGGAACAAGATATCCAAAAGGAAGTCATAGATATACCAATAAGATATTTGCTTGGAAGCATAGCACATGGCTAGATATGGTCTTATTGGATATAGATGAATTCCTACCACACAACCATCAAAGACATCACAACTAGCAACATGAGATCATCGTTGAGATGCTTTGAGAAAGGAAACAAGTATCACAAGATAGAATGAATAACATGCCATGATACAACCTACACGGTTGATGCAATAAATGTGTGCATGTAGTAGATGATGATACTTGTTACCGAGATAACATTGGAAGGATGTAGTAGAAACCAATTGAAGGTAGAGTAGTTCATTGATCATCCTAGCTTGACTCCAATAAGCACATGGTGACACACCTTCCTTTTGAATGAGCCGAGTATCCAATGCATCTCCAATTGTTCCTAGAACAACAACACAAACAAAATGGTACCCAAACTCATAGGAACCAAATAGTTAGAAACACCAATACATAGGACAAACTCCACATAAATATGTGCATATAGATATGAAAATGAATTTCATGCACATCTCATCCAAATTGAGACTAGGTGGAGTTTCCCTATATATTGAGTCAAAGAAACAAAGCATGCCAAATAACATACATGAAGTAAACATGCATGCTCAAGACTTTCAAAACCGAAACCAAAAGAAAAGCGAAATGCCAAGAGAAAAGGATACCAAATAGATAAATCATCACTTGGAAGATACCATTAAAGATACATCAAGGAGTGAGATATCCATTGATACACACTAAACTAAAGATGTCAAACTCCCAAAGAGAGGATGGTTCCAAACAAACCAAGCTCTCAACAAAGTTTCATGATGGCACAAAGTACCAAAAAGAAATGGCTTGCCTTCCACCAAAACACACTTGATAAGGATCACAAGAAGAGTGTTCTAAAGAAAATAGGATAGCTCCCCACGAGTTGTGCATTATATAGGATTTGCATTTGAATACAAAATGCACAAGGTGGGATCACCACTTTCACTATATCTAAAAAACACTAGACATGAACAAGAAATAAACAAGATCCACAAGTGGTAGGGAAGACAACAGGAGTTGACACAAACCTTGGCAAGAGAAAAGGCAAATAAAGACAAAAACCAAAGTAAAGATGATCAACAAATTCTACCACACATAAGTGTCTACCAATTGTCAAAGACAAGAAGTATTTGAAAATAAATCCGGTGGTAGATAACAAGGACATCCAACATCATCTTCACAACAAACACAAGCAAATTGCCACTTGTAGAGCTAACATGTCACCTAGGAACAATATAATTTACAATATCAATTCTAGGAGACACTATCTCAAATTTACACATTTTCTAGGCTTGTAATATGCACATAGCATATTACTCCCTATAATGTGATACCAATAAGAACTTAACAAGAGGCAATAAGAGGATCCAGCATGAGATAATCAATGGAATTTTTAGAATTTGAAATTCTCATGAGAGATATACCACCTAGCGACTAGATAATCTTGTAATATCAATACTAGATGGTATTCCTCATGTACAAACATTTATAGGATTGTGAGGTGCACAAAGCACTTCACTCCCCCAAAATGGGATGTTCCATTAATCTCTCACACGAGCCAACTAGGATACAAACAAGAAGCAAAACGGCTCAAAGCGCGACACACACATACATGATGTGCAAACCAACACACACATACTTGATTGCTCAAGATGAGCAAGTTGGAAGCACAACATATACAAACACATGCAAGGAACAAAACCAAAACATGCAAGGGGGACAAGTAACTTTCAATGTAAACAATTTAAGCACAAGTTACATAAGGAGGCACATTGGATATAAGATAGAAACTTGATAATCCAATTGACTTGGCTTGAGACAATAAGAATGATGAAGTCCCTTAATTCTTCATAATGTAGCCAAGTCTCCAATGCCCTCCAACAACACCTATTGATCAAGTTTGAGCTTGTTGGTCCCCAACCAAGTTGGGTCCTAAGAGGTTAGTCACAATAGGCTTGGCAACCCAAATGGTTCTTTTCTTGACACCACTTTGAGTACCAACAAACTTGGCAAACACATTGCCGACCTTATCCTTCCCAAGAGAATAGATATCATCAATAGTAATTGGGTTGGATAAGTTACCACTAGTGCATGAAGAAGCGAGGTTGCCTTTCTCACGACATAAGTAGCAACGTCTACTCTTCACTTTCTTCTCACTTGATTTCTCAACAAGAGAAGCATTAACTTGGGTCTTTTGGGAAGAGGCCTTTCTTCAACTTGAGGTTGAGCATGAGATTGAACTTGTGCCCTCTTCCCTTGTTGCTTGACACTAATGGCCTTCTTCTTCAATGGGCAAGATCTAACATGATGCCCTTCTACTTTGCACTCGAAGCAAACAATCTTGGCTGAACTCTTGACTTGTTCTTGGCCCTTCCTTTTGTTCATCTTGGACTTCTTCTTCTTATTGGAGTTGAATCCAAGTCCACCTTTGTCATTGGGGATTTTTGCACACTCAAGATATTGTTGAGTGTGGATTTCCCTTGATGACTCTTTTCCAAGTCTTTCTTCAAATAAGTGACTTGGGCCTTGAGCTCTTTGATTTCCTCTACATGGTTAGTCTCAACACAAGTACTAGAGGAAGTATAAGCTTCATCGTTAGAGCAACAAGGCAAGGAAAGCAATTCATCACAAGATGTACCAACATTGTGAGTAGATGAATTACAAGGACTAGCACATGGCAATATACTATTTTGACTAGAAGTAGTGCTAGTATCCACATGAGGCTCACTAGATGTTACCTTAGCAATCATGGCCTCATGAGATACCTTTAGCACATTATGGGATACTAGAAGATCGTCATGAGAGCTTGAGAGCTTTTCATGGCTTTCTTCCAATTTACCATAATTGCTAGATAGCAACTCAAGTTGAGCTCGTAGCTCAACTTGAGTTCAAAATGGATGCTTCACAAGTAATAGAGTTAGTAGCACAAGCATCATCATTAACGACAATAGGAGGGGGCAACTTAGCAAGCTCTTTTAAATAAGAAGCTTCAAGTTGAGCATGAGACTCGGTGAGTTTGATGAGCTCACCCTTGATGACCCTTGAGCCATTTTCAAGGTGCTCAAAGTCCTCAAGGAGTCTAGCATGAGCAACTTCAAGCTTAGCATTTTAGTTTTGAAATCATTGGCCACCTCAAGAGTTCTATCATGAGATTCCCTCACTCTAGATAATTCTAGAGAAAAGTCTCCTCAAGAGATTCGGAGGTGGTTTGTTCATGTTCAAGAGCTTGAGATAGCTCCGCGATCTCATTTATGTAATCACGCCCATGAGCTTCCATTTTCTCAATGGTGACCTCATGCTCCTCTAGATGAGATTCCAACTCCTCAATGTATTTCTTGCCATCAATGGCAATGGACATTATTTCCATGAAGTTGGAGCGAGCAATTTTATTTTTATGAAGAGCTTTAAAAATCATTTCCCCTTCGTTTTTAAGGAGGCAACATTATCATTCTCTTCATCATTATCCTCATCATCATTAGCATCAACATCATCATCAAGAGACATATTGGGGTACAAAGTAGGAGATACCTTTGACGCCTTAGCCATAAGGCAAAAAGCAATAGATGATGGTGTAGGATCCCTTGAGGCACCATTAAACACCACATCTTGTTCCATGGAGTGTTGGGTTTCCTCTACATTGTAAGCACAACAATTCGAGGAAATAGATGCATTTTAATCATGGCAACAAGACATAGCAAGCATATCATCATGAGATTTAGTCAAGCAATTTCTACATGATATGCAAGGACTATCAACACAAGCATGTGAAACGTTTGGAGTGCTTGAAGTGTTAAAGCCCAAAGAAGGAGCATTGCAATAATATAGTGACGAAGGATCATCCACAATAAGCATACTATCAACATTGCAATGACAAACAGTACTCACCATATCATTACCTTGTGGCAAATCACATGTAGGTGAAGTAGAAGAAGTTGAGAAGACTATACGACCGGAGGTGGAGGGAGAACAATCATCCCCACAAATCTTGGACACACCATATTTATCTTGAAGCTTCATCCACAACTCATGAGCATCTCGGAACGGCATGAGTTGAAATATAACTACATTGCTCAAAGCATCGAAAAGCACATTAGAAGCTTGAGCATTGAGATAAGAGTTTTTATCATCCTCTAAAGATAATCTTTGGGGATCCTTTGGAGGAGAAAAACCCATATCTACAATTCGCTCTAAATTTGGGTCCATGACCCTAAAGAGATTAAGCATGCGAATTACCCAAACATCAAAATTTGTGCCATCGAAACAAAGAGTGTTAGAGAATCCTAATCCCCTAGTCGACATCTTTACTCTTTAGGCAGTTAAGCCTAACAAAGAGAGACAAGGCTCTGATACCAATTGAAAGATCATGGATGTCGCCTAGAGGGGGGGTGAATAGGCGCTTTTAAAATAATTACAGTTTAGGCTTGAACAAATGCGGAATAAACCTAGCGGTTAATTTGTCAAGCACAAAACCTACAACAAGTAGGCTCACCTATGTGCACCAACAACTTATGCTAAGCAAGATAAACAACTAACTGATAGCAAGATATATGACAAGAAACAATATGGCTATCACAAAGTAAAGTGCATAAGTAAAGGGCTCGGGTAAGAGATAACCGAGTGCACGCGGAGACGACGATGTATCCCAAGTTCACACCCTTGTGGATGCTAATCTCCGTTTGGAGCGGTGTGGAGGCACAATTCTCCCAAGAAGCCACTAGGGCCACCGTAATCTCCTCACGCCAAGCACAATGCAAGATGTCGTGATTCCACTAAGGGACCCTTGAGGGCGGTCACCGAACCCATACAAATGGCAACCCTTGGGGCAGTCACCGAACCCGTACACTTTGGCAACCCTTGGGGCGGTCACGGTACCCGTCAAATTGCTCAGGCGATCTCCACAACCTAATTGGAGACCCGACGCTTGCCCGAGCTTTACACCACAATGATTGAGCTCCAAGCACCACCAACTGCCTAGGGCGCCAAAGCACCCAAGAGGAACAAGCTCAAGGGCACCAAGCACCCAAGAGTAATAAGCTTCTCAACTCGTAACTTCCACGTATCACGTGGAGAACTCAAACCGATGCACCAAATGCAATGGCAAGGGCACACGAGTGCCCAAGTCCTTCTCTCCCAAATCCCACCAAAGAAACTAATGTAGGGAGGAAAATGAGAGGAAGAACGAAAGAAGAACACGAAGAACTCCAAGATCTAGATTCAAGGGGTTCCCCTCACTTAGAGGAGAAAGTGATTGGTGGAAACGTGGATCTAAATCTCCTCTCTTTTCCGTCAAGAACTAGCAAGAATCATTGGAGGGATTGAGAGTTAGCAAGCTCGAAGAAGGTCAACAATGGGGGAAGAACACGAGCTCAAAGGATAAGGTTGAATGGGGAAGAAGACCCCCTTTTATAGGAGCTCCCGAATCCAACCATTATGCTCACAATCCGCACAGAGCAGTACTACCGCTCCAAGGAGCGGTACTACCGCTAGGGCGGTAGTATCCCTCCGAAACACAACAGCGAGGAGGCAAAAAGGCCAGAAGAACCGTCGGAGCGGTAGTACCGCTCGTCCTCACGGTACTACCGCTCGACCTCACGGTACTACCGCAAATGGTAGCGGTACTACTGCTTGCGAGCGGTACTAAAAAATACTTCTGTGCCTACTTCCGCTGAGCAAAACACGAGATTTTGGTCCGGAGCGGTACTACCGCTTAGGAGACGCGGTAGTACTGCTCTGGAGCGGTACTACCGCTCAGGAGCCGCGGTAGTACTGCTCTGGAGCGGTAGTAAAAAATTACATCCGCTCTAGTCGCGGTAGTACCGCTGCAGCCTTTACCAAAACAACCACAACTTTTGCAAACGAACTCCGAATTCGATGAAACCAAGTTTGTTGGAAAGCTAGTGACCAGGGCTAACACAATCTTGAAAGAAATACCAATAAAAAGCAAATGAGAAAAGGCCCAAAGGAAAATGGTGAGAACCCTTCCTCGGATAAGACCGTAAAACCTCCAACACCGAAAACATCATAGAAGACGCATGTGAACTCCGTTTCGATGAACTCAAGCTTGTCATCAAGATGACCATAAGCTCTAAGACTCACAAAGAGAACCAAACAAGAACCAAGAAACATGATGCAAGGATGCAAGGGTTTGAGCTCTCTACTAACAATACGATCAAGCTACCAACGTGAGAGCCCCCCTTGATAGTACGGCAAACGATCATATAACCCGGTCTCCCTACTACCACCACGAGACCGGTAAAATAGAAACCTATCAAGGGCAAACCTTTGTCTTGCACATGGTCCACTTGAGCTAGATGATGACGATCTTGACTCCCTCAAGATGGACCACCTTTCTTGATTGCGTTGGCTCGATGAAGACTAGATGATTGCTCCCCCATAGTCCACTATGGGTGAGCCACTCTTCGGCACATCTTCACAAGTCCATTGACACCACAAAGGATGGCAAGATTCAAGCACTTGATCTCTTCGTGATGCTCCACTTGAACTTGCACACGGCAATCATGATGACGATCACCACTTGATGTCATCCTTTCCATGGGTTGTATAATATCTTCCTCTTGACGCAAGCCCATGGACACATACCTAACCCCACATAGAACTCTCACATAGACCATGGGTTAGTACCACGAAGTGCAATGGAAAATGCTTACCATACCATGGGATCACTTGATCCCTCTCGGTACATCTTCTGCGCTTTGTGAGTTGATCAACTTGATTCACTCTTGACTTAGTCTTGATCAACCTTGAATCTTTCCAACTCTCTTCATTTGGATGATGTCTTGAAGGTAAACATGAATGATCACACAATCTTTTCTTCAAGACATGCTTGCAATAAGCTCAACACTCACATGACCAATCTTTGGATAATTCCTTAATAGCACCTTGGTCAACTCATAAACTCCTTGAAACCAATACATAGACTTCAAGAAAAGCCTATGGACAAAACCTTCAAATATAACTCAAGGCAACCATTAGTCCATAGAGATTGTCATCAATTACCAAAACCAAACATGGGGGCATCGCATGTTCTTTCAGTGAGCATGCAACACCTCGTTGAATTCGCCTAGGACTTGCCAGGGGTATATCATTTGTGCCAACAATTCCCCTAAGCATATCCCATGTTTTATATCTTTCATTGACATGTGCTTCCCCATAGACAAAGGTTACTCTTGTTTTAACGTCTACAAGTTCATCGATAATTGCATCAATATGATAATCTGGGAATAGCCAACAATCTCAAGCTTTATTTATTCATTCCAGAAAATTCCTAGACCACCACTTCTTCCCGAGCTACTAACAGCATAACTCTTATTGAAACCTAAAGAACCAGCCATATTCTCAACTCTAGAACCCTCTATCTGAGTCTCAAGGATGCATAATACAGAGGGGGCATATTGCTTCGTTAGATCACGAAGCTCTCAAACCGCCGCAGGTTTGCCAGCCCCACGATAGTTCCAACAGAGAAGACTCATTGCGCTAGGCGACCCCCCTAGGAGGCCCGCCAAACGCGCATCATTGTTCTTTGTCAGAGTTGTATCCTTTCCGCTGTTTTTCTCACTAGTCATTGTGCTGGTCTTGTTCCTCTTTGCCTCCTGCTTTGACGATGGGCTGGGTGGGATTTGATGGATGGCGGCACAGGGTTGTTTGAGCTGTCCAAGGGTGATGGCAACAGCAATAATGCCTTTGAACCCACCACTGCAGCCCCTCTCTTCCTATTTTTGTCTCCCTCCTCCATGGCTCTATATCCCCTTCATGCATTCCATCATTCTCCCGAGGGGCTGTCATATTATGATCAGTTGCACGACCCCGTCCTCTGCCCACACGGCCTGGACAACGGCCTCCTCCTCGGCCCCTCCTAGTTCCATTGCCTTCAGAATTGCCTCGTCCTTCACCTGGGCCACTCCCCGAGCCTTTAAACCATGACGCTTTCAGGTCTTTAAAGACTAGTGCCTTTGGATCGTGGACTCCATCTCCACACTCCTTGAATAGGTGACTAATGTAACCACAGACGGTGCACCAGCTAGGGAGCCGTTCATACTTCACTCTATAAATCTCCCTATGGATGGTATCTTTCTTCTTCACCACCAAAGAAACATCGTTCTTGAGAAGCTTTGTCACATCCACCTTCACATGCACACGTGCAAAGTTACCTTCAAAGTCTTGTGATCTTGGTTCATCATAGATGAACTCCCCCACTGTTGAAGCAAGAGCCTTGATTTTTTAGAAGAAGCCACCTGGGAAGTCATGGATCTGTATCCACATGTCAATCTTATTGAGCTCTATAGTCGACGGTTTTATAAATCCATCATACTTATCTAGAACCACCGCTTTGCCCTTGAAGCTCCAAGGTCCATCCTCCATTACGCGCTCCCAATCGCCTAGGCATTGATCGTCTCCAACGTATCTATAATTTTTATTGCTCCATGCTACTTTATCTATTGTTTTGGACTATAATGGGCTTTATTTTCCACTTTTATATTATTTTTGTGACTAACCTATTAACCGGAGGCCCAGCCTGTAATTGCTGTTTTTGCCTATTTCAGTGTTTCAAGAAACGGAATATCAAACGGAGTCCAAATGGAATGAAACCTTCGGGAACGTGATCTTCTCACCTAACGTGATCCGTGAGACTTGGACCTTACTCCAAGAAGTGCGAGGCGGTCACAAGGGTGGGGGCGTGTTGGGGAAACGAGCGTAAATTCAAAATTTTCCCACGTGTCACCAAGATCTATCTACGGAGAAACCAGCAACGAGGGAAGGAGAGTGCATCTACATACCCTTGTAGATCGCTAAGCGGAAGCGTTCAAGAGAACGGGGTTGAAGGAGTCAGACTCGTCGTGATCCAAATCACCGGAGATCCTAGTGCCGAGCAGACGGCACCTCCGCGTTCAACACACGTACAGCCCGGTGGCGTCTCCCACGCCTTGATCCGGCAAGGGAAAGGGAGAGGTTGAGGAAGATTCCGTCCAGCAGCAAAGACAACGGCGTGGTGGTGATGGAGGAGCGTGGCAATCCTGCAGGGCTTCGCCAAGCACCGCGGGAGAGGAGAAGGGAGAGAGGTAGGGCTGCGCCAAGAGGGAGAGGTTCTCATGTGTTGGGCAGCCCCAAAACCCCCACTATTTATAGGAGGAGGGGAGGTGGCTGCGCCCCATCTAGGGTTCCCACCCTAGGGGTGCGGCAGCCCTAGATGGGACTTGGAGGGGCGGCCAAGAGGGGAGAGAGGGGTGCGCCTAGGGTGGGCCTTTAGGCCCATCTGCGCCTAGGGTTTCCCCTCTCCCCTCCTAGCTACGCCTTGGGCCTTGGTGGGAGGCGCACCAGCCCACTCTGGGGCTGGTCCCTTTCCACACTAGGCCCATGCGAGCGTCCGGGGCTGGTGGCCCCTCCCGATGGACCCCCGGAACCCTTTCGGTGGTCCCGGTACATTACCGGTGACCCCCAAAACACTTCCGGTGGCCAAAACCTCACTTCCTATATATTATTCTTTACCTCCGGACCATTCCGGAACTCCTCGTGACATCCGGGATCTCATCCGGGACTCCGAACAACATTCGGTAACCACATACAAACTTCCTTTATAACCCTAGCGTCATCGAACCTTAAGTGTGTAGACCCTACGGGTTCGGGAATCATGCAGACATGACCAAGACGTTCTCCGGTCAATAACCAACAGCGGGATCTGGATACCCATGTTGGCTCCCACA
Source organism: Aegilops bicornis (assembly GCA_021605145.1). NCBI lineage: Eukaryota > Viridiplantae > Streptophyta > Magnoliopsida > Poales > Poaceae > Aegilops > Aegilops bicornis. Next base: position 613,298,828 of record CM038673.1, on the reverse strand, counting down.
TGTTCCACGATGATCTCATCGGATGAACCACGATGTCAAGGACTCAATCTATCCAGTATACAATTCCATTTGTCTATCGGTATTGTACTTGCCCGAGATTCTATCATCGGTATCCCGATACCTTGTTCAATCTCGTTATCGCAAGTCTCTTTACTCGTTCCGTAACACATCATCCCGTGATCAACCCCTTGGTCACATTGTGCACATTATGATGATGTCCTACCGAGTGGGCCCAGAGATACCTCTCCGTCAACCGGAGTGACAAATCCAGTCTCGATTCATGCCAACCCAATGATACTTTCAGAGATACAGTAGTGCACCTTTATAGCCACCCGATTCGTTGTGACGTTTGGTACACCCAAAGCATTCCTACGGTATCCGGGAGTTGCACAATATCATGGTCTAAGGAAAAGATACTTGACATTAGAAAAGCTTTAGCAAACGAACTACACGATCTTTGTGCTAGGCTTAGGATTGGGTCTTGTCCATCACATCATTCTGCTAATGATGTGATCCCGTTATCAACAACATCCAATGTCCATGGTCGTGAAGCTGTAACCATCTATTGATCAACGAGCTAGTCAACTAGAGGCTTACCAGGGACATGGTTTTGTCTATGTACCCACACATGTATCTCGAGTTTCCTATCAATACAATTATAGCATGGATAATAAACGATTATCATGAACAAGGAAATATAATAATAACTAATTTATTATTGCCTCTAGGGCATATTTCCAACAGCGCGCCCTCCCCCCTGGGCGCGCCCCCCTACCTCGTGGGCCCCCTGATGCTCCACCGACGTACTCCTTCCTCCTATATATACCTACGTACCCCCAACAGATCAGGGACAGAGCCAAAAACCTAATTCCACCGCCGTAACTTCCTGTATCCACGAGATCCCATCTTGGGGCCTGTTAGAGCTTCACGGAGGGGGCATCCACCACGGAGGGCTTCTACATCATCACCATAGCCCCTCCGATGAAGTGTGAGTAGTTTACTTCAGACCTTCGGGTCCATAGTTAGTAGCTAGATGGCTTCTTCTCTCTTTTGGATCTCAATACAATGTTCTACCCTCTCTCGTGGAGATCTATTCGATGTAATCTTCTTTTTGTGGTGTGTTTGTTGAGACCGATGAATTGTGGGTTTATGATCCAGCTTATCTATGGAAAATATTTGATTCTTCTCTGAATTCTTTTATGTATGATTGAGTTATCTTTGCAAGTCTCTTTGAATTATCCGTTTGGTTTGGCCAACTAGATTGGTAGTTCTTGCAATGGGAGAAGTGCTTAGCTTTGGGTTCAATCTTGCGATGACCTTACCCAAAGGATGTAAAGGGTTGCAAGGCACGTATTGTATTGTTGCCATCGAGGATAACAAGATGGGGTATTTATCATATTGCATGAATTTATTCCTCTACATCATGTCATCTTGCTTAAGGTGTTACTCTGTTTTAACTTAATACTCTAGATGCATCTTTGGATAGCGGTCGATGAGTGGAGTAATAGTAATAGATGCGAGAATCGTTTGGTCTACTTGTCACGGACGTGATGCCTATATACATGATCATTGCCTAGATAACCTCATAACTATGCTCAATTTCATCAATTGCTCAACAGTAATTTGTTCACCCACCGTAGAATACTTATGCTCTTGAGAGAAGCCACTAGTGAAACCTATGGCCCCGGTCTATTCTCATCATATCAATCTTCATCACTTTATTTACTTGCTTTGCTTTTACTTTTTACTTTGCATCTTTATACCAAAAATACCAAAAATATTATCTCTATCAGATCTCACCCTCGTAAGTGACCGTGAAGGGATTGACAACCCCTAAGCGTTGGTTGCGAGTAGCTATCGTTTGTGCAGTGCACGAGGGACTTGCGCGTGGTCTCCTACTGGATTGATACCTTGGTTCTCAAAAACTGAGGGAAATACTTACGCTACTGTGGTGCATCATCCTCTCCTCTTCGGGGAAATCCAACGCAAGCTCGAGACATAGCAAGAAGAATTTCTGGCGCCATTGCCGGGGAGGCTTACGCAAAAGTCAACATACCAAGTACCCATCGCAATCCCTATCTCTCGCATTACATTATTTGTCATTTGCCTCTCGTTTTCCTCTCCCCCTCTTCACCTTTGCCGTTTTATTCGCCCTCTCTTTCCCAATCTCCTCCTCTTTTTCCCTTTGCCTTTTGTTTGCTCGTGTGTTAGTTTGCTTGTTCGTCGCGATGGCTCAAGATGCCACCAAATTGTGTGACTTCACCAATACCAATAATAATGATTTCCTTAGTACTCCGATTGATCCTCTTAATAATGATGAGTCTTGTGAAATCAATACTGCCTTGCTGAATCTTGTTATGAAAGATCAATTCGCCGGCCTTCCTAGTGAAGATGCCGCTACTCATCTAAACAATTTTGTTGATTTGTGTGATATGCAAAATAAGAAAGATACGGATAACAATATTGTCAAACTAAAGTTATTTCCATTTTCACTTAGAGATCGTGCTAAAATTTGGTTTTCATCCTTGCCTAAAATAGTATTGATTCTTGGAACAAGTGCAAAGATGCTTCTATCTCTAAGTATTTTCCTCCCGCTAAGATTATCACTCTTAGGAACGATATCATGAATTCTAAACAACTTGATCATGAGCATGTTGCCCAATCCTGGGAAAGAATGAAATTAATGCTTCGCAATTGCCCTACTCATGGTTTGAATTTATGGATTATTATACAAAAAATTTATGCCGGATTGAATTTTGCTTCTAGAAATCTTTTAGATTCGGCATGGAGGCACTTTTATGGAAATTACGTTAGGGGATGCTACCAAATTTCTTGATAATATTATGGCTAATTATTCTCAATGGCATACCGAAAGAACTTCTAGTAAAAAAGTGCATGCTATAGAAGAAATCAATGTTTTGAGTGAAAAGATGGATGAACTTATGAAGATGTTTGCTACTAAAAATACTTCTCTTGATCCCAATGATATGCCTTTATTTACTTTGATTGAGAATAATAATGAATCTATGGATGTGAATTTTGTTGGAAGGAATAGTTTTGGAAATAACGTGTATAGAGGGAATTTTAATCCTAGGAATTATCCTAGTACCTTCTAATAATTATGGAAATTCCTACAACAACTCTTATGGAAATTTTAATAAGATGCCCTCTGAATTTGAGAGTAGTGTTAAAGATTTTATGAATTCACAAAAGAATTTTAATGCTTTGCTTGAAGAAAAATTGCTTAAGGTTGATGATTTGGCTAGGAACGTTGATAGAATTTCTCTTGAAATTGATTCTTTAAAGCTTAGAGCTATTCCTCCTAAGCATGATATCAATGAGTCTCTCAAAGCTATGAGAATTTCCAATGATGAGTGCAAGGAAAGAACCGCTAGGATGTGTGCTTCCAAAGATGCCTTTATTAAAGCGTGTTCTTCCGATTCCTATAAAAATCAAGATGAAGATCTAAAAGTTATTGATGTGTCCCCTATTAAATCCTTGTTTTGCAACATGAATCTTGATGAAACTGAATGTGATCTTCCTTTACCTAGAAGGCGTTCTAAGAATTCGGAGTTTCTAGATCTTGATGATGAAATTGATGAAAGTGGGATTGAAATGAATAAAAAGTGTGATGTTGCTAAACCCACTATTTTGGATCTCAAGGAATTTAATTATGAAAATTGCTCTTTGATTGGTTGTATTTCCTTGTTGCAATCCGTGCTAGATTCTCCTCATGCTTATAGTCAAAATAAGGCCTTTACCGAACACATTGTTGATGCCTTGATGCAATCTTATGAAGAAAAACTTGAGTTGAAAGTTTCTATCCCTAGGAAACTCCATGATGAGTGGGAACCTACTATTAAAATTAAAATTAAAAAATTTGAGTTTTATGCTTTGTGTGATTTGGGTGCTAGTGTCTCTACTATCCCCAAAACTTTATGTGATTTGCTAGATTTCCGTGATTTTGATGATTGCTCACTAAATTTGCATCTTACGGATTCCACTATTAAAAAGCCTATGAGACGAATTAATGATGTTCTTATTGTTGCCAATAGGAATTATGTGCCCGTAGATTTTATCATTCTTGACATAGATTGCAATCCTTCATGTCCTATTATTCTTGGTAGACATTTCCTTAGAACGATTGGTGCAATTATCGATATGAAGGAAGGGAATATTAGATTCCAATTTCCCTTAAAGAAGGGTATGGAACAATTCCCTAGAAAGAAAATAAAATTACCATATGAATCTATTATGAGAGCCACTTATGGATTGCCTACCAAAGATGGCAATACCTAGATCTATCTTCGCTTTTATGCCTAGCTAGGGGCGTTAAACGATAGCACTTGTTGGGAGGCAACCCAATTTTATTTTGTGTTTTTTGTTTTTGATTCTGGTTAATAATAAATAATCCATCTAGCCTCTGTTTAGATGTGGTTTTATGTTTTAATTAGTGTTTGTGCCAAGTAGAACCTATAGGATAAGCTATGATGATAGTTGATTTGATTCTGCTGAAAAACAGAAACTTTGCGCTCACGAGAACAAATTCAATAAATCACAGGAACGTGATTTTGCATTTATTCTTTTTTCTGCTGATCAATAAACAAATTTTCCAGTACGTCCTATTTTGGTTGGAATTTTTAGAGTTCCAAAAGTTTGCGTTAGTTACAGATTGCTACAGACTGTTCTGTTTTTGACAGATTCTGTTTTTCGTGTGTTGTTTGCTTATTTCAATGAATCTATGGCTAGTAAATTAGTTTATAATCCATAGAGAAGTTGGAATACAGTAGGTTTAACACCAATATAAATAAATAATGATTTCATTACAGTACCTTAAAGTAGTCTTTTGTTTTCTTTCTCTAACGGAGCTCACGAGATTTCTATTGAGTTTTGTGTTGTGAAGTTTTCAAGTTTTGGGTGAATTCTTTTGATGGATTATGGAAAAAGGAGTGGAAAGAACCTAAGCTTGGGGATGCTCATGGAACCCCCAAGATAATCCAAGGACACCAAAAGGTCAAAGCTTGGGGATGCCCCGGAAGGCATCCCCTCTTTCGTCCACTTCCATCGGTAATTTACTTGGAGCTATATTTTTATTCACCAACATGATATGTGTTTTGCTTGGAGCGTCTTGTATTATTTGAGTCTTTGCTTGTTAGTTTACCACAATCATCCTTGCTGTACACACTATTTGAGAGAGCCATACATGATTTGGAATTTGATAGAATACTCTATGTGCTTCACTTATATCTTTTGAGCTTGATAGTTGCTCATAGTGCTTCACTTATATCTTTTTGAGCGTGATAATTTTTTGCTCTAGTACTTCACTTAGATCTTTTAGAACACGGTGGTGGATTTGTTTTAAAGAAACTTGATCTCTTATGCTTCACTTAGATTATTTTGAGAGTCGTTAATAGCATGGTAATTTGCTTAATGTTAATATACTTGGTGTTCAAGATATGTGAAACTTTCTTTTGAGTGTGTTGAATACTAAGATAAGTTTGATGATTGATAATTGTTTTGAGATATGGAGGTAATAATATCAAAGTCATGCTAGTTGAGTAGTTGTGAATTTGAGAAATACTTGTGTTGAAGTTTGTAAGTCCCGTAGCATGCACGTATGGTTAAAGTTGTGTAACAAATTTGAAGCATGAAGTGTACCTGGCTTGTGCATCCTCGTGAGTGGCGGTCGGGGACGAGCGATGGTCTTTTCCTACCAATCTATCCCCCTAGGAGCATGTGCGTAGTACTTGATTTTTGATGACTTCTAAATTTTTGCAATAAGTATATGAGTTCTTTTGACTAATGTTGAGTCCATGGATTATACGCACTTTTACCTTTCTGCCATTGCTAGCCTCTTGATTACCGTGCATTTCCCTTTCTCACATTGAGAGTTGGCGCAAACTTCACGGTGCATCCAAACTCCGTGATACGATACGCTCTATCACACATAAACCTCCATATATCTTCCTCAAAACAGCCACCATACCTACCTATTATGGCATTTCCATAGCCATTCCGAGATATATTGCCATGCAACTTTCCACCGTTCCGTTCATCATTATTATGACATACATTACTTTTGTCATATTGCCATTGCATGATCATGTAGTTGACATCGTATTTGTGGCAAAGCCACCATGCATTATTTTTCATACATGTCACTCTTGATTCATTGCACCATCCCGGTACACAGCCGGAGGCATTCATATAGAGTCATACCTTGTTCTAGTTTCGAGTTGTAATCCTCATGTTGTAATCAATAGAAGTGTGATGATCATCATTATTAGAGCATTGCCCAAAAAAAGAGAGAAAGGCCAAAATAAAAAAAAGAAAGGCCCAAAAAAAAGAAAAGAAAAGGGCAATGCTACTATCTCTTTTTCCACACTTGTGCTTCAAAGTAGCGCCATGTTCTTCATGTAGTGAGTCTCATATTTTGTGCTTCAAAGTAGCACCTCGTTCTTCATGTAGTGAGTCTCATATTTTGTGCTTCAAAGTAGCACCTCGTTCTTCATGTAGTGAGTCTCATATATTGTGCTTCAAAGTAGCACCATGTTTTTCATATAGTGAGCCTCATAAGTTGTCTTTTTCATACTAGTGGGAATTTTTCATTATAGAACTTGGCTTGTATATTCCTATGATGGGCTTCCTCAAATGCCCTAGGTCTTCATGAGCAAGCAAGTTGGATGCACACCCACTAGTTTTCTTTTGTTGAGCATTCATAGCTCTAGTGCATCCGTTGCATGGCAATCCCTACTCCTCATGTTGACATCAATTGATGGGCATCTCCATAGCCCGTTGATTATCCTCGTCAATGTGAGACTTTCTCCTTTTTGTATTCTCCACACAATCCCCATCATCATATTCTATTCCACCCATAGTGCTATATTCATGGCTCACGCTCATGTATTGCGTGAAGGTTGAAAAAGTTTGAGATTATTTAAGTATGAAACAATTGCTTGGCTTGTCATCGGGGGTACAGAAGTTGGGAACATCTTTGTGTGACGAAAATGAAGCATAGCCTAACTATATGATTTTGTAGGGATGAACTTTCTTTGGCCATGTTATTCTGAGATGACATAATTATTTTGGTTAGTGTGCTTGAAGTATTATTATTTTTATGTCAATATGAACTTTTGTCTTGAATCTTTCGGATCTGAATATTCATATCACAATTAAGAAGATTTACATTGAAATTATGCCAAAGTATCACTCCGCATCAAAATTCTCTTTTTATCATTTACCTACTCGAGGACGAGCAGGAATTAAGCTTGGGGATGCCTGATACGTCTCCAACGTATCTATAATTTTTGATTGCTCCATGCTACTTTAACTATTGTTTTGGACTATAATGGGCTTTATTTTCCACTTTTATATTATTTTTGGGACTAACCTATTAACCGGAGGCTCAGCCCAGAATTGCTGTTTTTTGCCTATTTCAGTGTTTCGAAGAAACGGAATATCAAACGGAGTCCAAACGGAATGAAACCTTCGGGAAGGTGATATTCTCACCAAACGTGATCCAGGAGACTTGGACCCTACTCCAAGAAGTGCCAGAGGTGGTCACGAGGGTGGGGGCGCGCCCTCCCCCCCTGGGCGCGCCCCCCTACCTCGTGGGCCCCCTGACGCTCCACCGACGTACTCCTTCCTCCTATATATACCTACAGACCCCCAACAGATCGGGGACAGAGCCAAAAAACCTAATTCCACCGCCGTAACTTCTTGTATCCATGAGATCCCATCTTGGGGCTTGTTCCGGAGCTCCGCCAGAGGGGGCATCCACCACGGAGGGCTTCTACATCATCACCATAACCCCTCCGATGAAGTGTGAGTAGTTTACTTCAGACCTTCGGGTCCATAGTTAGTAGCTAGATGGCTTCTTCTCTCTTTTTGGATCTCAATACAATGTTCTCCCTCTCTCTTGTGGAGATCTATTCGATGTAATCTTGTTTTTGCGGTGTGTTTGTTGAGACCGATGAATTGTGGGTTTATGATCCAGCTTATCTATGGAAAATATTTGATTCTTCTCTGAATTCTTTTATGTATGATTGAGTTATCTTTGCAAGTATCTTCGAATTATCCGTTTGGTTTGGCCAACTAGATTGGTAGTTCTTGCAATGGGAGAAGTGCTTAGCTTTGGGTTCAATCTTGCGGTGACCTTACCCGGTGGCAGAAAGGGTTGCAAGGCACGTATTGTATTTTTGCCATCGAGGATAACAAGATTGGGTATTTATCATATTGCATGAATTTATTCATCTACATCATGTCATCTTGCTTAAGGCGTTACTCTGTTTTAACTTAATACTCTAGATGCATCTTTGGATAGCGGTCGATGAGTGGAGTAATAGTAGTAGATGCGAGAATCATTTCGGTCTACTTGTCACTTAACGTGATGCCTATATACATGATCATTGCCTAGATAACCTCATAACTATGCTCAATTCTGTCAATTGCTCAACAGTAATTTGTTCACCCACCGTAGAATACTTATGCTCTTGAGAGAAGCCACTAGTGAAACCTATGGCCCCCGGGTCTATTCTCATCATATCAATCTTCACTTTATTTACTTGCTTTGCTTTTACTTTTTACTTTGCATCTTTATACCAAAAATACCAAAAATATTATCTCTATCAGATCTCACCCTCGTAAGTGACCGTGAAGGGATTGACAACCCCTAAGCGTTGGTTGCAGTAGCTATCGTTTGTGCAGGTACGAGGGACTTGCGCGTGGTCTCCTACTGGATTGATACCTTGGTTCTCAAAAACTGAGGGAAATACTTACGCTACTGTGGTGCATCATCCTCTCCTCTTCGGGGAAATCCAACGCAAGCTCGAGACGTAGCAGGCATTCAAATTGCAGCGTGTACAGGTTCTCTTCAAGTGGCCGGATCTTCACTTCTTTTGCCAAGTCCCATGCCACTCTCATGTTCCTGTAAAACCAGTACTGGCTATAGGCCTTCTCGGTATGAACCCTAGCGATGGCCATCCACCTGGTCGCCTCGAGTGGCAGCTCATCATCCTCTATTACCACGTCCTGGAGATCATCCTCCTATTGGGGAACATAGTAATTTCAAAAAAAATCCTCCGCACACGCAAGATCATGGTGATGCATAGCAACGAGAGGGGAGAGTGTTTTCCACGTACCCTCGTAGACCGAAAGCGGAAGCGTTAGCACAACGCGGTTGATGTAGTCGTACGTCTTCACAGCCCGACCAATCAAGCACCGAAAGCACGGCACCTCCGAGTTCTTGCACACATTCATCTCGATAACATCCCTCGAACTCCGATCCAGCCGAGTGTCGAGGGAGAGTTCCGTCAGCACGACGGTGTGGTGACGATGATGATGTTCTACCGACGCAGGGCTTCACCTAAGCACTGCTACGATATTATCGAGGAGGACTATGGTGGAGGGGGGCACCACACACGGCTAAGAGATCAATGATCAATTGTTGTGTCTATGGGGTGCCCCACTCCTCATATATAAAGGGGGAGGAGAGGGCCGGCCAAGGGGAGGCGGCGCCCAAGGTGGGGGGGGGCAATCCTTCTCCAAGTAGGTTTGCCCCCCCTTCCTATTCCAAGTAGGAGAAGGGGAAGGAGGAGGTGGAGAGGGAAGGAGATGGGGGCCGCCCTTCCCTTTCCCAATTCAGATTGGGGCAAGGGGGCGCGCCACCTCACAGCCTCCCTCTCTCCTTTCCACTAAGGCCCATAAGGCACAATAGCTTCCGGGGGGGTTCCGTTAACCCCCGGTACTCTGGTATATGCCCGAACCTCCCGGAACCATTTCGGTGTCCCAACATAGTCGTCCAATATATGAATCTTCATGTCTCGACCATTTCGAGACTCCTCGTCATGTCCTTGATCACATCCGGGACTCCGAACAACCTTCGGTACATCAAAACACATAAACTCATAACACAACTGTCATCTAACTTTAAGCGTGCGGACCCTACGAGTTCGAGAACTATGTAGACATGACCGAGACACGTCTCCGGTCAATAACCAATAGCGGAACCTGGATGCTCATATTGGCTCCTACATATTCTATGAAGATCTTTATCGGTCAAACCGCATAACAACATACGTTGTTCCCTTTGTCATCGGTATGTTACTTGCCCGAGATTCGATCGTCGGTATCTCAATACCTAGTTCAATCTCATTACCGACAAGTCTCTTTACTCGTTATGTAATGCATCATCTCGTAACTAACTCATTAGCTATATTGCTTGCAAGGCTTATAGTGATGTGCATTACCGAGAGGGCCCAGAGATACCTCTCCGACAATCGGAGTGACAAATCGTAATCTCGAAATACATCAACTCAACAAGTACCTTTGGAGACACACAGAGAGCACCTTTATAATCACCCAGCCATTGCCAGGACGTTTGGTAGAACACAAAGTGTTCCTCCGGTAAGCGGGAGTTACATAATCTCATAGTCATAGGAACATGTATAAGTCATGAAGAAAGCAATAGCAACATACTAAACGATCAAGTGCTAAGCTAACGGAATGGGTCAAGTCAATCACATCATTCTCCTAATGATGTGATCTAGATTAATCAAATGACAACTCATGTCTATGGTTAGGAAACTTAACCATCTTTGATTCACGAGATAGTCAAGTAGAGGCATACTAGTGACACTATGTTTGTCTATGTATTCACACATGTATTATGTTTCCGGGTAATACAATCTAGCATGAATAATAAACATTTATCATGATATGAGGAAATAAATAATAACTTTATTATTGCCTCTAGGGCATATTTCCTCCAGTCTCCCACTTGCACTAGAGTCAATAATCTAGATTACACAAGAATGATTCTAACACCCATGGAGCCTTTGTGTTGATCATGTTTTGCTCGTGGAAGAGGCTTAGTCAACGGTGCGCAACATTCAGATCCATATGTATCTTGCAAATCTCTATGTCTCCCACCTGGACTTGGTCCCAGATGGAATTGAAGCGTCTCTTGATGTGCTTGGTTCTCTTGTGAAATCCGGATTCCTTTGCCAAGGCAATTGCACCAGTATTGTCACAAAAGATTTTCACTGGACCCGATGCACTAGGTATGACACCTAGATCGGATATGAACTCCTTCATCCATACTCCTTCATTTGTTGCTTCCGAAGCAGCTATGTACTCCGCTTCACATGTAGATCCCGCCACGACGCTTTGTTTAGAACTGCACCAACTAACAGCTCCACCGTTCAATATAAATACGTATCCGGTTTGCGATTTAGAATCGTCCGGATCAGTGTCAAAGCTTGCATCGACGTAACCATTTACGAGTAGCTCTTTGTCACCTCCATAAATGAGAAACATATCCTTAGTCCTTTTCAGGTATTTCAGGATGTTCTTGACCGATGTCCAGTGATCCACTCCTGGATTACTTTGATACCTCCTGCTAAACTAATAGCAAGGCACACATCAGGTCTGGTACACAGCATTGCATACATGATAGAGCCTATGGCTGAAGCATAGGGAACTTCTTTCATTTTCTCTCTATCTTCTGCAATGGTCGAGCATTGAGTCTGACTCAATTTCACACCTTGTATTACATGCAAGAACCCTTTCTTTGCTTGATCCGTTTTGAACTTTTTCAAAACTTTATCATGGTATGTACTTTGTGAAAGTCCAATCAAGCGTCTTGATCTATCTCTATAGATCTTGATGCCCAATATGTAAGCAGCTTCACCGAGGTCTTTCATTGAAAAACTTTTATTCAAGTATCCTTTTATGCTATGCAGAAATTCTATATCATTTCCAATCAATAATATGTCGTCCACATATAATATTAGAAATGCTCTGAGCTCCCACTCACTTTCTTGTAAATACAGGCTTCCCAAAAGTCTGTATAAAACCATATGCTTTGATCACACTATCAAAACGTTTATTCCAACTCCGAGAGGCTTGCACCAGTCCATAAATGGATCGCTGGAGCTTGCACACTTTGTTAGCATCCTTTGGATCGACAAAACCTTTTGGTTGCATCATATACAACTCTTCTTCCAGAAATCCATTCAAGAATGGAGTTTTGACATCCATTTTTCCAAATTTCATAATCATAAAATGCGGCAATTGCTAACATGGTTCGGACAGACTTAAGCATCGCTACGGGTGAGAAAGTCTCATTGTAGTCAACCCCTTGAACTTGTCGAAAACCTTTCACAACAAGTCGAGCTTTGTAGACAGCAACATTACCATCAGCGTCAGTCTTCTTCTTGAAGATCCATTTATTCTCGATGGCTTGCCGATCATCGGGCAAGTCAACCAAAGTCCACATTTTGTTCTCATACATGGATCCCATCTCAAATTTCATGGCCTCAAGCCATTGCGGAATCTGGGCTCACCATCGCGTCCTCATAGTTCATAGGTTCGCCATCGTCAAGTAACATGACCTCCAGAATAGGATTACTGTACCACTCTGGTGCGGATCTTACTCTGGTTGACCTACGAGGTTCTGTAGTAACTTGATCTGAAGTTTCATGATCAACATCATTAGCTTCCTCACTTATTGGTGTAGTCATCACAGGAACCGATTTCTGTGATGAACTATTTTCCAATAAAGGAGTAGGTACAGTTACCTCATCAAGTTCTACTTTCCTCCCATTCACTTCTTTCGAGAGAAACTCCTTCTCTAGAAAGGATCCATTCTTGGCAACAAAAGTCTTGCCTTCGGATCTGTGATAGAAGGTGTACCCAACAGTTTCCTTTGGGTATCCTATGAAGACACATTTCTCCGATTTGGGTTCGAGCTTATCGGGTTGAAGCTTTTTCACATAAGCATCGCAGCCCCAAACTTTAAGAAACGACAACTTTGGTTTCTTGCCAAACCATAGTTTATAAGGTGTCGTCTTAACGGATTTTGATGGTGCCCTATTTAACGTGAATGCGGCTGTCTCTAAAGCATAACCCCAAAACGATAGCGGTAAATCAGTAAGAGACATCATAGATTGCACCATATCTAGTAAAGTACGATTCTGACGTTCGGACACACCATTACTGTTGTGGTGTTCCGGTGGCGTGAGTTGCGAAACTATTCCGCATTGCTTCAAATGTAAACCAAACTCGTAACTCAAATATTCTCCTCCACGATCAGATCGTAGAAACTTTATTTTCTTGTTACGATGATTTTCAACTTCACTCTGAAATTCTTTGAACTTTTCAAATGTTTCAGACTTATGTTTCATTAAGTAGATATACCCATATTTGCTCAAATCATCTGTGAAGGTGAGAAAATAACGATACCCGCCATGAGCCTCAACATTCATTGGACCACATACATCAGTATGTATGATTTCCAACAAATTAGTTGCTCGCTCCATAGTTCCGGAGAACGGCGTTTTAGTCATCTTGCCCATCAGGCATGGTCCGCAATTACCAAGTGATTCATAATCAAGTGATTCCAAAAGTCCATCAGTATGGAGTTTCTTCATGCGCTTTACACCAATATGACCTAAACGGGAGTGCCACAAATAAATTGCACTATCATTATCAACTCTGCATCTTTTGGCTTCAACATTATGAATATGTGTATCACTACTATCGAGATTCATCAAAAATAGACCACTCTTCAAGGGTGCATGACCATAAAAGATATTACTCATATAAATAGAACAACCATTATTCTCAAATTTAAATGAATAACCATCTCGCATCAAACAAGATCCAGATATAATGTTCATGCTCAACGCTGGCACCAAATAATAATTATTTAGGTCTAAAACTAGTCCCGAAGGTAGATGTAGAGGTAGCGTGCCGATGGCGATCACATCGACTTTGGAACCATTTCCCACGCGCATCGTCACCTCGTCCTTAGCCAGTGTCCGCTTAATCCGTAGTCCCTATTTCGAGTTGCAAATATTAGCAACAGAACCAGTATCAAATGCCGAGGTGCTACTTCAAGCTCTGGTAAGGTACACATCAATAACATGTATATCACATATACCTTTGTTCACCTTGCCATCCTTCTTATCCGCCAAATACTTGGGGCAGTTCCGCTTCTAGTGACCAGTCTGTTTGCAGTAGAAGCACTCAGTCTCAGGCTTAGCTCCAGACTTGGGTTTCTTCTCTTGAGCAACAACTTGTTTGCTGTTCTTCTTGAAGTTCCCCTTCTTTTTCCCTTTGCCCTTTTTCTTGAAACTGGTGGTCTTATTGACCATCAACACTTGATGCTCCTTCTTGATTTCTACCTCCGCAGCCTTTAGCATTGCTAAGAGCTCGAATTGTCTTATCCATCCCTTGCATATTATAGTTCATCACGAAGCTCTTGTAGCTTGGTGGCGATGATTGAAGAATTACATCAATGACGCTATCATCCGGAATATTAACTCCCGGTTGAATCAAGTGATTGTTATACCCGGACATTACGAGTATATGCTCACTTGTGAACTATTCTCCTCCATCTTGCAGCTATAGAACTTATTGGAGACTTCATGTCTCTCAATCCGGGCATTTGCTTGAAATATTAACTTCAACTCCTGGAACATCTCATATGCTCCATGACGTTCAAAACGTCGTTGAAGTCCCGGTTCTAAGCCATAAAGCATGGCACACTAAACTATCGAGTAGTCATCATCTTTGCTCTGCCAGACGTTCATAACATCTTATGTTGCTCCTGCGGTAGGTTTGGCACCTAGCGGTGCTTCTAGGACATAATTCTTCTATGCAGCAATGAGGATAATCCTCAAGTTATGGACCCAGTCCAAGTAATTGCTACCATCATCTTTCAACTTTGCTTTCTCAAGGAACGCATTAAAATTCAACGGAACAACAACACGAGCCATCTATCTACAACAACATAGACATGCAAAAATAATATCAGGTACTAAGTTCATGATAAACTTAAGTTCAATTAATCATATTACTTAGGACCTCCCACTTAGATAGACATCCCTCTAATCATCTAAGTGATCACGTGATCCAAATCAACTAAACCATAACCGATCATCACGTGAAATGCAGTAGTTTTCAATGGTGAACATCACTATGTTGATCATATCTACTATATGATTCACGCTCGACCTTTCGGTCTCAGTGTTCCGAGGCTATATCTCGCATATGCTAGGCTCGTCAAGTTTAACATGAGTATTCTGCGTGTGCAAAACTGGCTTGCACCCGTTGTACATGGACGTAGAGCTTATCACACCCGATCATCACATGGTGTCTGGGCACGACGAACTTTGGCAACGGTGCATACTCAGGGGGATCACTTTTATCTTGAAATTTAGTGAGAGATCATCTTATAATGCTACCGTCAATCAAAACAAGATAATATGCATAAAAGATAAACATCACATGCAATCAATATAAGTGATATGATATGGCCATCATCATCTTGTGCTTGTGATCTCCATCTCAAGCAATCCGTCATGATCACCATCGTCACCGCGCGACACCTTGATCTCCATCGTAGCATCGTTGTCGTCTCGCCGACTATTGCTTCTACGACTATCGCTACCACTTAGTGATAAAGTAAAGCAATTCTGGCGATTGCATTGCATACAATAAAGCGACAACCAGATGGCTCTCGCCATTGTCGATAACTCGGTTACAAAACATGATCATTTCATACAATAAAATATAGCATCACGTCTTGACCATATCACATCACAACATGCCCTGCAAAAACAAGTTAGACGTCCTCTACTTTGTTGTTGCAAGTTTTACGTGGCTGCAACAGGCTAAGCAAGAACCGTTCTTACCTACGCATCAAAACCACAACGATAGTTCATCAAGTTAGTGTTGTTTTAACCTTCTCAAGGACCGGGCTTAACCACACTCGGTTCAACTAAAGTTGGAGAAACTGACACCTTGACCACCGTGTGCAAAGCACGTCGGTAGAACCAGTCTCGCGTAAGCGTCACGTATTATGTCGGTCCGGCCGCTTCATCCAACAATACCGCCAACCAAAGTATGGCATGCCGGTAAGCAGTATGACTTGTATCGCCCACAACTCACTTGTGTTCTACTCGTGCATATAACATCAACACATAAAACCTTGGCTCGATGCCCTTTGTTGGGAACGTAGTAATTTCAAAAAATTCCTACGCACACGCAAGATCATGGTGATGCATAGCAACGAGAGGAGAGTGTTGTCCATGTACCCTCATAGACCCGAAAGCGGAAGCGTTAGCACAACGCGGTTGATATAGTCGTACGTCTTCACGGCCCGACCGATCAAGCACTGAAAGCACGACACCTCCGAGTTCTTGCACATGTTCAGCTCGATGACGTCCCTCAAACTCCGATCCAGTCGAGTGTCGAGGGAGAGTTCCATCAGCATGACGGCGTGGTGACGACGATGATGTTCTACCAACGCAGGGCTTCGCCTAAGCACCGCTACGATATTATCAAGGAGGACTATGGTGGAGCGGGGCACCGCACACGGCTAAGAGATCAATGATCAATTGTTGTGTCTATGGGGTGCCCCCCTCCTCCGTATATAAAGGGGGGAGGAGAGGGCCGGCCAAGGGGAGAGGGGCGCCCAAGGGGGGGCAATCCTACTCTAAGTAGGTTTGGCCCCCCCTTTCCTATTTCAAGTAGGAGCAGGGGGAAGGAGGAGGTGGAGAGAAGGAAGGAGAAGGGGCCCCGCCAACCCCTTCCCTTTCCCAATTCGGATTGGTGCAAGGGGGCCGCGCGCCACCTCCTTGGCTCCCTCTATCCTTTCCACTAAGGCCCATAAGGCCCAATAGCTTCCCGCGGGGGGTTCCAGTAACCCCCGGTACTCCGGTATATGCCCGAAACCTCCCGGAACCATTCCGGTGTCTGAACCTAGTCGTCCAATATATCAATCTTCGTCTCTTGACCATTTCGAGACTCCTTGTCATGTCCGTGATCACATCCAGGACTCAGAACAACCTTCGGTACATCAAAACACATAAACTCATAATATAACTGTCATCTAACTTTAAGCGTGCGGACCCTACGGGTTCGAGAACTATGTAGACATGACCGAGACACGTCTCCGGTCAATAACCAATAGCGGAACCTGGATGCTCATATTGGCTCCTACATATTCTACGAAGATCTTTATCGGTCAAACCGCATAACAACATACGTTGTTACCTTAGTCATCGGTATGTTACTTGCCTGAGATTCAATCGTCGGTATCTCAATACCTAGTTCAATCTCGTTACCGGCAAGTCTCTTTACTCGTTACGTAATGCATCATCCCGTAACTAACTCATTAGCTACATTGCTTGCAAGGCTTATAGTGATGTGCATTACCGAGAGGGAGAGATACCTCTCCGACAATCGGAGTGACAAATCATAATCTCGAAATACGTCAACTCAACAAGTACCTTTGGAGACACCTCAGAGAGCACCTTTATAATCACCCAGTTACGTTGTGACGTTTGGTAGCACATAAAGTGTTCCTCCGGTAAGCGGGAGTTACATAATCTCATAGTCATAGGAACATGTATAAGTCATGAAGAAAGCAATAGCAACATACTAAACGATCAAGTGCTAAGCTAACGGAATGGGTCAAGCCAATCACATCATTCTCCTAATGATGTGATCTCGTTAATCAAATGACAACTCATGTCTATGGTTAGGAAACTTAACCATCTTTGATTCACGAGCTAGTCAAGTAGGGCATACTAGTGACACTATGTTTGTCTATGTATTCACACATGTATTATGTTTCCGGGTAATACAATTCTAGCATGAATAATAAACATTTATCATGATATGAGGAAATAAATAATAACTTTATTATTGCCTCTAGGGTATATTCCCTTCACTTCCTTCAAACCCAGCTCGTCCATCATCGCTTCCAGATCTGTCATGCCGCTGCCCGATCCCGACGCAGCGCTTTCCATCTTTCCTTGCCCGAGGTTTTTGTTTCCTCGGGCGGTATGATCCCTAACGAACCTTTCCCCCGCCGGCAGCGAGACCCCTAGGGCCCCTAGCGTCGGCGTGGAGGGAAGAAGAGGGGAGCTGTAAGTGCATCTAGTGCCCTTAGTGATTTTGGTGTATTGAAGACTTATAGGTTAAGGGACTAATGTGTTTATGAGTGTACACAGGTCTATAAGTCTATGAGGAGTTTGATATTCTGAGAGAAAGTCGACCCTAAAAATTAAGTTCTTCGATGAAGACTTTGATATTACGAAGACTTTACGAAGACTTTGAAAGTGAAAAAATTGGTGTGACCTTGAAGACTTGGTATTCATTTGAGGAACATGAAGCGTGAAGACGTTTGTTTTCGTAGTTTCGTTTTTCTCTTTCTTGAGTCATAGGAAACACCGTACTGTTATAGGGTGTCGAGGAAATACTAAGGAAAATTTTCCATGTGATGCTCAACTCAAAATCCTACACCTACCAATCAATTCGAGTGAAGCCTTTGGAAATCTCATACAGTCCAGCCAATTTCATCGGATGTGAGACGAAGTTCTTCCGGTCACGAGGATTTTTTCGACTAAGGAGTTAGGAATTCGCCAAAGGCGGATTGCCTACACAAAGGAGGAACATGATAGCCCTGAGGAATTTGAGAGTCAAATTTCCGACCGTTGCTGTGCTGCGCAACAGCTGTCCCCAAAATATCTTATCCACCTAACGGTCATATTATTGAAGGGCATTTATGTCTTATCATGTCGGGCTGCTCCCTAGGCTATAAATAGCCGCCCCCTACAACCACTAGCTGGTTGGCTGCTCCGAGAGAACTTGACACTTGTCATTTGAGAGCAACCCATCCTCCGAGGACTTTGAGAGAAAATCATCGAGTGAGGAAAAACCCAAACCCAAACACCTACAAACCCAAAGTGATTGAGCATCATCAAGAAATTGATCTGAGTGGATCCGGCGCTTGTTACCTTTGAAGACTGTGCTTCTTCCAGACGGTTAGGCGTCATGGTCTAGAGCATCCAAGAGGAATTGTGGATCGCCGAGTGACCAAGTCTATGAAGGTTTGGAAGTCGCTCAAGACTTACCACAGTGATTGGACGAGTGCATGTGACCTTAGTTCAAGGAGAATACGGTGAGGACTTAGTGTCCCGAGCTGCGTGCTTTCGAGAGATCGGGTGTCCGGACTGTGTCCTCGAGTTTAAATACTCACCGCTCCAACAGACGCATAACTGAGACAGCAGTTGGAACTGGTCTACCAAATCATTGTCTTCACCAACCTAACTGGTTCCATTTCCTCAACCTATTCATTTCCTCATTACTGTGTTAACTGTTTGTTCATATCTATGTTTGAAGACTTTGACTGAAGACTTTCTCAATTTCCTCAGTTCAATTTCTTCAGTATGTTTGTCTTCATCTTGTGCCATCCTGTGTTTACGCTTTCTGTACTCTTTGATTGTCTTCATTTCATCATGATGACCATGCATGTATTCTGCTATGCTTACTTCTGAGTTCTTATTCCGCAAGTAGTTCTTCGCTAAGGAATTTCCTCACCGCAAATTCCTCGATGAAGAATTCATAAAATCGCTTATTCACCCCCTCTAGTCGATATAACGCACTTTCAATTGGTATCGAGCAAGGTACTCCCTTGTTACGTGTGATTTTGGTTTAACCACCGAGTTCTAGTTATGTCGACCGCAGGTATGAAGAAAGTGACTTGCCCTATCTTTGGCGGTCATGATTATCCCAAGTGGAAGGCCATGATGAGGAAGCGCCTCATGGAAATGGACAGCGGCTGTGGACCGTCACCGAAATCGGTCTTCTTGATTCAGGCAAGTCGTGAACGCAGATGATATTCGCAAGTACACTCGACTTGACATCATGGCGAAGGATATCATCATTCCTCGCCTATCTAGAGATGAATTCAAGCGCATTATGCATCTTTGCAATCTGAAGCTTATCTGGGACCGAATCTCGATGTCTATGAAGGTCATCGAACTCGTCATGATCCTTGGTTTGAGGACTTCAAGGAATCTCTCAAAGCGATGACTTTCGGACCGTAATCATCATCTTACGCATCATGTCTCATGGCAAAGGGTGACAAGGTAACGAATGTTCCTCATCTGAGTATAGTGACGATGAATCGATGATGATGGATCTGATGATGATATTGAACCAAACTATACCAAGCTTGTTTGTATTGCCGCAAACAACAACATGCCTTGGAAAAGGTTCAAAACATGTTAGGTAAAAGTGATGATATGTTAAGTGAAGAAATGAATCGCACTAAAGCCCCGATCGAAAATCTTGAGACTTCAGTCTAGGTTTGATAACCTTCAAGGTCATCATAACACTCTCTTGTCTCGATCATGAGAAACTTTCTTATGAATTTCTTCAAAGAAAGCAAGATCTTGAGAAGCTAAGAGTGAGTTATGAAGATCTTCAGACGGAGCGTGATTCATTGTTAGCTCAACAAATCAGCGCTTCTCAGGACGAATTTGTTCCTCCATGCTTAAAGTGCATTGAACGTGAATCTTCTTCACCTGAATGTTCAAATGCTTCAACTGTTACAAATTCTTCACCTGCTCCTGCTATCACTAATTCCTCATCTGAGGACATTGCTAGTATCACTGACAATGCAGGGTTGAAGGAATTGTACATGACAGGCATGTACAAAAGCCTCAAAGGGCATCAGACTCTTTGTGATGTGCTTAAAAAGCAAATCCTCAACAGAAACCCTAGAAAAGAGGGTATTGCCTTTGAGAGGAAACTCAATGCTGATGGAACATATTGGAAGCCTGAGCAGTACCCCAAAACCTCATGGGTTGCTGCAAAGGGACCTCCAATTGATCCATCTAACTTATCTGGCTTTACATGTGAATCTCCTCATTCTTCTGATGAGTCATTTGACTCCAACTATAAATTGTTCAAAAATCAGAATGGTGAAGTATTTGCTAGATATGTTGGCACTAACTGCAGGAACGGTTCCCCTATGAAGAAAATATGGGTTCCCAAGAAGTGCCTTGAAAGTCTTCAGGTGAATGTCCTCATGACACCACCTGTAAAGAATAGGAACCCCAGATCAAATTCTTCATATGGACAAAATTCTTCATATGGATCCAAGTCCTCATACGGACCAAATTCCTCACGTGGATCAAATTCCTCAAAAGGATCAAAGTCCTCATATGATTATCATCGTGCTAACAACTCTGTTTCATGAGGTAAAGCTAAGGGCTATGAATATGTGCATTATTCTTCAAACCATTATCTTCATAAGTCCTTGAAGAATTTCTCTGCTTATTCATATGCTTACCCTAACCCCTCTTATGTGAAACGAAATGGTTTGGCCTCTATACCACCATTCTCTTATGGTGCTCGCAGCGTGATGAACTCTTTGCCACCCCTTCAAATGTGGGTGGTGAAGAAAAAGAACTAACCTCTTCTGCGAGGTCAGGTCTCGGGCGTGCTTTAACGTCCCAAGAATTTCTTGAGGACACGACAATCTTGCACGAAAGGGCCTTGAGCTAATCATGATGAAATGAACTTTCATTTCACACGTCCTCATAGTGCTATATTTGTTTTACTGCTTGATGAAATTCATCTGATGATCCTGATATCATATTCTTCACTGATGAAGTATATGAGATCGTAAGTTGCACTAATTCATCTGCAGGATGATCAACCCAAAGCCACTGAATGGGTCCTCGATAGTGGATGTACAAATCACATGACTGGTGACAAGAATCTATTGATGAATGCTCCATTATCACCGTCACATCTGAAGCATATCATCTTTGCTGACAAAGGCAAAAGTCAGGTATTGGGTCTTGGTAAGGTTGCGATCTCTAAGGACATACACATGGACAAAGTCATGCTTGTTGAGTCCTTAGGATACAACCTCATGTCAGTCTCAATGCTTTGTGATCTTGATATGGTTGTTGTCTTTGGCATGTATCATTGTGTTGTGGTTATGGAAGCTGACCATTCCAAAGTCTTCGAAGGCTTTAGGAGAGGAGACTTGTATATTGTTGAATTCTCTCTGGGACCACAACCAGCCGTGTGTCTACTTGCAAAAGCTTGGAAAGGCTGGCTATGGCATCGACGACTTGGTCACGCAGGCATGAGGAATTTGCACACGCTTGCAAAGAAGAAGCATGTCATTGGCATTGAGAATGTCAAATTCCTCAAGGATCACTTATGTGGTGCTGTGAAATTTGGAAAAATGACCAAGGCCAAGCATCCAGCGAAGACTATCATGACCACTACTCGTCCATTCGAATTGCTTCACATGGACCTCTTTGGACCTAATCATTACTCAGCAGTCACTAATGATGCATCTCTATATGGTTTTGTTATTGTTGATGATTACTCTCGTTACACATGGGTACACATTATTACTTACAAACATGAAGTGCAGGAAGTCTTCAAACGATTTTCCTCGAGGGCTTCAACCAACCGGGTGTGAAGATCAAGCACATCAGAGTGACAATGGAACTGAGTTCAAGAATTCGGTCTTGATGACTATCTTGATGAACTTGGTATTACTCATGAGTTATCCGCTCCTTATACTCCTCGTGAGAATGGCGTCGTGGAGCGCAGAAACAGAACTCTCGTTGAGATGGCTCGCACTATGCTTGATGAATACAAAACGCCTTATCGTTTCTGGATTGATGCAATTGATATTGCGTGCCACATCATCAACAGAGTATATCTTCACAAATTCTTCAAGAAGACTGCCTATGAACTCCTCACTGACAAGGAAACCAATGTGAGTTATTTCAAAGTCTTTTTCGGTGCCAAATGTTGGATTAGAAATCCTCATCACAATGCTAAATTTGCACCGAAAGCACATGAAGGTTTCATGCTTGGTTACGGAAAGGACTCGCACACCTACAAAGTCTTCAACATCGCCCTTCACAAGGTTGTTGAAACTGTAGATGTGCGGTTCGATGAAACTAATGGCTCGCAAAGAGAGCACCTACCTTCCGTGATAGATGAACCAGCACCTGAGGAGTCCATCAAGCTCAAGGCAACCGAGGATGTCATATCTCATCAAGAATCTGCATGAAGAATTCATTCCATTACGTGAAGAAAGTCGGTGATGCACTGAAGATAATGTCAAGACAATGGTGCTTTGAGGAAAATGATCAAATACCTCGGCGACAACCAGCTCATCCTCGCGTTGCAAAAGAAGTACAAGTTGACAAGATCATCGATGACATTGAAGCGCCAGGTCCTCTCACACGCTCAAAAGCTTCACATTTATCTAACTTTTGTGGGCACTATGCTTTTGTCTCTATCACAGAGCCCACTAAGGTAGATGAAGCATTCGGAGCTGAGTGGATTCAGGCCATGCAAGAAGAATTACATCAGTTCAAGCTCAACAATGTGGGGAACTGGTCAAACGTCCAGATCCTCGCAAGCATAATATCATTGGCACAAAGTGGATCTACCGCAACAAGCAAGATGAAAATGGCCTTGTGGTGAGGAATAAGGCACGACTTGTAGCTCAAGGCTACACAAAGTTGAAGGAATTGATTTCGATGAAACTTTTGCACCTGTTGCTAGACTTGAGGCTATTCGCATATTACTTGCTTATGCTAACCATCATGATATCATTTTATATCAAATGGATGTGAAAAGTGCATTCCTCAATGGTAAGCTTGAGGAAGAAGTATATGTTGCTCAACCGCCAGGTTTTGAAGATCCAAAGAATCCTGACAAAGTCTTCAGACTCAACAAGGCTCTCTATGGCCTCAAGCAAGCCCCTCGGGCGTGGTATGATACATTGAAGGAATTCTTCGTGAAGAATGGCTTCACCCAGTTCACTCGGCCCTACTCTTTTTACTAAATCTTATGATGGTGAACTGTTTGTGTGCCAAATATACGTTGATGATATTATCTTTGGCTGTCTTGACCAACGTTATAGTGATGAATTTGCCTATATGATGAGTGAAGAATATCAAATGTCTATGATGGGAGAGTTGAAATTCTTCTTAGGTCTTCAAATTAAATCAACAGCGCAATGGCATATTCATATCTCAGAGAAATACCTCAAAGATGTCTTGAGGAAATTCGGCATGCAAGATTGCAAAGGAGTCAAAATTCCTATGCCCACAAATGGCCATCTATGCAATCGATGAAAATGGTATTGACTTGATCACAAGGTATACCGCTCCATGATTGGTTCTTTATTGTACTTATGTGCATCTAGGCCAGATATAATGCTTAGTGTTTGCATGTGTGCCCGATTTCAAGCTGCACCGAAGGAATCACACCATGAGGCTGTGAAACATATTCTTCGATATCTAGCTCACACACCAACACTAGGATTATGGTATCCCAAGGGCTCTGCTTTTGATCTCATTGGATATTCGACTCGACTATGCTTTGGTGATCGTGTGGACCGCATAATTCAACATCCGGCACTTGTCATTTCCTCGGACGATCTTTGGTCCATTGGTCCTCGAAGAAAGCGAACTGCGTATCACTATCTCTGCGGAAGCTGAATACATTGCTTTGGCTCTTCTTGTGCTCAACTACTATGGATGAAGCAAGCGCTCAAGGACTACTGGCGTCAACGTGAAGAATGTGCCTCTCTCTTGTGACAATGAGAGTGCCATCAAGATTGCTCACAACCTAGTTCAGCACTTTCGAAGACAAAGCACATTCAGATTCGTCATCATTTTCTTCGTGATCATGTGTTGAAGGGCGATATCTCCATCGAAAGCACGTGAAGATCAAGAACGACTAGCTGATATCTTCACTAAGCCCTTGGATGAGAAGAGATTTAGCAAGTTGCGGTGTGAGCTAAATATCTTAGAATCTTGAATGTTCTTTGAAAAGGACACACATCCGACACTTATGCAAAATTGATGACTTAGATGTGCAACACATGAAGAAACGTTTTTCTTCAATCAATGAAGAATAACACTCTAAGTGTGAAGAAATTAATGAAGAATTTGATTCTCAGAACCCTACGACAATTGTATGCGGTGTCTGAAATCATCATTCTTATACGGTGGGTCACGCCACCGCCAAAGTTGAAAATCTTCAAATTTGAGTTTTTCCTCAGTTTTTGAAATTCTTCAGTTTTTCAAATTCTTCAACTTTGCAAAATCTTCACAGTTTCCATCGTTTTTCTTCATTGGCTAGATATATATATATATATATATATATATATATATATATATATATATATATATATATATATGAGTTTATGTCCTCTACGCATTCACTTATGGCTATTTCTTCATGTTGCGTTTTACGCTAAGTGAATGTGATCGGACCCTTCCCCTCTATGCTATACTCAACCCAATCTATTCACAAATTCTTCATGTGCGTTCTATTTGAAACTCGTTCAAAATCTTCACTATGTCCTTGTCAGTTGAAGAAATTGCGAACGGAATTTTAAAACTGATCTTATCCAAACTTTCGTTTTTACCGCTCAAACCGTTCCGAATCCCACGATGCATTATTCTACTCACCCACGATCGTACACGATCTCAACTACACAAGACGTGGGTGACACATGTCATGTGAAGGAGAAAGGGCGGGCACGTTCGTCCCAAATCTTGAGTGAACAGTTTTCACCGTATCTATAAATACCCCTCTTCCCTTCCTCACTTCTTTTACTCCGCTCGACCGTTCTCTCTCCCGCTCGAGCTCCTGAAACCCTAGCGCCACCGCTACTCCGTCGTCGCGGGTGAGGAAGAGCTTCACTGCCTCGACCTCGTCGCCGTCGTACTCGCGCCGGTTGTGGAAATCCTCACTCTGTCGCCGCCGTAGCTGTCTTCCTCCGCCAAGTTAGGGCAAGGAAGATCTAACCTGACGAACTTCCCATCTGTTCCTCTCAGTTCGTCGTGTTTTTCACTTCGGGTAATTAAAAGTTACTTTTATTACTCGCTTTGATTCTCAAGCTTTCCTGAAAATCTTCAAAGGTGTTTATTCTTCAAATCTTCACACATATGAACACCTCACACGTCATATGCTCTTGATTCGTTTCTCTAAGCAATGATTTTTCTTCAAGATTCCTCAATTGTGTGGATCCTCGATCTATACAACTCGAACCTACGACAAAGAACGCTTAGTGAAAAACTTCAAGGCACATCTGGTCAAAATCCTCAAAACTTGTTCTTTTTGAAAAACCTTCTGAGAACGCATATGACCTCTCCAAATTCCTCGCAACTATACTCTGTTCACAGGTACAAATGTCTGCTGCTGAATCACTAGGTTCTCATCAAGCGTGGTGAGGACTTTCCTGAAGAATGGGCCAAGTGCCAAGCTAAATTGGCACGACAAGCCAAGGAAGCGATGAAGAAATTCAATGAGGATTCTCGCCATCGCTATCGCTCGAGGCCTCTGTCAAAACGAGGAAATCTATGCCAAAGAAGCCTGCTCGTAAGCCAAGTGCTTCACCAACAGCGCCCTCACGGCCAATTTCCTCAGCAATGCCCTCACGGCAAATCCCTCATGTTGCTCCTGCTCCTTCAAAGTCCTCAGCACCTGTGCATCTGGCCACGTGTCAAAGGACTGTTGGTTTCTCGATTGCCTCTGGTGTCTCAGCAAGTTCCTCAGCTGCACCTATTTCCTCATCAGGTCCCACACTGTTGAAGACCAAGGCCACTGCCGGACGTGGTCCTCGGCCAAGTCCGAAGAAGAAACAGGTCGCATTCCATGTGCCATCTGATGATGAAGCCTCTGATGATGAACTTGCAGAGATCATCAGAGATCGACAAGCAAAGGCCGCTAGAGCCAAAGGCACATTGCCCTTTGCTTTTGGATCCGAAGAAGATCCTCGACTACATTGATCTCGCACAAGGACCCTAACACCCCATGCTCGATCTTCATCGACTCCTGGTCAAAGTCACATCTTGACCCATTTCATCATTGAAGAGAAATGGAAATATGAGAAGGCAGGCAGATCAAGAAAGCTCAATACGAGAAGGAGAAGCTCACGAAGAAAAATGTTGTCGAGAATGACACCGAGGAACTTCTCAAGGTTCGGACTGAAATTCAAGACCTCGGCAAAGACTTTGATGCCTATTATGCTGATTGGCGGGGAGCCAAGGTCGATTAAATCAACTGACGAAGAATTTCAGAAATGTTGCAGCCCCAATGCAACAGAAATTCCTCAGCTGCGACCTCTGCTCAACTATTTGAAGAACATGCCAAGACGGACGGCGATGACCTTCACCTGCTGATGACAATGCTAGTTCGGGGCTGATGACTCAATTCCAAATTACCGAAGAAATTGCTGTGGCATCCACTAGTGGTGCGCCTGAAGAAACTGAAGAGATCAGGGCAACTGCATCAGTTGCGCCTGAGGAAATTCAACCTGATTCCTCAGCTCCTCCTGTGCCAACACCAACTCCAATTCTTCCATCTGCCTCTGATGTGAAGAAGACCAATGCTGCAGAGCGAGCTGTAGTGAAGAAAAGGAAGGCATCAGCTGCGTCAAATTCTTCGCCTGCGAAGAAAATGAAGCCAATGACCAGCTCCTTTGAAAATCCAATTGATGATGTTCCTATTTCCTCAATTCCATCAAAGGACCTTGTTCCTTTTGGTGAAGACTATGTGATCCCAAGCGGATCTGATGAAGAAAATCATTCTGGCCGCTTCATCGAGCAGATTGATGAAGAAATTGAGGTGGATGCTATCCCTCAACGCCAATCATTTCCTCACCTATGCCTCGGTTCCACGGTGAAGAGGCTGGTGTTGAGGAAATTGAAGATGAAGATGTGGATATTGGAAGCACAACGCCCGGTGATGGATGATGACTTCGGGATAGTCGGCATCCAAATTCACCACTCTTCACCCCAATCCAACAAATTCCTCGGTCCCTGCACCAACAGTTCAACTAGGCTCGTGCATGAAGAAATTCCAGCCGCTAGTGTCAAGAACTCTTTATTGCTGCTGGTCCTCGACCGCACTTGAAGAGGAACCAGACAGTCCTCAGCCTGAAGAACCTGAACTCGTGATTCCTGAGGTGGTGATGCAACTCACGGACACCCCTATGCCAAAGCCGTAGTATCCGTTCTCAAGTAAACAGAAGTTCAAGGCTGAAGACTTCTATGGCGAGCATGTTTTCTTCACTGATTACAATCCTTATGACTCTGCTCGCATAAGGAAGAGGTGTTTCTGGACTGCCAGCCAAGCAAATTTCTATTCCTCTATGCTATTCAACAAGGACAAAATCTTCGATCATGCACATATTCCTCATGTGGACATGGAATCTCTGCCGTGCTTCGAGCCAGTCCTCAGTGTTCTTCACGATGCAGGACTTGAATTTCTGACCGACATCCGTGATTGGAATGAAGAACTCATTCTTGATTCTACGCGACCTTTGCATATCACGAGCAACTCAAGATGTGAACTCATGGGTGTTGGATGGATGTCCGAAAACACTCACTACAAGGCACCAAAGCTGAATTGCTTCGTGTCCTTCCTCTCGATCCTCCCTTGACAACGACGTTGCATCTACGATGATCTGAATCGACAAATCACTATATGCAAGTGCTAATGAAGCCATTGAAGCCAGGTCAGGCCCCACGAACCAAATTCCTCGTCAAGGAATTACTATATGTGCCTCGGACTGTCTATCGGATTCTGACGAAGACAATGAGTCCTATCAAAGGCCATGACTCAAATGATGAAGAAGTTGTTGGCATCATGAAGAATATGCTTTTCAACATTATTCATGGCGTTCCCATTAACTTCTATGATTTCTTCATGAGGACTCGCGAACATTGCTATGTCACCATTTGAGCTGAAGCCTTATGCGCCTTGGATTATGAGGTTCATCAAGGCAAGGTCTTCACTCAATTACAAAGCTGATACTCTGAACCACTGCAGCTACTTGCCTCCAATTGAAGTCCTCAAACGGACAGTTTCCTCAGCCGATGACAAAGGCAAGGCCCTTTGTTGTGATAGATGAAGGCATTCGTCCATTGGATGGTCAATTCCGTAAAGCAGCATCTTAATCCACCAATGATGACTCTGCCACACATGACTATGCCGCAAATACCTCAGCCAAGCAAAATCCTCAAGCTACAGCACCCAGGGTGATGACTGATCGTGAGCTACTCCTCAGTCTTCATCAGAAGGTTGATCACAATCATAAATGGGTCAAGCGTCAGTTTGGTTCAATTCTTCACAACATGACATCAACACACAATGCAGTGAAGAAAAACCAGTACTACCTTCATGAAACATTCAACCGCACTTTTGGGCTGTTCTTTCTCATGTCTATAGCTACCAAGAACCGAAGACGATGGGTCTTAAGGAAGAATTTGACTGGTCTGCACCTCCGCCAAGAAATTCAAGAGGGTCAAGGTTCCTCCGGTGGTGGCTAGCTCTTATTCTTCATCGCGCGACAATCGATGAAAATGAAGATTTGGACGACAACTGCGGCAGGCACTACGACAACCCACCCGACAACGCCGGCGCTCCTCCATCAACTTGATATTCTTGAGCGTTAGTCCTCAGTTTCGATCCTTTTGGTCATTTGATGACAAAGGGGGAGAAATTTGAGTTAGTCTTCAAGCGGGTCTATTATATGGGCATATATCATTTTTTTTTGCTAAGTTACAACTCTCGTTCTTTTGTTGCACTAGCTCTGATACTTTGGATGCATTTTTCCGCATGCTTATTCCTCATTAATATTATTGCACGCATGCTGAATGGCATCAGGCACCATATTTCATCATGCATTTCAAATTCGTCATATTATGTATCAAATGCGTGTATGAATTACAAGATATAGGGGGAGATCTCCATGATTCAACTCTTCAAGTGTGCATTGCCTCAAAAGCAAATTCCTCACTATGCACATCTTCGTGGGGAGTTCTTCTATATCTTGCAATCAAATTCCTCAAAATCAGTATTTACACTTCATATGTTTATCCCGTTGAAAACTTAACCTATATTGTCATCAATCACCAAAAGGGGAGATTGTAAGTGCATCTAGTGCCCCTTAGTGATTTTGGTGTATTGAAGACTTATAGGTTAAGGGACTAATGTGTTTATGAGTGTACACAGGTCTATAAGTCTATGAGGAGTTTGATATTTACAGAGAAAGTCGACCCCTAAAAATTAAGTTCTTCGACTGAAGACTTTGATATTCTGAAGACTTTCTGAAGACTTTGAAAGTGAAAAAAATTGGTGTGACCTTGAAGACTTGGTATTCATTTGAGGAACATGAAGCGTGAAGACTTTTGTTTTCGTAGTTTCATTTTTCTCTTTCTTGAGTCATAGGAAACACCGTACTGTTAAAGGGGGTCGAGGAAATACTAAGGAAAATTTTCCATGTGATGCTCAACTCAAAATCCTACACCTACCAATCCCTTCGAGTGAAGCCTTTGGAAATCTCATACAGTTCGGTCAATTTCATCGATGTGAGACGAAGTTCTTCCGGTCACGAGGATTTTTTTCTGACCGAGGAGTTAGGAATTCGCTAGTGCGGATTGCCTACACGTGAGGAACATGATAGCCCCGAGGAATTTGAGAGTCAAATTTCCGACCGTTCTGTCTTCTTGGCCATTGTCCCCAAAATATCTTATCCACCTAACGGTCATATTATTGAAGGGCATTTATGTCTTATCATGTCGAGCTGCTCCCTAGGCTATAAATAGCCGCCCTACAACCACTAGCTGGTTGGCTGCTCCAAGAGAACTTGACACTTGTCATTTGAGAGCAACCCATCCTCCGAGGACTTTGAGCGAAAATCATCGAGTGAGGAAAAACCCAAACCCAAACACCTACAAACCCAAAGTGATTGAGCATCACTGAAGAAATTGATCTGAGTGGATCCGACGCTTGTTACCTTTGAAGACTGTGCTTCTTCCAGATAGTTAGGCGTCATGGTCTAGAGCATCCAAGAGGAATTGTGGATCGCCGAGTGACCAAGTCTGTGAAGGTTTGGAAGTCGCTCAAGACTTACCACGAGTGATTGGACGAGGTCTGTGTGACCTTAGTTCAAGGAGAATACGGTGAGGACTTGGTGTCCCGAGCTGTGTGCTCAGAGACTGGGTGTGCGGGACTGTGTGTCATCGAGTTTAAATACTCAGCCGCTCCAACCAGACGTACTAATTAGACAGCATTTTGAACTGGTCTACCAAATCATTGTCTTCACCAACCTAACTGGTTCCATTTCCTCAACCTATTCATTTCCTCATTCTTTGTGTTAACTGTTTGTTCATATCTGTGTTTGAAGACTTTGACTGAAGACTTTCTCAATTTCCTCAGTTCAATTTCTTCAGTATGTTTGTCTTCATCTTGTGCCATCCTGTGTTTACGCTTTCTGTACTCTTTGATTGTTTTCATTTCATCATGATGACCATGCATGTATTCTGCTATGCTTACTTCTGAGTACTTATTCCGCTGCAAGTAGTTCTTCGCTAAGGAATTTCCTCACCGGCAAATTCCTCAGTGAAGAATTCATAAAAATCGCCTATTCACCCCCCCCCCTCTAGTCGATATAACGCACTTTCAGGAGCAAAGTTCTCTACGGTGGCGCGAGAGATCGCCGTCGCCGAGAGGAGCCAAACCCTAGCGAGAGGGGAGCACTTTTCTCCTTGCTATGACAAACGTTCGTCTGGCTGCTGCCGCTCCTGCTCGCACGCAAGAAATTGTTAGTTTAACAGGTTAAACCGAGGCTCTAGGCTGGTTGAGAAGCAGCTACTCCTCCAGTGGCTCTTTTTCAGTTGCGGCGGCTGCCCCATGCCCCTTGGCTCCGAGTAAGAATTAGCACTTCTCCGGTGCCTCCCATATCTAGTCCTACCATGGTCACCGAAAGATATGGTGGTGATTTGAACTTGAGGTCGGCCAGCTTCTATGAAACATTGAAGCAATTAGCATCCCTTCATTATTTATAGGAAGAGAACTACAACTACACTCGAGTTGATCTTGTACAACAACCTACAGAGCTAGAGGCTCACCTAGTCCCGCTCCTCCCCCCGCTCTAGGGTTCCTCCCTCCCTCCCCCGCCGCCGCCGACCTTCCTAGGCCCCGCCACCACCGCCGGCCGCCGGCCGTCCCCGCCCCCTCCCCCCCTCTCCCTTCCCCCGGATCCGCTCCATGCCGCCTCCCCAGGAGGTGGCCGGCGGCATGAGCCCGCCCCCCTTGGCCGCCCGTTTCTCCTCCTTCCCTGCCACCACCGGCCAGGCGCCTCGGCTGGCCGGGTGGTGTTAGGCGGGCCTTCTGTCCCAGGGCGCTGCCTTGCCCAAGGCATGGGGGCGGCGGCGATGCTCCTCGGCTTGATAACGACCCGGCGTCCTGGCTATGGTGGCCGGCGGCACGCGCGGTGGTGGTGCGGCTCCTTGGCGGCGTGACGCGTGGTGGCGCAGGTGTTGGAAATATGCCCTAGAGGCAATAATAAATTAGTTATTATTATTATATTTCCTTGTTCATGATAATCGTTTATTATCCATGCTATAATTGTATTGATAGGAAACTCAAATACATGTGTGGATACATAGACAACACCATGTCCCTAGCAAGCCTCTATTGGCTAGCTCGTTGATCAATAGATGGTTACGGTTTCGACCATGGACATTGGATGTCATTGATAACGGGATCACATCATTAGTAGAATGATGTGATGGAAAAGACCCAATCCTAAGCCTAGCACAAAGATCGTAGTTCGTATGCTAAAGCTTTTCTAATGTCAAGTATCTTTTCCTTAGACCATGAGATTGTGCAACTCCGGATACCGTAGGAATGCTTTGGGTGTACCAAACGTCACAACGAATCGGGTGACTATAAAGGTGCACTACAGGTATCTCCAAAAGTGTCTCATTGGGTTGTACGAATCGAGGCTGGGATTTGTCACTCCGTGTAAACGGAGAGGTATCTCTGGGCCCACTCGGTAGGACATCATCATAATGTGCACAATGTGACCAAGGGGTTGATCACGGGATGATGTGTTACGGAACGAGTAAAGAGACTTGCGGAAACGAGATTGAACAAGGTATCGGGATAACGACGATCGAATCTCGGGCAAGTACAATCTTGCTAGACAAAGGGAATTGTATACGGGATCGATTGAGTCCTTGACATCGTGGTTCATCCGATGAGATCATCGTGGAACATGTGGGAGCCAACATGGGTATCCAGATCCCGCTGTTGGTTATTGACCGGAGAACGTCTCGGTCATGTCTGCATGTCTCCCGAACCCGTAGGGTCTACACACTTAAGGTTCGATGACGCTGGGGTTATAAAGGAAGTTTGTATGTGGTTACCGAATGTTGTTCGGAGTCCCGGATGAGATCCCGGACGTCACGAGGAGTTCCGGAATGGTCCGGAGGTAAAGATTTATATATGGGAAGTCCTGTTTTGGTCACCGGAAAAGTTTCGCACTTTATCGGTATTGTACCGGAGTGCCGAAAGGGGTCCGGGGTCCACTGGGGTCCACCTGCCCGGGGGCCACATGGGCTGTAGGGGGTGCGCCTTGGCCTATATGGGCCAAGGGCACCAGCCCCAAGAGGCCCATGCGCCAAGGAAACTTGGGAGGGAAGAGTCCTCAAGGGGAAGGCACCTCAGGGGTGCCTTGGGGAGGATGGACTCCTCCCCTCTTGGCCGCACCCCTTCCTTGGAGGAAGGGGCAAGGCTGCCTCCCCTCTCCCTTGCCCCTATATATATAGTGGAGGGGAGGAGGGCAGCCACACATGAGCCTGGCGCCTCCCTCCCTCCCGTGACACCTCCTCCTCTCCCGTAGGTGCTTGGCGAAGCCCTGCAGGATTGCCACGCTCCTCCACCACCACCACGCCGTTGTGCTGCTGTTGGATGGAGTCTTCCTCAACCTCTCCCTCTCTCCTTGCTGGATCAAGGCATGGGAGACGCCACCGGCTGTACGTGTGTTGAACGCGGAGGTGCCGTCCGATCGGCACTTTCGGATCTCCGGCGATTTGAATCACGCATTTAGCACGACTCCTTCAACCCCGTTCTCATGAACGCTTCCGCTTAGCGATCTACAAGGGTATGTAGATGCACTCTCCTTCCCTCGTTGCTAGTTTCTCCATAGATAGATCTTGGTGACACGAGGAAAATTTTGAATTTACGCTACGTTACCCAACAAAGTGGCATCATGAGCTAGGTCTATTGCGTAGATTCTTTGCACGAGTAGAACACAAAGTAGTTGTGGGCGTTGATTTTGTTCAATATGCTTACCGTTACTAGTCCAATCTTGTTTCGACGGTATTGTGGGATGAAGCGGCCGGACCGACCTTACACGTAATCTTACGCGAGACAGGTTCCATCAATCGACATGCACTTGGTGCATAAGGTGGCTAGCGGGTGCCGCCTCTCCCACTTTAGTCGGAACGGATTCGATGAAAAGGGTCCTTATGAAGGGTAAATAGCAATTGGCATATCACGTTGTGGTTTTGTGTAGGTAAGAAACGTTCTTGCTAGAAACCCATAGCAGCCACGTAAAACATGCAACAACAATTAGAGGACGTCTAACGTGTTTTTGCGGGGTATGCTATGTGATGTGATATGGCCAAGAAGAATGTGATGAATGATATGTGATGTATGAGATTGATCATGTTCTTGTAATAGGATTCACGACTTGCATGTCGATGAGTATGACAACCGGCAGGAGCCATAGGAGTTGTCTTTATTTATTGTATGACCTGCGTGTCATTGAACAACGCCATGTAATTACTTTACTTTATTGCTAACCGGTAGCCATAGTAGTAGAAGTAATAGTTGGCGAGACAACTTCATGGAGACACGATGATGGAGATCATGATGATGGAGATCATGGTGTCATGCCGGTGACAATAATGATCATGGAGCCCTCAAGATGGAGATCAAAAGGAGCAATATGATATTGGCCATATCATGTCACTACTATATAATTGCATGTGATGTTTATTATGTTTATGCATCTTGTTTACTTAGAACGACGGTAGTAAATAAGATGATCCCTTACACAAATTTCAAGAAGTGTTCTCCCCTGACTGTGCACCGTTGCTACAGTTTGTCGCTTCTAAGCACCACGTGATGATCGGGTGTGATGGATTCTTACGTTCACATACAACGGGTGTAAGACAGATTTACACAGCAAAAACACTTGGGGTTAACTTGACGAGCCTAGCATGTATGGACATGGCCTCGGGAACACAGAGACCGAAAGGTCGAGCATGAGTCGTATAGTAGATACGATCAACATGAAGATGTTCACCGATGTTGACTAGTTCGTCTCACGTGATGATCGGACACGGCTTAGTTGACTCGGATCATGTAATCACTTAGATGACCAGAGGGATGTCTATTCGAGTGGGAGTTCATAAGATGAACTTAATTATCTTGAACATAGTCAAAAGACCTTTTGCAAATTATGTCGTAAGGCTCGCGTTTTAGTTCCACTTTGTTTAGATATGTTCCTAGAGAAAATATAGTTGAAAGTTGAAAGTAGCAATTATGCGAGGCGTTAGAAAGCTTATGTCCTTAATGCACCGCTCAAGATCTTTGAACCCCAAAGCGTCGTTTGTGGATGTTGCGAACATCGGACATACACGCTTTTGATAACTACGTGATAGTTCGGTTAAACGGTTTAGAATTGAGGCACCAAAGACGTTTTGAAACGTCGCGGAACATATGAGATGTTTCGAGGGCTGAAATTGGGATTTCAGGCTCGTGCTCACGCCAAGAGGTATGAGACCTCAAGCGATTTTCTTAGCCTACAAACTAAGGGAGAAAAGCTCAATCGTTGAGCTTGTGCTCAGATTGTCTGAGTACAACAATCACTTGAATCGAGTGGGAGCTGATCTTCCAGACGAGATAGTGATGTTTCTCCAAAGTCATTGCCACCAAGCTGCTAGAGCTTCGTGATGAACTATAACATATCAGGGATAGATATGATGATCCTTGAAGTATTCGCGATGTTTGACACCGCGAAAGTAGAAATCAAGAAGGAGCATCAATTGTTGATGGTTGATGAAACCACTAGTTTCAAGAAGGGCAAGGGCAAGAAGGGACACTTCATGAAACGGCAAATCGATTGTCGCTCCAAAGTGAAGAAACCCAAGGTTGAACCCAAACCCGAGACTAAGTGCTTACGTAATAAGGGGAACAGCCTTTGGAGCGGAACCACCCTAGATACTTGGTAGATGAGAAGGCTGGCAAGGTCGATAGAAGTATATTTGATATACATTATGTTAATGTGTACTTTACTAGTACTCCTAGTAGCACCGTGGTATTAGATACCGGTTCGGTTGCTAAATGTTAGTAACTTCGAAATAAAAGCTACGGAATAAAAGGAGACTAGCTAAAGGTGAGCTGACGATCTGTGTTGGAATTTTCTCCAAGGTTGATATGATCAAACATCGCACGCTCCCTCTACCATCAAGATTAGTATTAAACCAGAATAATTATCATTTGGTGTTTATGCGTTGAGCATAGACATGATTGGATTATGTCTATCGCAATACTGATTATTCATTTAAGGAGAATAATGGTTACTCTATTTATTTGAATAATACCTTCGATGGTCTTGCACCTAAATAAATGGTTTATTGAATCTCGATCGTAGTGATACACATTTTCATGCCAAAAGTATAAGATAGTAATGATAGTACCACTTACTTGTGGCCTTTGCCATGTAAGTCATATTGGTGTATATGCATGAAGAAACTCCATGCAGATGGATCGTTGGACTCACTTGATTTTGAATCACTTGAGATATACAAAACATACCACATGGGCAAGATGATGAAAAGCCTCGGTTTGATAAGATGGAACAAGATAGCAACTTGTTGGAAGCAACACATTTTGATATGTGCAGTCCAATGAGTGCTGAGGCATGCTGATGAATATCGTTATGTTACGACTTCACAGATGATTCGAGTAGATGTTGAGTATATTTACTTGATGAAACACAAATCTGAATTATTGAATGGTTCAAGTAATTTCAGAATGAAGTTTAAGATCTTCGTGACAAGAGGATAGAATGTCTATGATATGATCATAGAGATGAATACCTGAGTTACGAGTTTTGGCACACAATTAAGACATTGTGCAAATTGTTTCACAATTAATACCGCTGGAACACCATAGTGTGATGGTGTGTCCGAACATCATAGTTGCACCCTATTGGATATGGTGCGTACCATGATGTCTCTTATCGAATTACCACTATCGTTCATGGGTTAGGCATTAGAGACAACCGCACTCACTTTAATAAGGTACCACGTAATTCCGTTGAGATGACACCGTATGAACTATGGTTTAGAGAAACCTAAGCTGTCATTTCTTAAAGGTTTGGGGCGCTGACGCTTATGTGAAAAAGTTTCAGGTTGATAAGCTCGAACCCAAAGCGGATAAAATGCATCTTCATAGGACACCCAAAACAGTTGGGTATACCTCCTAATTCAGATCCGAAAGCAATAGGGATTGTTTCTTGAATCGGGTCCTTTCTCGAGGAAAAGTTCGTCTCGAAAAGTTGAGTGGGAGGATGGTGGAGACTTGATGAGGTTATTGAACCATCACTTCAACTAGTGTGTAGCAGGGCACGGGAAGTTGTTCCGTGGCACCTACACCAATTGAAGGTAGAAGCTTATGATAGTGATCATGAAGTTTCGGATCAAGTCACCGACGTACCTCGTGGGGTGACAAGGATGCGTACTACTTGAGTGGTACGCAATCCTGTCTTGAAGGTCATGTTGCTAGACAACAATGAACCTACGAGCTATGGAGAAGCAATGGTGGGCCCAAATTCCGATAAATGGTTAGAAGCCATGAAATCCGAGATAGGATCTATGTATCAGAACAAAGCATGGACTTTGGTGGACTTGCCCAATGATAGGCAAGCCATTGAGATAAATGGATCTTTAAGAAAAAGGCGACGTGGACGGTAATGTTACCGTCTATGAAGCTCGACTTGTGGCGAAGAGTTTTCACAAGTTCAAGGAGTTGACTACGATGAGATTTTATCATCCGTAGCGATGCTTAAGTCCGTCGGAATCATGTTAGCATAAGCTGCATTTATGAAATCTGGCGGATGGATGTCAAAGCGAGTTTCCTTATCGGTTTACGTAAGGAAAGGTTGTATGTGATACAATCGGAAAAGTTTTGTCGATCCTAAGGATGCTAAAAGGTATCTTTGGCTCAATGATCCTTTCTAAGGACTGGAGTAAGCATCTCGGAGTTGGAATGTGCGCTTTGATGAGATGATCAAAGTTTTGGGTTTATACAAAGTTTATGAGAAACTTGTATTTCCAAAGAAGTAAGTGGGAGCACTATAGAATTTCGATGAGTATATGTTGTTGACATATTGATGATCGAAATGATGTAGAATTCTGGAAAGCATATAGGGTTATTTGAAAGATGATTTTCATTAGAAAACCTGGATTAAGCTACTTGAACATTGGGCATCAAGATCTATAAGGATAGATCAAAAATGCTTAATGGTACTTTCAAATGAGCACATACCTTGACATAATCTTGAAAGTGTTCAAGATGGATCTCCAAAGAAGGAGTTCTTGCCTGAGTTGTAAGGTATGTAGTTAAGAGTTAAAAGCTCGACCACGGCAGAAAAGAGAGAAAGGACGAAGGTCGTCCCTATGCTTCGGACATAGGCTCTATAGTATGCTATCTTTGTGTACCGCATCGGAAGTTTGCCTTGCCATGAGTCGGTCGAGGGTACAAGAATGATCCAGGAATGGATCATTGGACAATGATCAAAATTGTCCTTGGAGTAAATAAGGACATGTTTCTCGATTATGGAGGTGATAAAGAGTTCGGCGTAAAGGGTTACGTCGATGCAAGCTTTAACACCTATCCGAAAGTGACTCTGAGTAGCAAACCGGATACGTATAGTGGAGCAACCATTTGGAATAGCTCCAAGTGAAGCGTGGAAGCAGCGTTTACAATATAACCTAGAAAGTTGCAAAGTACACACGGATCTGAAAGGTTCAGACCCATTGACTAAAACCCGTTGACTAAAACCTCTCTCACAAGCAAAACATGATCAAACCTCAGAACTCATTGAGTCTAAATCACATGATGATGTGAACTAGTTCTGAGACACTAGTAAACTCTTTGGGTGTTAGTCACATGGCGATGTGACATATCAGTGTTAATCACATGACGATGTGAACTAGATTATTGACTCTAGTGCAAGTGGGAGACTGTTGGAAATATGCCCTAGAGGCAATAATAAATTAGTTATTATTATTATATTTTCTTGTTCATGATAATCGTTTATTATCCATGCTATAATTGTATTGATAGGAAACTCAAATACATGTGTGGATACATAGACAACACCATGTCCCTAGCAAGCCTCTATTGGCTAGCTCATTGATCAATAGATGGTTACGGTTTCACGACCATGGACATTGGATGTCATTGATAACGGGATCACATCATTAGTAGAATGATGTGATGGACAAGACCCAATCCTAAGCCTAGCACAAAGATCGTAGTTCGTATGCTAAAGCTTTTCTAATGTCAAGTATCTTTTCCTTAGACCATGAGATTGTGCAACTCCCGGATACCGTAGGAATGCTTTGGGTGTACCAAACGTCACAACGAATCGGGTGACTATAAAGGTGCACTACGGTATCTCCAAAAGTGTACATTGGGTTGTACGAATCGAGACTGGGATTTGTCACTCCGTGTAAACGGAGAGGTATCTCTGGGCCCACTCGGTAGGACATCATCATAATGTGCACAATGTGACCAAGGGGTTGATCACGGGATGATGTGTTACGGAACGAGTAAAGAGACTTGCCGGAAGCGAGATTGAACAAGGTATCGGGATACCGACGATCGAATCTCGGGCAAGTACAATCTTGCTAGACAAAGGGAATTGTATACGGGATCGATTGAGTCCTTGACATCGTGGTTCATCCGATGAGATCATCGTGGAACATGTGGGAGCCAACATGGGTATCCAGATCGGCTGTTGGTTATTGACCGGAGAACGTCTCGGTCATGTTCTGCATGTCTCCCGAACCCGTAGGGTCTACACTTAAGGTCTGGCGACGTGGGGTTATAAAGGAAGTTTGTATGTGGTTACCGAATGTTGTTGAGTCCGGATGAGATCCCGGACGTCACGAGGAGTTCGGAATGGTCCGGAGGTAAAGATTTATATATGGGAAGTCCTATTTTGGTCAGCCAAAAGAAAAGTTTCGCACTTTATCGGTATTGTACGGAGTCTTAGGAAGGGGTCCGGGGTCCACCTGCCCGAGGGGCCACATGGGCTGTAGGGGGTGCGCCTTGGCCTATATGGGCCAAGGGCACCAGCCCCAAGAGGCCCATGCGCCAAGGAAACTTGGGGAGGAAGAGTCCTCAAGGGGAAGGCACCTCCGAGGTGCCTTGGGAGGATGGACTCCTCCCCTCTTGGCCGCACCCCTTCCTTGGAGGAAGGGGCAAGGCTGCCTCCCCCTCTCCCTTGCCCCTATATATAGTGGAGGGAGGGAGGGCAGCCACACATGAGCCCCTGGCGCCTCCCTCCCTCCCGTGACACCTCCTCCTCTCCGTAGGTGCTTGGCGAAGCCTGCAGGATTGCCACGCTCCTCCACCACCACCACGCCCGTTGTCTTCTTTGTTGGATGGAGTCTTCCTCAACCTCTCCCTCTCTCCTTGCTGGATCAAGGCATGGGAGGCGTCACCGGGCTGTCACGTGTGTTGAACGCGGATGTGCCGTCCGATCGGCACTTCGGATCTCCGGTGATTTGAATCACGGCAAGTACGACTCCTTGACCCGTTCTCATGAACGCTTCGCTTAGCGATCTACAAGGGTATGTAGATGCACTCTCCTTCCCTCGTTGCTAGTTTCTCCATAGATAGATCTTGGTGACACGTAGGAAAATTTTGAATTTACGCTCGTTACCCAACAAGAGTTGGCCGGTGGCGCGCCCGGCCCAGATCGGGCTGCGGGCCCCATCTGGTCCTCTTGCGGCCCGGCATGGCTGTCGTCGTCTGTGTGGTGAGGCGGAGCAGCTCGGACGAAGCGGCCAACGCGTGGCGTGCCGGTGGCCTTGAGGGCTGTCGAGACCTCTGAGGGTCTTGGGCTAATGGGGCCACGGTCCGATAGGCTCCTGCTTTGTCGTCCGATCGGCTACCGTCGTGGACGGTGGAGGTGGGCCCTCGAGTATCTTGTGGTCTTGATGCCCTAGTCCCGGCTCCCCGTCTTTGTTGTGCAGGCCATCTTCGCGGTGCCGTGGTGAGACAGTGTGGGAAGCTTCGTGTCCTTGTTGGCGCAGGGTGGTGGTCGGTTTGGTGGCGAGCTCCGGAGTGCCTGAGGTGGAGGATGGGATCGGGAGAAATCCCTGTTGGCTTGGCCGACACCGACGCGGTGGCGCCTGAGGGTACCACCGGACCTTCCTGGAGGGCGTCGGGGCTACCCTTCCTCTCTCCTCACCGCGTACTGGGGGAAACCCTTGGCAGCAGCGTCGTCATCGTCGCGTCCCTTCTTGAAGGTGGTGATGGGTACCGGCGCTTCGGAGTCTCGGAGCTTGGGGGTGATTTACGGTGGGCCTTGATCGCGAGGCTTCGTCGTTTTGTCGATCCGCCGTTATCGGCATTTGTTTCTTTTTTTTCTCTTTCTTTCCTTTTGGGCGTGATTGTGCTGCTTCCGCCCCAGCACCTATCGTTAGTTGTATCGATGGTTGCTTTGTAATACAAAGCGGGGGAAACCCTTTTTCTTAACAGGTTTTTTTTTTTGGTGATTTTCTTAACAGGTTAAACCGAAGAAGCCGAATTCATCCCGGCCCAGATGTTGAGTACAAGCCCTCCCGGCCCAATTAGAGATGTCTGGACTGGACTGCTAAGCCTAGGTCACGCCCCCACCCCCGACTCAAGCCGCCGCAACCGCATCTTTTTCCCCATCCCTCCCCAACTCCCGACGGCCGACGGGCCATCATCCCGATCTCCACGCCCCCCCTGCTCGCTCGGCGCCCGCCACCCCCATGGCGATGAGGCCGCCGGCGCCGGTCGACGACGCCATGCGCGCGGTCTTCACGCGCCTGCCGGCGGACGACCCGAGGAGCCTCGTCCGCGCCGCCGCCGTCTGCAGGAGCTGGCGCGCCATACTCTCCAACCCCGGCTTCGCCCACGGCTACCGCGCGCTCCACGGGGCGTCGCCCATGCTCGGCTTCCTCCACAACGAGTACCGCAGGGGCAACCGCTTCGTCCCCACTTCGACCTTCCGCCGGCGGGCGTCGCAGGACCGCCCAGACTGCCAGGTCCTCGACTCCCGGCACGGCCTCGTCCTCCTCTACGCTCCTGCATACGACCCCCCTCTTGAAGCCCGCGACCTCGTCACCGGCGACTGGTGGGACATCGACGACGACCCCAAGTGCCGCGACATCATGCACTGGCCGGCCGACGGCCCCGACAACTTCTTCAGCGGGACTGGGATGCGCTGTAATGCCACGGTGCTCTGCGCCAAAGATCGGTGTGACCACCTCGACTGCCATGGCGGCCCTTTCCTCGTGGCCTTGGTGGGCTCTGTGGAGGAAGGAGGCATTGCCCTCGCCACTGTCTACTCGTCGGAGACTCGTCAGTGGAGCCACATGATCTCTGTTCAGAGTCCTGGTTTGCGCATCGATGAGGGAGGGCACACTGCTGTGGTGGGAGATATGGTCTATGTCCCCAGTTATGAGTGTGACAGTGTCGTGGAGTTCAACATTCGTGAGCAACAACTATCTGTGATCAATGTGCCAGAGAGCCTGGGCCAAGGATTCCTTTACCTCATCGGTGTGGAGGACGGCATGCTGCTGTTTGCGTCCGTGCTCAAGCCTAGACTCTATCTATTGTCAATGGAGGCTGGTCCTAGAGGAGCTGCGGCATGGGCGCGACGCAGGGTCGTTGAGCTTGAGCCGTTGGTCCCTCGTCGTGCCCTCTTGGACATGTCGAGCTCGGACGTGTGGACGGTTGGTTTCGCGGAAGGAGTTAGGGTCATCTTCCTCAGAACACCGGCTGGGTGTTATGCAGTTGAGCTTAATTCAGGCCGAGCCAACAAGGTGGGTGAATTTAGCATTGAAAAGGTCATGCCCTACGCGAGGTTCTGCACTGGAGGTACATACAGACTAGTCAACAAGGTGCATGATGAACAGGGCATTGAAAAGGTCATCACCCCCATGGCGATGCCGCTGTGTCCGCCGGCGCTGGTTGACGATGCCATGCGCGCGGTCTTCATGCGCCTGCTGGCGGACGACCCCAGGAGCCTCATCCGCGCCGCCGCCGTCTGCAGGGGCTGGCGCGCCATCCTCTCCGACCCCGGCTTCGCCCGCGGCTACCGCGCTCTCCACGGGGCGCCGCCCATGCTGGGCTTCCTCCACAACGAATACCGCAGGGGCAACCGCTTTGTCTCCACCTCGACCTTCCGCCGGCCGGCATCCCATGACCACCGGGACTGCCACGTTCTTGATTCCCGGCACGGCCTCACCCTCCTCTACGCCCCTGGGTACCATGCCCCCTTTGATGTCTGCGACCTCGTCACCGACAACTGGCGGGAGATCGATGACGACCCCAAGTGCCACGACATCATGCACTGGCCAGGCGACGACCCCGACGACTATTACAACGCTCAGCATACACTGTAATGCCACGGTGTTCTGCGCCATAGACCGATGTGACCACCTCGACTGCCATGGTGGCCCTTTCCTCGTGGCCCTGGTGGGCTCTGCGGATGAAGGAAGCATTACCCTCGCCACTGTCTACTCGTCGGAGACTCGTCAGTGGAGCGACATGATCTCCGTTCAGACCCCGGGTCTTCAAATCGATACCGGAGGGCGCACTGCTGTGGTGGGAAATAATAAGGTCTATGTCCCCAATTATGAGGGTGACAGTGTCGTGGAGTACAGCATTCGTGAGCAACAACTGTCTGTGATCAAGGCGCCAGAGATCCTGGACCAGGGATACCTTGACCTCCTGGGTGTGGAGGATGGCATGCTGCTGTTTGCGTCAGTGCGCAGGCCTAGACTCTATCTATGGTCAATGGAGGCTGCTCCTAGAGGAGCTGCGGCATGGGCACGGCGCAGGGTCGTCGAGCTCGAGCCGTTGCTCCCTCCTCGTGCCCTCTTGGACATGTCGAGCT
Organism: Aegilops bicornis; assembly: GCA_021605145.1. NCBI lineage: Eukaryota > Viridiplantae > Streptophyta > Magnoliopsida > Poales > Poaceae > Aegilops > Aegilops bicornis. The sequence goes on along the minus strand of CM038673.1, from coordinate 613,254,940 downwards.
CGGATGTGTGGACGGTTGGTTTTGCTGAAGGAGTTAGGGTAATCTTCCTCAGAACTCCGGCTGGGTTGTACGCAGTTGAGCTTAATTCAGGCCGAGCCAACAAGATGGGTGAATTTAGCATTGAAAAGGTCATGCCCTACACGAGGTTCTGCATTGGAGGTACATACAGATTATCTCGTACTGTTTTTTCAAACACGTGCACCAAGATATGAATGCTAAACATGCCATTGACTAGAATTTCAGTGTTTTTGCTTGTGGCTTACATTGTTGAGTAGTTTAATAAGTTCAAGAGTGCCCAAATAAGTCGATGAATATGTTGCTTTATTCTTCTCATTTTCTGCTTAGGTAGATATATATTTGTATCCAGGTGCTCGCCTTCTCTGGTTTTCTGTCTCTAGATATGCAGTACTGCTACATTATTCTGACGTTGAGTCATGCCGCAGAGTTGGCTTATTGTAGGCAACCACGATTAGTCTGTTATTTTTCCTGTCATGCCGTCTTTTGATGTTGATACAAGCCAGAGGAAAGAAAGAGTAGTTGGTGCTGATTAAGTAGGCAGCTGACCAGAGAACTCAATGGTGAATGTGTAGTAGGGGCTTTATCCTGTATGTTTTTGTTTGGATGCTCTAGTATATATGGTTTTTGCTGGTTATGCTCAAGAGTTAGTTAACTTAAGTCAAAGCTTTGCTAATCAGGACCCCTTAGCAGTTTTCGTTGTTGTGTACCTCCAATCGCAGATGCATTACATCTTCTATATATACGACGTGTTTGGTTCGGCCAAAAATGCGCGGCTTCCGATTAGAGCGATTTGCGAAACCACAGCTAGCGTTTGTTTCGCTGCCAACTTTTTCCGTAACAGCGCTTTCCGATACAGCGTTTCAGAAAATCAAAACCGCTCGATACAGAGGTGATTAGAAAATCAGGACTCTGGTCGCATCAACCAAACAAACAGCGTATTGCGAAAAATTAATCGGAAGCAGCGGGTCTTGTTTACGGCAAAGTGAATACGTTACCCGGGCCGAACCAAACGCGTCGATAGTTTGGTTGATATGGACAGCTAAAGATGAAATGATTTTGAGGGGGCAAAGTGCGCTCCTTTCCCTGTTTTGTTCGTCATGTTATCTGATCAATCCTTTGTTACGGTGCAGCATGGGGCCGGTTGCCGGGCTCCGATGAAGCCCCACACGCAGTTGCTGGTGGTACGATGATGTAACCAAATGGCGTCAAGAAAGATGGATCTCTCTACTTTTGCCTCCCAGAAAGACTTTGAAGATGAGCTGCTGCTGATGGCTGCGTTGGATGGTTTGGTTAGGGTTATTTACAAGAACAAGAGCTCTCTTTGTATCTGCTACCTCTGTCTTTGTGTCTCCGGTGTCGGGGGTCATCCTCCTTTTCGGAAAAAAAAAAAACTTCTGTCTTCGTGTTTTAGGAGTATGCAAAACAGCCAAATTTCAATTGCCTGAAACAACTTATAAAAGGGAACGGAGGGAGTAGCAAGAAACTGCTAATAGTACAAGAAAGCAGTGTAACCACTGATAACAACAACACATCAACATCACAGCATTGCATTGCAGGCTCTGGTGCCTCAAACTCACCAGTGTAGTGTGAATCCATTAACCTTCATCGGTGGCGCACCGGAGTCGTCGTGGTTTTTCCTCAACACTGTATTCCTGTTCCATGTCCATCCCATACATGACCATTAAACACCATTACTGTAAGATCTCCATAAAACCGCCTGTTGCAGCTGCTCAGATGGCGTAAAATGTCGTACCTTGTGTTGTAGTAAGCCGAGAAGTAATCAAATGATTGAGACCCACTCTTCTTCAGAAAATAGATCATGGCCTACACCATCTAGCCTGCTGAGGAACCCAGATCCAAACCAATCTACTAGTGACAAAATAAAAACATGAGTGGTTGTACCTGGTGAAGCACCTGAATGGCGAAAAATCTTCCAGTACTTTGGCAATGGCTCTTTTTCCTCAAGGTTGGGCAATCAACATTTTCCCAACCTCCGCAGTTACTTTTCTAGCAAAAACAAAAGAAGCACAATCAGTACATCCGATAGAAAGAGCATATCAACGCTGATTTTCGTATCAGATGATAACCCAACACACCCATTAATATTGGCCAAACATAATTCTAAAAATAGGTGAGGGTATTATACAAGGGAAAATTGGGAAGCAAAAGAAGATGCAAAGCCAAAGAGGAAGTGCACAAATTATGTTGGATACGATATTATCGCACACTCACATTCTTAATCACCATTCATCTTAGAAACTACACATATTTGTTGTTGGATGGTAGAATGACATTATAAGTAGTGAGAAATGAAGCACATTATTCTTAATTTGCTGCCTCTGATCATGCTACCAAAAACAAGAAAACAATTGAACCAATTTTTAAATGACGACAATTATCACAAAGGCGGCAGGGTATAATTGGCAAAGGGAACATGCATCAAACTTAGTTCTAGACTTCTAGTGCCCCATTTCACTAGGCAACTGCAGCCTCATTGAACTACATTACAAAGAAGTAAATTGCTAGGACCATGACGAGAGTTGTTTAACTACAGAAGAGAAGTTACAGCCGTGTCGATATCTTTATGTGCAGAACTGCAGAAGAAGTTACAAATTATCATGTTCAAGTGTTAACGGATGAAACTAAGGCACTGAAGTTAGCATCACATGATAATTGTTGAGTTGGCAAAAAGCTTTTAAGATTGTAGTCTGCAAAGAATGTTGCTGAAGAAGATTCTGAAGATAATAATAGCACCCTTTAGATTCAAGACTGGGCCAAAGTGTGAACTGATGACATATTATAGTATTGCAGCAAACTTCAGACAGCAAAATATATATTTTAGAACAGCAATTTAACCTCTGATGCGTGTAAACAGAAGGCAAAGGTGGTGACATTTCAGATGAGGAAGATTACTTAGTAAAATGCTTAACTACTTGCGATTAAAAATTTGAGCAGTTTCAACAAAGCATTAGTAATTGATCAAGGAAATTGGCTTTTATCAGCATATTCTCTGTACCCAACAACTAGTCAACTACACAGGATCAAGTTGTATTGGTTCAGATAGTGCATATGGTCCAACATCAGAAGTGGAGGTGCTTCTTCTGGCTATTAAAACAAGTTCAAAGGAACTACAGAGATGATTTGCAACAAAAGTAGGCCATTAACAAAATTTCTAGTAATCTGTAAACAAGTACTACCAATATTTTTTTTTTGTGAGGACGACTTTGTTTACGGTCAAGAACACACTTTACCTCTCCCTCAAACCAATTCTATCTCAACTGAGTTCTGATTTGGGTCTGTTCCACAGATTGCTTTCCTCTTTTGATCTACAGACTGAACAGCAGATCGTTGGTCCAATCAACCATTCTCGTAAATTAATGATGCATCTTTTGAAGGAAAACCTCTGGGAGTTACTCCCTCCGTCCCATAATGTAAGACGTTTTTTGACACTACGTCTTACATTATGGGACAGAGGGAGTATATGATATCTCTGAGAGTTAAATTTTTATCTGGTACAGCAATTAAAACTTCACACCATTGGAAAGGCGCCAAACATGTTGCATTTCTGCAGTGATCTAGCTGGATTCATGTTGAAACAATTAGGTTCTCATTTTGAAGATGACATGTGTGCTCTTCTTACAGTAGAGCAGAGAGATGATGTTGGCATATCAATAAAGAATTTGAATCAGTTAAAATCAGATCTGAAATTACTTCTCTACAAATTGTCAATGTAAAAAGAATGTATTCTTGCCTTGTACGAGAAGAATTTTCCATTTATTTCTATTCTTCTCTTTTTTATTTTTGAAAACTTAACAAATTTCAAAAAAGTTCAAAGTCTTCAAAAATTGTTTGAAATTACAAAATTTATTTGCCTTTTCGAAAATATTCAAATTTCAAATTTATTGAAACTTTTCAAAAATTGTTTGGGAATTTAAAATTATCCTCTGAATCTGATTTGAAAACTATTCAGTGAAGAATGTTTGTAAATTTGTTCAAGAACTTTAAAATTGTTCTCTTATTTCAAAAAATGTTTAGTGAAAAATATACGCAAATCTGAAACTTGTTCGGTGAACGGGATTTAAAAACTGTCTAGTGAAAAATGTTTCTGAACTTGATAATTGTTAACAAATTTGAAAATTGTTCAGTGGACAAGATTTGAAAATTGTTCACGTTTTTTTCAAGTTATTGAAATTGTTCGGTGACCGAGATTTGAAAATTTCAGTGAAAATATGTTCATGAATTTGATAATTGTTAGCATATTTTAAAAATCATGAATTTAAAAATATCATGAATTTGAAATTTGAAATTTGAAAATGATTAGAAAAATGTTTACAAATTAAAAATACTCGTAAAACCCATACAATATTTTGTTTGGGCCATACAGTTGCGCTACATGAAGCTCGAATAGTTGACCGCTAGCATTAGCGCGATAATGGCCTCCCTTTTTCCAGTTAGAGATGACAACAAAGTATCATCATGCTAAATTCAACAAGAATCTTATCAATTAAAGGCTATGATCTATAGTTCAATCTTATTAATTAGCCTCCTATGGTTCATAGGGTAGGAAAATCATAGGAACGGAATAGTTATAGGAAATGAGATGACATGTATCTCAAATCCTATGAAATAGTTATATGAAAGGAGATGTCCTTTGGTTCACATCACAAGAGTTTTTCAATTGAGTCTAGGCTAATATTTATTTTCCTGTGACATGCGGAGGATAGAAGAATTCCTCTATAGTAATAGGATTCTATTCGCACAAATCAAAGGGCTCTAAAGGAATTATTCCTATAAAAATCTTGTCCTATGAAATTCCTACAATATGCCTCCAAACCAAAGTAGTTCTCGTTGAAAATCCTTAAGCTTTCAAAATACAAAGGAATCCCCAGGTACTTGATAGGGAAATCACCTACTACACACTGGGAAAATATCCACAAAAGAGTATCCATGTTAATAGGCACCAAAGCACTCTTGTGATAAGTAAACCTGATTGTAGAACTTGTTCAAAACAAGTCAAAATCCACTGAAGGTTAAAAGATATTCTATGATCATTCTCCAGAGAAAGGAGGGTGTCGTCTGCATATTGCAGGCACATGAACCCGCTCCGCCTTACTCATTAAATTATGACATAACTCGATAATCAGGCCTACTCGAAAGCCTTTGACTAACATTATAGAGAAGACATCTGCTGCCGGGTTAAACAAGAGAGGAGACAAAGGGTCACCCTCTCTTAATTTTTTACCAGCAAGTAAAAACGTCATTCTCCTCCCCATTTAACAAAGTTTAGCCATGCTCACATTGGGCACAATGTGTCGATCTCAATCCATTCCCTAGGCGTGGAATCCCGAAACGAAACGCGTAGACAAACTATTTGTGGCAATACGTCATAAAATCTGCTTTGTCGATGGTGTACATGGTATGTCCCATATATCATCATACCATAAAAATCCAGTTTTTCGGTGCACATGAAAATTTCGTTCATGTGTTACCGACCAAACAAAATTGAACCGTTTAGTTATTTAAACGCATGTTAACCTCATTGACACTCCAGAATAGGTAGCGACCATGTTAGGCCAAGGAAAAAAAATCAATGTGACAATTGTTGTGGGGTTTTGGTATCTATGGTGGGAGCGCAGGAAGCTCGTTCATGATGAACAAGTACAATCTACAAGGCAAGTGGCAATATCTTTCATAGCACTCTTATCAAACTATGTAGCGGGAGCCTTGCCTAGAGCAGCAATTAAACGAGTGGGATTGGTTCCTCCGCCAAGTGGATATGTGAAACTGAACATTGATGCCGACTCCGATGATGGGAGGCTAACTCGGTAGCCCATGAACCGGCTATATTAGCAAAGTTCTGTGATTCTGGTGTTTGGATGAATGAAGCTCCTGTTTCGATCACCCATCTTCTTGTAACCGATGCAACACTTACCATAAATGAATAAAGAGGAGGTTTTTAGTTAAAAAACACATATTTTTTATATATTTAGGTGTAAAAAAACACAGGTTAACCATTTCTTTTTGAGTACTTAACACAGTTTTTTTTAGGCAAGAGTGCTTAAGACAGGTTAACCGAAGAAGCCGAACTCATCCCGGCCCAGACGTTCTGTACAAAGCCAGCCCGGCCCAATTAGAGACGCCTTGACGGCTAGAACCAGGTCGCCCCGACTCGGCCGCCGCCACGACTCCACCCCATCGCTGACCCCGACGGCCGACGGGCAATCCTCGCGGCCTCCACGCCCCTGCTCGCCACCCCCATGGCGATGGCGATGGGGCCGCCGGCGCTGGTCGACGACGCCATGAGCGAGGTCTTCATGCGCCTGCCGGCGGACGACCCGAGGAGCCTCGTCCGCGCCGCCGCCGTCTGCAGGGGCTGGCGCGCCATCCTCTCCGACCCCGGCTTCGCTCGCGGCTACCGCGCGTTCCACGGGGCTCCGCCCATGCTGGGCTTCCTCCACAACGCGTACCGCAACGGCAACCGCTTCGTCCCCACCTCGACCTTCCGGCGGCGGGCGTCCCAGGACCGCCCAGACTGCCAGGTCCTCGACTCCCGGCACGGCCTCGTCCTCCTCTACGCTCCTGCATACGACCCCTCTTGAAGCCCGCGACCTCGTCACCGGCGACTGGTGGGACATCGACGACGACCCCAAGTGCCGCGACATCATGCACTGGCCGGGCGACGGCCCTGACGACTTCTTCAGCGGGACCGGGATACGCTGTAATGCCACGGTGCTCTGCGCCAAAGATCGGTGTGACCACCTCGACTGCCATGGCGGCCCTTTCCTCGTGGCCTTGGTGGGCTCTGTGGAGGAAGGAGGCATTGCCCTCGCCACTGTCTACTCGTCGGAGACTCGTCAGTGGAGCCACATGATCTCTGTTCAGAGTCCTGGTTTGCTCACCGATGACGGAGGGCACACCGCTGTGGTTGGAGATAAGGTCTATGTCCCCAGTTATGAGTGTGACAGTGTCGTGGAGTTCAACATTCGTGAGCAACAACTATCTGTGATCAATGTGCCAGAGAACCTGGGCCAGGGATTCCTATACCTCATCGGTGTGGAGGACGGCATGCTGCTGTTTGCGTCCGTGCTCAAGCCTAGACTCTATCTATTGTCAATGGAGGCTGGTCCTAGAGGAGCTGCGGGGTGGGCACGAAGCAGGGTCGTCGAGCTCGAACCATTGCTCCCTCCCCATGCCCTCTTGGACATGTCGGAGTCGGACGTGTGGGCGGTTGGTTTCGCGGAAGGGGTCAGCGTCATCTTCCTCAGAACACCGGCTGGGTTGTACGCAGTTGAGCTTAATTCAGGCCGAGCCAACAATGTGGGTAAATATAGCATTGAGAAGGTCATGCCCTACACGAGCTTCTGCACTCGAGGTACAAACTAGCCTCTTGCTGGTGTAGTATATATGTTTTTCACCGCTAAGGCTCGCGTGTTGGTTAACCTGGTCAAAGCTTTGCTAATCTGGCCCTGAGCTGTTTCCATTGTTGTGTACCTCCAACGCGGATGCATTCCAATTTCCATCCATATATAGTTTGGTTGATATGGACAGCTAAAGATGAAACGATTTTGAGGTGCCAAAGTGCGCTCCTTTCCCTGTTCTGTTGGTCATATCATCTGATCAAGCCTTTGTCTGTTACGGTGCAGCATTCCGCCGGGCGCTGGCCTCCGATGACGCCTCACGCGTGGTTGTCGGTGGCGGTGCAACGGCGTGACCAAGTGGCATCGAGACAATGGATATCTGTCTACCTTTTCCTCCCAGGAAGACTTTGAAGATGAGCTCCGGTGGGTGTCTCCTGCTGCCGGCGGTGTTGGGTAGTTTGGTTTATCTCTATGGTGGATGTTCATTTGTAGTACTGGTCGTGCCCTTTTGCCTGAACTGAAGTTAGTTTTGCTCGAGTTGTGCATGGTTTGAGCAGGGCATCTATGGTTCTGCCTTGCAAGTTAACACAAACTCGGTTTCAATAGTATTAATAATGTGGGTGGATTTACAGCTTATTATGACGAGTAACCTGCTATTCAAAACTAGATTGCCTTTATTTTTCTCTACTTGAGTTGTGGATAGTGTTTAGATTTCAAAACATTGTGAATTGCAGACATATGTTACTCATTCTAAAGAAGCTGCTTTTTGTGCAAGTGACACTATCGCAAAGCATCTTTAGGATGAGGAGCTGATGCATTTCATAAACTTCAAATTTTTGTTTTCGGATTCACACATGAGTGTGTTCAATAAGGACACAATGGAATTCATGTATCATTTCTAGGAGCATGAAACTCATAAATTGAAGTTCTGCTCGTCGACAATCAAATTCTGAATACATAAATTTACAGAACTCCATCTTCCATCGGAAATTTACATGCAACTTTGAAGACTAAATAGGAGCAAGAAACTGATAATAATACATTAAAGCAGTGTGACCGATAATCAGTGATAACAACAAATCAACATCACAGCATTGCATCGCACTACTTTTCTAGATTACAGACTTGGTTCCAGGCTCTGGTGCCTCAAACTCACTAGCAGTGTGGATCCCTTAATCTTCATCAAAGGTGCACCAGAGTTGTCATTTTTTTTGGCGACATTGTATCTCTGTTCCACATACCACACACGGCAATTAAACACAATTATTGCAAGATCTCCGTAAACCGCGCAGCTGCACAGATAGTAGTATCAAATATGCCACACCTTTTTGTACCAAGCCAATAAGAAAAATCAAATGATGATCTGAGCCCCACTCTTGTTCCCGAAGGAAATCACAGCCTACACCAGCTAGCTGACTGAGGTACCCATAAACCAAAGCAAGTAACTAGCGAGAACGAATATTAGTAGTTGTACCTGGTGAAGCACCTGAATGCCCAAGACCTTCCAGTACTTTGGCAGTGGTCTTCGTCCCTTAAGATTAGGCAAGCAGCATTTTCACAACCCTCACAGTTACTTTTCTAGCAAAATCAAAAGAAGCACAATCAGTCCATCTGATAGAAAGAGCATATCAACACTGACTTCCGTAGAAGATGACAACCGACTGCACTCATTTATATTGGCTAAAAATAAAAATCACTCTAAACAAAAGTGAGGATATTATAAAAGGGGATATTGGAAAGCAAAGAAGTTGTAATGCCAAAGAGGAAGTGCACAAATTATGTGGACACTGTATTACCTCACACTCACATTCTTAATCACCATTCATCTTAGAAACTATTCATCTTTGTTATCGGATGGTAGAATGGCATTATAAATAGTGAGAAATGGAGTCTTTGCTGTCTCTCATCATGCTACTAAAACAAGAAAAATAATTGAACCAATTTTTAAATGATGACATTTATCACAAAGGCAGAGGTGTAATTGGCAAAGGAAACTTGCATCAAATTCAGTTCTAGTGTGCTGTTTCACTAGGCAACTGCAGCCTCGTGACATTACATTACAGAGAAGTAAACTACGAGACCATGACGAGAGTTGTTTAACTACAAAAGAAAAGTTACAGTCATGTCTGACGTATTTATGTGCAGAACTGCAGACGAAGTTAGAAATTATCATGTTTAAACGTTGACTGATGAAACTAAGGCACTGAATTTAGCAGCTAGGATTGTGGTTAAATTGGCTAAAAGTTTTTAGGTTTGTAGTCTGCAAAGAATGTTGCTGAAGAAGATTCTGAAGATCGTATGGCAACCTTTACATTCAAGACCGGGCCAAACTGCCAACTGATGATATTATAGTATTGCCGCAAACGTCAGACAGCAACATATACTTTAGCAATTTAACCTCTGAATCTCTGGTGCGTGTAAACAGAAGACAAAGGTGGTGATATTTCAGATGAGGAAGAATGCGTAAATGCTTAACTTCTTGCAATTAAAATTAGAGCAGTTTCAACAAAGCATTAATACTTGATCAAGAAAATTGGATTTTATCAGCATATTCTCTTTACTAACAACTACAGAATCCAGTTGTGTTGGTCCAGATAGGGCATATGGTCCAACGTCAGAAGTGGAGGTGCTTATTCTGGCTATTAAAACAAGTTAAAAGGAACTACAGAGAAAATTTGCAGCAAAAGTAAGTCATTAACAAAGTTTCTATTTATCTGTGAACAAGTACTACCAACATTTTTTTGTGAGGGCCACTTAGTTTACGGCCAAGAACACACTTTACCTCTCCCTCAAACCAATTCTATCTCAACTGAGTTCTGATTTGAGTCTGTTCCAGATTGCTCTCCTCTTCCGGTTCATAGACTGAAGGGCAGATCGTCGGTCCAAGTGACCATTCTCATAAATTCATGATGCATCTTTTGAACAACATCTGGGAGTTATAACTTTACACCATTGGAAAGGCACCGCGAGGTGTTGTATTTCTGCAGTGATCTAGCAGGATTCATGTCGAAACAATCAGGTTCTCATTTTGGGGATGACATGTGTGCTCTTCTTACAGTAAAGCAGATAGATCATCATGGTGGCATATCAATAAAGATTCTGAATCAGTTGAAAGCAGTTCTGGACTTGCTACTCTAGAAACTGTCAACGTAAAAAGAATGTATCCTTGTACAAGAGTGACCCATAGTATGTCGAGAGGTAGTCCCATCTGATCTGACAACCAGAGCTAGTGCCCTGTACCACTGATTCAAGCAATCTTGAGTGTTACACCTTCTGAGAGACTCTAATTTTGCAATCTCACTATTTGAAACTCCTTCTTTCACTAGAATTGGTTTTAGTGCCTTGAAAGTTACATCATTTGGCGGTGTGCTCGATGCCAACATCTTCTGAAATATTTTCACAGCCTCCTCCATTTTCCCACCAGATACGTACATCTGAATCACAGAATTATAACTTAATGCTTGAGTTAGAAGCCCTAAAGCTTGCATTTCCTTGGAGATCCTGTGAGCTTCATCATAGCGAGCAACTTTCTTGTACAAGCACACCATCATCGCGTACGAAAATTCATTTGCACTTCCCGTAATCTTCAAATTCTCAAAAAGCTCACGTGCTTCGTTCACCATACAATGATCACTGTAGAGGCCAATCATGCAGTTGGATGCATAAAGGTTGGTGTCAGTATCTAATGATTTCAGAAGCTTGTACGTTTTTTGGGCCTCTGCCAGATACCCTGCTTTCGTGTAGAGTTTGATCAAAGAATTATAGATCGAAGCACTCTCACATAAACCAGCCTTTGTCACCAAACCAAAATATGCTGCAGCTTGCTGGACATTTCCAACTTCAGCATATGTATCAATTAAGATAGAGTAAACATATGCATCCGCGTGGACCGCCAAAGTGACCATTTCTCTAAATAGGCACTCAACCATGTGCAAATCCCCATTCTTAGTAAAGCTGCCAATCACCACAGAATATGGAACACAGTCAATCGGCATTTTAGCTGCTTGCATCTTTCTCAAGTAGTACAGAGCTTTCTCTGGCAGTTTAGCAGTTGACAGGAGTTGAATGAGAGAACTGTAAGTCAAGTAATCAGGTAGTACGCCGTACCTCTCCATGCCAGCAGCTATCTCACAGGCCTCATCAAGCTTCTCTGCTAACCCATATGCTTTGATCATAACATTGCACACAGAAACGCTAAGCATCTTCCTCTCCAGGCAACGCATAAAAGCCTTTTCCGCGAGGTTTATGTACCCTTTCTTCCCAAATGCATCAATATTTGCAGAAAAGCACTCGGAGTCCATCTGATTACAGAACCTCTCAAACCAACTCCACGACTGCTCAAGCATCCCAGCATTTACATACATCCTGGTTAGAGCTGACTGCGTGTATTCATCGATCACCAGGCCACTCTCGTCCATTTCTTTAACAAGGGCTTCTGCTTTACTGACCATTCCCCTGGTACAGTACCCGTACAATAGCGTGCGGCAGCTCACAACATCTGGCACCAATTTTTCGGCTTTCATCTTACAGAAGTAGTGCTCCGCAACATCAATTTCATTGCTTTCTCTGTATAGTGAGATGAGTGTATTGTAAGTCCTGGTGTCAGGAAGGCACTGAAACTCCTCCATCATCCTCACCAAAGAAGCCACCTGCTCCATCCTATGGTGTTTACCCCAGACATGAATCAGTGTGTTGAATGTAATAATGCTCGGCGCGACACCTTCCCTCAACATTTGGTTGAACATGTCTGACACTTTCTCAAGCTGCCCAGCCTTTCCATAAGTGTCAATCAAGGTGTTGTAGGTATACAAGCTATAGCAAAGGTGTCCATGCAACCCTGTATTTGATTCAGAAGACCATCTTTGAAAGAACAGCTCTGCCTTCTCATACTCTCCAGCCTTCTTATGGGCATGAAGGACAGTGCTCATGGTCACCTCGTCGGGCACCAAGCCGCGCTTGCACATGTCCTCGAGCCACAGCAACGCCGCCGTCTCTCTGCCCCTTTGCAGTACACATCGATGAGCGTACCGTACGTCGCGTTATCCGGCGCCACGCCGCAGGAGTGCATCTGGTGCCACAGGCGGCGACGAGGTCCCATCGCCTCGCGCGCCCGACCGCGCAGAGCACGACATTGTAGTGGATCACATTGACCTCGTGGCGCCTCTGCCCGCGGAGCCAGTCGAAGATCTCGACGGCGCGCCGCCAATCCTTCTGCTCCTTGAGGATGATGGTCCTCTCCCGGCTGCTCAGCGTGTCCCTCCACGGCCACAGCGCCTCCCCCACGTCCCGGACGCGCTCCAGCGCGTACAGCATCGCCGGGATGGATCCTCCGTAGCCGGCCAACCTGCCCCTACCCTTCCCCCTTTGCGCGGCAGCACTCTGTCCGGTGGTGCCGGCGACGGTGGGTGGAACCACCACCGCCGCATTGGGGCAAGCCTCGGCGGTTCTCGCCGGCGGCGCCGAGACCGCGTTGCTCTGGAGCGCGAGGCCTTTGTCCCTGCGGCTGGCGCCGGGCACCGAGGCCGCGAGGCTCGACTGCGGATTCAGCGGCGGCGGCGGCGCGGGAGCACGGTGGACGAGCCGGTCGCACGGGCTCAGCATCACGCCCTGCGAAACAGCCGGGCGTGAGTTCCGCAGGTATTCGGGTCCGGAAATCGTGGATGGAAAGAAAGCGGCGAGCTCATACCTCGAAAATCAATGGCCGGGGACTGCGGGCCGGGCGGGGGAGGCAGCGGGAGCGCGACGAGGGAAAGGGGGGAAACGGCGGCGGCGGCTGCGCGGGTGTTTCAGGCGTCGGCGGCGGGCGGTGGGCGGCGCCGAGGTGCGGCACGGCAGGCGGTGGCGGGCTAGAGGAGAGATTTTGGAGCGGCTTTGGGTTGGGTCGGCAGCAGGAGGAAGGAGATGAGTTTGGGGGGATGTGGATGTGGATGTCAAAATCACTCTCTCTCAAGTCTCACTCTACCTGACCGGAAGTTTGCCCTGATATTTCACCCCAAAATTTCGAAAGTTGCTTTCAAATTTTTGAAAACTCGTTACAAATTTTGTGAGAGATGGTCTCGTTTCAGAATGTTTATCCTAATCTTTTGACAAATTACTCTGTTTTTTAGAAAAAAAATATGACAAACTTCATGAAAAGAGTGCCATGGGTTGTGAAAGCGGGAGAGTGAGTGGGAGGCAGTGTTACACCATCACTTGTCACAGACCTTTATTTATTTAAGAATACCAAGCTACCATTTTTCTTGACCATTTTACTAAAAAGGGTTTTATCATTTATGCCATTAGTTGTGTCCCACTACTCACTTTTCCCATTTAAAGTTACAATTGCTCAAAAATATCATCATTTCATGAGATGCTTGCTTAAAAATGTTGTTAGACACCTCAAAGATTCCATCGTCCATTTGATGTTTGCTCAAAAATGTCATTGGACAGTGTTACTATCAGGTCCAACCCATTAACCATGTTATATGACCAAAATATCCCTAAACCCACATGTAATCTCTCTCTATCGAACAATGATAGGTGTTGTCCCCACTTGTCAGAAGTAAGTAAGCAAATAATTTTAGAGAAAAATAAGAACTTTGTTGGGGATCAAGTGGGACACACACTTTATCGTAGTGAAATAGAGGTAGAACTGACATGTTGGTCCGTGGGTATTTTGGTCATGTAGCATGATAAACGGGCTTTGAGCTAACAGTAATGGTTCAAATTTACTTATGCGGGAGCCGGCCATCGAGTGTAAAAACGCATCTATCCATGGATTTGGGGGCAGTCATGGACACTTATCTTGAGAGGCGTCCATCCAACCGTAGCCGCATACAATTTAAACCCAATTTCAACTAACCGGACGATTTCATCAAACTCGACGGAATTCATCAAAGTTTGGATAGAAAATAGCATAAAATGTTCATAAATAATATGCAAATATGTCTAGTACAACAATAGTTTAAATTCAACGAGATTTAACCGGATGCTCAGCAAGTTTTTCATGGATGGATCATGTTATCCCACATATACTGCCCCTAGAGATTCATCCAACAATGTATGTGCGTGAATGGTATCTCCTCTGACTAGTAGTACATCACGGCAGCACGTGTGGATTACACAACCTGTAGAGCAACAGTGAGTGAATAAATCAATCAACAACATGTAGAATGTAGAGTAAGAGGGAGCCAAACTTACAAACTCCATGGTCGCCACGCGCAACGGTCACATTGCCTACGGCCGATCAATCGTGCCACAATACTTCATGACAGAGTTTTGCATATGTACCATCGATACGCTAAGGACTTGACACTGCGTTCATTAATGATGTGCATGTCATAAGGCGTAATGTGCTTTCGCACATGAAAACGAACCATGCACGCGCTGCCAAAAGGGCTCCCTTCTGATCCTTTCTACGAAGTCCGTAGATAGGCATCACATAAAAACTCATCGTCCTTCGCCGAGTACCCCGCCATCCTTCCTACTGTAAAGAATGACATGAAGTTTGAAAATATGCTCAATGGCATTTGATCAAACACCTGCTGCAGACGAATTCTGGGTGGACGGTCGTGGGTGGGGGTTGTGGACGTTCGACAATGCCTGGGCGGCGGCGGGAGAGTACAGCGGCGGCGGCAGACAAGGAGGGTGCATATGCAAACCAAGGGGTAGCAGGGGCGGAGTGGAAGAGAATAGGACCGCGAGGAAGGATTTGAGTGGGCAGGGGTGCAGGAGCCCTACGTGGAGGTGGTCCGGACTCTCGCAAAGCCCCCCTAGTTTGCTTCTAATTTGCAGGGGAAAGGACGCTCGGACCTCTCCACGGACCGATAGGGTATCATGTTGGATGGCAGAACGGGTCCGGACAGCTCGGTCCGAACGAACGCAGGTTGTTTGAGGGTTAGCGGTGGAGATGTCCTTAGTAGTTAAAATGAATGAAAGTGTCACAACAGAAACAAAATTCAGGCTGATAAGAAAGAATAAGTTTTGAATGCCAAATAGGAAAACAAAAATTCAAGGCAGCCTTTAAGGAATCCTCTTCACGCGCAGGAAGGACTTGCCAGCAGCCCGTGTGCACACCAGAGCCGCCGTCACAAACGCGCGTTTCGCTTCCTGGAATGCTGCAGGAACGCGCGTACAGGCAGGCCGTTGAAAACACGAACGCAGGTTGCTTGCTTGGGCGACGCGCCGACGACTTTGCTACGCAATGCATCCGTGGCGCGCTCTGAGCCACGCACGGACCCGTTGCTCGATCGTTGAAGTCATCCGCTGATCGCTGTATATATTCCGCGTCGCAGGGCACACGCCATGCCTTCGCTAGCTACTTCAGGCGACGACGCCTCTGATCCGATCGGAGCAGTCCATGGACCTCCGGCAGCACACCATCCAGCTCGGTGCGGGCCACGGCGCAGCGGCGACGCAGCCGGGCGATGGCGGCGCGATGAGCTCCGAGCTGTACCTCGCCGTGTGCGGGGGGAAGAAGGAGGAGGCCATGGCGCTGCTTCGGCGACCGCACTACGGCGGCGCTGCTGCGGATGATCGGGCTGCTGGTAACGTTCACCTAACTGCTGGCTCTAGCTGTTCGATCTCTGATCGTCCGTGCGTTCACATGATTAGAGTTTATTTTTTCAGTTCGCCGTTCAAAGTCAATCCTCAAGTTCTCCGGCCAGGGCTTTTGAAGTTATTTTAATCTCATACCCACTCAAACTTACAGTTATTCATCTACAGTACAATTGAAATTTGGATTCATTTTATTCATGCCAATTGGATTTGGAGAGAAAGGGTGCATTCTTTCATTTTTTTTAGAACAAAAAGAAGGGCGTTTCATCGGGTTGCTGGCATTGTTCACCTAACTTCTAGCTGCTGGATCTCCGTACGTTCACATAGTTGAGAGCATTTTTTTTTCTGTTCGGACCGGTCAAAGTCAAACCAAATTTGAATCACGGCCATCGGGTCAGGTTTGGGGCCAGGAGGGGGCCAACTGCAGGCAAAATTCAAGCACACACTCATTAGGTCCACATTTGGTTATTTGAACACCACCGTCAAGTTTCAAAAAAAAAAAACACCGCCGTGAATCGTAAACTTTATGGAAGCTTGGTTTTTCCTTTCGGTTCGACCGAATTGCTACAATTTCTATCCGATCTTTTTTTTCCCCGAATTCCTACCAGAGTTTGAGAAAAAAATGACAAAAGATCATGCTCTGTCTGGGTTTGTCCGAATTCATGTGTCACCGGTAATTTGCAAACAAAAGGAAAAAGTGTGTCATCGGTACATTTTAGCCGATATGCGAACATCTTGGTGCCTAGTGATTTAACTGAGATTTCAGAATTCCATTCAAAACGGGAACACAAATGTTTTTCTTAGGAAGGAAACTAAACCACGTATATATTGAACTGTTTCAGGCATACACCAGGTGAGCGCAAAGAGGAACAACGTTCTCCATTTGGCCGCGGAGCACGGGCACGACGAGCTGATCCATGATCTCGTCGGTTTCGGGGGCAAGAGCCTGCTCTCTGCCCAGAACTCGGCTCTGGACACGCCTCTGCACTGCGCGGCGAGGGCGGGGCACTGCAAGGCCGTGTCTGCCCTCGTCCAGCTCGCGCTAGACTACGGAGATGAGAGCGCGCTGTGGTGCAAGAACGCGGCTGGGGACACGGCCCTTCATCTGGCAGCGAGGCTCGGCCATGGCGTGGCGGTGGAGGCCATGGTCTCGGCGGCGTCCGGGCTGGCCTCCGAGGTGAACCACACGGGCGTGTCGCCGCTCTACCTGGCGGTGATGAGCAGGTCGGTGCCCGCCGTCAGAGCGATAACGACGAACTGCAGGGACGCGTCGGCTGCCGGCCCGAGCTCGCAGAATGCGCTGCATGCCGCCGTCTTCCAGGGCTCAGGTCAGAATGCGCTGCATGAATCCGTGGACTCTGAAATTGCTTGCATCTGTTGAAACTCGCCTGACATATCTGAACTTTTGTTAGAAATGGTTAGCCTGCTGCTGGAGTGGAAGCCATGCGGCCCATCCCTCGCTAGCCAAGCGGACGACACGGGCAGCACCCCACTCCATTTCGCCTCGTCTGACGGCGACCACTCCGTCGTAGGTGCCATCCTGAGCGCGTCGCCGCCGTGCGCGGTGCGCGTGAGGGACTCTGCCGGCCTCTCTGCTCTCCACGTCGCGGCGGGGATGGGCCACGCCCACGTCGCCAGGGCGCTGATGGAGGCCTGCCCGGACGCTGCCGAGCTCCAGGACGACCGCGGCGGAACCTTCGTGCACGCCGCGGCCAGGGGAGGCCACTCCGAGGTCGTGCGGCTCGCCACCAAGAAACCGATGCTGGGCGGCGGCGGCGGCCTCCTGAACACGCAGGACGGGGACGGCAACACGGCTCTCCACCTGGCGGTGGCCGCGCGCGAGCCGGCCATCGCCGAGGCCCTACTGTGGACGGGCCAGGTGCGAGCCGACGTGACGAACAACGACGGGCACACGCCGCTGGACCTCGCCGCGAAATCGACCGATTTCTACTCCATGGTAAGCCTGGTGGTGACGCTGGCGGCGTTCGGGGCGCAGTTCCGTCCGCAGAGGCGGGACCACGTGCAGCGATGGGACAGCCGCAACATCACAAAGGCGATCGAGAAGACGTCCGACAGCCTCGCGGTGGCCGCCGTCCTCGTCGCCGGCGTGGCCTTCACCGCCGCCAACAACCTCCCCGGGTCGTACGAGCAAGAGGGGAACGTAAAGGGGATGGCGGTCCTCCGGAGCAAGACCATCTTCAAATGCTTCCTCATCCTGGACGGCGTCGCCCTGGTGACCTCCATCCTCGCGGTGGTCCTGCTCGTCTACGGCAAGGCCTCGCGCTCCGCCCGGTCGTGGAAGAGCTTCGCGGCGGCGCTGCACTGCATCTGGGCGTCCCTGATCAGCATGCTCCTCGCGTTCTACGCGGCCATAGCAGCCGTGACGAGCACCACGGGGGTCTACGACATCAGGGTCTTCGTCGTGAACCTCGTCCTCGTCGTGCTGTTCATCGTGCTCTCCGCCTTTGTCAGCCCCCCGGTGTCGCACCTCATAATGTGCAAGTTCCTGTGGCAATGTGGCCTCAAAGGGCGCCGAGGTGTCGTCCGCAGGCGTATCAGCCAGCAGTATCCCGTCGTGGGCGCCTTCGTGTTCAACCTGCTTCTGTTCAGGGCTGCGCATTATGTTATACTGTTTGCCGGCTTCATCATTGTGTCGACCTTGCGGGGCGGTTCCGATGTTCGCTAGAGCGTGGTTAATAGAGCTGTTTGTTGTTGTCATGTCATTCATACTTAGTAAATTTTATAGATGGCATATAGTAGTTAGTTGTAAATAGAATGGACCGGGATTTGGAGCACTCGGGTGCTCCACACCCCTATACAAACAATTCATTCAAGTACATAACGAGAAATTTGAAAAAAGATCTGGGATTTTGGGATATCAAACATGGGTTCCCGATCTACTCCCGTGTGAAATTTCGTGAAAAATTACCGAAAAACGTATTCATGGCAAAAAAGACAAAAAATTCCTATGTATAGAAAAAACTGTTTGGGTAGATTTTTGTCCGGACAGTAATTTCACGAATACGTTCGTGAAAAATTACCGGAAACGTATTCATGGCAAGTCCTTCCTTCGCCACGGATACGTTTTTGGGAATTTTTTCACGAAATTTCACGTGGGAGTAGATTGGGAACCCATGTTTGATATCCCCAAATTTCTGATTTTTTTTATTTTTTGGGTATTTTTACGATTATTTTTTGTATAGGGGTGTGGAGCACCCAGGAGCTCCTGTGTATTTTCCTAAATAGATACCACTTTATTAATATATGGCACACTTTATTTTCTTGACCGACTCATCTCTGTCCCTCACCCACACGTGCAGTGGCAGAGGGTGACCAACAGAGTTAGGAGGAGCCAAATGCTAAGCTCATAGTGCTAGCACGGGCCAAATAAGTAAACTGTATCACATGGGCCACCATTTGCTGATTTTACTGGGTCTAATGTTATGGCTTTCTGTGGGAGGACCAGCCATGGACCGTTATGGTCCCCAAGAAGATCCGCCCCGCACCCGTGGTGACGGGGAGGGAAACCCTAGATCGCGCCCCCGGTTCCCTCCACAGATGTCTCCTTCCTCACCGCCGCCAGAGGGCGCGGTCAGGTGAAGTCTGGTCGGCGGTGAGGCTTTCTCGTCCTCTCACGCGGAGGGGGGGGGGGGGGTGATGCCTTCGGCTAGGGGTGCAACACTTGGGTGTGGCGAAGGCACGATGTATGGCGTAAATACGGGTCGTAGGGAGGATGGGCGAGAGGGAGGTGTCGAGGCAATGAACTTGACAATGAGTATTAGGGTACGAACAAGGGGTGGAGCCTAGCTACGACACAAGTGTATCATTCGGATTTAACGATTCCAGGCCCCTCTCAGAGAGGTAACAACCCTACGTCCCGTGCCCGGGGCTTGTATTTTTCTCTTGGGGTATATGATTGTAATGGGTGCTGAACTCTTGCCATGGAGCTGAGGGGAGGCTTATATAGAGTGCGCCTCGGCCCATAAATGCCACGTCGCAAGGTAGTTGAATGAGCATAACTACAACAGTTACTGGTAACGGCAACTATAACTACACTTGAAGTCCAATGTTAATTTATTCGACCGTTGAAGTTCCCACGTCGCCCCTACGCCTCCTCTGTCCTAGTGTTGTTGGCGAGGCTGACTGGAGGGCAAACATCCGAGTGTCGTTGGTTCATCCAAAAGTATTCACACCACACTATTGAAAAAGGTCTTGATACCCCACAAGTGTAGGGGATCAATTGTAGACTTTCTCTATAAGTAAGAGTGACGAACCCAACGAGGAGCTGAAGGTAGAATTAATATTTCCTTCAAGTTTTATCGACCACCGATACAACTCTACGAACACTAAACGTTCGCTTTACCTAGAAAAATAATAAAACTACTTTGTAAGAATAAAACTAAGAGTACTTTGCGAGATAATAAAGCTAGGAGTACTTGGCAAGATAATAAAAGTTGGTTGTTTTATTAGAGAGCTTTTTCTAACACAAAGAGAAAGATTGTCCATAGGAAATTGAATATGACATGTGTGCTACTTATTATATGCAATGAGGGAGAGACATACTCTAACAAACTTTTCGTACTTGGATCATATGCACTTATGATTGAAACTCTAGCAAGCATCTGCAACTACCAAAGATCATTAAGATAAAACCCAACCATAGCATTAAGTAACAATCCTCTTTACTCACATTTGCAACAACCCCCTTACTCGGGTTTAAACTTATGTCACTCTCGCAACCCACTATAAGCGAATTATGAACGTATTGCAACACCCTACAACGATAATCCTGTTGGGGAATGTTGCATCAAATAAAAAATTTCCTACGTTCACCAAAATCCATCTATGAGTTCATCTAGCAACGAGTGACAGATGCATCTACATACCACTTGTAGATTGCGTGCAGAAGCGTTCAAGAGAACGGGGTTGAGGGAGTCGTTCTCGTCGTGATCCAAATCACCGGAGATCCTAGCGCCGAACGAACGGCACCTCCGCGTTCAACACACGTCACGGTTAGCGTGGACGTCTCCTCCGTCTTGATCCAGCAAGGGGAAGGAGAGGTTGATGAAGATCCAAAGAAGACGACGGCGTGGTGGTGGATGCAAAGGTTCTCAGGCTTCGCCAAGCAACTATGGGAGGAAGAGGAGGTGTAGCAGGGGGAGGGAGGCGCCAAGTGCAAGGGTGCGGCTGCCCACCCCCCCCCCCCTCTATATATAGGGTCCCCAAGGGGGGGCGCCGTCCCTAGGAGATGGGATCTCCTAGGGGGGCGGCGGCCAAGGGGGTGGAGTGCCCCCCAAGGCAAGTGGGGCGCCCCCTCCCCTAGGGTTCCCAACCCTAGGCGCAGAGGGGGGCCCAGGGGGGCGCACCAGCCCACCAGGGGCTGGTTCCCCTCCCACTTCAGCCCATGGGGCCCTCCGGGATAGGTGGCCCCACCCGGTGGACCCCCGGGACCCTTCCGGTGGTCCCGGTACAATACCGGATGACCCCGAAACTTTCCCGATGGCCGAAACAGCACTCCCTATATATAATTCTTTACCTCCAAACCATTCCGGAACTCCTCGTGACGTCCGGGATCTCATCCGGGACTCCGAACAACTTTCGGTTTGCTGCATACTCATATTCATACAACCCTAGCATCACCGAACCTTAAGTTTGTAGACCCTACGGGTTCGGGAGACACGTAGACATGACCGAGACGGCTCTCCGGTCAATAACCAACAGCGGGATCTTGATACCCATGTTGGCTCCCACATGCTCCTCGATGATCTCATCGAATGAACCACGATGTCGTGGATTCAAGCAACCCCGTATACTATTCCCTTTGTCAGACGGTATGTTACTTGCCCGAGATTCGATCGTCGGTATCCCAATACCTTGTTCAATCTCGTTACGGCAAGTCACTTTACTCGCATCCGTAATGCATGATCCTGTGACCAAACACTTGGTCACTTTGAGCTCATTATGATGATGCACTACCGAGTGGGCCCAGTGATACCTCTCCGTAATACGGAGTGACAAATCCCAGTCTCGATCCGTGTCAACCCAACAGACACTTTCGGAGATACCTGTAGTGCACCTTTATAGTCACCCTGTAAGTGCATCTAGTGCCCCTTAGTGATTTTGGTGTATTGAAGACTTATAGGTTAAGGAACTAATGTGTTTATGAGTGTACACATGTCTATAAGTCTATGAGGAGTTTGATATTCTGATGAAAGTCGACCCCTAAAAATGAAGTTCTTCGATGAAGACTTTGATATTCTCAAGACTTTCCAAGACTTTGAAAGTGAAGAAATTTGTGTGACCTTGAAGACTTGGTATTCATTTGAGGAACATGAAGCGTGAAGACTTTTGTTTTCGTAGTTTCGTTTTCTCTTTCTTGAGTCATAGGAAACACCGTCTTCGTTAAAGGGGTCGAGGAAATACTAAGGAAAAATTTCCATGTGATGCTCAACTAAAAATCTTACACCTACCAATCCCTTCGAGTGAAGCCTTTGGAAATCTCATACAATTCAGTCAATTTCTTCAGTGACAAAGACGAAGTTCTTCTGTTCGCTGAGGAATTTGTTCTGACTGAGGAGTTGGGAATTCGCTAGTGCGGATTGCCTACACAGTGAGGAACATGATAGCCCTGAGGAATCTGAGAGTCAAATTTGCGACCGTGATTCTTTGTCAAGCGCTACCTGTCCCAAAATATCTTATCCACCTAACGGTCATATCATTGAAGGGCATTTATGTCTTATCATGTCGGGCTGCTCCCTAGGCTATAAATAGCCGCCCCTACAACCACTAGTTGGTTGGCTGCTCAGAGAAACTTGACACTTGTCATTTGAGATCAACCCATCGTCCCCGAGGATTTTGAGCGAAAATCATCGAGTGAGGAAAAACCCAAAAACCAAACCCTACAAAACCAAAGTGATTGAGCATCGAAGAGATTGATCCTACGTGGATCCGACGCTTGTTACCTTTGAAGACTGTGCTTCTTCCAGACGGTTAGGCGTCATGGTCTAGAGCATCCAAGAGGAATTGTGGATCGCCGAGTGACCAAGTCTGTGAAGGTTTGTAAGTCGGCTGAAGACTTACCACGAGTGATTGGACGAGGTCTGTGTGACCTTAGTTCAAGGAGAATACGGTGAGGACTTGGTGTCTGAGCTGCGTGCTTTCGGCCGACTGGGTGTCCGGATTGTGTGTCCTCGAGTTTAAATACTCACCCGCTCCAACGGATGTACAATCGAGACAACAGTTGGAACTGGTCTACCAAATCATTGTCTTCACCAACCTAACTGGTTCTATTTCCTCAACTCTTTCATTTCCTCATTCTTGTGTTGAGTGTTCATTCATATCTGTGTTTGAAGACTTTGCACGAAGACTTTCTCAATTTCCTCAGTTCAATTTCTTGATCTGTTTGTCTTCATCTTGTGCTATCCTGTGTTTACGCTTTACGTACTCTTTGATTGTCTTCATTTCATCACGATGACCATGCCCGCATTCTCTTATGCTTACTTCGAGTACTTATTCCGCTGCAAGTAGTTCTTCGCTAAGGAATTTCCTCACCGCAAATTCCTCGTTGAAGAATTCATAAAATCGCCTATTCACCCCCTCTAGTCGATATAACGCACTTTCAATTGGTATCGAGCAAGGTACTCCCTTGTTACGTGTGATTTTGGTTTAACCACCGGAGTTTTAGTTATGTTGACCGCAGTATGATCAAGGTCTCAGCAGGTGTCCTACCTTTGATGGGACGGACTACCCCTCTTTGGAAGAACAAGATGCGAATGCATCTTGAGGCAATTGACAACGATCTACGGTATGTTGTGGAAAATGGTGTTCCTCACCACACCTTCTCCGAATGTCGCCGATGTGAAGAGATTCAAGCAACTCGATTCTCAAGCGAAGAATATCATATGTGGCCATCTGAGCAAAGGACAATATGGAAGAGTGAGTGCTTTGGAAACGCCAAGCTCATCCGGGACAAATGTCCAAAGTAAATGAAGGAGTCTCAACTCAGCGTGACTCTTGAGTTGATGTTCTTCGCAATCTCTTCAACCGCTTCAAAAGACTCGACAACGAAAATGTTCAACAAACCTTCGATCGCCTCACTGACATCTCAAATGAGCTTCAAGCGCTTGGTGCCACTGACATCACCGACCATGAGGTGGTGAAGAAATTGTTGAGATCGCTTGATTCCTCATTTGATACTCGCAATCGATGATACAAGAACGTCTTGACTACAAGTCACTTGATCCGGTGATATCCTCGAGAGGCTAAATACTCATGAGTTCTAGCTTGCTTTGAAAAGAGAGATCTCTATGGTTCTAGCTATGAAAAACACGCGTGCCACGAAGGCCAAGGCTGTATGCGAATCTGAGTGTGAAGACTACGGTAGTAGCCTTGGAGATCCTGAAGAATTGAGCCAGGAGCTAGCACTGCTCGTGAAGAAATTCCAGAAGTTCACAAGACGTGGTCGCTTTGGAAAATCCTCAAGGAGCAGTGATTCCTCATCCAGTGACTATAAGAGAAGACTTTGCCACAAATGCAAGAAACCTGGTCACTACATTCAAGATTGTCCTCAGTGGGAAAAGGAATTAAAGAAGAAGAAATACAAGGATTACAATTCTGATGACGCTAAGAAGAAGAAGAAATCGTCAAAATCTTCATCATCAAAATCCTCAAAGCCCTCTTCTCACAAGAAAAGCAGCTCCAAGAAGGCTCGGGCATTCATTGGCAAGGAAATGGACTCTGAAGCTGAATCGAGGAACATGAGGAAGAGGAGGCATCGGAAGAATCTGAGTGTGGTGTGGCGAGTCTAGCTCTCGCTCTTGCTTTAGTCGACAAGTCCATCTTCAACTCTGAAGAAAATGACCTCACCAACAATCTTGATGAAGATAGTGATGACTACGCTCCCACCTATTGCTTCATGGCAAAGGGTGCCAAGGTACTCAAATATACCTCCTCTGAATCTAGTGAAAATGAATCGATGAAGATCTAAAGCCCAGCTACTCAAAACTTGCTAAGATTGCTGTAAAACAACAAAGGGCTTTTGAAAAGGTTCAAAACATGCTAGATAAAAGTGATGATATGTTAGGTGAAGAAATGGATCGCACTAAAGCCACGGTTGAAAATCTTGAGACTTGGTCTAGGTTTGACAGCCTTCAAGGTCATCATAACACTCTCTTGTGCGATCATGAGAAACTTTCTTATGAATTTCTTCAAAGAAAGCAAGATCTTGAGAAGCTAAGAGTGAGTTATGAAGATCTTCAGAAGGAGCGCGATTCATTACTTGCTCAACAAATCAACGCTTCTCGGGAAGACTTTGTTACTCCATGCTTAAAGTGCATTGAACGTGAATCGCTAATTCTTCACTGAATGTTCAAATGCTTCAACTGTTACAAATTCTTCACCTGCCTCTGCTATCACTAATTCCTCATCCGAGGACATTGCTAGTATCCTTTGACGATGTAGGGCTGAAGGAATTGTACATGACAGGCATGTACAAAAGCCTCAAAGGGCATCAGACTCTTTGTGATGTGCTTAAAAGCAGATCCTCAACAGGAACCCTAGGAAAGAGGGTATTGCCTTTGAGAGGAAACTCAATGCTGATGGAACATATTGAAGCGTGAGAAGTACCCCAAAACCTCATGGGTTGCTGCAAAGGGACCTCAGTTGATCCATCTAACTTATACGGCTTTACATGTGAATCTCCTCATTCTTACGATGAGTCATTTGACTCCAACTATAAACTGTTCAAAAATCAGAATGGTGAAGTATTTGCTAGATATGTTGGCACTAAGCTGCAGGAACGGTTCCCCTATGAAGAAAATTTGGGTTCCCAAGAAGTGCCTTGAAAGTCTTGGTGAATGTCCTCATGACACCACTGTGAAGAAAAGGAACCCCGGATCAAATTCTTCATATGGACCAAATTCTTCATATGGATTCAAGTCCTCATCTGGACCAAATTCCTCACGTGGATCAAATTCCTCAAAAGGATCAAAGTCCTCATATGATTATCATCGTGCTAACAACTTCGGTTTAGCAGGTAGAGCTAAGGGCTATGAATATGTGCATTATTCTTCAAACCAATATGTTCATAAGTCCTCGAAGAATTTCTCTGCTTATTCATAGGCTTACCCTAACCCCTCTTATGTGAAACGAAATGGATTGGCCTCTATGCCACCATTCTCATATGGTGCTTGCAGAGTGATGAACTCTTTGCCACCCCTTCAGATGTGGGTGGTGAAGAAAAGAACTAACCTCTTCTGCAGGGTCAGGTCTCCGCACGTGCTTTAAACGTCTGAAGAATTTCTTTGGGGGTGACAAAAATGCCTGAAAGGACGCAGGCTAATCATGAAGAAATGAACTTTCATTTCACACGTCCTCATACTGCTTATCTATTATACTGCCTGATGAAATTCTTCTGATGAACTTGATATCATATTCTTCAGTGATGAAGTATATGAGATCGTAAGTTGCACTAATTCATCTGCAGGATGATCAACCCAAAGCCAATGAGTGGGTCCTCAGAAGGCTGGCTATGGCATCGGCGACTTGGTCACGCAGGCATGAGGAACTTGCACACGCTTGCAAAGAAGAAGCATGTCATTGGCATTGAGAATGTCAAATTCCTCAAGGATCACTTGTGTGGAGCCCGTGAAGCTGGAAAATGACAAGGCCAAGCATCCGGTGAAGACTATCATGACCACTACTCATCCCTTGAATTGCTTCACATGGACCTCTTTGGTCCTAATCATTACTCAGAAGTCACTAATGATGCATCTCTATATGGCTTTGTTATTGTTGATGATTACTCTCGTTACACATGGGTACACATTGTTACTTACAAAAATGAAGTGCAGGAAGTCTTCAAACGATTTTCCTCGAGGGCTTCAATTAACTTTGGTGTGAAGATCGGACACATCAGGAGTGACAATGGAACTGAGTTCAAGAATTCCGGTCTTGATGCCTATCTTGATGAACTTGGTATTACTCATGAGTTATCTGCTCCCTATACTCCTCAGCAAAATGGCGTCGTGGGCGCAAGAACATAACTCTTGTTGAGATGGCTCGCACTATGCTTGATGAATACAAAAGCGCCTAGTCGTTTTTGGATTGATGCAATTGATACCGCGTGCCACATCATCAACAGTGTATCTTCACAAATTCTTCAAGAAGACTGCCTATGAACTCCTCAACGACAAGAAACCCAATGTGAGTTATTTCAAAGTCTTGATTGCTAAATGCTGGATTAGAGATCCTCATCACAGTTCTAAATTTGCAGAAAGCACATGAAGGTTTTATGCTTAGTTACGGAAAGGACTCGCACACCTACAGAGTCTTCAACATCGCTCTTCACAAGATTGTTGATACTGTAGATGTGCGGTTCGATGAAACTAATGGCTCGCAAAGAGAGCACCTACCTTCTGTGTTAGATGAACCAACTCCCGGGGAATCTATCAAGTTCAAGGCAACTGAGGATGTCAATCCCTCTTTGAAGAATCTATTTGAAGAATTCATTCCTGTATGCGAAGAACGTCCGAGCTGATGCACTGAAGATAATCTGAAGACAATGGTCTGAGGAAAATGATCAAATTCCTCGGCGACTACCAGCTCATCCTCGCGTTGCAAAAGAAGTGCAAGTTGACAAGATCATCGATGACATTGAAGCGCCGGAGTCCTCTCACACGCTCAAAAGCTTCACATTTATCTAAGTTTTGTGGGCACTATGCTTTTGTCTCTATCACAGAGCCCACTAAGGTAGATGAAGCATTCTGGAGCCTGAGTGGATTCAGGCCATGCAAGAAGAATTACATCAGTTCGAGCTCAACAATGTCTAGGAACTGGTCAAACGTCCTGATCCTCGCAAGCATAATATCATTGGCACAAAGTGGATCTACCCAACAAGCAAGATGAAAATGGCCTTGTGGTAAGGAATAAGGCACGACTTGTAGCTCAAGGCTACACACAGGTTGAAGGAATTGATTTCGATGAAACTTTTGCACCTGTTGCTAGACTTGAGGCTATTCGCATATTACTTGCTTATGCTAACCATCATAATATCACTTTATATCAAATGGACGTGCATTCCTCAATGGTAAGTTTGAGGAAGAAGTATATGTTGCTCAACCCCCAGGTTTTGAAGATCCAAAGAATCCTGACAAAGTCTTCAGACTCAACAAGGCCCTCTATGGTCTCAAACAGGCCCCCCAGGCGTGGTATGATACATTGAAGGAATTCTTCGTGAAGAATGGCTTCACACCAGTTCACTCGACCCTACTCTCTTTACTAAATCATATGATGGTGAACTGTTTGTGTGCCAAATATATGTTGATGATATTATCTTTGGCTGTACTGACCAACGTTATAGTGATGAATTTGCCTATATGATGAGTGAACAATATCAAATGTCTATGATGGGAGAGTTGAAATTTTTCTTAGGTCTTCAAATTCGTCAACAACACAATGGCATATTCATATCTCGGAGAAATACCTCAAAGATGTCTGAAGAAATTCGGCATGCAAGATTGCAAAGGTGTCAAAATTCCTATGCCCACAAATGTCCATCTATGCCTTGATGAAAATGGTATTGACTTGATCACAAGGTATACCGCTCCATGATTGGTTCTCTATTGTACTTATGTGCATCTAGGCCAGATATAATGCTTAGTGTTTGCATGTGTGCCCGATTTCAAGCTACACCAAAGGAATCACACCATAAGGCTATGAAGCATATTCTTGATATCTAGCTCACACACCAACACTAGGATTATGGTACCCCAAGGGCTCTACTTTTGATCTCATTGGATATTACGACCGACTATCTTTGGTGATCGCGTGGACCGCAAGTCAACATCTGGTACTTGTCATTTCCTCGGACGATCTTTGGTGCATTGGTCCTCGAAGAAAGCGAACTACGTATCACCTTGTCTACTACTGAAGCTGAATACATTGCTGCTCGCTCTTGTTGTGCTCAATTCGTGGATGAAGCAAACTCTCAAGGACTACGGCATCAACGTGAAGAATGTGCCTCTCTCTGTGACAATGAGAGTGCCATCAAGATTGCTCACAACCCGATTCAGCACTTTCGAAGACAAAGCACATTCAAATTCGTCATCATTTTCTTCGTGATCATGTGTTGAAGGCGACATCTCCATCGAGCATGTGAAGACCGAAGAACAACTAGGCGATATCTTCACAAAGCCCTTGGATGAGAAGAGATTTAGCAAGTTGCGGTGTGAGCTAAATATCTTAGAATCTTGAATGTTCTTTGAAAAGGACACACATCCGACACTTATGCAAAATTGATGACTTAGATGTGCAACACATGAAGAAAGCGTTTTCTTCATTCAATGAAGAATAACTCTCTAAGTGTGAAGAAATTAATGAAGAATTTGATTCTCGAGAACCCTACGACAATTGTATGCGCGTGTCTGAAATCATCATTCTTATCTGTGGGTCACGCCACCACCAAAGTTGAAAATCTTCAATTTGAGTTTTTCCTCGGTTTTGAAATTCTTGATTTTTCAAATTCTTCAACTTTACAAAATCTTCATTGATTCCGCGTTTTTCTTCATTGGCTATATATATATATATGTATATCTATATATATATATATATATATATATATATATATATATATATGGGTTTATGTCCTCTACAGCATTCACTTATGGCTATTTCTTCAAGTCGCTTTTACGCTAAGTGAATGTGATCGGACCCTTCCCCCTCTATGCTATACTCAACCCAATCTATCCACAAATTCTTCATGTGCGTTCTATTTGAAACTCGTTCAAAATCTTCACTGTGTCCTTGTCAGCTGAAGAAATTGCGAACAAAACTTTAAAACTGATCTTATCCAAACTTTCATTTTTGCCGCTCAAACCGTTCCGCATTCCACGATAGATTTATCTATTCACCCACGATCTAACACAATCTCCACTTCTCAGTACATGGGTGACACATGTCAAGCGAATGAGAAGGGTCAGGGGCATGTTCGTCCCAAATCTTCGGGCGAACAATTTTTCACCGTATATATATACCCCTCTCCCTTCCTCACTTCCTTTACTCCGCTCGACCGCTCTCTCTCGCTCGAGCTTCTCAAACCCTAAGCGCCGCCTTCTCCATCGTCGCGGTGAGGAAAAGCTTCCTTTGCCTCGACCTCGTCGCTTGACGATACTCGCGCCCGGCATGAAATCTTCACTCCGCCACCGCCGTAGCTGTCTTCTTCCGCCGAGTTAGGGCGTGGGAGATCTGAACTGACGAACTTCTAATCTACACTTCTCAGTTCGTCGTGTTCTTCACTTCGGGTAATTAAAAGTTACTTTTATTACTCGCTTTGATTCTCAAACCTTCCTGAAAATCTTCAAAGGTGTTTATTCTTCAAATCTTCACACATATGAACACCTCAAACAAAATATGCTCTTAATTCATTTCTCTAAGCAATGATTTTCTTCAAGATTCCTCAATTGTGTGGATCCTCGATCTATAAAACTCGGGAACCTAAGACAAAGATCGCTTAGTGAAATTCTTCAAGGCTCATCTGGTCAAATTCCTCAAACTAGTTCTTTTTGAAAAACCTTCTGAGAACTCATATGACCTCTCCAAATTCCTCGCAACTATACTCTGTTCACAGGTACTCATGTCCGCTGCTGAATCACTAGGTTCTCATCAACTTAACTCATTTGCAGCGTTCCTCGAAGAAAAGTTGCATACTTTTTTAGAATTCGTTTGTTCAAATTCCTCACCTGAAGAATATGGCAGAAGGAAAGAAGCCACAGAAAGGAGGAAAGAGGCCTGAGGTCATGACTGTGTTTGAGATTCCTGAGGACATCTATGCTGATTATTGCACACCTGATGAAGCCGAGTTCGGCAAAGAAAACAAAAATCAGCGCAAGGTGCGCATTCAAAGGATTGAAAGGAGATGGGCAAGAGAATGGAGGGAGTACAGATATGTTCCTCCAAAGTACATGAAGAAATTCGCACTGAATCCTCCATGCCCAAGAGCTCCATTGGCACCTGGTCAAGGAGCTGACCCCACCAGCATCAAGCGTGGTGAGGACTTTCCTGAAGAATGGGCCAAGCGCCAAGCCAAATTGGCAAGACAAGCCAATGAGGCAGTGAGGAAATTCAATGAGGACTCTGCTCTTGTTCGCCACTGAGGCCTCTGTCAAGCCAAGAAAATCTATGGCAAAGAAGCCCGCACACAAGCCAAGTGCTTCACCAACAGTGCCCTCACAGCCAAGTTCCTCAGCAATGCCCTCACGGTCAATTCCTCATGCTGCCCCTGCTCCTCCAAAATCCTCAGCTCCTACAAAGTCCTCAGCAGTTCCGACAAAGTCCTCAGCACCTGTGCATCTGGCCACGTGCCAAAGGACTGCAGGCATCTCCATTGCCTCTGGTGTTTCAGCAAGTTCCTCAGCTGCACCAAATTCTTCATCTGGCCCGACTCTGCTGAAGACTGAGGCCACAGCTGGACGAGGTCCTCGGCCAAGTCCCAAGAAGAAACAGTCGCCTTCCAAGAGCCACACGAAGATGATGAGGCTGATGATGATGAACTTGCGGAAATCATCGAGACCGCCAAGAAAGGGCCGCTAGAGCCAAAGGCACACTGTGCCCTTGCCGTTAGATCCAAGAAGCGATCCTAGACTACATTGATCTACGGCACAAGGACCCAAACACTCCTATGCTCGACTTCAAGTTGACGGTGGCCAAAGTCACATCTTGACTCATTTCATCCAAGAGGAGAAATGGAAATTTGATCTGACTAGAGATCAAGAAATCACTGATCTGAGAAAGGGCTAGCTGAAGAAAAACGTTGTCAAGATGACAACTGAAGAACTTATCAAGATGCAGGCTGGCATCAAAGACTTCAGCGACAAATTTAACTCCTATTATGCTGATTGGCAAGGAGCCAAAGTCAGATTCGTCAACCTGACGAAGAAGTTAACCGATGTTGCTGCCCCAACGCAACAACAAATTCCTCGGTGGAGCCTCATTTCGTGATGAAGAACATGCCAACACCCGATGAAGTTCAGTCTTTGAAGACAATGCTAGTTCGGGGCTGATGATCCCATTCCAGCCGCTGAAGAAATTGCGGGCATCCACTAGTGGTGCGCTGAAGAAAGCGAACAAGTCGAGCAAGCTGCATCGATTGCTTTGAGGAAAATCAACCAGATTCCTCAGCTCCTCCTACGCCAACACCAACTCCAATTCTTCCATCTGCCTCTGATGTGAAGAAACGAAAAGCATCAGCTGCGTCAAATTCTTCGGCTGTGAAGAAAATGAAGCCAATGACTAGCTCCTTTGAAAATCCTATTGATGCTGTTCCAATTTCCTCAATTCCATGAAAGGACCTTGTTCCTTTTGGTGAAGATTATGAGATCCCAAGTGGATCTGATGAAGAAGATCATTCTGCTGCTTCGTCAGAGCAGATTGATGAAGAAATTGAAGTGGAAGCAATCCCTTCAACCCCAATCATTTCCTCGCCTATGCCTCGGTTCACGGTGAAGAGGCGGTGTTGAGGAAATTGAAGAAGATGTGGATATTGGAAGCACAACGCCCGGTGATGAGCGATGACTTTTGGGAAAGTCAGCATCCAAATTCTCCACTCTTCACCCCAAGTCAACAAATTCCTCAGTCCCCTGCTCCAACAGTTCAAATGGGCTCTGAAGAAACTCATCCCACTTCATCTGTCCATGAATAAATTCCAGCCACTAGCGCCGATGAACTTCTTCCTTTGATACTCAGACTACACAGCAGAGGAACAAGAAATTCCTCGGCTGAAGAACACGAGATTGCGATTCCAGAGGTCGTGATGCAACTCAACGACACTCCAACGCCAAAGCCAAAGAATTCCTTCTCAACAAAGCAAAAGTTCAAGGTTGAAGATTTCTTGGCGAGCACGTATTCTTCGCGATTACAATCCATATGATTACGCTGCGCATAAGGAAGAGGCATTTACGGACTGCCGGTCAAGCCAATTTCTATTCCTCGGTGCTCTTCAACAAAGACAAAGTCTTCGATCATGCACATATTCCTCATGTGGACATGGAGTCTCTGCCGGGCTTGAGCCAGTCCTCGGTGTTCTTCACGATGCGGACTTGAATTTCTGATCGACATATGTGATTGGAATGAAGAACTCATTCTTCAATTCTATGCAACGCTGCACATCACCGGAGACGCTGAAGACGTGAACTCATGGGTGTTAGACTGGATGTCTGAAAATACTCACTACAAGGCACCAGCAACTGAATTGCTTCGTGCTCTACCACTCAGTCCTCCCCTTGATGGTGCTCGTTGTATCTACAACGAACCTGAGCTTTCAAATCACTATATGCAAGTGCTGATGAAGCCTTTGAAGCCAGGGCAGGCCCCAAGAACCAAATTCCTCGTCAAGGAATTATTGTATGTGCCTCGGACTGTCTATCGGATTCTGACGAAGACAATGAGTCGTATCAAAGGCCACGACTCAAATGATGAAGAAGTCATTGGCATCATGAAGAATATGCTTTTCAATATCATTCATGGCGTTCCCGTCAACTTCCATGATTTCTTCATGAGGACTCTGGCAAACATTGCTATGTCACCTTTTGAGCTGAAGCCTTATGCACCTTGGATTATGAGATTCATCGGGACAAGGTCTTCACTCAATTACAAGGCTGATACTCTCAACCACCGCAGCCTACTTGCCCCGATTGAAGTCCTCAAGCGAACATTTACCTCGGTGATGACAAGGGCAAGGCAACTCATCGTGATCGATGAAGGCACTTTCGTCCATTGGATGGTCGGTCGCAAAGCTGCATCCTACTCCACCGGTGATGACTACGCCACACATGACTCTGTCGCAAATACCTCAGCCAAGCAAAATCCTCAAGCCACAGCACCCAGGGTGATGACTGATCGTGAGTTACTCCTCAGTCTTCATCAGAAGGTTGATCGCAATCATAAATGGGCCAAGCGTCAGTTCGGTTCTATTCTTCACAACATGACTTCAACACATAATGCAGTGAAAAAAAACCACTACTACCTCCATGAAACCTTCAAACGCACCTGGGCTGTTCTTTCAAATGTCTGACGCGGAAGAACCGGCGACAATGGGTCTCAAGGAAGAATTTGACTGGTTTGCACCTCCTCCGAAGAAATACAAGAAGGTCAAAGTTCCTTCCTTGGTGGTGTCACACCCAATATGCGACCCTATCCAAAAGGAACTCGAAGGTCCCACCAAGGATAGTCCCGCATATTGAAACGCTTTTGCAAGGTGGATATCATTACATCAACATTACATAATAGTGGGGATACATACAAAAGGCATACAATGCCACACGAATACAACATCATATACCAGATCAACATCCGACTACGGATGAAACATAAACAGAAGCTCAAACGACATCCACCCTGCTAGCCGGGCTGCGACACAGAGCCTATCCCTGATCGAAGAAGCGGAAGAAGAACTCCAAAACAAGCAAACATCGCTCTCGCGTCATGAGCATCGCATAACCTGTACACTGCAACTGTTGGTGTAGTAATCATGAGCCACGAGGACTCAGCAATCCCATTACCATGGGTATCAAGACTAGCAAAGCTTAATGGGAAAGCAAGGGGTGAAGTGGTGAGGTTGCAGCAGCGACTAAGCATATATGGTGGCTAACATACGCAAATGAGAGCGAGAAGAGAAACAAATGAATGGTCGTCAACTAGTAATGATCAAGAAGTGATCCTGAACTCCTACTTCCGTCAAACATAACCCAGAAACCGTGTTCTCCTCTCGATCAACCCCGAAAAGAGACACTCACAGTTACGCTTTACGGTTGGTGTATTTTAGAAGAGTTTGCTTCAAGTTTACTACAACCGGATATTAAC
Source organism: Aegilops bicornis (assembly GCA_021605145.1). Lineage (NCBI taxonomy): Eukaryota > Viridiplantae > Streptophyta > Magnoliopsida > Poales > Poaceae > Aegilops > Aegilops bicornis. The sequence continues at coordinate 613,220,177 of CM038673.1, read as the reverse complement.
AAATTCCCATACGCCACATAACCGCGGGCACGGCTCTCGAAAGTTTATACCCTGCGGGGTGTCCCAACTTAGCCCATGATAAGCTCTCGCGATCAACGAAGGATATTCCTTCTCCCGGGAAGACCTGATCAGTCCGGAATCCGGCTACAAGACATTTCGGCGGTAATAAAACAAGACCAGCAAAGCCGCCCGATGTCTTGACAAATCCCGATAGGAGTTGCACATATCTCGTTCTCGAGGGCACACGGATAGGTCGACCTATGAGTAAAACCAGCCCTCGAGTTTCCCGTGGTGGCCCATGATCTGCCCGTTTGGACCAACACTCGAAGGAGCACCGGCCCGGGGGGCTAAAATAAAGATGACCCTTGGGCTCCGAAACCCAAGGGAAAAAGGGCTAGGTGAGGCAAATGGTAAAACCAAGGTTTGGCCTTCTTTGGAGGAGTCTTATTCAAAGCGAACTATCAAGGGGTCCCATAAATCACCCAACCGCGTTAGGGACGCAAAATCCGGGAACATAATACCGATATGACAGAAACTAGGGCGGCAAGAGTGGAACAAAACACCAGGCATAAGGCCGAGCCTTCCACCCTTACCAAGTATATAGATGCATTAATAATATAAGAGATATTTTGATATCCCAACATAATCATGTCCATCATGGGGCAATCTTCAACTTCACCTGCAACTAGCAACGCTATAAGAGGGCTGAGCAAAGCGGTAACATAGCCAAGCAATGGTTTGCTAGGAAGGGTGTCAAAGGTTAGAGGTTCATGGCAATTTAGGAGGCTTGAGGATCAAAAGATAGGTAGCGCAGCATAGCGATAGAACGAAGCAACTAGCATAGCAATGATAGTAATGAGATCCAGGGTAGCGGTCATCTTGCCTGAAATCCCGCAAGGAAGAAGAACGAGTCCATGAAGAAGATGAAGCCATGAAGGCAGACCAAGCGTGAGACGAGCGAATCCTCACGATCGCATAGCGAAAGCAGGAACTATCGAGAAAAGCACACAACATGGTGAACACACCACACATGAACAAGACATGATGCTCAACCAAGTATGATGCATGACAAGGCTACATGAAGCTACTCATGGCAAAAGATGATGCATACAAGACCAACACATCAAAGCAAGTTTAAATGAGGCCGGAAACAACATAGAACAATTCCGGTAAGTCCTCATATGCAAAATTTCGAAATTGGTCCAGATCTGAATAGCTTTATGTTCAAGTTGTTAAACAGCAATTTAAAGTGCACCAAGATGATCTACACGAAATTCTAGTCAAGTTACATATAAAGTTAATTAGATTCAGAGCTACGGCCTAGAAGATATGAGCAAAACAAGCTAAACATGGCATTGATGCAAAATGCATACAAACCTCAAGCAAACACTCTCAAAACAAGGATTCAATATGATAATATGAAACTACATGCAAAATCAAGCAAGTTTCATATAGAGCACACTCAAAACGGAGCAACGGTTCAACACATACACATGAAACAAGTTATAGCAACAATCTGTCAAAAACAGCAACTAGGCATATTGCAAGCACCTAAACAACAAGCTACAGCATCTTAACATGATAAAAAAAGGCATGGACGTGATGTACAGGTAAAGCATGACAAAACATGAACACTGAGCTATCTCCAGAAATCACTAGAACATGCTCAAACACACATGGCAAAATTGCAAATACTAACAGTTTCAGACTTTGCAGAAATTAACATCCGGTTGCAATGTTTAGAGCTATCAAACATCATGTTACAGGAACTTATCATGGCAAACAAAGGCATGGCATAAGTATAGTAAATGCATAGATCAAATGTCCTTTAGTGACCATGGGCGAAAAAGGATCAGAAGATATGATGGCACCCATGTAAACATAGCAAGTTATATTACAGATTCATACATGGCAGGAACAACAATAAGTAGGCATGTTGGTGAGCTTGAACCACTCACCACAGAGAAAAACATGGCATGGCAAGGCAACTCACAGTAAGAATACATGATTATGAAGCTAAACATGGAAAGAGCAAGTTCATAGAGTGCATGGATCACTAACAACAATCATGGTAACATTGAGCTTAATGTTAACAGGCTGACAGCAACATTATTTAGCAACTTTGGAGAAAGATTACAACAAGCTAAAGCAGTCTATAAATGCAAAGGGGCATGGATGGATAGAGCAAGACATGTATAACAAAACATCCTTAGTGAACATCTCCAGATTATGCATAGAATGACTTGTAGAAGCAGGCTTACATGGCATCACGAAATAACAGATTCGGACAAGCAAAACAGTAACAGCAAGTACCTTACTTAACAAGCTTGATGCACTCAGTACAAGACTCAAAAAAATACATGGATAACACCCCTGTAAAGATGGCATGACGTAGATCAAAACTCATGTAGAGCTCATGCTCATAAGATGCACACATCAAATGCAACAAAAATGACAAATCATCAAGTTATAACAGTTTCAGCAGATTAACATCATATAGCACTCTTGCAACGAATATTCAGGCATCAAGATGAACTCAAATGAACATGGTGCAATGGAATGAAATGTAGAGCATCTCGCAGTGAACACTTTGACATATTATATGCACAACACGGAGCAGTATGCAGCAAATTATGATGCGATGAAAATGGCATGATAATGCAAAAACCTTTGGGACTTGGAGAAATTTCGGGTCAACCTTAGGGTTTCAGGACAGATTATGATGCACGTCGGGATCTCGTCGGAGCTGCGTCGCCGGAGACGAGGGAGGCAGTGGCCGGGCTCAGGGAGGTGGCCGGGGAGGTCGAGGGGCGCCGGATCCGGCTGGTCCTTCGCCGGATCTGGCCGGAGACGAGGCCGGCGGCGAGGCACGAGGCGGCGGAGGAGGAGGCGCGGCGGCCGGTTTGGCGCGGGCGGAGGCGGGCGGCGGGTGGCGCGGCGGCGCTGGTCGCTGGCGGCGGCGGAGGCGGGCGATAGGGCGCGGCGCGCTTAGGGCGGCGGCGACTCGGGCGTGAGGGTCGCCGGCGGCCAAAGCGAGGCGGCGGCGCTGCAGTAGGCTGGACGGCGGAGGGCACCAGCTGGGCGCGCGGCGGGGACGGGCCAGAGGCGGCGGATTTGGGCCTGCTGGTTCGGATGGGCTTCCGCGATCAAGGGCGCGAGACGGCGGTGCCGACGTGGCACGCTGTGGTTGGCTGCAGGGCGGCGGGATTCGTCCGCCGACAGACGTGTCCGGGCGGGGTGGAAGAAGACTAGGGTTAGGGGTGGAATGACCCGAAATTTCAGGAGGAGGGGTGTTTTCATAGGTAGGAGGAGCTAGGGAGCTCCAAATGGAGTGCGGTTTTCGCCCACACGATCGTGATCGAACGACCGAGAGCATGGAGGGGAGATTACTGGGTTTTGGGCCACTTTGGAAGGGGTGTTGGGCTGCAAAGAGAAGGGGGCTTTGCGGTTACCCGGTTAACCGTTGGAGTATCAAACGACCTCCAAATGGCACGAAACTTGACAGGCGGTCTACCGGTGCTATACCAAGGCCGCTTGACAAACCTCACGCCATTCCGAGAAAGTTTAACACCCGCTCACAAGGAGAGACAAAAGGGGGGACGCCGGGGACATAGGAGTGCGGATTGCAAAAGCGGACAACGGGAAAATGCTCGGATGCAAGAGATGAACACGTATGCAAAATGAGATGCACATGATGACATGATAAAATGCGACACGCAAGCAAATGACATGGCAACGACGGCGAAAAACTAGCAGACACCTGACGCATCGAATCTGGGGCGTTACAGGTGGCCAGCTCCTATTCTTCATCATGAGACATTGATGAAAATGAAGACTTGGACGACACTGCAGCAGGCCCCACTACGACAACCGACCCCAGCAACGCTGGCGCTCCTTCATCAACTTGAAATTCTTGAGCGTTAGTCTTGATTCGATCCTTTTGGTCATTCGATGACAAAGGGGAGAAATTTGAGTTAGTCTTCAAGCGGGTCTATTATATGGGCATTTTTTGTTAAGTTACAACTCTCGTTCTTCCGAAACTTTTATTGGATCGAGTTGTAATCTTAAACCCGATGGTGTTTTGATACTTTTGATGCACGTGCTCGATACTCTTGATGCGTTATTTTGCATGCTTGTTCCTCATTAATGTTATCGCACGCATGCTGAATTTCATCAAGCACCATATTTCATCATGCATTTCAAATTCTTCATATTATATGTCAAATGCGTGTATGAATTACAAGATATAGGGGGAGATCTCCATGATTCAACTCTTCAAATGTGCAATGCCTCAAAAGCAAATTCCTCACTATGCACATCTTGAGGGAGTTCTTCTATATCTTGCAATCAAATTCCTCAATATCAGTATTTACACTTCATATGTTTATCCCGTTGAAAACTTAACCTATATTGTCATCAATCACCAAAAGGGGAGATTGTAAGTGCATCTAGTGCCCCTTAGTGATTTTGGTGTATTGAAGACTTATAGGTTAAGGAACTAATGTGTTTATGAGTGTACACAGGTCTATAAGTCTATGAGGAGTTTGATATTTACAGAGAAAGTCGACCCTAAAAATGAAGTTCTTCGATGAAGACTTTGATATTACGAAGACTTTACGAAGACTTTGAAAGTGAAGAAATTGGTGTGACCTTGAAGACTTGGTATTCATTTCAGGAACATGAAGCGTGAAGACTTTTGTTTTCGTAGTTTCGTTTTCTCTTTCTTGAGTCATAGGAAACACCGTCTTTATTAAAGGGGTCGAGGAAATACTAAGGAAAAATTTCCATGTGATGCTCAACTCAAAATCTTACACCTACCAATCCCTTCGAGTGAAGCCTTTGGAAATATCATACAGTTCAGTCAATTTCTTCAGTGACAAATACGAAGTTCTTCTGTTCGCTGAGGAATTTGTTCTGACTAAGGAGTTAGGAATTCGCCAAAGGCTGGATTGCCTACACAAAGGAGGAACATGATAGCCCCGAGGAATTTGAGAGTCAAATTTCCGACCGTTCTTGTCTTCTTGGCCAGCTGTCCCAAAATATCTTATCCACCTAACGGTCATATCATTGAAGGGCATTTATGTCTTATCATGTCGGGCTACTCCCTAGGCTATAAATAGCCGCCCCCTACAACCACTAGCTGGTTGGCTGCTCCGAGAGAAACTTGACACTTGTCATTTGAGAGCAACCCATCCTCTGAGGACTTTGAGCGAATTTCATCGAGTGAGGAAAAACCCAAAAACCAAACCCCTACAAACCCAAAGTGATTGAGCATCACTGAAGAGATTGATCCTGCGTGGATCCGACGCTTGTTACCTTTGAAGATGTGCTTCTTCCAGACGGTTAGGCGTCATGGTCTAGAGCATCCAGGAGGAATTGTGGATCGCCGAGTGACCAAGTCTGTGAAGGTTTCGAAGTCGCCTGAAGACTTACCACGAGTGATTGGACGAGTGCATGTGACCTTAGTTCAAGCAGAATCTGGTGAGGACTTGGTGTCTCGAGCTGCGTGCTTTCGGCGACCGGGTGTCCGGACTGTGTCCTCGAGTTTAAATACTCGGCCGCTCCAATCGGATGTACAAGCTGAGACATCAGTTGGAACTGGTCTACCAAATCATTGTCTTCACCAACCTAACTGGTTCTATATCCTCAACTCTTTCAATTCCTCATTCTTTGTGTTGAGTGTTCATTCATATCTGTGTTTGAAGACTTTGGTGAAGACTTTCTCAATTTCCTCAGTTCAATTTCTTGACTGTTTGTCTTCATCTTGTGCTATCCTGTGTTTACACTTTCTGTACTCTTTGATTGTCTTCATTTCATCATGATGACCATGCCGCATTCTCTTATCCTTACTTACGAGTACTTATTCCGCTGCAAGTAGTTCTTCGCTAAGGAATTTCCTCACCGGCAAATTCCTCAGTGAAGAATTCATAAAAATCGCCTATTCACCCCCCTCTAGTCGATATAACGCACTTTCACACCCAGTTATGTTGTGACGTTTGGTGCACCCAAAGCACTCCTACGGTATCCGGGAGTTACACGATCTCATGGTCTAAGGAAAAGATACTTGACATTGGAAAAGCTCTAGCAAAACGAACTACACGATCTTGTGCTATGCTTAGGATTGGGTCTTGTCCATCACATCATTCTCCTAATGATGTGATCCCGTTATCAATGACATCTAATGTCCACGATCAGAAACCATGGTATCTGTTGATCAACGAGCTAGTCAACTAGAAGCTCACTAGGGACATGTTGTGGTCTATGTATTCACACATGTATTACGATTTCCGGGTAATACAATTATAGCATGAATAAAAGACAATTTTCACGAACAAGGAAATATAATAATAATCCTTTGATTATTGCCTCTAGGGCATATTTCCAACAGTCTCCCACTTGCACTAGAGTCAATAATCTAGTTACATTGTGATGAATCGAACACCCATAGAGTTCTGGTGTTGATCATGTTTTGCTTTCATGGAAGAGGTTTAGTCAACGGATCTGCGACATTCAGATCCGTATGCACTTTGCAAATTTCTATGTCTCCATCTTGAACATCTTCACGAATGGAGTTGAAGCGACGCTTGATGTGCCTGGTCTTCTTGTGAAACCTGGGCTCCTTGGCAAGTGCAATAGCTCCGGTGTTGTCACAGAAGAGTTTGATCGGCCCCGACGCATTGGGTATGACTCCTAGGTCGGTGATGAACTCCTTCACCCAAATTGCTTCATGCGCTGCCTCCAAGGCTGCCATGTACTCCGCTTCACATGTAGATCCCGCCACGACGCTCTGCTTGCAGCTGCACCGACCATCGCTCCACCATTCAACATATACACGTATCCGGTTTGTGACTTAGAGTCATCCAGATGCGTGTCGAAGCTAGCATCGACGTAACTCTTTCTGACGAGCTCTTCGTCACCTCCATAAACGAAACATGTCCTTAGTCCTTTTCGGTACTTCAGGATATTCTTGACCGATGTCCGGTGTTCCTTGCCGGGATTACTCTGGTATCTCCCTACCAAACTTACGGCAAGGTTTACATCAGTCCGGTACACGCATGGCATACATAATAGACCCTATGGCTGATGCATAGGGGATGACACTCATCTCTTCTATATCTTCTGCCGTGGTGGGACATTGAGCCGAGCTCAATTTCACACCTTATGTCTGAGCAAGAACCCTTTCTTGGACTGATCCATTTTGAGCTTCTTCAATATCTTATCAAGGTATGTGCTTTGTGAAAGACCTATGAGGCGTCTCGATCTATCTCTATAGATCTTGATGCCTAATATATAAGCAGCTTCTCCAAGGTCCTTCATTGAAAAACTTTTATTCAAGTAGGCCTTAATGCTGTCCAAGAGTTCTATATCATTTCCCATCAAAAGTATGTCATCTACATATAATATGAGAAATGCTACAGAGCTCCCACTCACTTTCTTGTAAACGCAGGCTTCTCCATAAGTCTGCATAAACCCAAACGCTTTGATCATCTCATCAAAGCGAATGTTCCAACTCCGAGATGCTTGCACCAGCCCATAAATGGATCATTGGAGCTTGCATACCTTGTTAGCATTCTTAGGGTCGACAAAACCTTCCGGCTGCATCATATACAGTTCTTCCTTAAGATAGCCGTTAAGGAATGCCGTTTTGACGTCCATTTGCCATATCTCATAATCACAGTATGCGGCAATTGCTAACATGATTCGGACGGACTTCAGCTTCACTACGGGAGAGAAAGTCTCATCGTAGTCAACCCCTTGAACTTGCCGATAACCTTTAGCGACAAGTCGAGCTTTATAGATGGTAACATTACCATCCGCGTCCGTCTTCTTCTTAAAGATCCATTTGTTTTCTATCGCTCGCCGATCATCGGGCAAGTCTGTCAAAGTCCATACTTTGTTTTCATACATGGATCCTATCTCGGATTGCATGGCTTCAAGCCATTTGTTGGAATCGGGGCCCGCCATCGCTTCTTCATAGTTCGAAGGTTCACCGTTGTCTAACAACATGATTTCCAGGACAGGGTTGCCATACCACTCTGGTGTGGAACGTGTGAAAGGACATGCGGTGCTCCCATGTGTGGTTTTGGTAATTGATGACATTCTCTATGGACTAATGGTTGCATTGAGTTATATTTGAAGGATTTGTCCATAGGCATTTCTTGAAGTCCATGTGTTGGTTTCAAGGAGTTTACGTGTTGACCAAGGTGCTATTAAGGAATTATCCAAAGATTGGTCATGTGAGTGTTGAGCTTATTGCAAGCATGTCTTGAAGAAGAAGATTGTGTGATCATTCATGTTTACCTTCAAGACATCATCCAAACGAATAGAGTTGGAAAGATTCAAGGTTGATCAAGACTAAGTCAAGAGTGAATCAAGTTGATCAACTCACAAAGCGCAGAAGATGTACCGAGAGGGATCAAGTGATCCCATGGTATGGTAAGCATTATCCATTGCACTTTGTGTACTAACCCATGGTCTATGTGAGAGTTTATGTGGGGTTAGATGCGTGTCCATGGGCTTGCGTCAAGAGGAAGATATCATACAACCCATGGAAAGGATGACATCAAGTGGTGATCGTCATCAAGATTGGCGTGTGCAAGTTCAAGTGGAGCATCACGAAGAGATCAAGTGCTTGAAGCTTGCCATCCATTGTGGTGTCAATGGACTTGTGAAGATGTGTCAAGAGTGGCTCACCCATAGTGGAGTATGGGGAGCAATCATCTAGTCTCCATCGACCCAACACAATCAAGAAAGGTGGTCCATCTTGAGGAGGACAAGATCGTCATCATCTAGCTCAAGTGGATCATGTGCAAGGCAAAGGTTTGCCCTTGATAGGTTTTCTATTTTACCGGTCTCATGGTGGTAGTTGGGAGACCGGGTTATAGGATCGATAGCCGTACTATCAAGGGGGGCTCTCAAGTGAGTAGCTTGATTGTATCGTTCGTCGAGAGCTCAAACCATTGCATCCTTGCATCATTTTTCTTGGTTCTTGTTTGGTTCTATTTGTGAGTCTTAGAGCTTATGGTCATCTTTATGACAAGCTTGAGTTCATCGAAAACGGAGTTTGCATGCGTCTTCTATGATGTTTTCGATGTTGGAGGTTTTACCAGTCTTTTCGAGGTAGGGTTCTCACCATTTTCTTTTGGGCCTTTTCTCATTTGCTTATTATTGGTATTTCTCTCAAGATTGTGTTAGCCCTTGTCCCTAGATTTCCAACAAACTTGGTTTCGTCGAATTCGGAGTCTGAATGCAGAAGTTATGGTAGTTTTGGTGTTTTGAAAAGGCTGCAGCGGTACTACCGCAGGTAGGAGCGGAAGTAATTTTTTACTACCGCCCTTGCGAGCGGTACTACCGCTCTTGGGAGCGGTACTACCGCTTGGAGCAGTACTACCGGCTACTTCCGTGGCTACTTCCGCTCGGGACCAAAAACTTCGTCACAAGTCCAGCGGTGGTAGGCACGGATGTAATTTTTAGTACCGCTTCATAGCGGTAGTACCGCTACCCTTAGCGATAGTACCGCTACCCCTAGCAGTAGTACCGTGATGCCGGCGGTACTACCGCTCGATCTTGGCTGTGAGCATAACGGTTGGATTTTTCCCCACCTATAAAAGGGGGTCTTCTTCCCCATTGAACCTTATCCTTTGGGCTCGTGTTCTTCCCCATTGTTGACCTTCTTCGAGCTTGCTAACTCTCAATCCCTCCATGGATTCTTGCTAGTTTTTGAGGAAAAAGAGAGGAGATCTAGATCCACATTTCCACCAATCACTTTCTCCTCTATGTGAGGGGAACCCCTTGGATCTAGATCTTGGAGTTCTTGGTGTTCTCCTTCTTGTTCTTCCTCTCATTTTCTTCCCTAGCATTAGTTGCTTGGTGGGATTTGAGAGAGAAGGACTTGGCACTCCGTGTGCCCTTGCCATTGCATTTGGTGCATCGGTTTGAGTTCTCCACGGTGATACGTGGAAGTTACAAGTTGAGAAGCTTATTACTCTTGGGTGCTTGGTGCCCTTGAGCTTGTTCCTCTTGGGTGCTTGGGCGCCCTAGACGGTTGGTGGTGTTCGGAGCTCAATCATTGTGGTGTAAAGCTCCGGGCAAGCGTCGGGGTCTCCAATTAGGTTGTGGAGATCGCCCCGAGCAATTTGACGGGTACCGGTGACCGCCCCCAAGGGTTGCCATTTGTACGGGTTCGGTGACCGCCCTCAAGGGTCCCTTAGTGGAATCACGGCATCTTGCATTGTGCGAGGGCGTGAGGAGATTACGGTGGCCCTAGTGGCTTCTTGGGGAGCATTGTGCCTCCACACCGCTCCAAACAGAGATTAGCATCCGCAAGGGTGTGAACTTCGGGATACAGCGTCAAGTCCGCGTGTCTCGGTTATCTCTTGTCCGAGCCCTTTACTTATGCACTTTGCTTTGTGATAGCCATATTGTTTCTTGTCATACATCTTGCTATCACCTAAGTAGTTTTTCTTGCTTAGCATAAGTTGTTGGTGCACATAGGTGAGCCTAGTTGTTGTAGGTTTTGTGCTTGACAAATTAACCGCTAGGTTTATTCGCATTTGTTCAAGCCTCAACCGTAATTATTTTAAAGCACCTATTCACCCCCCCCTCTAGGCGACATCCACGGTCTTTCAATTGGTATCAGAGCCTCGTCTCTCTTTGTTGGGCTTAACCGCCTAGAGAGTAAAGATGTCGACTAGGGGTTTAGGATTCTCTGACACTCTTGGTTTCGATGGCTCAAATTTTGATGTTTGGGTAATTCGCATGCTTAATCTCTTTAGGGTCATGGACCGAAATTTAGAGCGAATTGTAGTTATGGGTTTTTCTCCTCCAAAGGATCGCCAAAGGTTATCTTTAGAGGATGAGAAAAACTCTTATCTCAATGCTCAAGCTTCTAATGTGCTTTTCGATGCTTTGAGCAATGTAGTTATATTTCAACTCATGCTGTTCCGGGATGCTCATGAGTTGTGGACGAAGCTTCAAGATAAATATGGTGTCCAAGATTTGTAGGGATGATTGTTCTCCCTCCACCTCCGGCCGTATAGTCTTCTAAACTTCTTCTACTTCACCTACATGTGGTTTGCCACAAGGTAATGATATGGTGAGTAGTGTCGGTCATTGCAATGATGATAATGTGCTTTTTGTGGATGATTCTTCATCACTATATTATTGCAATGCTCCGTCTTTGGGCCTTAGCACTTCGAGCACTCCAAATATTTCACTTGCTTGTGTTGATAGTCCTTGCATATCATGTAGAAATTGCTTGACTAAATCTCATGATGATATGCTTGCTATATCTTGTTGCCATGATAAAAATGCATGTATTTCCTCGAGTTGTTGTGCTAACAATGTAGTTGAAACCCAACACTCCATGGAACAAGATGTGGTCTTGAATGGTGCTTCAAGGGATCTTATATCATCATCTACTACATTTTTCCTTATGGCCAAGGCTTCAAAGGTATCTCCCACTTTGAATACCAATATATCTTGTGATGATATTGATGATGGCAAGAGTGATGATGATGTTGATTATGATGAAGAGAGTGATGATGTTGCCTCCCTAAAATTAAGGGGGAAATGATTTTTAAAGCTCTTCTTAAGAATAAAATTGCTCGTTCCAACTTCATGGAAATCATGTCTATTGCTATTGAGGGCAAGAAATATATTGATGAGTTGGAATCTCGTCTTGAGGAGCATGAGGTCACCATTGATAAAATGGAAGGTCATGGCGTGATTACGCTAATGAGATTGCGGACCTCTCTCAAGCTCTTGAACTTGAACAAACCACCAAGGAATCTCTTGAGGAGACTTTTGCTCTAGAATTATCTAGAGTGAGGGAATCTCGTGATAGAGCTCTTGAGGTGGCCAATGATTTTGAAACTAAAAATGAGGAGCTTGAAGTTGTGCATGCTAAACTCCTTGAGGACTTTGAGCACCTCGAAAATGGCTCAAGGGTCATTAAGATTGAGCTCATTAAAATCACCGAGTCTCATGCTCAACTTAAAGCTTCATATTCAAAAGAGCTTGCCAAGTTGTCTTCTCCTCTTGTTGCTGATGATGATGCTTGTGCTACTAATTCTATCTCTTGTGAAGCATCCATTTTGAAGGAGAATGTTGAGCTACGGGCTCAACTTGAGTTGCTATCTAGCAATTATGGGAAATTGGAAGAAAGCCATGAAAAGCTCTGAAGCTCTCATGACTATCTTCTAGTATCCCATAATGTGCTAAAGATAGCTCATGAGGCCATGCTTGCTAAGGTAACATCTAGTGAGCCTCATGTGGATACTAGCACTACTTCTAGTCAAAATGCTATATTGATATGTGCTAGTCCTTGTAATTCATCTACTCACAATGTTGGTACATCTTGTGATGAATTGCTTTCCTTGCCTTGTTGCTCTAACAATGAAGCTTATACTTCCTCTAGTACTTGTATTGAGACTAACCATGTAGAGGAAATCAAAGAGCTCAAGGCCCAAGTCACTTCTTTGAAGAAAGACTTGGAAAAGAGTCATGAAGGGAAATCCACACTCAACAATATCTTGAGTGTGCAAAAATCCCCCAATGACAAATGTGGACTTGGATTCAACTCCAATAAGAAGAAGAAGTCCAAGATGAACAAAAATAAGGGCCAAGAACAAGTCAAGAAATCGGCCAAGATTGTTTGCTTCAAGTGCAAAGTAGAAGGGCATCATGTTAGATCTTGCCCATTGAAGAAGAAGGCCATTAGTGTCAAGCAACAAGTGAAGAGGGCACAAGTTCAATATCATGCTCAACCTCAAGTTGAGGAAAGGCCACTTCCCAAGAAGACTCAAGTTAATGCTTCTCTTGTTGAGAAATCAAGTGAGAAGAAAGTGAAGAGTAGACGATGCTACTTATCTCGTGAGAAAGGCCACGTCGCTTCTTCATGCACTAGTGGTAACTTATCCAACCCAATTATTATTGATGATGTCTATTCTCTTGGGAAGGATAAGGTTGGCAATGTGTTTGCCAAGTTTGTTGGTACTCAAAGTGGTGTCAAGAAATGAACCATTTGGGTGGCCAAGCCTATTGTGACTAACCTCTTAGGACCCAACTTGGTTGGGGACCAACTAGCTCAAACTTGATCAATAGGTGTTGTTGGAGGTCATTGGAGACTTGGCTACATTATGAAGATTTAAGGGGTCCTCATCATTCATATTGTGTCAAGCCAAGTCATTCGGATTATATTTCTATCATATATCCAATGATCCTCCTTGCGGTAACTTCGTGCTTAAATTGCTTACATTAAAAGTTACTTGTCCATTAGCATGTTGTGGTTTTGTATCTTGCATGTGCTTGTATATGTTGTGCTTCCAAATTGCTTATCTTGAGAAATCAAGTATGTGCATGTTGGTTTGCACATCATGTACATGTGTGTTGTGTGTTGAGCCTTTTGCATCTTGTTTATTTCTTAGTTGGCTCTTGTGAGAGATTAATGGAATATCCCATTATGGGGAGTGATGTGCTTTGTGCACCTCACAATCCTATAAATGTGTGTACATGAGTAATACCATCTAGTATTGATATTTCAAGATTATCTAGTCTCTAGGTGGTATATCTCTCATGAGAAATTCAAATTCTAAATTGTCCATTAATTATCTCTTGTTGGATCCTTTTAATTGCCTCTTGTCTATCTATAATTGGTATCACATTATGGGGGAGTAATATGCTATGTGTGTATTACTAGCCTAGAAAATGTGTACATTTGAGATATTGTCACCTAGAATTGATATTGTAAATTATCTTGTTCCTAGGTGGCATGATAGCTCTACAAGTTTCAATTTCCTTGTGTTTGGTGTGAAGATGATGTCGGATATCCTTGCTATCTACCACCGGAATTATTTCCAAATACTTCTTGTCTTTTGACAATTGGTACTCACTTATGTGTGGTAGAATTTATTGATCATCTTTACATTGGCTTTTATTTTTATTTGCCTTTTATCTTGCCAAGGTTTGTGTCAACTCCGTTGTCTTCCCTACCACTTGTGGATCTTGTTTGTTTCTCGTTCTTGTCTAGTGCTTTCTAGATATAGTGAAAGTGGTGATCCCACCTTGTGCATTTTGTATTCAAATGCAAATCCTATATAATGCACAAATCGTGGGGAGCTATCCTATTTTCTTTAGAACACTCTTCTTGTGATCCTTATCAAGTGTGTGTTGGTGGAAGGCAAGCCGTTTCGTTTTGGTACTTTCTGCCATCATGAAACTTTGTAGAGAGCTTGGTTTGTTTGGAACCATCCTCTCTTTTGGGAGTTTGATATCTTTTATTTTGAGTGTATCAATGGATATCTCATTCCTTGATGTATCTTTTATGGATATCCTCCAAGTGATATTTTATTCATTTGTGTATCCTTTTCACTTGGCATTTCTTTGTCTTTTGGTTTTGGGTTTTGAAGTCTTGGGCATGCATGTTTTCTTCATGTATTTTATTTGGCATGCTTTCTTTCTTTGACTCAATATATGGGAGAAACTCCACCTAGTCTCAATTTGGATGAGATGCATGATATTCATTTTCATATCTATATGCACATATTTATGTGGAGTTTGTCCTATGTATTGGTGTTTCTAACTATTTGGTCCCGATGAGTTTGGGTACCGTTTAGTTTGTGTTGTTCTTATAGGAACAGTTGGAGATGCATTGGATGCTCGGCTCACTCACAAGGAAGGTGTTGTCACCATGTGCATATTGGAGTCAAGCTAGGATGATCAAGGAACTACTATCTACCTTCAATTGGTATCTACTACATCCTTCCAATGGTATCTCGGTAATAAGTATCATCATCTACTACATGCACACATTACTTGCATCAACCTTGTGTAGGTTGTATCATGGCATGTATTTCATTCTTTCTTGTGATACTTGTTTCCTTTCTCAAAGCATCTCAACGATGATCTCATGTTGCTAGTTGTGATGTCTTTAATGTTCATGCGTTAGGAATTCATTTATATACAATAAGACCATATCTAGCCAAGTGCTATGCTTTCAAGCAAATATCTTATTGGTATATTTATGACTTCCTTGATGATATCTTGTACCTTCATATTTTAACTATTTAGGCTCAACATCAAACTTTGTAGATATATATCATCATGATTTTGTCTACCTAGAACCTTATACACTTGAGAGAAATTACATCTCTAGTTGATATCTTTTCTTTCACGTCCACCTTGTCTTTCTTATGTTATTTCTTTGGTGGCTCCGTGAAAGCTTTTGCCTTGAGTGAGTGTCCTCTATCGTTGCATCTTGTTGCACTCTTGTGTGGTGAAGATTATTTTCCTCTTGCTTATCTTTACGAGGCTTTTGCCATCTTAATTGGTACCCTCGTCTTGATGAGCCTCTCATCGTCTATCTTCACCACGGGATGTCACAAGCATAGGTTCTCTATTTTCTTATTAGTAAGCTTGTGAACCCATTTGCTAGTTGTGTGTGAGAATGAAAGGCTTTGCACCGTGTATCTCATTCGTTCGAGACTATGTTGATGCTTATGCTCATCCGTATATTAGTATTCTCATGTGCTTTGCCATGACTCACACACATCATTTTGGTTGAGCCTATTCTTAAGTTGCCTCTTTTACAATGTTGCTCAACCATGTGTCTGTTGCAAGCGCTTAGGCTTAGTTTCCTATATGCTCTCATGCACTTGTTGTTAGTTTCTGTTGACTTTGGGGGAGCTATGATCCTATTTTGCGCACTTTGTATCCAAATACAAAAATTCTTGATGTGCACAAATCATGGGGAGCTTCTCTAGTTTCTTTAGAACAATCCTCTGCTCATATCATAATATCTTTTTCATGTGGCTCGTAGGATCTTTGGTCTAGTTGGTTCAGTTGATATCTTTTGATAGCTTGCTTCAATTGGTATCTTTTGATTGCTTGATTGCGTGTTTCTCTCTTTGTTATGTCTTTATGCATATCATTCTTTTTGCAATCTTGGTGCCTCAATATAGTTGGTCTTCCTCCAAGTATTACCTTTGGATATGTGTATGGCATTCCAGTCTCTTGTTGAGAAATACACAACTTTTGGAGGAACACCTTTTATATTGGTCTTCTTAGCTTTTCGCCCATTTGTGGCAATCGATGCCAATGGGGAGAAGTTTCATAGAGTTTTATGGAGAAGTCTTGAGTTTTCTCCTTGCTTTGGTTTTGTTCCTAAGCATTTGCATCTCATACGCATGCATTATTGGTTGTTGCATTGCATGGTGATGAATAATTCCTTATATAAACTCTCTTGAAAGTGATTGTCATCAATTACCAAAATGGGGAGATTGAAAGGACATGCGGTGCCCCATGTGTGGTTTTGCTAATTGATGACATTCTCTATGGACTAATGGTTGCATTGAGTTATATTTGAAGGATTTGTCCATAGGAATTTCTTGAAGTCCATGTGTTGGTTTCAAGGAGTTTATGTGTTGACCAAGGTGCTATTAAGGAATTATCCAAAGATTGGTCATGTGAGTGTTGAGCTTATTGCAAGCATGTCTTGAAGAAGAAGATTGTGTGATCATTCATGTTTACCTTCAAGACATCATCCAAGCGAATAGAGTTGGAAAGATTCAAGGTTGATCAAGACTAAGTCAAGAGTGAATCAAGTTGATCAACTCACAAAGCGTAGAAGATGTACCGAGAGGGATCAAGTGATCCCATGGTATGGTAAGCATTATCCATTGCACTTTGTGTACTAACCCATGGTCTATGTGAGAGTCTATGTGGGGTTAGGTACGTGTCCATTGGGCTTGCGTCAAGAGGAAGATATCATACAACCCATGGAAAGGATGACATCAAGTGGTGATCGTCATCAAGATTGGCGTGTGCAAGTTCAAGTGGAGCATCACGAAGAGATCAAGTGCTTGAAGCTTGCCATCCATTGTGGTGTCAATGGACTTGTGAAGATGTGCGAAGAGTGGCTCACCCATAGTGGAGTATGGGGAGCAATCATCTAGTCTCCATCGACCCAACACAATCAAGAAAGGTGGTCCATCTTGAGGAGGACAAGATCGTCATCATCTAGCTCAAGTGGATCATGTGCAAGGCAAAGGTTTGCCCTTGATAGGTTTTCTATTTTACCGGTCTCATGGTGGTAGTTGGGAGACCGGGTTATAGGATCGATAGCCTTACTATCAAGGGTGGCTCTCAAGTGAGTAGCTTGATCGTATCGTTCGTCGAGAGCTCAAACCATTGCATCCTTGCATCATGTTTCTTGGTTCTTGTTTGGTTCTCTTTGTGAGTCTTGGAGCTTATGGTCATCTTTATGACAAGCTTGAGTTCATCGAAAACGGAGTTTGCATGCGTCTTCTATGATGTTTTCGGTGTTGGAGGTTTTACGGTCTTTTTCCGAGGAAGGGTTCTCACCATTTTCTTTTGGGCCTTTTCTCATTTGCTTATTATTGGTATTTCTCTCAAGATTGTGTTAGCCCTTGTCTCTAGCTTTCCAACAAACTTGGTTTCGTCAAATTCGAGTCCGAATGCAGAAGTTATAGTAGTTTTGGTGTTACGAAAAGGCTGCGGCGGTACTACATGGTAGGAGCGGAAGTAATTTTTACTACCGCCCTTGGGAGCGGTACTACCGCTTGAGCAGTACTATCATGACTACTTCCGTGGCTACTTCCGCTCGGGACCAAAAACTTCGTCACAAGTCCAGCGGTGGTAGGCACGGATGTAATTTTTTAGTACCGCTCATAGCAGTAGTACCGCTACCCTTAGCGATAGTACCGCTACCCCTAGCGATAGTACCGTGATGCCGGGCGGTACTACCGCTCGATCTTGAGCTGTGAGCATAACGGTTGGATTTTTCCCCACCTATAAAAGGGGTCTTCTTCCCCATTGAACCTTATCCTTTGGGCTCGTGTTCTTCCCCATTGTTGACCTTCTTGAGCTTGCTAACTCTCAATCCCTCCATGGATTCTTGCTAGTTTTTGAGGAAAGAGAGAGGAGATCTAGATCCAGATTTCCACCAATCACTTTCTCCTCTATGTGAGGGAACCCCTTGGATCTAGATCTTGGAGTTCTTGGTGTTCTCCTTCTTGTTCTTCCTCTCATTTTCTTCCCTAGCATTAGTTGCTTGGTGGGATTTGAGAGAGAAGGACTTGGGCACTCCGTGTGCCCTTGCCATTGCATTTGGTGCATCGGTTTGAGTTCTCCACGGTGATACGTGGAAGTTACAAGTTGAGAAGCTTATTACTCTTGGGTGCTTGGTGCCCTTGAGCTTGTTCCTCTTGGGTGCTTGGGCGCCCTAGGCAGTTAGTGGTGTTCGGAGCTCAATCATTGTGGTGTAAAGCTCCGGGCAAGCGTCGGGGTCTCCAATTAGGTTGTGGAGATCGCCCCGAGCAATTTGACGGGTTCGGTGACTGCCCCCAAGGGTTGCCATTTGTACGGGTTCGGTGACCGCCCTCAAGGGTCCCTTAGTGGAATCACGGCATCTTGCATTGTGTGAGGGCGTGAGGAGATTACGGTGGCCCTAGTGGCTTCTTGGGAGCATTGTGCCTCCACACCGCTCCAAGCGGAGATTAGCATCCGCAAGGGTGTGAACTTCGGGATACAGCGTCATCTCCGCGTGCCTCGGTTATCTCTTATCCGAGCCCTTTACTTATGCACTTTACTTTGTGATAGCCATATTGTTTCTTGTCATACATCTTGCTATCACCTAAGTAGTTTTTCTTGCTTAGCATAAGTTGTTGGTGCACATAGGTGAGCCTAGTTGTTGTAGGTTTTGTGCTTGACAAATTAACCGCTAGGTTTATTCCGCATTTGTTCAAGCCTCAACCGTAATTATTTTAAAGCGCCTATTCACCCCCCCTCTAGGCGACATCCACGATCTTTCAATTGGTATCAGAGCCTCGTCTCTCTTTGTTGGGCTTAACCACCTAGAGAGTAAAGATGTCGACTAGGGGTTTAGGATTCTCTGACACTCTTGGTTTCGATGGCTCAAATTTTGATGTTTGGGTAATTCGCATGCTTAATCTCTTTAGGGTCATGGACCCAAATTTAGAGCGAATTGTAGTTATGGGTTTTTCTCCTCCAAAGGATCCCCAAAGGTTATCTTTAGAGGATGAGAAAAACTCTTATCTCAATGCTCAAGCTTCTAATGTGCTTTTCGATGCTTTGAGCAATGTAGTTATATTTCAACTCATGCTGTTAGGGATGCTCATGAGTTGTGGACGAAGCTTCAAGATAAATATGGTGTGTCCAAGATTTGTAGGGATGATTGTTCTCCCTCCACCTCCGGCCGTATAGTCTTCTAAACTTCTTCTACTTCACCTACATGTGGTTTGCCACAAGGTAATGATATGGTGAGTAGTGTCGGTCATTGCAATGATGATAGTGTGCTTTTTGTGGATGATTCTTCATCACTATATTATTGCAATGCTCCGTCTTTGGGCCTTAACACTTGAGCACTCCAAATATTTCACTTGCTTGTGTTGATAGTCCTTGCATATCATGTAGAAATTGCTTGACTAAATCTCATGATGATATGCTTGCTATATCTTGTTGCCATGATAAAAATGCATGTATTTCCTCGAGTTGTTGTGCTAACAATGTAGTTGAAACCCAACACTCCATGGAACAAGATGTGGTCTTGAATGGTGCTTCAAGGGATCTTATATCATCATCTACTGCATTTTTCCTTATGGCCAAGGCTTCAAAGGTATCTCCCACTTTGAATACCAATATATCTTGTGATGATATTGATGATGGCAAGAGTGATGATGATGTTGATTATGATGAAGAGAGTGATGATGTTGCCTCCTTCAAAATTAAGGGGGAAATGATTTTTAAAGCTCTTCTTAAGAATAAAATTGCTCGTTCCAACTTCATGGAAATCATGTCTATTGCTATTAAGGGCAAGAAATATATTGATGAGTTGGAATCTCGTCTTGAGGAGCATGAGGTCACCATTGATAAAATGGAAGGTCATGAGCGTGATTACACTAATGAGATTATGGACCTCTCTCAAGCTCTTGAACTTGAACAAACCACCAAGGAATCTCTTGAGGAGACTTTTGCTCTAGAATTATCTAGAGTGAGGGAATCTCGTGATAGAGCTCTTGAGGTGGCCAATGATTTTGAAACTAAAAATGAGGAGCTTGAAGTTGTGCATGCTAAACTCCTTGAGGACTTTGAGCACCTCAAAAATGGCTCAAGGGTCATTAAGAGTGAGCTCATCAAAATCATCGAGTCTCATGCTCAACTTAAAGCTTCATATTCAAAAGTGCTTGCCAAGTTGTCTTCTCCTCTTGTTGCTGATGATGATGCTTGTGCTACTAACTCTATCTCTTGTGAAGCATCCATTTTGAAGGAGAATGTTGAGCTACGGGCTCAACTTGAGTTGCTATCTAGCAATTATGGGAAATTGGAAGAAAGCCATGAAAAGCTCTGAAGCTCTCATGACTATCTTCTAGTATCCCATAATGTGCTAAATATAGCTCATGAGGCCATGCTTGCTAAGGTAACATCTAGTGAGCCTCATGTGGATACTAGCACTACTTCTAGTCAAAATGCTATATTGATATGTGCTAGTCCTTGTAATTCATCTACTCACAATGTTGGTACATCTTGTGATGAATTGCTTTCCTTGCCTTGTTGCTCTAACAATGAAGCTTATACTTCCTCTAGTACTTGTATTGAGACTAACCATGTAGAGGAAATCAAAGAGCTCAAGGCCCAAGTCACTTCTTTGAAGAAAGACTTGGAAAAGAGTCATGAAGGGAAATCCACACTCAACAATATCTCGAGTGTGCAAAAATCCCCCAATGACAAATGTGGACTTGGATTCAACTCCAATAAGAATAAGAAGTCCAAGAGGAACAAAAAGAAGGGCCAAGAACAAGTCAAGAAATCGGCCAAGATTGTTTGCTTCAAGTGCAAAGTAGAAGGGCATCATGTTAGATCTTGCCCATTGAAGAAGAAGGCCATTAGTGTCAATCAACAAGGGAAGAGGGCACAAGTTCAATATCATGCTCAACCTCAAGTTGAAGAAAGGCCACTTCCCAAGAAGACTCAAGTTAATGCTTCTCTTGTTGAGAAATCAAGTGAGAAGAAAGTGAAGAGTAGATGTTGCTACTTATGTCGTGAGAAAGGCCACGTCGCTTCTTCATGCACTAGTGGTAACTTATCCAACCCAATTATTATTGATGATGTCTATTCTCTTGGGAAGGATAAGGTTGGCAATGTGTTTGCCAAGTTTGTTGGTACTCAAAGTGGTGTCAAGAAAAGAACCATTTGGGTGGCCAAGCCTATTGTGACTAACCTCTTAGGACCCAACTTGGTTGGGGACCAACTAGCTCAAACTTGATCAATAGGTGTTGTTGGAGGTCATTGGAGACTTGGCTACATTATGAAGATTCAAGGGTCCTCATCATTCATATTGTGTCAAGCCAAGTCATTCGGATTATATTTCTATCATATATCCAATGTTCCTCCTTGCGGTAACTCGTGCTTAAATTGCTTACATTAAAAGTTACTTGTCCATTAGCATGTTGTGGTTTTGTATCTTGCATGTGCTTGTATATGTTGTGCTTCCAAATTGCTTATCTTGAGAAATCAAGTATGTGCATGTTGGTTTGCACATCATGTACATGTGTGTTGTGTGTTGAGCCTTTTTGCATCTTGTTTATTTCTTAGTTGGCTCTTGTGAGAGATTAATGGAATATCCCATTATGGGGAGTGATGTGCTTTGTGCACCTCACAATCCTATAAATGTGTGTACATGAGTAATACCATCTAGTATTGATATTTCAAGATTATCTAGTCTCTAGGTGGTATATCTCTCATGAGAAATTCAAATTCTAAATTGTCCATTAATTATCTCTTGTTGGATCCTTTTAATTGCCTCTTGTCTATCTTTAATTGGTATCACATTATGGGGGAGTAATATGCTATGTGTGTATTACTAGCCTAGAAAATGTGTACATTTGAGATATTGTCACCTAGAATTGATATTGTAAATTATCTTGTTCCTAGGTGGCATGATAGCTCTACAAGTTGCAATTTGCTTGTGTTTGGTGTGAATATGATGTCGGATATCCTTGCTATCTACCACCGGGAATTATTTCCAAATACTTCTTGTCTTTTGACAATTGGTACTCACTTATGTGTGGTAGAATTTATTGATCATCTTTACATTGGCTTTTATTTTTATTTGCCTTTTATCTTGCCAAGGTTTGTGTCAACTCCCATTGTCTTCCCTACCACTTGTGGATCTTGTTTGTTTCTCGTTCTTGTCTAGTGCTTTCTAGATATAGTGAAAGTGGTGATCCCACCTTATGCATTTTGTATTCAAATGCAAATCCTATATAATGCACAAATCGTGGGGGAGCTATCCTATTTTCTTTAGAACACTCTTCTTGTGATCCTTATCAAGTGTGTGTGTTGGTGGAAGGCAAGCCGTTTCGTTTTGGTACTTTCTGCCATCATGAAACTTTGTAGAGAGCTTGGTTTGTTTGGAACCATCCTCTCTTTTGGGAGTTTGATATCTTTTATTTTGAGTGTATCAATGGATATCTCATTCCTTGATGTATCTTTTATGGATATCCTCCAAGTGATATTTTATTCATTTGGTATCCTTTTCACTTGGCATTTCTTTGTCTTTTTGTTTTGGGTTTTGAAGTCTTGAGCATGCATGTTTTCTTCATGTATTTTATTTGGCATGCTTTCTTTCTTTGACTCAATATATGGGAGAAACTCCACCTAGTCTCAATTTGGATGAGATGCGCATGATATTCATTTTCATATCTATATGCACATATTTATGTGGAGTTTGTCCTATGTATTGGTGTTTCTAACTATTTGGTCCCGATGAGTTTGGGTACCGTTTAGTTTGTGTTGTTCTTATAGGAACAGTTGGAGATGCATTGGATGCTCGGCTCACTCACAAGGAAGGTGTTGTCACCATGTGCATATTGGAGTCAAGCTAGGATGATCAATGAACTACTATCTACCTTCAATTGGTATCTACTACATCCTTCCAATGGTATCTCGGTAATAAGTATCATCATCTACCACATGCACACATTACTTGCATCAACCTTGTGTAGGTTGTATCATGGCATGTATTTCATTCTTTCTTGTGATACTTGTTTCCTTTCTCAAAGCATCTCAACGATGATATCATGTTGCTAGTTGTGATGTCTTTGATGTTCATGCGTTAGGAATTCATTTATATACAATAAGACCATATCTAGCCAAGTGCTATGCTTTCAAGCAAATATCTTATTGGTATATATATGACTTCATTGTGGATATCTTGTTCCTTAGTGTCGTAACTATTTGGTGTACATCCCTCTTTGTAGATATATATCATCATGATTTTGTCTACCTAGAACCTTATACACTTGAGAGAAATTACATCTCTAGTTGATATCTTTTCTTTCATGTCCACCTTGTCTTTCTTATGTTATTTCTTTGGTGGCTCCGTGAAAGCGTTTGCCTTGAGTGAGTGTCCTCTATCGTTGCATCTTGTTGCACTCTTGTGTGGTGAAGATTATTTTCCTCTTGCTTATCTTTACGAGGCTTTTGCCATCTTAATTGGTACCCTCGTCTTGATGAGCCTCTCATCGTCTATCTTCACCACGGGTTGTCACAAGCATGGGTTCTCTATTTTCTTTTTAGTAAGCTTGTGAACCCATTTGCTAGTTGTGTGTGAGAATGAAAGGCTTTGCACCGTGTATCTCATTAATTCGAGACTATGTTGATGCTTATGCTCATCCGTATATTAGTATTCTCATGTGCTTTGCCATGACTCACACACATCATTTTGGTTGAGCCTATTCTTAAGTTGCCTCTTTTACAATGTTGCTCAACCATGTGTCTGTTGCAAGCGCTAGGCTTAGTTTCCTATATGCTCTCTTGCACTTTTTGTTAGTTTCTATTGACTTTGGGGGAGCTATGATCCTATTTTGTGCACGTTGTATCCAAATACAAAAATTCTTGATGTGCACAAATCATGGGGAGCTTCTCTAGTTTCTTTAGAACAATCCTCTGCTCATATCATAATATCTATTTCATGTGGCTCGTAGGATCTTTGGTCTAGTTGGTTCAGTTGATATCTTTTGATAGCTTGCTTCAATTGGTATCTTTTGATTGCTTGATTGCTTGTTTCTCTCTTTGTTATGTCTTTGTGGCATATCATTCTTTTGCAATCTTGGTGCCTCAATATAGTTGGTCTTCCTCCAAGTATTACCTTTGGATATGTGTATGGCATTCCAGGTCTCTTGTTGAGAAATACACAACTTTTGGAGGAACACCTTTTATATTGGTCTTCTTAGCTTTTAGCCCATTTGTGGCAATCGATGCCAATGGGGGAGAAGTTTCATAGTGTTTTATGGAGAAGTCTTCAGAGTTTTCTCCTTGCTTTGGTTTTGTTCCTAAGTATTTGCATCTCATACGCATGCATTATTGGTTGTTGCATTGCATGGTGATGAATAATTCCTTATATAAACTCTCTTGAAAGTGATTGTCATCAATTACCAAAATGGGGGAGATTGAAAGGACATGCGGTGCCCCCATGTGTGGTTTTGGTAATTGATGACATTCTCTATGGACTAATGGTTGCATTGAGTTATATTTGAAGGATTTGTCCATAGGAATTTCTTGAAGTTCATGTGTTGGTTTCAAGGAGTTTATGTGTTGACCAAGGTGCTATTAAGGAATTATCCAAAGATTGGTCATGTGAGTGTTGAGCTTATTGCAAGCATGTCTTGAAGAAGAAGATTGTGTGATCATTCATGTTTACCTTCAAGACATCATCCAAGCGAATAGAGTTGGAAAGATTCAAGGTTGATCAAGACTAAGTCAAGAGTGAATCAAGTTGATCAACTCACAAAGCGTAGAAGATGTACCGAGAGGGATCAAGTGATCCCATGGTATGGTAAGCATTATCCATTGCACTTTGTGTACTAACCCATGGTCTATGTGAGAGTCTATGTGGGGTTAGAGTGCGTGTCCATGGGCTTGCGTCAAGAGGAAGATATCATACAACCCATGGAAAGGATGACATCAAGTGGTGATCGTCATCAAGATTGCCGTGTGCAAGTTCAAGAGGAGCATCACGAAGAGATCAAGTGCTTGAAGCTTGCCATCCATTGTGGTGTCAATGGACTTGTGAAGATGTGTCAAGAGTGGCTCACCCATAGTGGAGTATGGGGAGCAATCATCTAGTCTCCATCGACCCAACACAATCAAGAAAGGTGGCCCATCTTGAGGAGGACAAGATCGTCATCATCTAGCTCAAGTGGATCATGTGCAAGGCAAAGGTTTGCCCTTGATAGGTTTTTCTATTTTACCGGTCTCATGGTGGTAGTTGGGAGACCGGGTTATAGGATCGATAGCCGTACTATCAAGGGAGCTCTCAAGTGAGTAGCTTGATCGTATCGTTCGTCGAGAGCTCAAACCATTGCATCCTTGCATCATGTTTGTTGGTTCTTGTTTGGTCTCTTTGTGAGTCTTAGAGCTTATGGTCATCTTTATGTCAAGCTTGAGTTCATCGAAAACGGAGTTTGCATGCGTCTTCTATGATGTTTTCGGTGTTGGAGGTTTTACGGTCTTTTCGAGGAAGGGTTCTCACCATTTTCTTTTGGGCCTTTTCTCATTTGCTTATTATTGGTATTTCTCTCAAGATTGTGTTAGCCCTTGTCCCTAGCTTTCCAACAAACTTGGTTTGATCGAATTCGAGTCCGAATCTGAAGTTATGGTAGTTTTGGTGTTACGAAAAGGCTGCGGCGGTACTACATGGTAGGAGCGGAAGTAACTTTTACTACCGCCCTTCGCTTGGAGCAGTACTACATGGCTACTTAGTGGCTACTTCCGCTCGGGACCAAAAACTTCGTCACAAGTCCAGCGGTGGTAGGCACGGATGTAATTTTTAGTACCGCTGCATAAGCAGTAGTACCGCTACCCTTAGCGATGAGTACCGCTACCCCTAGCGATAATCTGCCGTGATGCGGCGGTACTACCGCTCAGTCTTGAGCTGTGAGCATAACGGTTTGACTTTTCCCCACCTATAAAAGGGGGTCTTCTTCCCCATTGAACCTTATCCTTTGGGCTCGTGTTCTTCCCCCATTGTTGACCTTCTTCGAGCTTGCTAACTCTCAATCCCTCCATGGATTCTTGCTAGTTTTTGAGGAAAAAGAGAGAGGAGATTTAGATCCACATTTCCACCAATCACTTTCTCCTCTATGTGAGGGGAACCCCTTGGATCTAGATCTTGGAGTTCTTGGTGTTCTCCTTCTTGTTCTTCCTCTCATTTTCTTCCCTAGCATTAGTTTCTTCGGTGGGATTTGAGAGAGAAGGACTTGGGCACTCCGTGTGCCCTTGCCATTGCATTTGGTGCATCGGTTTGAGTTCTCCACGGTGATACGTGGAAGTTACAAGTTGAGAAGCTTATTACTCTTGGGTGCTTGGTGCCCTTGAGCTTGTTCCTCTTGGGTGCTTGGGCGCCCTAGGCGGTTAGTGGTGTTCGAGCTCAATCATTGTGGTGTAAAGCTCCGGGCAAGCGTCGGGGTCTCAATTAGGTTGTGGAGATCGCTTGAGCAATTTGTGGTTCGGTGACCGCCCCAAGGGTTGCCACTTATGCGGGTTCGGTGACCGCCATCAAGGGTCCCTTAGTGGAATCACGTCATCTTGCATTGTCTTGAGGCGTGAGGAGATTACGGTGGCCCTAGTGGCTTCTTGGGGAGCATTGTGCCTCCATGCCGCTCCAAAAGGAGATTAGCATCCGCAAGGGTGTGAACTTCGGGATACATCGTCATCTCTGCGTGCCTCGGTTATCTCTTATCCGAGCCCTTTACTTATGCACTTTACTTTGTGATAGCCATATTGTTTCTTGTCATATATATTGCTATCACCTAAGTAGTTTTTCTTGCTTATCATAAGTTGTTGGTGCACATAGGTAAGCCTAGTTGTTGTAGGTTTTGTGCTTGAAAAATTAACCGCTAGGTTTATTCCGCATTTGTTCAAGCCTCAACCGTAATTATTTTAAAGCGCCTATTCACCCCACCCCCCTCTAGGCGACATCCACGATCTTTCAACGTGTCCTTGTGGACCTACGAAGTTCAGTAGCAACTTGATCCGAAGTACCTTGATCATCATCATTAATTTCCTCTCCAATCGGTGTAGTCACCACAGGAACATTTTCCTGAGCTGCACTACTTTCCGGTTCAAGAGGGAGCACTTCATCGATTTCTACTTTCCTCCCACTTACTCCTTTCGAGAGAAACTCTTTTTCAAGAAAGGATCTGTTCTTGGCAAGAAAGATCTTGCCTTCGGATCTAATGTAGAAGGTATACCCAATGGTTTCCTTAGGGTATCCTATGAAGACGCATTTTTCCGACTTGGGTTCGAGCTTTTCAGGTTGAAGTTTCTTGACATAAGCATTGCATCCTACGGTGTCGTCTCAACGGATTTAGACGGTGCCCTATTTAAAGTGAATGTAGCTGTCTCTAGAGCGTATCCCCAAAATGATAGCGGTAAATCAGTAAGAGACATCATAGATCGCACCATATCCAATAGAGTGCGATTACGACGTTCGGACACACCATTACGCTTGAGGTGTTCCAGCGGCATGAGTTGTGAAACGATTCCACATTTCCTTAAGTGTGTACCAAATTCGTGACTTAAATATTCTCCTCCACAATCTGATCGTAAGAACTTTATTTTTCGATCACATTGATTCTCTACCTCATTCTTAAATTCCTTGAACTTTTCAAAGGTCTCAGACTTGTGTTTCATCAAGTAGACATACCCATATCTACTTAAGTAAATGCGTGAGAGTGAGAACATAACGATATCCTCCATGAGCCTCAACGCTCATTGGACCGCACATCGGTATGTATGATTTCCAATAAGTTGGTTGCTCGCTCCATTGTTTCGGAGAAGCGGAGTCTTGGTCATTTTGCCCATAAGGCATGGTTCGCATGTGTCAAATGATTCATAATCGAGAGACTCTAAAAGTCCATCGAATGGAGCTTCTTCATGCGCTTGACATCAATGTGACCAAGGCGGCGATGCCACAAGTATGTGGGACTATCGTTATCAACTTTACATCTTTTGGTATTCATACTATGAATATGTGTAATATTACGTTCGAGATTCATTAAGAATAAACCATTGACCATCGGAGCATGACCATAAAACATATCTCTCATATAAATAGAACAACCATTATTCTCGGATTTAAATGAGTAGCCATCTCGCATTAAACGAGATCACGATACAATGTTCATGCTCAAACTTGGCACTAAATAACAATTATTGAGGTTTAAAACTAATCCCGTAGGTAAATGTAGAGGTAGCGTGCGGCAGCGATCACATTGACCTTGGAACCATTCCGGCGCATCGTCACCTCGTTCTTCGCCAGTCTCCGTTTATTCCGCAGCTCTGCTGTGAGTTACAAATATGAGCAACAAGACCGGTATCAAATACCGGGGAGTTACTACAGTGCGGTAAGGTACACATCAATTACATGTATATCAAATATACCTTTAGTGTTGCCGGCCTTCTTGTCTACTAAGTATTTGGGGCAGTTCCGCTTCGATGACCCTTCCCTTTGCAATAAAAACACTCGGTCTCGGGCTTGGGTCCATTCTTTGACTTCTTTCCAAGGCGGCTTACCGGGCGCGGCAACATCCTTGCCGTCCTTCTTGAAGTTCTTCTTACCCTTGCCCTTCTTGAACTTAGTGGTTTTATTAACCATCAACACTTGATGTTCTTTCTTGATTTCAACCTCTGCTGACTTGACATTGAGAATACTTCAGGAATCCCACATATTGTAGTTCATCACAAAGCTCTTGTAGCTCGGTGGGAAGCGTTGAAGGATTACATCAATGACCATCTCGTCCGGAGGTTAATGTCCAAATGGGACGGTTGTGCAACCCGGACATTTTGAGTATGTGCTCCTTGACAAAACTATTTTCCTCCATCTTACAACTATAGAACTTGTCGGAGACTTCATATCTCTCGACCGGGCATGAGCTTGGAAAACCATTTTCAGCTCCTCGAACATCTCATATGCTCCGTGTTGCTCAAAATGCTTTTGGAGCCCCGGTTCTAAGTTGTAAAGCATGCCGCCTTGAACGAGGGAGTAATCATCAAGACGAGGCGCAAAGCATTCATAATTTCTTGGTTCTACGGGATGGGTGCTTCACCTAGCGGTGCTTCTAGGACATATTGTTTCTTGGCTGCTATGAGGATGATCCTCAAGTTCGGACCCAGTCCGAATAGTTCTTTGCCATCGTCTTTCAGCTTGGTTTTCTCTAGGAACGCGTTGAAGTTCATGGTGACATGGCGTTGGCCATTTGATCTACAAGGCATTTTGCAAAGATTTTAGACTAATGTTCATGATAATTAAGTTCATCTAATCAAATTATTTAATGAACTCCCACTCAGATTTGACATCCCTCTAGTCATCTAAGTGTTACATGATCCGAGTCGACTAGGCCGTGTCCGATCATCACGTGAGACAGACTAGTCATCGTCGGTGAACATCTCCATGTTGATCGTATCTTCCATACTACTCATGTTCGACCTTTTGGTCTCTTGTGTTCCGAGGCCATGTCTGTACATGCTAGGCTCGTCAAGTTAACCCTAAGTGTTTTGCATGTGTAAAACTGTCTTACACCCGTTGTATGTGAGCGTAAGGATCTATCACACCCGATCATCACGTGGTGCTTGAAGCAGCGAACTTTATAGCGGTGCAGTTAGGGGGAACACTTTCTTGAAATTATTATAAGGGATCATCTTATTTACTACCGCCGTTCTAAGTAAACACGATGCATAAAACATAATAAACATCACATGCAATTATATGAAGTAGTGACATGATATGGCCAATATCATATAGCTCCTTTGATCTTCATCTTGAGGCTCCATGATCATCTTGTCACCGGCATGACACCATGATCTCCATCATCATGATCTCCATCATCGTGTCTCCATGAAGTTGCTCGCCAACTATTACTTCTACTACTATGGCTAACACGTTTAGCAATAAAGTAAAGTAATTTACATGGCGTTGAATCAATGACACGCATGGTCATACAATAATTAAGACAACTCCTATGGCTCCTGCGGTTGTCATACTCATGACATGCAAGTCGTGATTCCTATTACAAGAACATGATCTCATACATCACAATATATCATTCATCATTCATCACAACTTACGGCCATATCACATCACATGACAATTGCTTTGCAAAAACAAGTTAGGATGTCCTCTAATTGTTGTTGCAAGTTTTTTACGTGGCTGCAATTGGGTTCTAGCAAGAACGTTTTCTTACCTACGAATAACCACAACGTGATTTGTCAACTTCTATTTACCCTTCATAAGGACCCTTTCATCGAATCCGCTCCAACTAAAGTGGGAGAGACAGACACCCGCTAGCCACCTTATGCAACTAGTGCATGTCAGTCGGTGGAACACATCTCACGTAAGCGTACGTGTAAGGTCGGTCCGGACCGCTTCATCCCACAATACCGCTGAAGCAAAATAAGACTAGTAGCGGCAAGAAAGTTGACAACATCTACGCCCACAACAAATTGTGTTCTACTCGTGCAAAAGGAGAACTACGCATAGACCTAGCTCTGATACCACTGTTGGGGAATGTTGCATAAAATTAAAAAATTTCCTACGTTCACCAAGATCCATCTATGAGTTCATCTAGCAACGAGTGAGAGATGCATCTACATACCACTTGTAGATTGCGTGCGGAAGCGTTCAAGAGAACGGGGTTGAGGGAGTCGTTCTCGTCGTGATCCAAATCACCGGAGATCCTAGCGCCGAACGGACGACACCTCCGCTTTCAACACACGTACGGTCAGCGTGACGTCTCCTCCGTCTTGATCCAGCAAGGGGGGAAGGAGAGGTTGATGAAGATCCAGCAACACGACAGCGTGGTGGTGGATGCAAAGAGGTTCGGCAGGCTTCGCCAAGCAACTACGGGAGGAGGAGGAGGTGTAGCAGGGGGAGGGAGGCTCCAAGTGCAAGGGTGCGGCTGCCCACCCTCCCCCCTCTATATATAGGGTCCCCAAGGGGGGCGCCGGCCCTAGGAGATGGGATCTCCTAGGGGGGCGGCGGCCAAAGGGGGTGGAGTGCCCCCCAAGGCAAGTGGGGCGCCCCCTAGGGTTCCCAACCCTAGGCGCAGAGGGGGCCCAAAAGCGCACCAGCCCACCAGGGGCTGGTTCCCCTCCCACTTCAGCCCATGGGGCCCTCCGGAATAGGTGGCCCCACTCGGTGGACCCCCGGGACCCTTCCGGTGGTCCCGGTACAATACCGGGTGACCCCGAAACTTTCCCGATGGCCGAAACAACACTTCCTATATATAATTCTTTACCTCCGAACCATTCCGGAACTCCTCGTGACGTCCGGGATCTCATAGACTCCGAACAACTTTCGGTTTGCTGCATACTCATGTTCATACAACCCTAGCGTCACCGGACCTTAAGTGTGTAGACCCTACGGGTTCGGGAGACACGTAGACATGACCGAGACGGCTCTCCGGTCGATAACCAACAGCGGGATCTGGATACCCATGTTGGCTCCCACATGCTCCTCAATGATCTCATCGGATGAACCACGATGTCGAGGATTCAAGCAACCCCGTATACTATTCCCTTTGTCAGACGGTATGTTACTTGCCCGAGATTCGATCGTCGGTATCCCAATACCTTGTTCAATCTCGTTACCGGCAAATCACTTTACTCGTACGTAATGCATGATCCCGTGACCAAACACTTGGTCACTTTGAGCTCATTATGATGATGCACTACCGAGTGGGCCCAGCGATACCTCTTACGTGTCTGGTGACAAATCCGATCTCGATCCGTGTCAACCCAACAGACACTTTCGGAGATACCTGTAGTGCACCTTTATAGTCACCCGATTACGTTGTGACGTTTGGTACACCCAAAGCACTCCTACGGTATCCGGGAGTTACACGATCTCATGGTCTAAGGAAAAGATACTTGACATTGGAAAAGCTCTAGCAAAGCGAACTACACGATCTTGTGCTATGCTTAGGATTGGGTCTTGTCCATCACATCATTCTCCTAATGATGTGATCCCGTTATCAATGACATCTAATGTCCACGATCGAGAAACCATGGTACATCTGTTGATCAACGAGCTAGTCAACTAGAGGCTCACTAGGGACATGTTGTGGTCTATGTATTCACATGTGTATTACGATTTCCGGATAATACAATTATAGCATGAATAAAAGACAATTATCACGAACAAGGAAATATAATAATAATCCTTTTATTATTGCCTCTAGGGCATATTTCCAACAAATCCTACACACTTGTGTGACACAGAGGGCACCATAGGACAACACCATATTAACATACAACTCTAATCATATCAATCACACCATACCACAATTAACCCGTAGGACAAAATGAATCTATTCGAACATCATAGGATTGCCACACATCATTGGATAATAACATATAGCATTAAGAACCATGTTCAAGTAGATAATTACAACGGGAATAGAAAGGTTAAAAGCTGCATAGAGGGGGGATAGTTGGTGATGACGGCGATGAAGTTGTTGGTGTAGATCGTCGTCACGATGGTTCCCCTAGTGGCGCTTCGGCGCCACCGGAAGAGAGGGGGAGAGAGCCCCCTCCTTCTTCTTCTTGCTTGGCCTCCCCCTAGACGGGAGGAGTGTTTCTCCTCTGGTCCATGCCTGTCATGGCTCCCGGAGGGCAGGAGCCCCTCCGAGATAGGATCTCTCTCTCGCTCTCTCTCTCTCTCTCTCTCTCTCTGTGTGTGTGTGTGTGTGTGTGTGTGTGTGTGTGTGTGTGTGTGTGTGTTTCTCTTCTATTTGCGTCCCTGTTTCTGGACAAAAACCTGTTTCTTAAATATCTGGAGATCTGTAACTCCGATTGACTGAAATTTTAACACGATTTTTTACTCGATATAAGATTTCTTGCGGCCGAAGAAGGACTCCAACCGACTTTCGAGGTGTCCACAAGGCAACCCCGCGCGGCCTGGGGGGTGGCGGCGCCATGATGCCTTGTGAAAGCTATGGGCCTCCGTTTGCGTTGATCATTCCTCACAAAAATCACATATATTCCAAAATAAATCTCCATAAAATTTTATCGAGTTTGGATTTCGTTTGATATGGATTTTCTTCGAAATAAAAAGATTCAAAAAGACAGGACTGTCACTGGGCACTGGATCAATATGTTAGTCCCAAAAATAATATAAAATGTTGCCAAAAGTATATGAAATTTGTAGAATATTGGCATGAAACAATCCAAAAGTATATATACGACGAAGACGTATCAGCAGCCCCACGGTGGGCGCCAACTGTCGAGCCAACGAACCTGACAATGAGTATTAGGGTTACGAAGAAGGGGCGGAGCCTAGTTATGGCGCAAGTGTATCACTCGGATTTAACAACCCTATGTCTCATGCCCGGGGGTTTGTGTTTTTCTCTTGGGTATATGATTACAATGGGTGTTGAACCCTTTGCCATGGAGCCGAGGGGAGGCTTATATAGAGTGCGCCTCGACCCATAAAGGCCACGTTACAAGGGAGTTTAACTACAACAGTTACTGGTAACGGCAGCTATAACTACACTTGAAGTCCAACGTTAATCTACTCAACCATTGCACTTCCCACGGCGCCCCTACGCCTCCTTTGTCCGATTGCTGTTGGCGAGGCCGACGGGAGGGCAAACGCCCGATTGTCGTTAGTTCATCCGAGTGGACTTTCAGGAGTGCACATCTGAATGTGCCCGCGGTCCTGGTACCTTCCAATGATGGTGTAGGGCCCTTTTTGGGCCTTTGATGTCAGGCACATGATCCTACAAGTAGTAGGTGACCCCATCAGGAGGGGGAGGTTATTTTGGTGGGCCAGGCGGTTAGAAGCGGACTTAAGAGCGGTTCGGACTCCCGCAAATCTCACCCCACCTTTGTCTCCGATTCACGGAAGAAATCACATCCGGACCGCCCCACTGATCGATACAGGTCGGCGTTGGATGACTTCCACGGTACGGACAACGCGTTCCGAACGGATGCGGGAGGTTTGAGGGTCTCCGGTGGAGATGCCCGAACTGAAACCAGCCATGTTTTTTGGTGGTCAACTTTGGCTGCCAACCACGTGGTTCGAGCGGATTAGATCTAATATTACCCAGTTTGATCATTGCTGCTTCGTCTTTGAAGGAAGAGGCATAAATAATGACGTTCATAGCCTCGCTAAACATGCTTTCGGTTTAGATTTCGGGTGCCATATGTCGCTTCTCAACCCCCAGACCTCCATTGTATCCAAATGAATATTGTTGGTTAATAAACTGTGTTTAGAAAAGAAAAACACTCGTGGTTCGAGCGGATGGAGCTCAGAGCATCTCCAGCCGTTGAGCCCCCCAGGAGGCATTTTTTTCGCCGCCTGGGGGGCTGCCGGCGAGAATTTTAGACTGAAGATGAAAAACTCTCCAGCCATTGAGCCTCCCAAGCGAGGCCGTCGTCATCACCCATCGTGCCGCCCCGTCCGCCCCGCCTGCTTTCGTGGCGGACACATTGCCGCGCGCCAGCCGCCACTGCTTTCGCGCTCGCCGCCCTCAAGACAGCGCTGGCCGCCGCGCGTCCCGCGCGCGCTGCTGGCCATGGCCGCGCTTTGCTTCGCGCGCCGCCCGTCCGCGCCGCGCCTTTGCGCTGCTCGGGCCGCGCCGCCACCGCCTCGTCCGTCCGAGCGCGCGCCTTTGCTCGCGCTGGCGTGCCGCCGCTCTCATTGCCCTCGCCCGCTATGGTCGCGGCTGCGAGGGCGTCATTGGCGGCTACTGCGCTGCGCGGTAACCTTGGACCAAGGTGGGCGTGGCGCGTGCGCTCCTCCGAGCTGCGACGAGGGCGGAGAGGAGGAGGAGGAGGAAGAGGCGTAAGCTTCGCCATTGCCGGTCTCGGGCAGCGAGTAGTCGGCGAGCGGGGAGGCAGGTGCTCTGCCCGGCCGCTAGCTCCGCCCTGGCCACGCTCCGCCCGGCCACGAGCTCGCTCGCCCTCGGAGTTGCTCGCCCCGGAGTCCATCACCCTCACCCCGTCCACGAGCTCCGCTCCGCTCCGTCGAGGGCGGCCACGACGAGGCGAAACACGGCGGCGGGCGGGGAAAACAAGCGCGTGGTGGGGAGAGAAGAGGCAAGCGCGTGGAGGGAGCACGTGGGTGGGCCAGCGCCCACAAAGTGAGTTAACAGGAGAGAGACGTTGGCTGGTGGGCCAGCGCCCACAAAAAGGCGAGATTAGGCCTCCTAGGAGCCCCTCGGTGCGCTGGGTGTGGTATGGGGTTGCCGGCGAGAATTTTTGCTCTTATCAGCAAAAAAACAACGAGTTGGGAGCCTGATTGGGGCGGTTTTTGACCGCAAGCGCTCAAAAAATGGCTTGGGAGGCTTGGACAAGTGGAGATGCTCTCACGCAGCAGAGAGAGCGACCGGCGTGGGTAGTACTAGTACGTAGTCCGAGCGGGACGAGGTTTCGTGGCCAGGGATCACTCTAGCCATCCCATCCGTCGTCCCGTCGGCGCATCCCACCGATGGAGCCCCCGGCCCCTCCAACCCGCGGCTCACGACTGTCGGCCGCAGCCGCTAGCTTGTGCAAGCGCGACGGGTACGTGGACGTGGAGTCGCGCGAGTGGCCCTCCCTCCACGCCCTCGCCGGACCGCCGAACGTCGCTCTCGTCTCGCCTCCGGCCGCTTAGCTTGCATCCACGTAAACTGCCACGGAGTACAAAGCCGACCCGCCCCACGGGCCTCCTCGGTCGTCTTTAAATACGCGCTCGGACGTGGGGAAGCGCAACACGCTGCTGCTGCCCCGCTCGCTCCCCGGCCGTCGACCGCCTCCCCGCCCGCCGCCGCCGGCCTCGGGGACGTGGATGTGTACCACCGCGAGGGCGCGCTGCGAGCTGTGCGGCGCGGGAGCGGACGTTTGCTGCGAGGCCGACGCGGCGTTCCTCTGCGCGGCGTGCGACGCCGAGGTGCACGGCGCCAACTTCCTCGCGTTCCGCCACCGCCGCACGCGCGTCTCCTCACCTCCCGGCCCCGAGGGCGCGCTGTCCCGGACGTCCACGGCCGAATCCGCGGCGCCGCCGGCCAAGGGCCAGAGGGCGCTTGCGCGGGGCGACGCGGTGCTCGAGGGCTGGGCCAGGCGGATGGGCCTCGAGGCGGGGGCGGCGCGACGGCATGCCACGGCGGCCGGCCGCGCGCTCCGGGCCCAGGTCGCCGCCGGGCCGCCACGCGTGCCGCTGCGCGTCGCGATGGCGGCCGTGCTGTGGTGGGAGGTGGCAGCTGACGGTGGCGTCGACGAGCCCGGCCTCGCGCTCCGGCGTCTGGAGGCCTGCGCGCGCGTGCCGGCGAGGCTGCTCATGGCGGTGGAGTCGTGCATGGTGCGACGCAGCGCCAAGAAGCGGACGGCCGCGGAGGGCTGGGGCGAGTGCAGCTCACCACCCCACACAAGAGACAAGAGTCACAAGACAAGACACCATCTTCTCCAAGACATGACATGACTCGTTCGCTTAGCATATTTTTTCTGTAAATAAGTTAAGTAAAGGTTGATCAAATCTTGCTGTTTTCCGCTTCTTCTTCTTCTGCTTCTTCTTCTTTGTCACTGATGGAGTATTGATGTTCGTTAGATGTAACCCAAATAGAAGAGCAAAGTGACTAGCTTGTTGCAAAATTCTTCTTTCAAAAGATAGCATTCGCCAGCCTATATCCACGACAACAAAAAGTGGTGTATCTACGTGACAATTCTAGCAAAGCACACGCCTGTCGTTGGCCTTTTCGGAAAAAAGAAACATCCTCGGTCAACCGAGTGATGGAGACCGGTGCGTCGGCGTGGGCGGCAGGCGCGTAGCACGTCGCAGTTCGAGCGGGACGAGGTTTCGTGGCCAAGGGCGACTCCATCGTCGGCGCATCTTCCCCTCCGAACTCGCGGCTCACGACGGTCGACCGCAGCCGCCAGCTTGTGCAAGCGCGGCGCGCGCCGTGGAGTTTCGAGTGGCCGCGGTTTGCGTCCGAGTCACGGTCGGCTGCGCCTGCGTGCGTGGAGGAGCCGAAAAGATCTCGATCGCGTGTTGCGTTCCAACTACCTACTGAGTCAACTCGCGCTCACTAAGTCCACGTCGGCTAGAAGCTCCAGCTGGCGCGAAGCGGCAAGACGATCGAGTTGTAGTCTGTTGGATTGAAGATGGGCGGCTGCATTTGAATCTCGCACCAAGCGGTGGATCAACTTAAACTGAATAACCCCTCAAAAAAAAAAACTTAAACTGAATAATACGTACTACACTGTAGTGTCGATTCAGTTTGGTTGGGGCCACATATTTGTTCTTGATTTTCCAAAAAATTCATTTGGGGTTTCGGTTTTATGCATTCTTAGGTCCTGGTGACAAAGCGTTCACGGCAGAGATCAAAGGCGGAGGACGAAAAAAAATTAAGGTGTGACGAAATCTTAGTAAAAGAATTTTTTTTTGATGCAAATTGAAAGAGTCAGTACATGGTACAAATGAAAAATCAAATACAATGAAAATGTAGACATGTTTCAATAGAAAAACAACCAAAAACATACCAATAATGAAGTTTTCAATGACGTCTAGAAGACCTAGGCAATGGCAATGCCCTACCCTCCTTTTCAAAATCTTTCCTTCCTTAATTTTACCGAGATCAATACTTTTGAAGATCTCTCGCTCAATATAACAAACCATCAAGTCACTTGATCTTCATGAGTGACATGTGCCCAAACATTGACACTTTCGCGGGTGCTTGGATTCGATTTCGAGCTGCTGCCACTACCATTACTTCAAAATACCTTATCAAATATGCAATCAATAACTCAGTTTGTAACTAAATTCGGTTGGTTTCAAGCTGTTGTTATGCTACAAATCTTCAGAGACATGAGCAATCTACCGCTTCCTCCCCATTCCTTTGGATTTGCTGGTCCCTTCCCCTTCTTTTCCATCTTATGCCCAGGCTACTTAATTTGGTGGAGCCGCCGCCGTCGGCTGCCCGTCGTCAGTCGCCCGCTTTGGTCCTCATGACACAACCCGCCCTTGTTATGCTAGCTGGGTTGTGTCGCGCCTGGGTGGAGTTCGTCGCGTCTGTATGTGTTGTCTGGTTGGGCGCTCGATCGAGTCGGTCTCGACCGGTTCCTGGCCCAACAACTGGATGCTTCAGCCCATCAGGCCAGTGGCCTCTTTCCTTCCATAGTTTCTCGCTGCAGTCGAACAACACAGCTGATGCCAATCAATATATGCATAGATATAATGTTTTTGCCTATAATTAAGGTATGCCAGCTGTCGTACCCTGCCAACTTGAGGCCTCCACCAGTGGTAGAGATGCATCACAAGGGGAAATACTCCTTGATTCTTGGTTGTATCTACACCCAATATGAGATTTTTTTAATAATTATAAAAAGAGTCAAAATAGTTCAGAAGTTTTTTAAGAATAAACTTGGTTTTTTTGTACCAGTATATAAATTTCCTCAAATAAAAAACCAGCGTTGACTTGATGGCAAAAAAACAAATTTTATTTGGTATTACAGGCATTGTTAAGGAAATCTTTAATTGGTAGCTACTCGGTTGGCTGGGGAGTAGGAGATTAATAGGCTAATCTACAAGTTAATCAACTGATTAATTAGTTTATCAGCTACTCGATGACCCTACGTGTAGGTGTAGGGATTAGACCGCAAGTTAATTGATTCATCAAACGAATTCTTGAAAAAGGATTATAGGCCACCATTCACACAAGTAGAACGCTTGTGCATTGCCTCACAGGGGAAATACCCCTTGGTTCCTGGTTGTATCTACGCCCTATATGACAAAATGTTTTACAAAAAATGTTGAAATAGTTCAGAAGTTTTTCAGAATAAACTTGACTTTCTTTTGCACTAGTATATAATAAAAAACCAGCGTTGACTTCAATGAAAAAAAACAAAATTTATTTGCTATAGAGGCATTGTTAAGGAAATCCTTAACTGCTAGCTGCTCGGTTGGCCGACGAGTAGGAGATTAATAGGCTAATCGGCAAGTTAATCGGTTGATTAATTAGTTTATCAGCTACTCGATGACCCTACGTGTAGGTGTAGGGATTAGTTCGCAAGTTAACTGATTCATCAAACGAATTCTTGAACAAGGATTATAGGCCACTATTCACACAAGTAGAACGCCCGTGCGT
The DNA here is from genome assembly GCA_021605145.1 of Aegilops bicornis. Lineage (NCBI taxonomy): Eukaryota > Viridiplantae > Streptophyta > Magnoliopsida > Poales > Poaceae > Aegilops > Aegilops bicornis. The sequence continues at coordinate 613,181,019 of CM038673.1, read as the reverse complement.
TGCCTCATACAAGAAATAACCCTTGGTTCTTGGTTGTATCTACACCCTATATGAGGGGAAAAAACTAGCACATATGCCCGTGTGTTGCAATGGGAGAAAAAATTAATATGTATCCAAAGTTATTGAGAATTATATGAGCAAGCAAAACCCTGTATGCACGTTAAAATGAACATATAAATTCTCAGTTTCGCCAGGTGTGAAGTAATCAATCCGCTGTTTTTCCATTCATGGATCGAGGGCATTTAAGAGTTTTGTTATGTCATCGTACGCAAAAGAAGGCCCATGAATTATTCAATCTCCTTTTCCTTTGAAGGGAGGAGATTTTAAGGTATGAAGTTTCTGAATATTGTAGGAAACATGAACAATTTTTAAAATCCTGAACAGGTTTTTGAAAATTATGTACACTTTCAGAAAAACACGAACAAAATTTGAAACAGGAACATATTTTAAAATTCACAAACAATTTTTCAAAACACCATTTTTTAAATAAAAACATGAACATTCTTTGAATTTGTGGACATTTTTTAAATGGGAACTTTGTGGAAAATTCATAGATTTTTCCGAAAATGTGTATCTTTTATAAGCAAACATTATTTTGAATTGTGAAAATTTCACTAAACACGAATATTTTTCGAATTTGGAGCATTTTTTAAAATGGCATTTTCTTTTTAGGAGTCTTGAACAATTTTGCAAAACAATAATTTTTTTGGAAAAAATGGGAAACTTTTTTCAAGTGCCGAATATTTTTTTAAATAGCAACAAAATTTTTAAATTCTCAAAATTTTCCAAATATATTTTTAAAAAATTCTGAATGTTTTTTTAGAATTTAGAATTTATGAAATAAATTATATAAGAAAATAAACTTGGTTGGAAAAAAAGAGATAGTGGAAGGAGAATAAAATAGAAGTAAAACACAAAAATAAAGACAAATGAGCCAGCCCATTATTGGCTGTCTTTGCAAAGCTCTGACTATTTGTCGTCCTATGCGAAAAATAGAATTTTCCTAGCTGCATGGGTACAAAAATAAGTGGGCTGGTTTCGCTGGGCCACAGCACGCGGCCCACGTACGAAATTCTTGATAAGCCCTTTTTTCCTAGCAAACGAATAAATAAGAATGTAGTACCACCTCGGATAGAAATAATTATTTTCGGCGGTGAACGAATGAATTTTTTTGGAGAAACACACTTTGCTTTATTAGCAGGTATAGAGGTATAGATATAGATTACAAAAAGTTAAAATAGTTCAGAAGTTTTTTTAGAATAAACTTGACTTTCTTTTGCACTAGTACATAATAAAAAACCATCATTGACTTCAATGCAAAAAAAATATTATTTGCTATGAAGGCATTGTTAAGGAAGTCCCTAACTGCTAGCTGCTCGGTAGGCTAGCGAGTAGGAGATTAATAGGTTAATTGGCGATTTAATCAATTAATCGTCTGATTTATTAGTTTATACGCTACTCGATGACCCTACTGGTAGGGATTAGTTAGCAAGTTAACTAGTTAATCGGACAAATTCTTCAACAGAGATTATAGGTCACTATTCATACTATTTTGGCAAGATTTTTTTAAAAAAAAGTCAAAGGGGGTTTTCCTTTTTGTGGATTTTTTTTCACAAATACATTGAAATGTCAAGTTTATTTCAAGAATATTTTCAGGTTCTTTTAATTTTTATTTAATTACTATTTTTTCATATAGGATGCAGATACACCCATAGACCAAATGTTCGCCTCCACTTTGATCACTACAATGTTGACACTTGGTCTCCACTTTGGATAAAAGATTTTGTGTGACAAAGGTGATGATCCTGTTATGATTGATATTTATTGGTTACTTACTTAAAGGAAATTGCATGATGGATTGCGTATTCTGGACTGTGATACCAACACACTTAATGATGGAGTCAATTCCGGCAGACCTCAAGCAGGGGGTCCCGAGCTAGCACTAGTGCAGGAACCTCTTGTTAGTAGCGTTTGTTTGTGCCCTCTAGGAACTTCTAGTAGGCACACCGCTAGTGCAGCGCCGCTGCTAGCATACCACTAGCAGCATGTGCCCGAACGCTGCTAGTGACTTGCAAAACTAGCAGTGTTCCCATGTTGTACGTTGCTAGTTGCTTCTGACTTAACGACGTGTACCTCTAAAGTGCGTTGCAGGCTTAGAGTATAACTAGCAGCTTCCAGTTGGAGGACATGTGTTATAACTAGCAGCTTCCAGTTGGAGGACATGTGTCTAAGTTATCAACGAGTTGGCCATGTGTGCCTACATTTCTCTAACCACTGCTAATGTGTTGAAATTACGGTTAATGAATCTGCAAAGTTCGATAATGAAGAGAGAAAATATCATCACCAATCACCCGTAACGAACATATAGCAACATGTACATGTACATACGAAAGACATCTTCTATATTAACTAAGAGACAACAACATATATATATATATATATATATATATATATATATATATATATATATATATATATATATATATATGGAAATTGCATCCTACTACCGGGTGTAGCTACACCCGTTTCTCATATACTATCATGTGGTAGTATTTATATCTATACCAATATAAAAAGACCCAGTGAGGCAGATCCAACAAATCTCGGCCATCCATTAGCATTAATCCGACAGTCCTTATTATCTTAATGGTGAGCAACCAAACACGTTTAGCGCTAAACACGTTTACTGCTAATCAATCCTTTCTCTCCCCGATCCCCTTCCTTACGTGCCCTTTCACACGAAAAGAAACTGCCACAGCGAACCGTCGTGTGACCCCCTTCCTTACGTATCATTTCACACGAAAGGAAACCACCACAGCGAACCGTCGTGCGATCCCCAAAGAAACTGCCACAGCGAACCGTCGTGCGATTTGTGAGGAACGCCGCCAAGACCGCATGGTCGTCCGTTGGCGTCGGGCCGTCGGACCATCATGGACACTGCCTGAACCGCCCACCCGTTCTTCTCCATCAGGGGACATGTCGCCGTCAAACACGCAACCAACTAGCCAGAGGTTTTTCATCTCTGCTTTCTTCATTTCTTCCGGAGAAGATTGATTCATGTTTCACTAACAGAAAAGCAGTTTGTATGCACTAATTAAGCTTCATTATTCACGTGCACTATGAAACAACTAGGTTACATAGTGATATGGAACTTTTGGTAGCACCTGGGTAGTAGGTCAGGTGTGCTGATTTCAATGGATTGTGCTTACATTTTTGGATTTATCTTTTAGCGGCCTGAGGACAAGGTATGTGCCTCCTCCCTTGGTTACTTGATATACCATTAACTACGTTGGATTAATACAATTTTTAACCTATTTGAAGGAAGAGATGGACCTGCCGCTGATGGTGCTTACACAAACTATTTCTACATACCTCCTCCGCTGGTTACTTGATATACCATTAACTACGTTGGATTAGTACAATTTTTAACCTATTTGAAGGAAGAGATGGACCTGCCGTTGATGATGCTTACACAAACTATTTCTTTTGATGCTACTTTTCTAAAGAAAATTCAGGTATATCTTCAAGCCGGATTAAGATTACACGTGTGTTGCACACGTATGTTGCACGTGCGTATTTACTAGTATATGAAGTAATTGTAGTAGGTCAGTTTCGGCATGCATCTTAAAGACTTCAGTAGCAACTACACCAATTGTATGCAAACCTGCCTTCTTTTGTGTTGGACGATAGAATAGATTGCGACCTTGGACGCGCCCCCTCTCCCGCTACAGTAGAGGCGACTTTTCTGGAACCCCCGAGCAGATCCACCCCTCCGCCGTCGTTTCGCCGGGTCCCCTGCCCTCCGTCGGCCGCTGCGGCGGGAGGTGGGGAGGCTCGTCTCGCGATGTGTGTGTACAAGGTAGGCTCTGTTGGGACCCTGGCCGGCGGCGTCTTGGAGTGGGCGGCGCGGCGGTCTTCCGTTTGCGGTGGTGCTCGTCCCCTCGGCGGTGGAGTTCTTCGGCGCCACGGCGGGCGCCTCCTCGTCGCGCTTCGCGGTCCCGATAACCCGTCGATGCGTTTACCCCCCTCCGGATCTCCACGCGGCGGATCCGGTTGTCGACCAAGCCCTCGATGTTGGATCAAGACGGCGTTACCGGTGAGCAGAGTGGAGGCTCCCGGAGTTCGAGGTCCGGCGACTACCCGCCGCTGGGGACATCTCGATCCAAGGTTCGTGTGGAGATGCAGCGGCGGCCCGCCACCGCACGTTCTTCTTCAGCGTCGGCGACGTTGTTTTGCAGAAAGGACCTGTGTGTAATTTCTAGCTTTCTGGCGTTCTTTTCTGTAATTCTTGTTTCAATATAATCAGTGGTTTCCTCGCAAAAAAAAAAAAACTACACCAATTGTATAGTAAGTCTAGCTACACGGTCAAGTTAGAAATAATGTTTAAAATGATAACTAATGTTTCGAATACACAAGACCACCCAAGTTCACACATTCACTCCTTCATGGATGGCAATGAGTCGGGCATGTCGCAAACTTATGCTATGTGCATACGACGTTGCTCCTCAATGGAGGATACACCGATGTTGAAGATCCTTGTCTCGCTGAGGACACAATCGTTAATGATTCCAACCGTTCATGTTGCATCTCTCTCAGCTTGGTTGTGTAATCATCACGTGCGAGAAGGGCAAGGGATTCACGCCATTTGGTGACCCGGTCTTCATTTCTGAGGCCGCCATGCTTCCGTATGAATTCATCCATGTGGATCATGACATATCAAGTGGAGGTCCTTGATTCATCCTCTTGTTGCATGCAACTAAAGGTGGTTATGTGGTCGAACCGTACCATGCCGTCTAACTTTTTACTTTTTATTAGCAGGCCTAACTTTTTACTAGCAGGTCTAATGATTCCTCCATTGCCACCAAACATTACTAGAGCTTCATCCAAAAAATTCTTTTGCTTGGTGAAGCTTCTCTTGATTGCTTGATTGGAATCCAAGAAATAGGAGCAGGCGGTCTTTGTGGATAGATTATTAGTATCCAGTGCTCCTGTGTGCGTTTATCGCCTTGCAAACAAGAGACCACAGTAGTTACCGTCAACTCTTGTGGTACAATGATAATGCGAATTTGCGGAAGGCTAGTTAACGAATACTTACCCCATGCGATACCCCAATAACTCCTGTATGTTCTTTGTCGTCTGTAATAAACAATGCAGATGGCAAATATCTTTGCCGTCTACTTTTTCTATTACATACGGAAAAGTACGGTCTTTGCCGTCTGTGTTTTTTTCGCAGACGGCAAAGTTTATTTTACCGATAGTTTTTCTTTGCCGTCTATTGATGACGGCAAACCTTTTCTTTGTCGTCTGTCCGACGAAAAGCTGACGGCAAAGACATCCCCTGACGGCAAATTAGCTGTTTCCCGTAGTGATAGGTGGTAGTCCATGTTCGTGTTTCGAAGGAGAAAATTGCCTAGGTACTGGGTCATTTTGTCTTGAACTTCCGCGGTCTCAAGGTTAGCCGTGTGCATGTAGTAATGGACAGCCACCGCGCGTTGGGAAATACGGTAATTTCAAAAATTTCCTACGCACACGCAAGATCAAGGTGATGTATAGCAATGAGAGGGGAGAGTGTTGTCCACGTACCCTCATAGACCGAAAGTGGAAGCGTTATGATAACGTGGTTGATGTAGTCGTACGTATTTACGATCGACCGATCCTAGTACCGAACGTACGGCACCTCCGCAATCCGCACACGTTCAGCTCGGTGACGTACCACGAACTCTGATCCAGCAGAGAGTGCCGAAGGAGAGTTTCGTCAGTACGACGGCGTGATGACGGTGATGATGAAGCTACCGGCATAGGGCTTCGTCTAAGCGCTGCAATGATATGACCGAGGTGGATTATGGTGGAGGGGGGCACCGCACACGGCTAAGAGATCAATGATCAACTTGTGTGTCTATGGGGTGCCCTCCCGGCCTCTCTAGGCGCCCAGGGGGAGTCCTACTCGATGGGGAGTAGAATTCCCCCTTCCCTAGTTGGAGTAGGAGAGGGAAGGAAGGGGGAGAAGGGGAGAAGGAAAGGGGGGCCGGCACCCCTCCCAATTCGGATTGGGCTTGGGGAGGGGCCCACCTTGGCCGCCTCCTCCTTTCCACGAAGGCCCAATAAGGCCCATTGACTCCCGAAGTGGGGGGTCCGGTAACCTCCGGTACTCGGTAAATGCCCGAACTCACCGGAACCATTACGATGTCCAAACATAGCCATGCAATATATCGATCTTTATGTCTCGACCATTTGAAGACTCCTCGTCATGTCCGTGATCATATTCGGGACTCCGAACTACCTTCGGTACATCAAAACACATAAACTCATAATACCGATCGTCACCGAATGTTAAGCGTAGTGACAAATCCTAATCTCGAGCTATGCCAACTCAACAAACACCATCGGAGACACATGTAGAGCACCTTTATAATCACCCAGTTACGTTGTGATGTTTGGTACCACACAAAGTGTTCCTCCGGTATTCAGGAGTTGCATAATCTCATAGTCATATGAACATGTATAAGTCATGAAGAAAGCAATAGCAACATACTAAACGATCAAGTGCTAAGCTAACGAAATGGGTCAAGTCAATCACATCATTCTCTAATGATGTGATCCCGTCATCAAATGACAACTCATGTCCATGGCTAGAAAACTTAACCATCTTTGATTAATGAGCTAGTCAAGTAGAGTCATACTAGTGACACTCTGTTTGTCTATGTATTCACACATGTACTAAGTTTCCGGTTAATACAATTCTAGCATGAATAATAAGCATTTATCATGATATAAGAAAATATATACATAACAACTTTATTATTGCCTCTAGGGCATATTTCCTTCACTGTGATCTTCATCTGCCTCTTGTCCTTGCCTTACAGACTAGATGAAGCGCACATAGCCTGACTATGTTATTTCCCTCTAGGTGCTTTAGGTTTGAAACCAATATAGAACAAGCTCATGGGAAACCTTCTATGAAGTCGACACCGGCAGGCACCGTCACAAGGTATATAGGGCACTAATCATGAGAAGTTTGATACGTGACCTTGGTCGCCAACTCTTTATTTAGAACATCGTCATGAACATACCTCATAGCCAACCCCCTGCTTTCATACACATCAGCCAATACCATGGGTTGCCCAAGGTAATGGATAACATATCAGTAACGAGGAGGGGAGGTCTTCTTAGTAAGTTTTTTTCTGCCGCCATCTCGGTTGACCCCTTCAAGGTGTTGGGATTGTTGGTAATGGTAGGGTTAGCTACAACAGTACTACCATCATCGTTCAAATACCGAGTTGTATAATCATCATCTTGAGGCTCAGAGTACTCGGTGACCTCATTTTTCTCGGCGGCCCTATCTCTCTCGACAACCTCATCTTTCCCAACGACCTCTTCGGTCTCGGTAGCCTCATCTTTCTCCCTATTAGGCACGGCTTCCTTGGGACCCTCGATGTTCCTGGTATGAAAAAGAGATGCTCCAAGTGAAGTGAAGCTCGTACTTGGTGCCGAAGGAGTAGTTGTTGTGATGCATTTGTTCCCAAAAGGATCTACTTCTTGGGCCACCTAAGGGGCCAATCCCGGCACTGTTTGAGCTTGTATTATGTTCCCTCCTCTACTCCTTGAGGTTGTTCAAAAGGGTCCACATCTTCAAAACCTTCTAAGACTATATGCACAAACAATCTAGCCAAGTTGGGGGGATCTGAACATTATGCATGAGTTTGCCCTTTAAAAATATAATTCAAACACATGCCAAACTTTAATACGTACCTCACATGACAATTTTGTTCATACTTTGAGTTATATTTTTATATACACGGCAAATTTCTCATACAAACATGGCAATTTAACTAAAATACTAAGGAAAGTTTTAATTTGAATCTGACATGGCAATATTTGTTCATAACTTGTTTTTGTACTATTCATTCTTTTCAGCAATTTCCACAAAGCATTGCAATTTTAATTTACACATCATGGAAAATTTCAATATCCATTTTGCTGCGGCAATTTTTTCAATTTTTATTCTTTTTTTACACACACAACAAATTTCTCACGCAAGCATGGAAATTTTAATTAAAATACCACAAAAAGTTTTATTACGAATATGCCATGGCAATTCTTTGTTCATAATTTGTTCTTCTTTTTACACACATGGCAAATTTCCCATACAAACATGAAAATTTTGATTAAAATACCATGACAATTTTTACTATGAATATGCCATGGAATTTTTTTCCATTTGTTTGCTTTCCATTGTTCATTCTATATTTATGCATGGTAAATTTTGCCAAGTCATTTTCCCGAACATAAATTTTTGTCATGGCATTTTCTGGAAAATTGCCATGTGATCATTTTTATCCAATATCTTGCTAGAATTATTTTGCCATGCCTTTTTTAGGAATCAAAATGTAGTATAAATTGACAAGCATGAAAAAAAATCATGGAAAATTGTGAAATCGTTAAATTCAATTAATATGGAAATTTTCTTATTTCTTACCACGACAAATTATTTTCCACATTCATGGCATTTTTCCATGACAATAATACTAAAGTACAGTGGCAATATTTTAATATGCATTTGCCATGGCAATTTTTTTCATTTTTTAATATGCTCCTTCGAATTCTAGGTCATTGAGCATATCATGGCAATTAAATTTGCGTGGATTGGTGACGTGAAATTTTTTTGTCCAAAAAGTGTGCCTCATACATCTTAGCAAATTTTGAAACATATTTTGCAATAGTCACACGATGATTGTACGAAAATCTGGTCATCATAACATTTTACCGTGTAAGACATGACTATTTTTACTTTGTAGCATGGCTTTTTTTTAAATGTTATTATCATGGCAAAATTTACTTCTTCATTTTGCCATGACCTTTCACTCTCAGGGTCATAGCATATACCAAACGAAAATTAATTCGACTCTCGACGTCGTCGCTCTCCTAGGTGTGGGGAGTCTCCTTCGTCTTCGTCCTAGTCCCGTCTCTCCCACCGGCGTTGCCCAGTCTCGCCATGGAGCAGCTTCAGTGGCCTGGACGAGTCCGAGCTCCGGATGCGGCGGGGCGGACAAGCAGTGGAGTTTGTCAGAACGCGGTGGCTTCCGCTCCGGCCGGCGCAGTCGGCCAGAACAAGCTGCTGCTGCGAGAGAAAACATTGTTACAGAATACTCTAACAATGTTTCTTGCTCCGATCTTATATATTCGGAAGAAATATCATCGATCAGACTGTGACCACAAGAACACAACCTCCACAGCCGCCGCCGCCGCTGCCGAGCGACGCTCTGCCCCTCTCTTCTCCCCTCGCTTCAGGTACGGGTTGAACCCAGTCTTCCCCCGCCCCTCCTCCTCCTCCTCCTCCTCGCTCAATCCTTCCTGTCTCCTCTCCGTCTTCGTTCACGGGCAGATCTAATCCAGGGCCGGTCGGGGGGACAAGTAACAGATCGAGTAATTCTCGGCTTGCCGCGCGCGGTCTTCTCGGCGTCTACTCTTTCTCTTCTCAAATTGGCAACTAGTAGTAATCAGCTATGGCAAGGTCGATGGTGCCCCATCCGGCCATCCCCGTCATCTAATTATGATTTTTTTGGCTGCTGGATGCGATTAGTGGAGGAAGGTAATATGAGATTGTTTGGCTGCTGGATGCGATTAGTGGAGGAAGGTAATTTGAGTAGGCATCGATGTGTTACTAATTCACCTAACAAAAGTATGTGTGTTGATTGACAAGAGCAACCAACTTTGACTGTGAATGTTCATGGGCCCGATTTCTTTGAATTGTTGAGATGGCAAGACACCACAAATTATAGTGTACTGAGCTTTTTTTTTCGGCAATTGAAATAGTAAAAATTATGCATATGTTTATTAGGATTTAGGGCTCCGTTATGTTTTTTTGCCCCGAACCCCCGAAGTCTCAGGACCGGCCCTGATCTGATCTCGTCCCAAAATTCTTGTCTTAGATTTGTTTAGATACAAATGTATGTAATAATAAAATGTGACTTGATACATCCGTATTTAGATAAATCTAAGACAAAAATATTGGGACGAAGGGAGTATGATTCTTCTGCAACTACCATAGGTCTAAAGTATAATAAATGTTTCCCCCCTTTTTTTCAGTCCAGTGGACTGCGGCCGGTCATGGTGAAGAAAAGGAATGCAACGTCCCCTCCAGCAGCCAACAAAAGGTAATATATCACACTTTTTTTGTGTGCATATGCTTTACTTTTCTAGAAAATGGCATGGCAACTCCTGCACTCACACTTTTTTCAAGGTAATCACACTTGTCTAGCTGTCTGCAGGTTACTTGTTTGTAATTGGCATGTTAACTTTTCAATAGCACTCAAATCACACTTTATGTATGTAATATGGGGCCAGTTATTAGTAAATGGCAAGGTAATCTTGCACTCCAACACTGCATGTTCACATGTGTGAGGTGTCAAATGCTGAAGAGTCAATTACACCACTGGTGCTTAAACTTGGCGAGAAAAATCACTTTAGTACCTATCATATTTGAGCCATTGTAAGCAAAAGAGCAGAAATTATGTTAGAATGAAAATATTGCATGGTCGAGGAATCGAACAGCCACCGCCCGCTAACCGAACCACGCAGCTAACCAACACACAAGAATACACTTCATGTCTTATAAGGATACTCTGTCATTATATTGTTGCTTTTAACAACATAAATTAAGAATTTTAATTCCAACAAAAGATGTGGACATGAGGGTTAGAACACGGGACTGCGGGACACAGTCTGACGGGCATGCCACCCCAACAAAGGCAGGCATTTTTTCTTTACATGCGGTTGTTACATTGTATTTCTACAACCCACCGCGGTCATGGGCAAAAAATGGACTGTAGTTGGTGCGACCTATTCAACATGTGTTTTTTTTCTTTTCATTTTTTAAATTGTACAAAAAATATGTGAATCCTAGTTATAAATAATATAAATATAATTGTACATGCATATTCCTTTGAGGATCTGCAGGTGACACATTTAGCTCATATATTTGTCACATACATATATTTGTATTTATTTAATTTATTTTAACACACACAAACTTTATCAAAATGCATAAAAACTTGTAAAGCAACATTAAAACAATTCAAGCATGAAATCTTTTATATACTACTTAATTTTTTTACAAACTTGTGAATGTTTGAACTTGTAAGTAAATTTATTTACATATATACTAGCAAAACGTCTGCGTTGCAAGGGGAGAAAGAATACCACATGCTCTTAATTTACAAGAAATGATCTATAATCTGAGTATTTGTAGCTACGGCCCAAACAAAGATGGTCTTTACCAACAAAAGCGCAAGTTCAAGATTCCACGTGTCTTCTATTTAAAAATGGCTTGCATCTAGATTTAATACGTAGAAAGAAACGGGCAAATGATCTTCAATTTCGTCTCCAATCCTGATTTTGCTGAGATGTTCATCCACAATCTGGATCAGTACCGATGTGAAATAAAGACGGATAATGCACTGTTGATTAAGATCGCAACCCATATAGTGTTTTTTTAAATGGTTAACAGGTAAAATATCATCATATTCAGATTCTATATATTTTTCTAATCAAATTCTATATATAATATATTAAATTTGGAGTTGCGGTTTAGAAGATATGAGTATTTAAAAAACATTTGATATGTATTGCGGGTTTAATGTCGGAAACATCGGGGGGTTTTCTATAAAATAGTATGACGGACTAAGAATACCTATTTCTTTTATTAGTAGGTATAGATTATAAAATTAATTTAGTATTTCTATTTAGTATGCAAACACTTTTCAAAATTATACAAACATTTGTATAATTCTTAATTTAATTTTATGGATTCTTCAAAATTAATAGGCAGGCATTTTTTTGAACTAGATGAGCATCTTTTTGTGTAATTTATTTTATGTATAGGTATATTATTTATAATTAGGATTTACATATTTTTCAAAAATGAAAAAAAAAAACAGTATGTTTTAGCTCATGTGACAAAAAGGATAACAATCGCAGTAGAGACCAACTGAATGTCGATGCAGTGACCGGCTCTTCTTAATTTTTCCCCAAGTCGAAGGTTCGAACCGCACGGCAACATTTTTTCTGAATTAGTAAAATTATTAATTTAAGTTGTTTAAGCAAAAGATATAAGATATGTGTATCCATCAAGCCGTCAAATGCTGTAGGGATTGGGTGGCTAGCCGAAGCAGTGGATGGTCCAAATGGTCAGTTCGTGTCTTCGTGCAAAGAAATAAAATTTCAAGGTTGTTTTGTGAAAATAACACCCCACACACCTACTCTACACGGGGAGGTCACTGACAATGGCCCCCACGTCACGTTGTCACAACTCGTCGGCGCCGCATGCATATTCAAACGAGTTTTGTACCGTATTTGCACGTCCTAGTCAAGTTGTGGCACCAGTTCAATGTATGCCGCAAGTTTTGGCACTAAAGTGACTTTTCTTGCCAAGTTTAAGCAGCGGTGGTGTAATTGACTCAATGCTGAATATTAATGGCAACCGTGGGTGAGGAGAGTTGCATAATAATCATGATTATGGCCGAGACATCCGGTATCAAGGAGCTTCTTATCTGGTCATTTCTCATTTTTCCGTATGATCTTAAATCAAGAGCACTGCTATGCACACGATGATTCCACGCATGATCCACACATGACAACGTTCCTACACCATTCGATTACCTAGTCTGTTTATTTGTAGTACCGTTGGGCACAAATCGTGCGTCCGTTAAACTAATGCGTGTCATCTCCTTTCAGAAGAAGAACCGCAAGACGACATAAACATATCGCAGAAATCATGAGTAGGGCTGAGACATCCGGGGCTATCGAGGAGGTTCTTCTCCAGCCAGCAGCAGCAGAGAAACACAAGGTAGTACATTTATTGCAGAAATATATATGCCCACTGCTTGATAACACTGATAGAAGAATCCTTTTTTGTGTGACTTTCAGCTTGAACATGGCTTCAGGTGCAGTCCTTTTGCTGTGCATTCACTTGTCCAGGGGCTAAGCTCACAACAGAAGTCCTTCGTCTACGAAATGGGGTTCGGAAGCCTCTTGGAACTCCCCCGTGTCTGGTTGCCACGTGTCTTGGTCACCCAGTTGCTGAGCATGGTGGACTGCAAGCAGGGGACGCTCGCCATTGGACCGGTCACTCTGACCATAAGACCTTTGGTATGGAAGATAGTTGGCCTTCACTACCGGAACAAGGCCATACCCCGACGGCCAAAACAATGCCGACGGCCCCCGTCGGCTTCTTCGGAGATATGCCGACAGCCTGGCTCTGGCCGTCGGCGTAAAAAGGCCGTCAGACTACGCGAGATAGGCCGACGGCACCCGTCGGCATAGAACGGCCGTTAGCCTAGCTGCATATTCGCCGACAGTGCCGCCGGCTTACAACGGCCGTCGGCATACCCGTGGGGCCCGCCACCTCGGTTAACGGCGTCGACCTATGCCGACGGGCCAAACGGGCGAACGGGGGCCGTCGGCATAGGTCCAAAGGCCACGCCATCGATCCGGCCGCACCATGCAGAGCCTATGCCGACGCTGCCGGCATATCTCGCCACGCCAACATCCGTGGCACGCTGGTCGGATCTATGCCGACGGCTAGGCCATCGGCATAGCTATATTTTTTTCGTTCATATTTTTAATGCTTTTTTGTCTATTATTATATCAACTAACATGTAGCATGTTAAATATAAACATACATATGAATATATATGTAGTTTTTTTTTCATATATTATGAATATATACCTAGTTTGTATTTTTCGAGCACGTTAATAATGTGCGGTCATGTTCTTTAAATATAGATCCTTATATTTTATTAAAATAAAAACAGCTATGCCGACGAAGTTTTGTGGCAGTTGCAAACGCTCGACACCCGCCTCAGAGAGTGACCCCTCACATCTCATGGTGTGCCCCCCTCATGGACGGCGCCGCCGCCGGCACCTGGACGGGGGAAACGGACGCGTCGGGTCTACACGGGGTGGATGTAGCTGTGGTTTTGGCCCGGATGTTGCTCCCGGGTGTCCCTCTGGGCCGACCTAACACAACCGGGTGGAGAGGTCCACCGTCAAAGCCCGTCTGGGAAGTCAAAAGGCTAGATCTCGTGGTCAACCGCTCTGTGGTTAGGGCGACGGGGCCTGGGGTAGCAATGCCACCGAGCGTCGCATCGGGCCCTCATACATACGGGTGGTGTTGTGGCATGTCCGAAGAGGCGGCACGCGTCTCCGGCGTGCCCCCCCACGACAGCGCCGCCGCCGCACTGGAAGGGGGAAACAGGACGTCGCGTCTACACGGAGTGGATGTAGCTGTGGGTTTGGCCGGATGTTTCTTCCGGTGTCCTTCCGGGCCGACCCGACACAACCGGGTGGAGAGGTCCACCGGTCAAAGCCCGTCTGCAAAGTCAAAGGGCTAGATCCCGTGGTCAAACGCTTCTGAGGTTAGGGCGGACGGGGCCTGGGGTAGCAATGCCACCGGAGCGTTGCATCGGGCCCTCATACATGTGGGGTGGTGTTGTGGCATGTCCAAGAAGCGCACGCGTCTCCGGGTTGTGGCCCCCCTCACGGACGGCAATGAAACGGTAGTAGACGCTCTGCGTAACGATGCAGCGTGAATATTATTAAATACTTGGAGCGCGATAAAATCATGAGTTTTTTACAACGTGGGCACATGTGCTATAGGACTGATGGTAATTTTTCATAATTTTTGTGATGGAGAAGTATTCGAACACTTCCTCTACGCGGATTGCTCTTCGCACGCGTCTCTGTTGTGGCCGTGACCTCCGGGGGTAGCATACCGTCAAATCTTGCGAGGGCGGCCTCTCACAAGTCCGGAAGTGTTGAGGCGGTTGCAAACGCCAAAGACGCTGTCTCCGGGTGTGCCCCCCTCACGGACGGCGCCGCCCGGCACCGGAGGGGGAAAGCAGACGCGTCGGGTCTACACGGAGTGGATGTAGCTGTGGCCTGGCCCGGATGTTGCTCCCGGTGTCCTTCGGGCCGACCCGACACAACCGGGTGGAGAGGTCCACCGTCAAAGCTCGTCTGCGTGCAAAGTCAAAGGGCTAGATCCCGTGGTCAAACGCTTCTGAGGTTAGGCGGACGGGCCCCGGGGTAGCAATGCCACCGGAGCGTCGCATCGGGCCCTCATACATGCGGGGTGGTGTTGTGGCATGTCCAGAAGAGGCGACGCAGCGTCTCGGGTTCTGCGCCCCCCTCACGGACGGCAATGAAAGCGGTAGTAGACGCTCTGCGTAACGATGCAGCGTGAATATTATTAAATACTTGGAGCGCGATAAAATCATGAGTTTTTACACAACGTGGGCACTTGTGCTATAGGACTGATGTTAATTTTTCATAATTTTTTGTGATGGAGATGTATCTGATCACTTCCCTATACGGGGATTGCTCTTCGCACGTCTTCACGACCGTGGCGGCGGCCTCGGGGTAGCATACCGTCAAAATCTTGCGTGGCGGCCTCTCACAAGTCCGGAAGTGTTGAGGCGGTTGCAAACGCCAAAGACGCTGCCTCCGGTGTGCCCTCCCTCACCAGACGGCGCCGCCCGCCGACACTGGAGAAGCGGACGCGTCGGGTCTACACGGAGTGGATGTAGCTGTGGGTTTGGCCCGGATGTTGCTTCCCGGTGTTCCTATGGGCCGACCTAACACAACCGGATGGAGAGGTCCACTGGTCAAAGCCCGTCCTTGCCAAGTCAAAGGGCTAGATCTGGTTGTCAACCGCTACAGGGTTAGGCGGGACGGGGGCCCTGGGGTGTAGCAATGCCACCGAGCGCCGTCATCGCCCTCATACATGCGGGTGGTGTTGTGGCATGTGGAAGAGGCGGCACACGCCTCCGGGTTGTGGCCCCCTCACGGACGGCAATGAAACGGTAGAAGACTTTCTGCGGTACAGATGCAGCGTGAATATTATTAAATACTTGGAGCGTGATAAAATCATGAGTTTTTACACAACGTGGGCACATGTGCTATAGGACTGATGGTAATTTTTCATAATTTTTTGTGATGGAGAAGTATCTGAACACTTCCCTCTACGCGGATTGCTCTTCAGACGCTTCACGATCGTGGCCGGCGGCCTCCGGGGGGTAGCATACCGTCAAAATCTTGCGTAGACGGCCTCTAACAAGTCTGGAAGTGTTGAGGCGGTTGCAAACGCCCAGCACGCGTCTCCGGGGTGTGCCCCCCCCTCACGGACGGCGCCGCCGCCGGCACCTGGAGGGGGGAAACGGACGCGTCGAGTCTACACAGAGTGGATGTAGTCAGGCTGGCCCGGATGTTGCTCCCGGTGTCCCTTCCGGGCCGACCCGACACAACCGGGTGGAGAGGTCCACCGTCAAAGCCCGTCTGCAAAGTCAAAGGGCTAGATCCCGTGGTCAAACGCTACTGAGGTTAGGCGGACGGGCCCCGGGGGGTAGCAATGCCACCGGAGCGTCGTTCCGGGCCCTCAGACATGCGGGGTGGTGTTGTGGCCTGTCCGAAGAGGCGTCCCGCGTCTCCGGGTTGTGGCCCCCCTCCAGGTGTCGGCGGCGGCGCCGTCCGTGTGGGGAGCCACGCACCGGAGACACGTGCCGCCTCTTCGGACATGCCACAACACCACCCGGTTGTGGTAGGTCATCCGATATATATATAAACAGCAAAGTCCCGATGCGGTTGTTCCCCATTCCAGGTGCCGGCTAGCGGTGGCACCGCTCGTGAGGCGGGTCACACCGCTGTGTACAGAACCGAAAAATAATGTATGTATGCTTATTAACACGTACTATATGTAAGTTAGTCAAATAATAATATTTAAGAAAACATAAAATATAGCTATGAAAAAAAAGAAAAAAACTAACGAGTGGAGGGGGTGACCGGGAAGTGGATAAGGGAACTATGATAAAAAGATCGATGACGTGGTAAAAAAAGGAAAAAAAAGAAAAAATAACTATGAAAAAAATATAGCTATGAAAAAAAGAAAAAAAAAGAAAAAAAGAAAAAAAAATATGCCTACGGCTAAGCCGTCGGCATAGGTGCCACGTGGCGACCTCAGCTATGCCGACGGCTTAGCCGTCGGCATAGGAAACCCTTATCCACTCGGAGCGACCAGTGACTAGCCACTGCTTGTTTCTACCCCACTGACCACACACGCCTGACCCCGACCTGCGCCTCCCCGCCCCCCATCCCGACCACACACAGACGACCTCACACACAGACTCCTCCCACTCCCCTGCACACCTCTCTGCCACACAGACGGCCTCCTGCCACACAGACCTCCCACTCCCTGCACACCCTCCCCGCCACAAGACTCTAGTCGAGCCAAGACGTCCACCTCATGGTCGCCAAGACCTCCACCTCATGGTCGCTGCCCGGCCTTCTCCCGACCCGCGCCGCCTGGCCTCTCCCGACCAGCAGGCTGCAGCGGGTCGCGGCTCCGCCGGCCCCATCCCTCCTGGCCCACGACCGCCTGCCTCACCACCCCTCCACCGCGCCCTGCCACGCCCCTCTCGGTGAGCAACTTTTTTTTTCATTTTTTTCATTTTTTTGCTACTGTTGCATGGATGGATGGTTGATGTTAGATGGATGTTAGATGTTAGATGTTGGATGTTGGATGTTGGATGTTAGATGAATGTTAGATGTTGGATGTGGGATGTTAGATTTTTATCATGATGATCTTGTCATTTGAGTTGTGCTCCAAAATTGGTATAAGATGAGTGGTTATTTTTATGATGATGATCTTGTCGAAAAAAATTGAACCGGACAAAATTGGACACTTGATGAAATTGAACCGGACAAAATTGGACACTTGACAAAATTGAACCGGACAAAATTATGATATGATGAGTGGTTATTTAATCATGATGATCTTGCTAAAAATTGAAGGACAAAATTTGACAGTTGACAAAATATGATTTTTTTTTCATAGTTAAAAGTATCAATGCTTAATGTGATGTGATAACCTAATTTTTTTCACTCGGTGTAATTAACAGGATTTGTGGTGTTCCATCTTCGTGGAGTGATCGTCGACGTTGGAGGTGTTGGTCCTGGATCGTCCCTCTCCTTTGATCGACTACATCGGAGGGTGAGCAACAATTCCATGACCTCGCCCACTTTTTTTCCATGTAACTAGATTGAATTTTCACATCAAGTCGCGTAACCTAGGTCTCCCGTCCGAAAGGGTTGCATCAATAAATATGCATTCAATTGCATATTTATCACCGCATAACTCTTTCCGGATTGTCAACGCTGACGGACAGAGAGGATGTGTAGATTGGATGCGTTGTTCATGCTCTACCCGTTCGAGACAGGATTTCGGCGGGCGCCTCCTGTTGTTCTCCGGATGCACATTCTCTCGGCATTTTGCCGAGACGTATTTGGAGAACAGCGGGAGGTGCCGCCAAATTTTGTCTCGAATGGGTAGAGCATGGACCGTACTCAATCTACACATTCTCGGTGGGATTAGGACCCATCTTTACCTATTAGAGATGTAGGTGGATTACTCGTCAACCTTGTAAAAAATAAAATATTGATGTTGGTAATTTAAATGAATCCTTAATTTTGTTGTGTGGCTTCCAATAAAGCAGTAGATGGCAGATAATCGGTGGATGTATAGTGGGTTTATCCGTCGGAATCAAGTAACAACAGAGTGGGTCGAGAAAACTGATGTGTTTTTGAAAGAGATATTCCGTAGTCCAATGAGGATGGTGCCGTAATGCCCGTGTGCGGATGTGAGAGACGATCCGCAGAGATAAGAGTGAGATGACTAAGCACCTTCGCACGCATGGATTTATGCCCAACTTTAATATGCCGATAAACTTTGCCTACCGGGACCGTGGTAGAGAGGATGTGATACGACAACGCGGCCGCTGGTTATGAGGACGATGGGGTTAGAGACATGCTAGATGATGTCTTTGTCAGACAGCCGACACCTCCGTCACATTCAAATGAATGAACCGGAGGAGCCGGAGGAAACCGCAAAGGCCTTCCCGGAAATCTTGGCCTCGTCAAAGAAACCTCTCTATGAGGGTGCCAAGTTGTTCAGGCCGGATGCCATCTCGCAATCGATGGCAATGAAGGCTGAGTACGATCAGAGCCGAGGTTGCTTCAAGCATTTCGGGAGTATGGGCTAACAGCTGCCCGAGGGCCATGAACTGCCGAAAACCATGTACGGTACGAAGAAAATCATGAAGGCGCTCTCCATGGACTATGAGAAAATACATGTTTGTCCAAAGAATTGCCTTTTGTTTAGGCATGAGTATGCGGATGACAACCATCAGTAGGAAGTGCGGTTCCTCTCGGTATATTGAGGTGGTCGATAAGCATGGTCAAGCGGCAGCTAAAAATCCTCGTGAAGGTTCTTGGTATCTTGATTTTATAAAGACTGCAGCGCCTTTTCATCACCGAGGAGTCTCGCCAAAATGATGAAGTGGCACAAGGAAGGGAAATGTACAATCCAAAAAAAATTGTACATACATCAAGGTGAAGCATGGAAGTCATTCGATATAAAGTACCGGAGGAAGCAGCCGAGGTCGGGAATGTCGTAATTGCTATAACAGGTGATGGGTTCAATCCATATGGTATGTCGTCTAATCCATACGATTGCTGGCCCATATTTGTTATTCCGCTCAATCTCCCTCCCGCGCCATAATGCAACGCAAGACCATGTTCCTGCCGCTTATAATTCCGGGGCACGAATATCCAGGGAAGAATTTGAGTGTGTTTATGCAGCCGTTGGTGGATGATTTGCACCATTCTTGGTACTTCCCGAGGTTGACATACGACCGGCATCTGCAGAAAAATTTCTTGATGAAAGTTTGGCTACTGATTGAATGCATGACTTTCCGGCTATGCCCTGCTCATGGATGGTGTACAAGTGGAAAGATGCCTTGCCCAAAGTGTGCATGCAGGCCTTGATTTTCATTTGGATGAAGAAGGGTGGCAAGTATGTTGCCTTTGACCAGCATCGACAATTCCTCCTCCAGACCATCCCGATAGGGAAGACAAGAAGAACTTCACAAAAGGCAAAGTTGTCCATGAAGTAAATGAGATTCCAACGTTCGGTGAGGATGTGCTTGCTCAGCTCAAAGCTCTTAAGCCTGCCTGTGAAGGGAAAGGCAAAGGCAAAGACAAAGGTAAAGGGAAAAATGTTTTGAAGGATATGGTGAGACGACAACTGGACTCACATTACCCCTTCACGCAGCTTCCCTATTTTAAGGACCTCAAACTTCCATACAACATCGACGTGATGCACACCGAAAAGAATGTCGCAGAGTCCCTTTTAACACGATCCTCAACATTCCCGATAAGACAAAGGATAATGTTAATGCTAGAGTCGATCAACAGAATATTTGTGATAGACCACGTCTTCACATGCAACCTTCCACAGGCAAATAAAATCTTGGTTCAAGCCAGATGTCGACTTTCAGACT
Source organism: Aegilops bicornis (assembly GCA_021605145.1). NCBI lineage: Eukaryota > Viridiplantae > Streptophyta > Magnoliopsida > Poales > Poaceae > Aegilops > Aegilops bicornis. The sequence goes on along the minus strand of CM038673.1, from coordinate 613,160,629 downwards.
TAAAAAGAATCATAAGATGGAGGCATTCAAGTGGCTGAAACACGCCGTGAAGTTCACCGATGGTTATCGTCGAATATAAGTAAGGGGTCAATCTTTCAACGGGCAGAGTGACCGGGCTCAAGAGTCATGACTATCATGTATGGATTGAGCGGATTATGCCGGTGATGGTTCGGGGCTATGTTCCGGCGTGTCCGGCGTGTGCTTGCGGAGTTAAGCCATTTCTTCCTAACGCTTTGTGCTAAAGAAGTATGTCCTGAGAAGATAAAAGAAATGCATAAGAAGGCGCCGGAGTTGATATGCAAGCTAGAGAAGATCTTCCCGCCAGGCTTCTTTACTCCGATGACACATCTCATTTTGCACCTTGCGAACGAGGTGTTGTTGGGGGGCCCTGTGCAGTATCGTTGGCAGTACGGGACGACCGCTAAGGCCGTGATCACCAAATTTTGGGTAAGTTCCATTTTGAATCACTTGTCTTTAGTTTCGTTCATAGTTTATCATTGAATCACTCAACTCATGCCTTGTTTGCTTCTGGTTTATGCATGATTGCAGCAACTCTATAGAGTTCTTGACGAGCACAAGGCCAGAGCTGACGTGGTCTTACTTGCGTCTGCAAAGAAGAAAGCTCGTCGATTCTTGACGAGGTGCGTTGGGTTGCCGTCTCACAGTACTACCACATCTACCGCAACAAAAGATGACCAAAACTCAAGCACAGAGGGACAAAATTACCATGAGCGGTGGAGTAGTTCATGATGGTAACTATTCTCGACTTTTCATTGTTTCAAGGAGTCAACTATATGTTTCGTGCTCACATGTCCCGCTTCCAAAATTTGCATAGGTTGTTCCTCGTTGGTGCTATGGAAGGCATGACGGATGGGCGTGTTTGGTGGATAGGTGGGTCGGTGACAATCGAGTTTGTTGCCAAGAGCATCAAGGCCCGGCTAACTGTGGAAAAGATGGGACACACGGCCAAGGAAACAGGAACCACTTTGGGGCTTCAAGGCCATGAAGGTATATCTATATGAAAGATGCATTTTGGTTCTTCTTTACCGTCATGTTCTTATGTATGGCTAACTTCATTTGACGTTGCGGGAGGACAAGTTGCGAAGGCCGCTCTCGGACATGGAGTCGTGGAAGGCGGCCCGCGAGCGGAGTGATCGCAAGGAGGGCGAGCCAAGATTACGGCAACACCGAGAAACACTCGAGTCTTACACTCAGAACTATCAGAAGTTGCATCCGGATGTTCCCGTTCCTGAGGTCGCCTAGTCTCAGATCGACGACACGGCGGTGGTGGCCATCCAGGGTAAGTCCCATGGCCGGTATCCGTGTTTCGATGGCTTGATCACTCCGTCGATCTCGTACACACGGCTTCGATCTACCAACCCGAGCCCGTTAGAGAGTACGGGGCGTTCGCAGCCTCCCTTAGACCGCCAACGTCTTGTAAGTACTTCCCTTATCTTCTTTGTCTCTATCTTTCTTAGTTTATTTTCATCATCGCCCACTTAGAAACAACCTCAATTTTGTAGGCATATCGTGCCTTTCTCGAGCATAGGCATATTGAGGTGAGGGAGTACTTGCAACGAGTGAAGGCAAACGATGATTACCGTCAGCGATGGCGGTTAGTTTTGCCCTCTTAAACCACGCTCAATTTTGCACTTTCATTCCTTCTGGCTTTGTTGATCACGACTTGTTTCTAAGTGGACTTGTTTAACTAACATCCAGGCTATCTTGGCATCTTGGACTAACCGCACGGAGCCACCACAAGTTGGACCCCCACCACCACCTGCGGGAGACGCCCCACACCTTCCCACGTTCGAGGAATGGCCGGCACTAGGCGGTGATACTCCGGTTAGTAAATTTGCCTAACTAATGACAAACTAGTTCTCGTTCATTCAACACTATCATGTCATATTTACCATTAGAATCTTCTTTCAAACATGTAGGGGACCGGTGGCTCGACTCCTGCTCCGTCGACCCCAGTCACTCCGATCTGGCAGAGTGATGGTGGTCGCGGTGGCGGTTTTGGTGGAGGTGGACTCGGTGGTGCTTGATGTCGATGGTGTATGCGGCCGTTGTGGCATGTCTTTCATGTTTCAACTTTTATGATGTTTCATGTCTTGCACTATTCTTATGTTCGTGGACTTTTCACGGTGATGATCTTGACTATGTTTAAATGATGTTGATGAACTGTCATATTTCATATTATTCTGTTTTGAAATGTTGTCAAATGAATTGGAAAAGAGAAAACAGAAAAAAAAACTATGCCTACGGCAAAGCCGTCGGCATAGATACGTCCAGGACCACCAGGAGGCGACACGTGGCAGGGCTATGCCTACGGCAAAGCCGTCGGCATAGATATAAATCTAGGCCGACGGCTCGTAGTAGGCATAGCCCGCCAGTTAAACGAGGAGCGACCGTGGCGAAGATATGCCTAAGGCAAAGCCGTCGGCATAGATTTATATCTATGCCGACGACTTTGCCGTAGGCATAGCTTCGCCACGTGTCGCCGAACCGCCAGCAGTTTTGACGGCGCCGTCCGCTGCCGCCGACGGAAAACTACGCCGACGGCTAATCTATGCCGACGGCTGTGTCAGGGCCGTCGGCATAGCCGCCTATGCCGACGGCATTTTTATGCCGACGGTCTGACAGGAGTACGCTGACGTGATCTACACTGACGGGGATATGCCGACGGCAGCCGTCGGCATAGATCTATGCCGACGGCTATTGGGCCTATGCCGACGGCCCGTGGCCGTAGGCATAGACCGCGAGTCCGATAGTGCTTCCAGCAGGACCAACAAAGGTGCCATTTTCCGACGTCGACCAAAGTGTGGAGGAACGTTTTCACGCCATGACGCTTTCTAATCTTAAAATGGGACTGAGAAACATCCAGGATAAGAAAGAATTCCAGCAATCATTTCTTCTGTTTGTTGTCAGTAGCCTGCTATGCCCCACCACGCAGGCATCAATCAACAGGAGATTCTATGCATCCGCATCCAGCATTGACAATGTTAAGAACATGGATTGGTGTGAGTGCATATATGGTAATCTCATGGAAGGCATCCGAGATTACCAAGAACTGCCTCCAGAGAGTAGAGACGATAAGATCTATGTCAAGGGCTGTGTCTACATACTTGCGGTACGTGTTTTTTTCTAATTATGATTTCAATTGATTCTTGAGATTCACTATCAGCTAGGAGTTTGATTAGATATGCTGACGCCGCTGCTCTCCTTTTAGGTCATCTTTCTAGACTTCTTGGATGGTGTGCAAAGCAAACCAGCTGGTGGATTTCCCAGGATGGCAAAGATCGGTGAGGAGCACTTCAAACCTTTTAAGAAATTTGTCGACTGGAGCCAGCTTCAGTTCCTTCCTCTCGACGGCACGGTGTATGCATCAGCTTCCCACGAAGAAACCGATGCAGATGCGGCTGCTGCTTCTGCTCTGATGATGTTAGCCAACGTTGTTGACTCTACCTGCAGCCAAGGTTGGTAACATAATCATATCCCATAGTTTAAACTAGCCGTGCAGGGTTGCTGGGATGGCTGTGACAAATTCATCTAGTACTTATTAGACATCCATTAATCGTTGTGGAAGATATGGTTGTCCTACTGTGCACAACTCTTGGGACTTGATCACTTGAATCAATCCATCCTCTTCTCCAGGATTACGCAAAATGCTTTTATCATAACTGAAACTGCATGCACTTGATTCACATTTCTACCACTGCCTCCTCTAGCCTTGCGAAACTATCAATGTATAAGACTTGTTTTGGTGCAGATGACAAGCATGCGGAAGGCATCCAAGAGGCCGATGACTCGGCCGGCGATGACGATGCTCCATGATCGATGACCGTCAAACGACCTCGCTTGGTGGCGGCGCTGCGCCAACCTCTTGGCGCCTTCAGTTTGTACCGCCACGGCCGGCCTTCGCACTGGCCTCCCCTATTACTAGTTGTAGACCGGCAGACCGTTTCTGCCTGCATTATTGACGTCACTTTTTATGTTTTCGTGCCAGTGTTGTAACGAACTGCTCCTTAAGAGCCATTTGGTGGATTGTTGTTGGGACTGACTACTAGTCAGTCGACTGAATTTATGATTTAGCTCAGTCATTTTTTCTACATGCAGCGTGTGGTGTCGTGTGGTGTGCCGTGTGCGTGCGCGCGTGAGCTAGCTTAGCTCCGGCTGGCCGTGGCGCGTGAGCTAGCTAGCTCCGGCTTCGTCCATGCGTGAGCTAGCTAGCTCCGGCTGGGCGCGTCTGTGCGTGAGCTAGCTAGCTTGGGTCGCGCGTGAGCTTGCTTGCTACGGTTGTGTCTGTGCGTGAGCTAGCTAGCTTTGGCTGGCCGTGGTTAACTAGTGGCATGATATGATATTGCATTGCATAAAAAAAATGTAAAAACACATAAAACATACAATAACAAAAAATTGCACATAATTGGCATACAAATTGCATTGTTTCATAATATGTAAAAGTAAGCATATTGTAGCGCAATTTTTACACATCGGTATGAATCGGACACGCAATGCATAAAAAATGAGTGAGTATATATTCATGTTACGGGGGCTATTATTTGATAGGCGCTTATTTCTGGGGCGTTCAGTCAAAATTTCTCGACCACTCTCCACCACCCGATCTACATCTAAAGGCACTGTCTTCTTCTTTTTTAGCCTTCTTCTTCCCCTTATACTAATACTAAGAAAATAAAACAAAATAGAAAATAAGTTTTCTAGTGAAGAATGAACTAGTGGCATGGTATTACCCTTTAAGGAAAAATAAAATAAACAATGACAAAATTTGCTCAAAAATTTACATAAAAATTGCACTATTTTATAATATTCAAGAATAAGCATATAATAGTAGTTTTTTCGCCACAAGAAGTTCCATAAGAAGGAATAAGTTAATGGTATTGGTAGTATGCTTAACAAAGAAATAAAATGAAATAAAAACAATCAAAATAATAAAGTTCTGTAAGAAAGAAAGAATTAGTGGCATTGGTACTACCCTTTAGGAAGAAAGAAAATGAAATAAAAACTAAAGCAGATAAAAAAATTGTGAATACGCAAAAGACTTGCATATCATTATATTGATAGGGGGAAAAGAAAGTGATCGTTACAAGAGTGATCTCGTAAGCACATGCTCAAAAGAGATGGTGTGAACGAGAAAAACAAGGGCGCGGCTATGGGGGCCGTGCGACCCGGGAAGAACACACTACGTCTCGTCAATCAGTTGGCCAAGCCCCTTGGCGCCGGCTCGCACCCAAACGCGGGCGTCTTCCTTGATGCAGTCAGAGTTGGTGCTTCCGGGTAGTGGGGATGATGATGGTGACAAGCCCTCGATGAAAAGGACGGTCGGAGAGTCATGTATGGAGGCGGAGAACCACTCGCAGAACTCGCAGTCCGGGCTGAGAAGGGTGGCAGTGGCGTGGCACCAAGATAGGATCTCATGCCATACCTGCCACAAGAACGAGCAACCAGCAAGAAGATGTTGCATGGTCTCCGGCTCCTGGTCGCATAGAAAGAATCAATTATTGGCATTGGTATTACACTCTGAGAATAAAGAAATGATAAAAAATCAATCAATGAAAACATTTGCACGCAATATTAACAAAAAAATGTGCTTTTCTATAATGTGCAAGACTATCATCACAATAGCTGAATTTTTAGAAAAATGTATTTCACAAGAAGAAATGAATTAGCGGCATCGATATTAGTCTTAAACAAGAAATAAAATAAAAACAATAACTGAAACAAAATCCACATAATGAACTTTTGTAAGAAAAAGTAAATTATTGGCATTGGTATTACCCTTTAAGAAGAAAGAAAATAAAATTAAAAACAAAACCAAATCGAAATGATGAATTTTTCTAAGGAAGAATGAATTGGTGGCATTGGTATTGCCCTTTAAGAAAAAAGAAAACAAAAAAATAAAACAAACTATGACAAAATTTAGAGATAATATACACAAAATTGTGTTTAAAAATATATGCATATATTAGTAGAATTTTCACAAAAATAAAGTTTTCTTAGAAGGAACATATTAGTGGCATGGGTATTGCCCTTAAAGAAGAAATAAACCAAATAATAATCAAATCAAAACAGAATAATAAAATTGTATAAGAAACAATGAATTAGTATCGTAGGTATTACTTTTTAAGAATAAAGATAATGAAAAAGTTAAAGAAACTTGCACACAACTTTGCACTAAAATTACACTTATGTAGTATGCAAACACCAATCATAAATTGTGTAATTTTTGCTCGTATTTCAGAGTATTTATTTATTTACATTTATACTAATCCAACATCTAGAAAATATCTTAAAAACCTACTAATAATGAACAACAAAAGGAGAAACGCATAAAAACAAAAGGGAAAGAGGGATCGACTGGGAGGTACAAGTAATGGGCTTCAGCCCAATAGCAATTTGACTGACCCAAATATGTGGTCAGTCAAAACAAATAGCCCAAACAAACTTATAGAACAGCCCAGAAGAAAAAAAAAACATAGCACGAATCTCAGAGCAAGAATCAGCGTCCAAGAAATTGACTGAACCAAACTGAAAATTCAGGCGACTTGCATATAGCTAAAGTCAATGTTATTATCTTATTAATCAGACTATCTTTAGTCCTTTTACGATGCCTTGGTGAATATGGGCCGGCCGGCGGACTAGATTGGACGGTCCAAATCAGATGCAATACGCTGACGTCATGTGTATTATATTGCAGCCCGACGAGCATTTTTGGTAAAAAAACTCAAACAAATCAACATTTCCCTCTCAAAATATTGTAGGGGTATTTTTGAGAGAGAATTTCCCTCTCAAAGTATTGTAGGGGCATTTTTGGTAAAAAAAACTCAAACAAATCAACATTTCCCTCTCAAAGTATTGTAGGGGTATTTTTGAGAGAGAATTTGTGGCACCCTGGCTCAAAGCAACCGGTTTACCTTGCATTGCCAGCCCAGAGATCATGTCATCTGGCAATACACAACAACTTGATACAGAAATACAACCGCTTTATTGATCTCTTGCGGGAACATAGGTCCGGTGATACATAAGGTACCAAGTGGCACACACGGTGTTGCTGCACATATGTACATTATTTAGTAGACATGTTGGAGGCCTCGCTGATAATGACACATCTACTCGGCAGCGGAATGACGACGTAGAAGGACTCCATCTCACAGGGACACTGCTGGGGACACGACCTAGACTGCGGTGCTCGATGCAACTTTGACTCCTCATACAGCTTCTCCTAAAATTGGCATGACACGCTAGGTGAGTACTTTGAATGTACTCGCAAGCTCACAACAAACAATACAATAATGACAAACAACAACATGATATTTCAGCAGGTTATATGCAAGAACATGGCAGGCTACTCAGGAAGTGTAGGTGCTTGAACACATGGTCCCTCGGACCAGCTTACCATCTTGGTTATCTCGTAACGACATCCATCATCATACCACAGTGATCACCTTAGGACCACAAAGAAAACAAGCTCGATGATCTCGACAGCTCATCCGACATAACATGTGACATCAATATAACATTAGTGTGCAGGTTAATTATTTCTGTTGACCCGCGGTGTGACCTACTATGAACTGCATCCATCACCGTGGACGCGGCTATCGATAGATTATACACACTGCAGAGGTTAGTACTGTACCCACACCACGAAACCCAATGCCTCATACTCCCATTCGGGTGGACCAATGGTGTTCCATTAAAACCAATCTATTACATGACACTGTCCCAGCCACTCCGACCAACTGCCCTTTGGGCTAAGTCATGGGTGGCCCCGGATGCCACTCCGAACATCAAAGGGCGACCGTTGTGGCAAAACATAAACGGTCCCAAACAGGGACAATGGTACCAAACAACTATGGGCACACAAGGCCATGCCTGCCTACCGAGCCAGGGCAGCGCAAGCGCATAACCTTCCTTCGTTGGAGGCACCAGCAAGAGACATGACAATAGACCGCATAAGGGCCTTCCCATAAAAGCAAATGTGGTTGCACAGGAAAGCTCGATTCGGTGGCACCATGACTCGATCAACAACATGTTCAAGTTGTATTATCATCATGTTTAACATGAAATAAAATTTACTCGAGCCATAGTATGCCATGAAATGCACATGCGAGGATTCAAGATAATGACAATACTATCATAAGCATGATCAGGATAAGTTAACCCTACAATATAACTTAGCCAAGTATCCAACATTATTCTGTAAAACATATCAGCATAGCATGAAAAGGGCAATAGCACAAGTTAAAGTATATAATAAACTAAATGCAATATATGAATTTAAATTCAAGTAAAATCATAGTCTTTGCAATGTCACCCTTGCAAATGTTTGTGGTGGCTTGCCTTAGTTCGGAGGAGGGTCACAAAACTCATGGTCCTCTTCAAGACAAGTTGAACCTTCTGAAAATAATTAAAATGCCAAAAAGAAAAATGTTACATAAAGCATTTTAATGCACCAGAAAATATTTACAACAGAGAAAATTCTCGAATTTGGCATGCTGAAAGAGGAGCTCATAAAAAAACTATTGCAAAAAGAATCATCCCATTTGGACTTGTGGTTCAGGAGTTATAGCTGGTAAAAGTTCAGTCGAAATATTTGAATTTAAACAGAAAATAGAAAAACCCAGAGAGGGCCACGTCGAAGACGTATTTTGCAAATGCGCCTCCACTCATACCGCTTCGGGAGAGAGGGGAGAGGCTGATGGGTGGGGTCACCACGTCAGGTTTATAAGAGAGGGAAACAGAGACGGCAGCTCGGCCGGCGATGGTTCTCTGGCGAGGAGGCCACGGCGACCGCCGGCGAGGTGGGGGATGGACGCAGCTCATCAAAGTGAGCACATACATACCCGAAATGTGGGCAGACGGCGGCGTCGCGGTGATCGTCTCCAGGGGCGGCGGGCGGCGGAGCTCGTCGGAGTCGGCGTTTCTGGCGGAGATCCGACGAACTAAGCACACCGTCTTGCTCAAGAGGACCTCACGAGAACGCCTAGGGGTTTGGGTGGAGACAGAGAACACCGAAGCAAGCAGGCGGCCGAAGGGAATCCACGGCCAACTCCGGCGACAATCGGCGGCTAGAGGCACGCCCGGCCTTGCCGCGGTGCTACACTAATGGATTTGTGGCCAGTGGAGGAGGGTGGAGTGGTTTGAGCAGCTCGGGAGGGGCTCTATTTATAGGAAAGGGCGAGGCAGAGCTAGCTAGCGGCCACCGGCCAGGGCTTCTCGAGCTGTCCCCCCTACATTGGGACCATTCGCGGCGCTAGGATTTGACCTCTAGCCGGCGGTAGGGTTTCATCCCTTTCCGACAGGTTGGAGTAGCACATCTGCTGCACACCATCACCCGCTCTGCCCCCTTCCTCCCATTCCAATCACTTCCCCTCTTGCACCTCCTCTTCATCGAAGAACATGAGTAGAGGCCGTCCTTCCTCCCCGCGGCTGCCGCCGGCAACGATCAATTCATCGCCATCCACCTTCCGAGTCCTCTATGTGTGTGCCTGTAACCACGAGGTGAGCCGCTACATATTTCCCCCTTCCCCTGTTTGCGTCCCCTAGCTCACCTCTCTGCTATGGTCGCGGTTTGCTCTGGCCATGCATGTCCTCCGGCGGCAAAATGGTTGCGTATCAGGGTGTCGTTCTCACTACTAGCGTGGTATTGCGCGACTAGGATGGCCGGCCGGCCTAGATGGTGAGCCCCGTTTGTGCGAGCTCATCCACCTCACGGCCAAGATCTAGGTATGTTCGATTGTTGATAATGTAAAATTATTCTGGAGTTCTGATACAATTATACAACTAACTGAATCTTTATTCCTTCAATTTAGCTGATAGGTGAGACTTGGTTGGTTTCTTTAGGGAGAGATGATAATCTATTCATTTCATATTGTAGTATAAACAATTGATAGCTTATGTTGGTCAGTATTTATGGTGCTCGCTTCTTCATATGCAATTGCTGGACTGGGGTAATCTATGAGACAGTATGTATGAGTGGTCAACTGATTTGGGCATGTGGTTTATATAATTTGAAGATTCGTAGGGGATATATACAGCATTTGAGGATAAGTGTAAATTCTTATCATGATGATTTAGCTTTGTTAAAGAGAGAGGAATGAGCATTGTATTGTAAGACCGTTGCTTTTGATTCTTGGAATATTAGTTATGTGCAACTTTTGTTAGTTGGATACTCGCTTCTTCAAAAAGTTGATACCCTTCTGAACTAGTGCCGCTGTAAGATAGAATACATGAACGTATATTACATTTTTCGAAAAAGAATAAGCTGCATGTTTATCCTTCTTATGTTTACACTATGAACAAAACAATGGACAAAAAATAGTAATTTTTTCATTGTTTTGCAGGCTTATGAAACCACATGCTATGTGATACCCTGCAACGCTCCAGTGCTGCTGGTGGGCAAGATGGAGGCGGGATGGATGTACCGTGGTCAGCCCTTTGTGCTCCCGATGGTGGCCACCCCGTTCTGCTCCCGATGGTGGCTACAGCGAACGCTACTACATCGACGCGTAACTAGCAGTGTTCGAGAGGAGTACACGTTGCAGGCTAAGATGCTACTAACGGCGTCCAGCTATGAACGCTACTAGAGAGCTACTGCTTAGCAGCGTTTGCCCAGGCGCTGCTGGTTGTTGACTACCAGCGATGCGATAGTAGAGGCGCTCCACTCAAACGCAGCCACAGAGCACATTCGGACAGCGCCAATGAGGTGGTTCTGTACTAGTGCATGGGTCAAATGTCGTTTGATGCCGGTCAAAGGGCTAGATTTGTTGGTCAAATGGGCCGGGGTTAGGCCGCTCCGGGGTCTTCAGAGGGTAGGAATCCCACCAAAACTTGCATTGTGTCCTAGCTCATGTATATAGTTGTGATGGTATGTTTAAATATTCAGTACCTGGCTCCCGAGTGTGACCGGCTTCACGGACGGCAATAATACCGAAGGAACGTTCGACGGTAAGAGGGGGAAACTGCCACCTGAGCTAACCCGGACGGAATCTTGTGATTACTTGGGTGACCCACGGTCTACGTCTTTGAATCTGATCTTTATATGGGTAAACTAGGGGGCTTGAAGAGTAAAAAGGCCATCAAATATTGAAGTGGCAAAGTTGGGGTAAAAGAGAAAGATAGGGAAATCGGCGGCAGTGAAATAAGGGCCATGAAATCTAGTCAGGAGAAAATGAATGAGAAATAGGGAACATAAATAATATTAAAAATAAATACAAATCCAATGGTATGAAAACCTTTTTGTAAAAATAGATTTGCAAAAGTTATGTAAAACTTAAGACGAGTGTGTAAAGTCAGGGCACACGGCTTGTAATGTGTGTAAGCCAAGTGTTATGCCAGGGCACATGGCTTATAACTTGTATAAGCTAAGTGGTATGTCAATGCACATGGCTTATAACTAGTATAAGCTAAGTGGTATGTCAAGGCACACGGCTTATAGACTGCTCTGTGACAGCGTCGTCATCCACACCGTTGTTTACACATGACATATCCTTACGAGAACTCGCTGTAAGCTGAGAGCCTTTTTGTTTATATACCGAGTGCTCTTTTTAAACTGAATACATGTTGTAAGCACTCGGCTTATAAGGTACTGTAAGCCGAGGCCACCATGTTTGTCGTGTGTTCTTTACACGGTACTCGGCTAGGGATGTAAGCCGAGTATCGAAACATTGCACTCGGTTTACACGTGGCTACACGGAGACATGTGATTTTCGTGTGGTGAATACTTGCAAATGATTGGCAATAATACATGCAGAAAACAGTGGACAAGTATACCATTGATGCTTGTTTGCGTGAAACATAATACTATGATGGTTTTGCGTAATTACAACACATCCACATGCGGTGAAAAAAAGACAAACAAAAAGTTCTCTAGTACTCCCTCGGTTTCATCATGTAGTGTCTATAGATTTTTAGAAAAGTCAACCTTACAAACTTTGATCAAGTTTATGGAGAAAAACATTAACATTTAGAATGCCAAACATATATTATTAGATTCATCGTAAGATGTATTTTTATACTTTATATATTTGACATTGTATATATAAATAGTTTTTTCTATAAATTTAGTTAAAATTTGTAAAGTTTGATTTTATAAAAAGTTCATAAAAGACTACATTGCTTAAACTGGAGAGAAGATATGGACGTTTGCTCGCAATTTCTCCTCTGTGTCTCTGTCGACTAGAGAGCGGACCAACGAGCTCGGATAACGACCGGTGGGCGCGTATGGTAGGTAGTTCGAGCGGGACTAGGTTTCGTGGCCAAGGATGACTACCTACGCATCCCACCGATGGAGCCCCCATCCCCCAAACTCACGGCTCACGTCGACCAGCCGCCGCCACTTGTGCAAGCGCAGGCGCGCCGTGGAATATTTGAGCGGCCGTGGTTGCTCGTTGGACTGGTGGATGGGCACGAACGTGGAGGAGAGGAAAAGATCTCACGCCCCCGCCATCGTCTATAAATACGCGCCCGGACGGGGGAAGCAAACCACGCTGCCTCGTCCTCCTCCTCCTACGTCGCTTCCCTTGGTACGTGTGGAAGAACACTCGAACCGAGAGCTCGATCGTGTGGTGCGAGCTAGCTAGCATGTGTGCCGGCGACGGCACGGGGGAGCGCTGCGCATGCGCGCTGTGCGGAGCGGCGGCGGACGTGCACTGCGAGGCCGACGCGGCGTTCCTCTGCGTGCCATGCGACGCCCAGGTGCACGGCGCCAACTTCCTCGCGTCCCGCCACCGCCGCACGCGCGTCTCGCCGACGCCTAAGGGCGTGGACGTCATGTCCAGGACTGCTACGACGTCGAGCTCCTGCGTGTCCACGGCCGACTCCGCGACGACGGCGGCGCTGCACAGCAGGGGGGCGACGCTACCGGTCAGAAGGCGCGGCGCGCGGGGCGAGGCGGTGCTTGAGGGCTGGGCCAGGCGGATGGGCCTCGAGGCGGGGGCGGCGCACCGGCGTGCCGCGGCGGCCGGCCGCGCGATCCGTTTCCAGGTCGCCGCGGCGATGCCACGCGTGACGCTGCGCGTCACGATGGCTGCCGCGCTGTGGTCGGAGATGGCAGCTCACGGCGTCCACGAGCCCGGCGAAGCGCTCCGGCGCCTGGAGGCCTGCGCGCACGTGCCGGCGAGGCTCCTCGTGGAGGTGGCTGCGCTGTCGACGATGGGGGACGCGCGCGCGAAGAAGAGGACGGCCGCAGTGGACACCGAGGACGGCTGGGGGGACTGCTCGATCGTGAGCCTGGACAAGACACCATGTTCTCCAAGACACGAGCTTCTCTTGTTCGTTTAGTACTACTAGGAGTAAGTTCTACTGCAGCTCAGATGGTCAAACTACAACCAAAGATATACATGACCTTACTGTGTACTCCCTCCGTCCTTTAAAGAGTGTACTTCCAACTTTGTTGGAAAGTCAAACATTTATATGTTTGACCATATTTATACAATAATACAACAATATTTATGCCATCAATTTAGTAGCATTGGATTCATTATGAAATATATTTTCATCATATACCTTTTTGGTTTAACAAGTATTGATATATTTTTGCACAAACTCGGTCAAATTTTGAGATAGTTTGACCCTCCAACAAAGTTGAAAGTACACTCTTTAAAGGACGGAGGGAGTAAAGTATTTCGGTACAGACGAAATATTAAATATAACAGGAACAGAATTGTGAGGCATATGCATGAGCATGAATTGTAACGAGCAAAAATCATCTAATATATATTGAGTTGAGCGTATTTTGGCTAGGTGTCTTTTTTGGCTATCTCAAAGCTAATGTACAATCCACAAAGTAAAATATGATTTATGGAGGTACATAGCCTTAAATACAAAGTAAAACTGAATGACAGTTTGGATATAAAAAGAATTTAGGAAAGTCCGAATATGGAAGAGTCTAGAATATAGTAGAAGTATGCCTTGAGTTTTGTGCAAAATGTCCACATGGCTTAAGCCCAATCATATAATCTTCTAGATAGTACACGTGGCAGAATCTGGTGAAGTAACGAGAAGATCCAACACACACACCACCATATAGTGCATGATAACTTTGAATAACACGATGGGTTAAGCCGATCCGATGGTAGTAACGTGGCAAATCCAATTGTTGCTGATTGTTTAAATCCCCAAAAATCGCCAGTATTGGGGTGGTTCCTAATCGATGCACAAAACTTCATCCTCCAAATATTCTGAACTGCATTCTTCCATTTGTGCATTCAAATGAGCAAATTGCACTATATAATGAACACATGAACAACATTTAAACATGGAGTTCATAAGTAAACATGACTTTAAGCTTCATAATTAGAGATACATAATTAAACTTAGCTCTGACGGAAGTCAAGCCTACCATAAGCACAACTAAACATAAATAAAGTTAGATTAAATATCTTAAATATAAATAAAACTACCATATAATCCAAGGTTAGTCCTTGCTACATTGCAAGCCTCCTCCTCCTCCGTTGCCACCTTAGTGGCAATGTCCTCCTGTAGCTCGCCGAAGACATCGTCGTGAGCCCTCCGCCGTGCCTCAAAGGCGACCCGGTGCTCATAGTAGGCGAGCTCGGCATGATATGAGGCTAAAAAGGCCTTGATTACTTGGCGCTCCTCCACGGCGACACATTTCTCAATGGTGGAGCATTGCTCCGAGTTTGGCATGACACGAGGCCACAATGGCCTCGATTGTTTGTTGCTCCTACATGATCTTTTCATCCTCCATCTCTTCCTCACACTTTAGCTGATCAAGCCATGTTATTGTGTTGGAGAACGCAGTAATTTCAAAAAAAAATCCTACGAAAACGCAAGATCAATCTAGGTGATGCATAACAACGAGAGGGGAGAGTGTGTCCACGTACCCTTGTAGACCGAAAGCGGAAGCGTTAAGTAACGCGGTTGATGTAGTTGAACGTCTTCGCGATCCAACCGATCAAGTACCGAACGCACGACACCTCCACGGTCTGCACACATTCAGCTCGGTGACGTCCCTCGAACTCTAGATCCAGCTGAGGCCGAGGGAGAGTTCCGTCAGCACGACGGCGTGGTGATGGTGATGATGAAGTTACTAGCGCAGGGCTTCGCCTAAGCACTACGTCGATATGACCGAGGTGGAAAACTATGAGGGGGGCACCGCACACGGCTAAAGATCAACTTGTGTGTCTATGGGGTGCCCCCTGGCCACGTATATAAAGGAAGGGAGGGAAGAGGTGGCCGGCCCAAGGGGGGCACGCCAGGTGTGGGGAATCCTACTATTTCCCCTACTGGCGCATGGCTCCCCAGTCCAAGTAGGATTCCCCTCCTCTTTCCTATTCCTAGTAGGAGAAGGAGGGAAGGAGGAAGAGGGGAGAAGGAAAGAGGGGGGCGCCGCCCCCTCCTTGTCCAATTCGGACCAGCCCATGGGGGGGAGGGGGGGCGGCCACCCCTTGAGGCCCTTCTCTCCTTTCCCGTATGGCCCATTAAGGCCCATTACTTCCCCCGGCAAATTCTCGTAACTCTCCGGTACTTCGAAAAATACCCTAATCACTCGGAACCTTTCCGATGTCTGAATATAGCCTTCCAATATATCGATCTTTACGTCTCGACCATTTTGAGACTCCTCGTCACGTCCGTGATCTCATCCGGGACTCCGAACAAACTTCGGTCGTCAAATCACATAACTCATAATACAAATCGTCATCAAACGTTAAGCGTGTGGACCCTACGGGTTCGAGAACTATGTAGACATGACCGAGACACATCTCCGGACAATAGCCAATAGCGGAACCTGGATGGTCATATTGGCTCCTACATATTCTACGAAGATCTTTATCGGTCAAACCGCATAACAACATACGTTGTTCCCTTTGTCATCGGTATGTTACTTGTCCGAGATTCGATCGTCGGTATCATCATACCTAGTTCAATCTTGTTACCGACAAGTCTCTTTACTCGTTCCGTAATACTTCATCCCGCAACTAACTCATTAGTCACAATGCTTGCAAGGCTTATAGTGATGAGTATTACCGAGAGGGCTCAGAGATACCTCTCTGAAACACGGAGTGACAAATCCTAATCTCGATCTATGCCAACCCAACAAACACCTTCGGAGACACCTGTAGAGCACCTTTATAATCACCCATTTACGTTGTGACGTTTGGTAGCACATAAAGTGCTTCTCCAGTATTCGAGAGTTGTATAATCTCATAGTCCGAGGAACATGTATAAGTCATGAAGAGAGCAGTAGCAATGAAACTGTAACGATCATAATGCTAAGCTAACGGATGTGTCATGTGCATCACATCATTCTCCTAATGATGTGATCCCGTTCATCAAATGACAACACATGTCTATGGCTTAGGAAACATAACCATCTTTGATTAACGAGCTAGTCAAGTAGAGGCATACTAGGTACACTATGTTTTGTCTATGTATTCACACATGTACTAAGTTTCCGGTTAATACAATTCTAGCATGAATAATAAAAATTTATCATGAAATAAGGAAATAAATAATAACATTATTATTGCCTCTAGGGTATATTTCCTTGAGTCTCGCACTTGCACTAGAGTCAATAATCTAGTTCACATCACCATGTGATTTAACATCAATAGTTCACATCTGTATGTGATTAACACCCATACACTACTAGGGAAAACCCTAGCAGTAGCGCGGGTATTTTGCCTATCAGTAGTGCAGGATGACGCGCTACTGATAAGGCGCTACATCTAACGTATAGCAGTAGCGCCTGTCATCCCACGCTACTGCTATACATGGCTAGCAGTAGTGAGCTTTAGCGCAAAGCGCTGCTGCTAATATCTGCATCGCTTTTAGCAAGAAGCGCTACTGGTAAGGGAGCTCTACTGCTAACTTTATTCCCCTCGCTACTGCTAGTTTTATTAGTTTCTGTTTTTTTTCTGCACATTTGTTTTGTATTTGAATAGGCTTTATACAATAATCTTTAGCATATCATACACATACAAATGTAATCATAGCATATACATACAAATAGTCTCATCAAATCATGTCATCGTCATAATCACCATCCAACACAAAGTGGTCTCTCGTCATCATCTCAAAAATAGCGATACAAATCTCGATTACTTGCAACTACATCGTCATCCATCTAAACAATGATATACGCGAGAAGAGCTATCACTATGAGTGAGAGTGGAACTATACAGTACATGAGCTTGTATTCCTCTCTCGCATTAGCGTGAACCTAAACTAACTAATGGCTGTCACTCAAAAACCGGAAACCGGTACACCTGGGCCTGACACTCTAGCCACTCGTCGTATACTCCTGGAGTAGCACTTCTTCGCCATCGATGATCTATGCACCTGCATCGTCACATGAGTCGATGATATGCAACATATATAGTTGAGCAACAGAAAGAGACAGACTTGGCAAAAATAGAAGCAACATATCATAAGCATAAATAACAAAGTTCATCGTACCCAAAATGCCCTAACTAGAGTGATCTTCGCTAGTCGAGGAGGACGGTTTAATTACATCACAAATAAAGTTTAGTCGTGCATAACTCAAAGTTTTGTCATACAGAAAGTATGGACTAAACGGACACATTGTCATATATCGACAATCACTACATGTTGTGCCATCCATCCATGTCAGGGACATAGTCCCCGAGCTTAGTGAAAGGCTTCAGGTCGAGACACTGAGAGGCTACGCGTTGTTCGGACGTCTTCCCGCGACATTTGTCCTTCTTCGTAGAACATCCCTGTTTTTTCGATACCTCGTTCAAGATGATTTGGGCAAGTTCACGCTGGATGTGATAGAACTCAGCTCGAAGTCGATGATCCTTGATATCTCCTAATTCCTTTGCCCATTGCAGAATATGGGCATCGCCGGATCTAGGTGACATGCGAAGGTTCTGGTGATCCCGCTCAGACTCCAAAGATGTGGTGTAGGACATAGAATCCATCATTAAGAGAATCACTTTCGGTTCTGTCGGACGCAGTGAAGTCGGTCTTATGGCTGAAGGCAGGCCTGCCGTCCCTTGTCTTCTTGTCCTTGACCTCTCCACCCCGTGTGCCGTAGTAAAACATAGCACTGTCGAGAACAAACTTGATGTGGGTGTAATCCTTTTTGTTAATGTTCTTCGACGAGTCCAAGTAAAGAGCGTGGGAGTATCAGGGGTAGAGGATGATGAGGACGGCGTGCCCGCCGCTGCACAAAATAAGTACACCTCAAATTAATTAGCCTCCACCATGCAAATGAATGATTGAAATCGAAGGAAGGATATCCGCGCGGATGACTTACAGGGGATGATAAGGCACGAGAATCGCCTCCTTGTCCTTATTGGCGAGCATGAAATTGACGAGGTAGTCCCTGCGTATTCACAGTGCTTTGCATAGACTGCCAAGAATCCCTCGTGCATGAAGTACGGGTCAGTGACACAGATAAAAGGTATCTGCTCAACCCCTATAAGGTAGTTCATGTGCAAGGCATAAAGGCGGACAAACGTAAAATCCATCTTCTTCAAGTGAAACATGTCGAAGATGTAATCGAATCGAAGGAAGAACTTCTCCGCGGGGAATGTGTCGACGTACGACAATTGCCGCGGCACGTTAACCACGTAGAGTGGGTATCCTGGATTTTTCGAGGCGATGAGGCCTTTCTCTATGCGCAGCACATCGTCATGAAGTCTCCTTACATCACCGAATCTGGCCCCTATCGCTGCTTTAGGTAGGATTGGTTCACCGGTGATATGCCATTTTGCCGCACCGGGAATATCTATACGGTCTTGAACCCGAGGCTGCTGAGGCGGCTGGATCATAGAAGCAGCTTTATTGCCTTTCCTCGGTCTCTTCTAGACTTCTTTGCTACAGGAAGGTCGTCCATAACACGTTTAGACTCCGGAGGCGGCAATTCAGGCACCGACTCATGACGCTCAAACCCTAAGTAGGCGCCAGTATTGACATACTGTTGAGTGTCATCGTCATCCTCATCCTCATCTATGGCGACGTCACCATCGACTAATGGAGCCTCTTCCTCACCCCGTCCGCTATCACCTAGGACAACAGCTGACGCTAATTGGGTAGGTGGGGTGTTGATGTTCATACCTAACTGCATGCTCGTGGGTGTGCTCCCGGTCGCCTCCAGACGAAGCAGACTCTTTGGCCACAACAGGACCCACCCATTACAATCACCAAGCCGCCGCGGGGTCTCGTCGTCATCCCCCTAGTACCAGAGGATCCAAATTCTCGTGGCCCGGTTTGACACTGGTCACAGAAACCTTGAAGTTGTCCGGGGGGATCGGCCGGCTGTGGAACAATGGTTCCTTCGGCTCCATTATCGTCTCCTTCCCCATGTCCACCTTCTGGTCGCCGATGGTGTGCAATATGGTGCACGGGGTTATGTCGGCCTGCAAATAAATGTCTGCGACGTGAGACATCCGAAAGGCAACAAAACGGGAGATTATACATTTATTGAAGAGGGCCGGTGTGACAGATACCGTGAGGCGTCGAGCTCAGCCAAAGACGAAGCACCGCCGAGCACGTCCGGTGTCGGAGTTGGTGCGGGAGCCGGTGCGAGAGCAGGTGCAGGAGCAGGTGCAGCTGCAGGTGCTGGTGCAACGCTAGTCAAGATGCTCCCGAAGAAGTTAGCAAGGGGAAAGTCCGCTGCATTTTTTCTGGATTTTGCCTGCTCCAATTTAAAACGGCGACAGTAGACATATCTGCAACCACCTGTTTTGCGGCAGCTACCGCTGTTGCGACTGTCTCAGATGATTTCTTCTCAACCGCAATCTCAACCTTCTTGTCGATGTTTTCTTTAGTTAACCTCCGTCTTTCCTTTCTCTCCTCCGTGGTCTCACGGTAGTACTTCTTCCATGTGGTGCCGTCTCCGATACCGTGCACGTGTCCATACGATGGTCGAGTTTCCACTGGGAGTCCTTTCAATATGTTCAACACCCGGTTGAATGGAGTGTCCCACTTGGGCCTCGCCAACGCCTCAGACGGCGAGTCGCTTTCGGCCGCAGTCCTGTGCTGCTCTCTCTGCAAAAGGCATAAGGATTGTTTACAAATATGACTAACGTGCAGTCGAATTGATCAAAAACTAAAATTACCAGCAGTCTCATGAACTCCTTCGTGACCGCGTTCATCTCGAAAACCTTCTTCACTGGGTCCAATGGTGCCGGGCCTTAAGGCACGCCCCTGCGGGACGGTGAACTCCGACAAGGGGTCTGGGATGCCCAGACTCTCGGTTTCCGCGTCCTCCTTGGCCCATATGGACCTCTTCCTGCCGTAACCACGACTTCCAAGGTGGTGGCACCCAATGTTCCTCTGTTGAAGCCCCTTCATGTACTTCGACTTTTTTTTGGCAGCTTCAGCCTCGCAAGCCTCCTTGAATATTTCAAAGTGCTCTTCCGTGATTGTCGGATTATCCTTTACAATCTCGGAGTAGGGTTCCTTTTTGATGATGATCTGATGTTTCACCCTTGCTTTCCATGCGGCCAACGCGTCGCTAAACTTGGTCATGGCGTGTTTGTTTATCTTCTTCATTGTCGGGTCCTTATCTGGATCTTTATAATCCTTTTCATTCTGGCCCGGGAACAAGAATATCTGGTGCAGCTTCTTTAGGAGGGAGGGCCTCATATTATCTATCTTCTTTAGTTTCTCATCGTTGATGGTGGCGGTTGTCCGTACGATGCAGCCTATTTGATTGCCGTAGCACGCGCGTGCTTCCGCGGGCGCGTTTGGCTCAAAATTGTCGTTGTCCACCTCCGTGACCACCAGTCTAGTAGTCCTGAGCTTGTTAGGAAGCCGTTGCCTCTTTGCTTTCGGTCCTATACCGGCTCCGCTAGTCTCGGTGCCGGTCTCAGTCTCAGCGTCGTCTCGATGCCGGCCTCAGTCTCAGCGCCGGTCTCAGTCTCAGCGCCAGTCTCGATGTCGGTCTCAGTCTCCGATGTGACAGGTGTACCCAGCAACATCAACTGTTGATCGTCGGCTTCCCTTAATAATTCCTCTGCCGCCAGGTACACGTTGTCGCAGTCACCAAAACCATGTCCTTCATCGTTGCTAGCCATGTTTCCTACGATTAAATCTAGTCAATTAATTCTAGACCTAATAAAATGAATAATGACATAAAAAGGCCTATGCTTTGCAGGAACGTTGACTCCTTCCCGGTGCGGCAAATCCCGGGCACTCAATATGTCTTAGTTTGTAGCACAAGTCATGCCGAAATTCACGGAAAATTTCGGCATGACTTTTGCTAAAAAGTGTACTAATCGAGAACCTGAAATTTGCCAGAATGGAAATGAATCAACATTCCGGCAAAACATAGGCCACTCGGCTTCATTCCCTGGAAACAGTGTTCAAATATCCATCTTTGACACCGCAACACATGTCCAAATATACACGAGCAACCACATGTCCAAATTTCACAAGCTAATTCAAAAACTAAGTGTAGAACAAAATTCATTTGACTACTAACAGAACACAATTCAATTTACTTTAGTGCTCTATAATGATGAAAGGAAACAAATTCAGTTAACTACTAATTTCATTCATTTAGGTTATTCAATTAACTTCACCTAATTAACCTCGTACCACTACTACTAGCAGCACTACTAACCTAATTAACCTAGCAAAACCCTACTGCCTAACTAAAAAGCATCTAATTAACATCTACTAGTACCACTACTGCCCTAACCTAATTAACATCTACTAGTATCACTATATACTACTAGCAGCACTGCTACAACATTTTCTTCATTTTTTTTCTTAAAAAAACATCTAAGAAAACAAAAACCCTAATTAAACCCTACTGCCCTAACAAACTTTTGCTGTAAACTAATTTTTTTGCTCTAAACTAATTTTTGCTCTAACATCTACTACTTAACATCTTTTGCTCAAAACTAAATTTTTTGCTATAAACTAAATTTTGCTCTAAACTATTTTTTGCTCTAAAATGCAGAAAGAGAGGAGGGGTGGAGGGCTTACAGAGAGGGGAGAGATTGTGGCGGGGAGGTGCTCGGCGACGGAGGCAGTGGCGGGGAGGGCGGGCAGTGGCGGTCCTGGGCAGGCTCGGGCGGCGGTGAGGTTAAGGGCGGCGGCGGTGAGGCTGAGGGCGGCCCGAGAGGCGGCGGTGAGGTTAAGGGCGGCGGCGGTGAGGCTGAGGGCGGCCCGAGAGGCGGCGGCGGTGAGGCTGGGCAGCCTCGGGCGGCGGCGGTGAGGATGAGCGCAGCCTCGGGAGAGACGGTGAGGTTGCAGGCGTCGACGCCGGCAGGAGACGGCGGCGAAGTGGGGCGACGGCGAATTGGGGAGGCGGCGGCGAAGTGGGGCGTGGGATTTGGGGTAGAAGTGGTGGCCGGGGGGAGGGAAACCGATGGTTAAGTGAAACATAACGGTAGCGCATTACTGAAAACGCGCTATAGCTAAGTTAGCTATAACGCGTTTCAGCAAACGCGCTACTGCTATGCCTTCATCCTTTTTCCCTTTTTCGTTTATTTTTCTTTACATTTTATTTTTTTTCCTTTCTCCTTTTTCTATTTCTTTCATTTTCATTTACTTTTCTATTTGTTTCTCGTTTTATTTTATTTTCGTTAGCAGTAGCGCCTTACATCTAAACGCGCTGCTATAACAATATTAGCGGTAGCGCGGTTCTTGAAAGATCGCTACTACTATGTGTAGCCTATCGGCTTAGTGGTTGGAATTTTAGTAGTAGCGCTTTTGCAACGAGACGCGCTACTGCTATATATGTATCTGCAGCACGCTTATTTTGCACGCGCTACTGTTGTCTAGCAGTAGCAAGCTTTTTTAACAAGCGCTGGTGCTAAAGTTCTGTGTATAAGGTTTTCCCTAGTAGTGATAGTTCACATCGCCATGTGACCAACAACCAAAGGGTTTACTAGAGTCAATAATCTAGTTCACATTGCTATGTGATTAACACGCATAGAGTACTAATGTGTGATCATGTTTTGCTCATGAGAGAAGTTTAGTCAACGGGTCTGTCACATTCAGAGTCGTATATATTTTGCAAATATTCTATGTCTACAATGCTCCGCATGGAGCTAGTCCAGCTAATTGCTCCCACTTTCAACATGTATCCAGACTGAGACTTAGAGTCATCTAGATCGGTGTAAAAACTTGCATCGATGAAACTCTTTACGACGAACTCTTTATCACCCCCATAACCGAGAAACATTTCCTTAGTTCTCACTAAGGATAATTTTGACCCCTGTCCATTGATCTACTCCTAGATCACTATTGTACCCCTTTGCCAAACTTATGGCAAGGTACACAATAGGTCTGGTACACAGCATAGCATACTTTATAGAACCTATGACTGTGGCATAGGGAATGACTTTCATTCTCTTTCTATCTTCTGCCATGGTCGGACTTTGAGTCTTACTCAACTTTACACCTTGTAATACAGACAAGAACACCTTCTTTGACTGATCCATTTTGAACTCTTTCAAAAACTTGTCAAGGTATTTACTCGTTGAAAAATCTTATCAAGCGTCTTGATCTATCTCTATAGATCTTGATGCCCAATATGTAAGCAGCTTCACCGAGGTCTTTCATTGAAAAACCCTTATTCAAGTATCCCTTTATGCTATCCAGAAATTCTACATCATTTCCAATCAACAATATGTCATCCACATATAATATTAGAAATGCTACACAACTCCCACTCACTTTCTGGTAAAATACATGCTTCACCGCAAGTCCGTATAAAACCATATGCTTTGATCACACTATCAAAGCGTTTATTCCAACTCCGAGAGGCTTGCACCAGTCCACAAATGGATCGCTGGAGCTTGCACACTTTGTTAGCACCCTTTGGATCGACAAAACCTTCTGGTTGCATCATATACAACTCTTCTTCCAGAAATCCATTCAGGAATGCAGTTTTAACATCCATCTGCCTGATTTCATAAAATATGGCAACTGCTAACCTGATTCGGACAGATTTAAGCATCGCTACAGTTGACAAAATCTCATTGTAGTCAACACCTTGAACTTGTCGAAAACCTTTTGTGACAAGTCGAGCTTTGTAGATAGTAACACTACTATTACTGTCTGTCGTGGTTTTGTCATGGCAGATATCCTCATGGAAGGACTTAGTCGTGGAGCCATCGCTACGGGTTAGCTTAAAGGGGTTAAAGCGGACAAGGGACGCAAGAGAGTTTTATACTAGTTCGGCCCCTTACGATGAAGGTAAAAGCCTACGTCTAGTTGTGATGGGATTATTGGGGTTTCGATGACCAGGGAGCAAATATGCTTGCACGAGTCTCGAGTTGTTGTTTCTTGTCCTCGAACACGCCGGGTCATCCCCTTATATACACAGGTTGACGCCCGACCGGTTTACGGAGTTCCGAGGCCGGCTCATACAAGTGTCCGGCTCGGTCTCTTCCTTTCCTTAACTTACAACACAAGTTATACAACTATGGTGGTTTACAACTATGGGCCCTAATCCGCCTCCGGGCTCTGGGCCTCTAAGCTTTAATAGTAGAGCGCCATCTTCTTTATCTTCATGGGCTTCAGTATGGATGAGCGTGAACCGGCCCTTCCTGGGCGGTTTACACTCAGTAGTTATATCCCCAACATTAGGCCCCAGATTGATTTGAACCTGTTCATGTCAATCTTCAACACTTAGAAGTATTCCCTGAACATTTTCTTGCAATCCTCATAAACCGCCAAGATGTCTTCTCCTTGTAAACTTTGGTAAACCGCCATGACGTCATCTTCTGAAATCGTAATAAATCGTTATGATGTCATCCCTGCATAAAAGATTAAAAGATTCCCTTCATTTAATCTCCCAAATATCGAGGTGACAGCTGCCCCCCTCTTGTCGCTTCAGGCTCCTCGATTCTCGCGCCTACCGCTTATCCTCTTGCCTTTATAAATAAGACCAGGGGGTCCTTCCATTTTCCCCCTTGCCTCTTCGCATCTTCTTCCTCCTCGCGACCCCGAAGAACTCAAGCACCGCCGCCGTCTTCGATCCTTGAACCTGTTGGGGAACGTAGCAGAAATTCAAAATTTTCCTACGACTCACCAAGATCAATCTAGGATGTTCTAGCAACGAGAGAGAGGGGAGAGTGCATCTACATACCCTTGTAGATCGCTAAGCGGAAGCGTTCAAGAGAACGGGGTTGAAGGAGTCGTACTCGTCGTGATCCAAATCACCGGAGATCCTAGTGCCGAACGGACGACACCTCCGCGTTCAACACACGTACAGCCCGGTGACGTCTCCCATGGCTTGATCCAGCAAGGAGAGAGGGAGAGGTTGAGGAAGGCTCCATCCAGCAGCAGCACAACAGTGTGGTGGTGGTGGAGGAGCGTGGCAATCCTGCAGGCTTCGCCAAGCACCTGCGGGGAGAGGAGGAGGTGTCACAGGAGGGAGGGAGGCACCAGGGGCCAGGTGCGGCTGCCCTCCCTCCCTCCACTATATATAGGGGCAAGGGAGAGGGGGCGCAGCCTTGGCCCTTCCTCCAAGGAAGGGTGCGGCAGGAGGAGTCCATCCTCCCCAAGGCACCTAGGAGGTGCCTTCATCCTTTAGGACTCTCCCTTTCCCTTATCTCTTGGCGCATGGGCCTCTTGGGGCTGGTGCCCTTGGCCCATATAGGCCAAGGCGCACACCCCTACAGCCCATGTGGCCCACCGGGGCTGGTGGACCCCCGGACCCCTTTCGGCACTCCCGGTACAATACCGATAATGCGCGAAACTTTTCCGACGACCAAAACAAGACTTCCTATATATAAATCGTTACCTCCGGACCATTCCGGAACTCCTCGTGACGTCCGAGATCTCATCCGGGACTCCGAACAACATTCGGTAACCACATACAAACTTCTTTTTAAACCCTAGCGTCATCGAACCTTAAGTCTGTAGACCCTACGGGTTCGGGAACCATGCAGACATGACCGAGACGTTCTCCGGTCAATAACCAACAGCGGGATCTGGATACCCATGTTGGCTCCCACATGTTACACGATGATCTCATCGGATGAACCACGATGTCAAGGACTCAATCAATCCCGTATACAATTCCCTTTGTCTAGCGGTATTGTACTTGCCCAAGATTCGATCGTCGGTATCCCGATACCTTGTTCAATCTCGTTACCGGCAAGTCTCTTTACTCGTTCCGTAACACATCATCCCGCGATCAACTCCTTGATCACATTGTGCACATTATGATGATGTCCTACCGAGTGGGCCCAGAGATACCTCTCCGTCAACCGGAGTGACAAATCCCAGTCTCGATTCGTGCCAACCCAATGACACTTTTGGAGATACGTAATGCACCTTTATAGCCACCCGATTCACGTTGTGACGTTTGGTACACCCAAAGCATTCCTATGGTATTCGGAGTTGCACAATCTCATGGTCTAAGGAAATGATACTTGACATTAGAAAAGCTTTAGCATACTGAACTACGATCTTTGTGCTAGGCTTAGGATTGGGTCTTGTCCATCACATCATTCTCCTAATGATGTGATCCCGTTATCAATGACATCCAATGTCCATGGTCAGGAAACCGTAACCATCTATTGATTAACGAGCTAGTCAACTAGAGGCTTACTAGGGACATGGTGTTGTCTATGTACCCACGCATGTATCTGAGTTTCCTTTCAATACAATTATAGCATGGATAATAAACGATTATCATGAACAAGGAAATATAATAATAACTAATTTATTATTGCCTCTAGGGCATATTTCCAACAATCTCCCACTTGCACTAGAGTCAATAATCTAGTTCACATTGCTGTGTGATTAACACTCACAGGTCACATCGCCATGTGACCAACATCCAAAGAGTTTACTAGAGTCAATAATCTAGTTCACATCACTATGTGATTAACACTCAATGAGTTCTGGGTTTGATCATGTTATGCTTGTGAGAGAGGTTGTAGTCAACGGGTCTGCAATATTCAGATCCCTATGTATTTCGCAAAACTTTATGTCATATGTAAACTTGGAGCTATTCCAAATTGTTGCTCCATTATACGTATCCGGTTTGCTACTCAGAGTCATTCGGATAGGTGTTAAAGCTTGCATCGACGTAACCCTTTACGCCGAACTCTTTATCACCTCCATAATCGAGAAACATGTCCTTTACTTACTCCAAGGACAATTTTGACCGTTGTCCAATGATCTATTCCTGGATCATTCTAGTAACCCTTGACTGACTCATGGCAAGGCACACTTCCGGTGCGGTACACAGCATAGCATACTATAGAGCCTACGTCTGAAGCATAGGGGATGACCTTCGTCCTTTCTCTCTTTTCTGCCCTGGTCGAGCTTTAACCCTTAACTTCATACCTTACAACTCAGGAAAGAACTTCTTCTTTGACTGATCCATCTTGAACACCTTCAAGATTATGTCAAGGTATGTGCTCATTTGAAAGTACCATTTAGCGTTTTTGATCTATCCTCATAGATCTTGATGCTCAATGTTCAAGCAGCTTAATCCAGGTTTTCCATTGAAAAACACCTTTCAGACAACCCTATATGCTTTCCAGAAATTCTACATCATTTCCGATCAACAATATGTCAACAACATATACTCATCAGAAATTCTATAGTGCTCCCACTCACTTCTTTGGAAATACAAGTTTCTCATAAACTTTGTATAAACCCAAAATCTTTGATCATCTCATCAAAGCGCACATTCCAACTCCGAGATGCTTACTCCGGTCCTTAGAAGGATCATTTGGAGCCAGCATACCTTTTAGCATCCTTAGGGTTGACAAAAACTTTCTGATTGTATCACATACAACCTTTCCTTACGTAGACTGGTAAGGAAACTCGTTTTGACATCCATCTGCCAGATTTCATAAATGCAGCTAATGCTAACATGATTCCTACGGACTTAGCATCGCTACGGATGAGAAAATCTCATCGTAGTCAACTCCTTGAACTTTTGAAAAAACTCTTCGCCACAAGTCGAGCTTCATAGACGGTGACATTACCGTCCACGTCCGTCCTCTTCTTAAAGATCCATTTATCTCAATGGCTTGCCTATCGGGCAAGTCCACCAAAGTCCATGCTTTGTTCTGATACATGGATCCTATCTCAGATTTCATGGCTTATAACCATTTGTCGGAATATGGGCCCACCATCGCTTCTCCATAGCTCGTAGGTTCATCTAGCAATATGACCTTCAAGACAGGATTCTTGTACCACTCAAGTAGTACGCATCCTTGTCACCCCACGAGGTACGGTAGTGACTTGATCCAAGACTTCGTGATCACTATCATAAGCTTCTACTTCAATTGGTGTAGGCGCCACAGGAACAACTTCCTGTGCCCTGCTGCACACTAGTTGAAGTGATGGTTCAATAACCTCATCAAGTCTCCACCATCCTCCCACTCAATTCTTTCGAGAGAAACTTTTCCTTGAGAAAGGACCCGTTTCTAGAAAAAAATACTTTTTCTTCCGGATCTTGAGATAGGAGGTATACCCAACTGTTTTGGGTGACCTATGAAGATGTATTTATCCGTTTTGGGTTCGAGCTTATCACGATGAAACTTTTTCACATAAGTGTCGCAGTCCCAAACTTTTAAGAAACGACAACTTAGGTTTCTCCAAACCACAGTTCAAACGGTGTTGTCTCAACGGAATTACGTGGTGCCCTATTAAAGTGAGTGCGGTTGTCTCTAATGCCTAACCCATGAACGATAGTGGTAGTTCGATAAGAGACATCATGGTACGCACCATATCCAATAGGGTGCAACTATGATGTTCGGACACACCATCACACTATGGTGTTCCAGGCGGTATTAGTTGTGAAACAATTTTCACAATGTCTTAATTTCATACCAAACTCATAACTCAGATACTCATCTCTATGATCATATCATAGACATTTTATCCTCTTGTTACGATGATCTTCAACTTCACTCTGAAATTACTTGAACCTTTCAATAATTCAGATTTGTGTTTCATCGAGTAAACATACTCAGAATCTACTCAAATCATCTGTGAAGTAAGAACATAACGATATCCACTGCATGCCTCAACACTCATTAGACTGTACACATCAAAATGTATTACTTCAAACAAGTTGCTTTCTTGTTCCATCTTACTGAAACCGAGGCTTTTTAGTCATCTTGCCCATGTGGTATGATTTGCATGTCTCAAGTGATTTAACATCAAGTGAGTCCAAACGATCCATCTGCATGGAGTTTCTTCATGCGTATACACCAATAGACATGGTTCGCATGTCTCAAACTTTTCAAAAACGTGTGAGTCCAAAGATCCATCAACATGGAGCTTCTTCATGTGTTTTATACCAATATGACTTACATGGCGATTGCCACAAGTAGGTGGTACTATCATTACTATCTTATATCTTTTGGCATGAACATGTGTATCACTACGATCGAGATTCAATAAACCATTCGCTTTTAGGTGCAAGACCATTGAAGGTATTATTCAAATAAACAGAGTAACCATTATTCTCCTTAAATGAATAACCGTATTGCGATAGACATAATCCAATCATGTCTATGCTCAACGCATAAACACCAAATAACAATTATTTAGGTTTAACACCGATCCCGATGGTAGAGGGAGCGCGACGCTTGATCACATCAACCTTGGAAATACTTCCAACACATATCGTCACCTCGCCTTTGAGCTTCTCCGTTTGATTCTCAGTAGCCTATTATTTCGAGTTACTAACACTTAGCAACCGAACCGGTATCTATTACCATGGTGCTACTAGGAGTACTAGTAGAGTACACATTAATATAATGTATATCCAATATACTTGTCGACCTTGCCCGCCTTCTTATCTACCAAGTATCTAGGGTAATTCTGCTCAAAGGACTGCTCCTTATTACGAAGCACTTAGTCTCGGGTTTTGGTTCAACCTTGGGTTTCTTCACTAGAGCAGCAGCTGATTTGCCGCTTCATGAAGTATCCCTTCTTGCCCTTGCCCTTCTTGAAACTAGTGGTTTCACTAACCATCAACAATTGATGCTCCTTCTTGATTTCTACTTTCATGTGTCAAACATCGCGAACACTTCAAGGATCATCATATCTATCCCTGATATGTTATAGTTCATCACGAAGCTCTAGTAGCTTGGTGGCAATGTCTTTGGAGAAACATCACTATCTCATCTGGAAGATTAACTCCCACTCGATTCAAGTGATTGTTGTACCCAGACAATCTGAGTACAAGCTCAACGATTGAGACCTTCTCCCTTAGTTTGTAGGCTAGAAAACTTGTCGGAGGTCTCATACCTCTTGACGTGGGCACGAGCCTGAAATCCCAATTACAGCCCTCAGAACATATCATATGTTCATGACGCTTCAAAACGTCTTTGGTGCCTCAATTCTAAGCCGTTTAACATTACCGAACTATCATGTAGTCATCAAACGTGTGTGTCGGATGTTCGCAACATCCATGCACCACGCTCGAGGTCCAAAGACACCGAGCGGTGCATTAAGGACATAAGCTTTCTCTTGACCGTATAATTGCTACTGTCAACTTTCAACTATATTTTTTCTAGGAACATATCTAAACAGTAGAACTAAAGCGCGAGCTATGACATAATTTGCAAAGGGCTTTGGACTATGTTCAGGATAATTAAGTTCATCTAATGAACTCCCACTCAGATAGACATCCCTCCAGTCATCTAAGTGATTACATGATCCGAGTCAACTAGGCCGTGTCCGATCATCACGTGAGACGGACTAGTCATCATCGGTGAACATCTTCATGTTGATCGTATCCACCATACAACTCATGCTCGACCTTTCGGTCTCTTGTGTTCCGAGGCCATGTCTGTACATGCTAGGCTCGTCAAGTTAACCTAAGTGTTTCGAGTGTGTAAATCTGGCTTACACCCGTTGTATGTGAACGTAAGAATCTATCACACCCGATCATCACGTGGTGCTTCGAAACGTCGAACTTTAACTTTCGCAACGGTGCATGCTTAGGGGGAACACTTTCTTGAAATTTTAATGAGGGATCATCTTATTTACTACCGTTGTTCTAAGCAAATAAGATGCATAAACTTGATAAACATCACATGCAATCAAATAGTGACATGATATGGCCAATATCATTTTTCTCCTTTTGATCTCCATCTTCGGGGCTCCATGATCATCATCGTCACCGGCATGACACCATGATCTCCATCATCATGATCTCCATCATCGTGTCTCCATGAAGTTGTCTCGCCAACTTATTACTTCTACTACTATGGCTAATGGTTTAGCAATAAAGTAAAGTAATTACATGGCGTTTTTCAATGACACGCAGGTCATACAATAAATTAAGACAACTCCTATGGCTCCTGCCGGTTGTCATACTCATCGACATGCAAGTCGTGATTCCTATTACAAGAACATGATCAATCTCATACATCACATATCATTCATCACATTCTTTTGGCCATATCACATCACATAGCATACCCTGCAAAAACAAGTTAGACGTCCTCTAATTGTTGTTTGCATGTTTTACGATGGCTGCTATGGGTTTCTAGCAAGAACGTTTCTTACCTACGCAAAACCACAACGTGATATGTCAATTGCTATTTACCCTTCATAAGGACCCTTTTCATCGAATCCGATCCGACTAAAGTGGGAGAGACTTGCACCCGCAAGCCACCTTATGCACCAAGTGCATGTCAGTCGGTGGAACCTGTCTCACGTAAGTGTACGTGTAAGGTCGGTCCGGGCCGCTTCATCCCACAATGCTGCTGAATCAAGATTGGACTAGTAACGGTAAGCATATTGAACAAAATCAACGCGCACAACTACTTTGTGTTCTACTCGTGCATAGAATCTACGCAATAGACCTAGCTCATGATGCCACTGTTGGGGAACGTAGCAGAAATTCAAAATTTTCCTACGAGTCACCAAGATCAATCTAGGAGATTCTAGCAACGAGAGAGAGGGGAGAGTGCATCTACATACCCTTGTAGGTCGCTAAGCGGAAGCGTTCACGAGAACGGGGTTGAAGGAGTCGTACTCGTCGTGATCCAAATCACCGGAGATCCTAGTGCCGAACGGACGGCACCTCCATGTTCAACACATGTACAGCCCGGTGACGTCTCCCATGGCTTGATCCAGCAAGGAGAGAGGGAGAGGTTGAGGAAGGCTCCATCCAGCAGCAGCACAACAGCGTGGTGGTGGTGGAGGAGCGTGGCAATCCTGCAGGGCTTCGCCAAGCACCTGCGGGAGAGGAGGAGGTGTCACAGGAGGGAGGGAGGCACCAAGGCTTCAAGTGCGGCTGCCCTCCCTCCCCTCCACTATATATAGGGCCAAGGGAGAGGGGGGGGCGCAGCCTTGGCCCTTCCTCCAAGGAAGGGTGCGGCCAGGGAGGAGTCCATCCTCCCCAAGGCACCTAGGAGGTGCCTTCCCTTTAGGACTCTCCCTTCCCTTATCTCTTGGGCGCATGGGCCTCTTGGGGCTGGTGCCCTTGGCCCATATAGGCCAAGGCGCACACCCCTACAGCCCATGTGGCCCCCCGGGGCTGGTGGACCCCCGGTCCCCTTTCGGCACTCCCGGTACAATACCGATAATGCGCGAAACTTTTCCGGCGACCAAAACAAGACTTTCTATATATAAATCTTTACCTCCGGACCATTCCGGAACTCCTCGTGACGTCCGGGATCTCATCCGGGACTCCGAACAACATTCGGTAACCACATACAAACTTCCTTTTAAACCCTAGCGCCATCGAACCTTAAGTGTGTAGACCCTATGGGTTCGGGAACCATGCGCATATGACCGAGACGTTCTCCGGTCAATAACCAACAGCGGGATCTGGATACCCATGTTGGCTCCCACATGTTCCATGATGATCTCATCGGATGAACCACGATGTCAAGGACTCAATCAATCCGTATACAATTCCCTTTGTCTAGCGGTATTGTACTTGCCCGAGATTCGATCGTCGGTATCCCGATACCTTGTTCAGTCTCGTTACCGGCAAGTCTCTTTAATCCCGCGATCAACTCCTTGATCACATTGTGCACATTATGATGATGTCCTACCGAGTGGGCCCAGAGATACCTCTCCGTCAACCGGAGTGACAAATCCCAGTCTCGATTCGTGCCAACCCAACAGACACTTTCGGAGATACCTGTAATGCACCTTTATAGCCACCCAATTACGTTGTGACGTTTGGTACACCCAAAGCATTCCTACGGTATCCGAGAGTTGCACAATCTCATGGTCTATGGAAATGATACTTGACATTAGAAAAGCTTTAGCATACGAACTACGATCTTTGTGCTAGGCTTAGGATTGGGTCTTGTCCATCACATCATTCTCCTAATGATGTGATCCCGTTATCAATAACATCCAATGTCCATGGTCGTGAAACCGTAACCATCTATTGATTAACGAGCTAGTCAACTAGAGGCTTACTAGGGACATGGTGTTGTCTATGTACCCACACATGTATCTGAGTTTCCTTTCAATACAATTATAGCATGGATAATAAACGATTATCATGAACAAGGTGATATAATAATAACTAATTTATTATTGCCTCTAGGGCATATTTCCAAAAGAACCTGCACCGACTAGGCCGCTGCATCAACCTGTTCGTACCAGAGCTCTTGCGACACTCCTCCGCCGCCACGCGGCCCTGGTAAGTACTCCTTTCCTCAATTTATCAAATCTGCATTAGGGTTTCAAAGTTCTTCGGTGTTCATCAGCGTTCATCGGTGTTTATCTGCCTTCTCTTAGCATCTTGTTGAATCTAGCTAGCCCTGACAGCTTTATCCTTGTAGCCGAAGCCGTAGTTTTAATCTGCCCCGCCATAGCCTCTTGTTGTTCCTGGATAGATCTCATCTGGACTGTTATTGTTCTACCATCGCCATTTTTAGGGCTCAGAAAATTTTCTTTACTAGGCCGCGGCAGATCCAAAATTATAATACCATCTTGCAAAACCTGTTTCTCCAGTACTTAGTAATTTTCAGATATGCTTCTTCCACTTGTGGGCGGTTTAACCTTTAGAAAATGATAATCCACCAGTTACCATTAGCCCTCGCGTAAACCACCATCTTATCTTGAGCACCCATATCCGATTTATAGTGCATATATGTTTGAATTAATTTCCCCAGTTTAACACCGGTTTGTGCACATCAATCCTGAAACGTAAACCGGCTTTTGCACTTCCTTTACTGCCTGTTCTTAAGAATGGCCAAGCAATTCGCCTCTTGCAACTGGGTTCCTTCCCGGATCACAGAGACTCAACTCAATGGGTATGTTCTAACTGGCGCTTTGGCCAAGAAAGAGGTTATTCATTGGCGAGTCCCAGTGCCCGAAAGTGCCCTCCTGAATTTCAAGATGGAGAAGTGGTGGTATTTATGCAGCATCTAGACCGGGGATTTAGCCCTCCCGGATCAAAGTTTTTTCCGGGATGTGCTTGCCAACTTCCAACTCCGCCCTCAAGACATTGGACCGAACTCTGTGTCCAATATCTGTAATTTCCAAGTGTTCTGTGAAGTTTACCTTCAAGAAGAACCAACTGTTGAGCTCTTCAGGGACTTTTTTCACTTAAACCGCCGAACTGAATTCTCTGACGGCCCCAACACTGAACTTGGCAGAGTGTCGATTTAGAAAAGAAAAGAAGTTGATTTTCCTCATGCCAAACATCACAGCCACCCCAAAGATTGGAACCAAACATGGTTCTATTGTCGAACACCGCCTCCTCAAGAAAACCCTCTGTCGGGTTACCGTGCTCACCGGCTCAGCAATGGCCACCCACTACCTCAACGACTCACTGCCAAAGAACGACAAATTTATGCACCTCAGCTCGCCAAGCTTCGGGCTTTCCTAGCCAACGGTTTAACCGGCATTGACCTCGTTCGTTGCTGGGTTTCGTGGGGTATCTTGCCTTTAAGCCGTCGTACCAGGTTGATGCATGAGTATACCGGGGACATCAAGGACCCTCAACGGCGCCATGAGATAGAGATAACCGATGATGAAGTCACTGAGGCCGTCAAGAAAATGCTGGATGAACCGATCGCTGAATGCAGAAAAAATATGTTGCGTCCCTTTAACACCTCCAACAAACCGCCAGCGGTAAAAAATTTCATCCTTCTGCTTTTTTGATCCGTCTCCACTTTAACATTGTTCTGATGATTCTTTGTTTATTCTTACAGGCCAAAGATCCTTTCTGGAAGAGGAAAACTCTGGATAAACCGTCAAAAACTCAAGAGAAATCGGCGAGGACTGCTCGTGCCAAGGCCGTCAAGAAGTCAGCCAAGAAGAAAACCGCCGAGTCCTCTGAACCGCCCGAAGATGTTGATGATTCGGAACAAGAGGTAGAACTTGACTCCCTTGGCTCATTTTTCATACACCTTATTGACAACGACCATTATCGGGATGATGCGGAAGCTAGCCGTGCTGACAATGTTGAGGTAATCTCCCTTTCCTCCACTTCCGATCTTGTGCCAGTAAGAAAAATCCATCGCGCAGTACGGAAAGTGAAGCGTTCACATCCTTTCACTCATTTGGATCCACTACATCCTGAAGCTCGTCGCACAACCCGGCATAGTGGCCAGCAAGTCACTTCCTCCGGTTTGCCAGACACTCCACTCCAGAAGCGTCGTGCAGAGGTCTTGTGTAATTCTATCAAGTCTTATCCCTTGGCGGGTTACTTCCGATACCCTCTTAATCCGTCTGACTCAAATTATCAGGTGACTTCTAACTCCTCATCTGGCGATTCATCAACCACGCAAATGCCTCCCTTGAAAACCGTCCCTGGGTACGTATAACAATGTTAACTTTGTCGTCTTGCGCCGGTTCACCATACTAATCCTCTATGTCAATTTGCAGTGCCAAAGCCCGTTTTAGCAAGAAAGCAAAGACTAATGCCCCTACTGATGAGATTGAACCGGATAAGACTTCAGAAGGTGCTGGCAGAGATGTTGATGTCGCCATGGATGATCCGGTGCCACAAAGCCAGGCCACTGATGTTGATCCGCCTGAAGTCAATCCGGCAAGCCCTCATATCAATCCATCAAGTCCGCAAGCCAATCCTCCACATCCAACTGCTGATCCGCCAAGCCCTGCCAAGACCGCAGACAAAATGGCAAGCTCAAATGCGATGGCGATGACGTTGTGATTACTGGGACTGGCTATAATTCTCCTGGTAATCCTGTCACTTTGGCAAAGCACAGTGCCAAGGTGGAATCTGCTGCTGATGAGAAAGGCAAGTGGAAAGCTGATGTGTCGAATTATGCTCATCTCTCCGCTTAGGAACTTCATTCTGGATACTTAAACTGCCTTTACACAAGCCGTGATTATGAGGCCGGTTTGGTCAACTTGATGAAGGAGCGTTATGAGTAACTTTAAAACACTTCATAAATTTTCTTTGTACTGTATAACTCCATTGTAGCCCCCAAGTGCCAAGATTAATACTTGTATTGAGCCTTGGGACTTTGAATGATAGTGAAAATAAAAATCAATCCGCATTAGCCCCCAAGTGCCAAGCGTATAACTTGTTATGTGCTTGGGACTTTGAGAAAAAATCTTAACATCTCTATCATCTGTCTTGTGTAGGCTGACTTAAATGTCAAAGATTCCCAGATTGCTGAACTTCAAGAAAAAATTAAATCCCAGCAAGCAGAAACCTCCAAGGCCAAAGACGAACTAAAGGGCGCTTTGACTGCCATGGAACAAATGAAGGATGGTTTTAAAAGTGAACGGGCGGATTGGGAGATAGAGAAAACTGCTCTCTTAAAGCGGGCCGAAGATGCTGAAGCAGCCCTCAAACCGGTTGCAGAGGAGCTAACTGGGTTGAAACATCAAGTCAATGCTATGACTTCAGCAATTTTTGGTATGTACCATTTACCAACACCATCCTTAATCATTTGTGAAATTGGCTGTTTTAACAGAAACTTCTTAAACCGTTGCAGGTAGTCGTATTGCTCATCTAGGTTCTGACATGCGGATGAAGTTGAAGGCAGCGTATACACTGGTAGAACAATTGTACACTGGCGCGCAACGAGTCATCTGTGCGGCCTCCTTTAACAAACCGGCACCAACATTGATCAAGGATACCTTGACCAAATTATCCATGACTCCAGCCCAGATGGAAGAGATGAAGCGATCTGCTGCAAGGGCTGGCGCTTTAACAGCGCTGACGCGGGCCAAAGCATGGATTGCCGCTCTTGATCCGGCAGACATCGCAAAGGGTTATCCTGGTCAACAGCAGGACGGATCGGACTTTGACAATGAAGCCCTCAAAGTCATGACAATGATTTATCTGTCTATCGGTCCAGTTATGATGCGGACAACAAACGTGTTGATGCAGCCGTGAAGGAAGTACAGAACCTGATCCCTCCAATCCGTAAGCACACCTATGCCCCTGACATTGAACCGTCCAACCTTGTAAGCAACGAAGCTGTCTTTCAAGCCTTAACCAAGATTGATTGGACCACCCTTGACTTCTAGCCACTCGGTGAGGAGGAGGAGGCTGAACGGACGCGTGATGATCCTTCAACTTCGCATCAGCCTAATGCTGATTCATAATCCGCCAGCCGGTTTAATTGTCACAGATAGTGTTGTGAGCAACAAACAATTATTCTTTTGGGCATCAAAAGCGTCGTGTAATAGGCTAGTTGAAATACTTTGATCTTCTGCCATCGTGCACTGCTACCTGATTTTGTTAATCCAGCATGATTGGTGCTATCCATGTTTGATTTGCCTTGGTATTTCGTAGAAAATCCTGCCTTCTGCATGTTAAACACTTAAACATTTCCTGGCGGTTTACCGCCGGACGGGTTATGATACTCAATGCAGAACCAGAATCTTTATAACCAAGGTTATAAAATACTGAAATATGAAATATATCATACCTGCGATGTTAAATCACTTTTGTTGGTTG
Source organism: Aegilops bicornis (assembly GCA_021605145.1). Taxonomy (NCBI): domain Eukaryota; kingdom Viridiplantae; phylum Streptophyta; class Magnoliopsida; order Poales; family Poaceae; genus Aegilops; species Aegilops bicornis. The sequence continues at coordinate 613,122,813 of CM038673.1, read as the reverse complement.
ACCAACTTGCTTAGTAAGGGTGATAACCCAAACTTTGAAATTTGAGAACGCCCACCACATTATGCTGGTACGTAATAAGTCATGCCGGGTTATGATAAACACCGGATGATCATCCTGGTGACTTATAGTCAATGCCAGACCGGAAAGATGTCGGTTCATCATTGATTGTCGGCTTAACAGCTGATAAATGTAAACCACGCCGGGTTAAGAAACACCGGGTTGATGTGAAGACATATAGTCTGGCCGGGCCAAGAGACACCGGTTTACCTTAAAACTTTATCAATAGAGATAAAACTTGCAAAAACAAAATCAAATAAAAAACTTGTAGTCGAGGCTTTTCGAGGGCTGCCAGGCCCAAATGCGAGGCTTTTCGTGGGCTGCCAGGCCACTGAGTTAAACCATTTAACAAAGCCTTTTAAGATGGACCTCCAACTAACCAATCGTCATTTTAACTTTGACAAGTTCAGGGTCTCTATGAGAGTAACTTGTCAAGCTCATGGGTCATGCCAGGATTACTGGATAGGAGTGGCTTACTTGATGAAGGCAGGTTAACCCGGGGTTTTAGGTGAATACACCAGGCTTCCAAGCCGTGGGTCGATACCCAGTTACAAGGGTCCTTTCAAACTCTTTGTTACTTTACACAAAGAGCCCCCAAGTAACTTTGTTAGCTATGCTCAATGGGTGCCTATGTTTGAGTTGCGCTTTTAGCAACAATACTCTCTTTGGCCCCTTGGGTGTGAAGCTCCCAAGCTGTATTGTGGCATGATAGCCGGTTTAATGGACAAAACAGGACATCACTTTGTGAGCAGAAGCCCCCTTGTAACCAAGAAATATAGGAAGAACGGCAGAGGCCCTGCTTGTAGCAAGGATGCCGGTTTATTATATTGATCATAATATATACATTGTCAAAATATGTACATAATAAGAGCCTATGGCTCAGGTGTAGTAAGGCCGTAGAAGAGCGATATTCCATGGCCGACGGGTCTCCTCCTCCGATTTGCTTGAGTCTTTGTGCTCGCGAACGTCGATGAGGTAGTATGATCTGTTGTGTAGATTCTTGCTGACCACAAAAGGCCCTTCCCAAGGTGGGGATAACTTGTGCATATCGGTCTGATCCTGGATGAGCCGAAGCACTAAGTCGCCTTCTTGAAAGGTTCTTGTCCTAACCCAGCGGCTGTGATAACGTCGCAGGTCTTGCTGATGAACCGCCAAATGAGCCAATGCCGTGTCCCTTTTTTCATCTAACAGGTCCAGTGCTTCTTGACGTGCTTGTTCGTTGTCCGCTTCAACATAATTGGCAACCCGGGGCGAGTCATGACGAATATCACTTGGGAGTACCACTTCTGCCCCGTAAACCATGAAGAAAGGTGTATACCCTGTAGATCGGTTTGGGGTGGTGTTTATGCTCCATAACACAGATGTGAGCTCTTCCACCCAACAACCCGGTGTCCGCTTCAAAGGGACCATGAGCCGGGGTTTGATACCCTTCAAGATTTCCTGATTAGCTCTCTCAGCTTGACCATGAGATTGGGGGTGAGCCACAGATGCGACATAAAGCCGGATGTGCTCTCGTTGACAAAAATCCTCCATCTCGCCTTTGGAGAGGTTCGTACCATTATCTGTGATAATAGTGTGTGGAAAACCGAAACGGAAGATCACCTTTTTGATGGATTGAACCGCCGTGGCTGCGTCACACTTGCTTACTGGCTCCCCTTCAACCCATTTGGTAAACTTGTCAACCGCCACCAACAGGTGGGTCTTCTTATCTTTAGATCGCTTGAAGGGCCCGACCATATCAAGCCCCCAAGTAGCAAACGGCCAGGTGATGGGAATCATCCATAGCTCCTGAGCTGGAACATGAGCTCATCGTGAGAATTTCAGACAACCATCGCACCGCCTTACCAAGTCCTCAGCATCAGCATGAGCCGTTAGCCAATAAAATCCATGACGAAACGCTTTAGCAACCAAGGATTTTGAACCGGCATGATGACTGAGGGAGTCCTGGACTAGGGGGTGTCCGGATAGCCGAACTATCATCTTTGGCCGGACTCCTGGACTATGAAGATACAAGATTGAAGACTTCGTCCCGTGTTCGGATGGGACTTTCCTTGGCGTGGAAGGCAAGCTTGGTGATACGAATATGTAGATCTCCTACCATTGTAACCGACTCTGTGTAACCCTAACCCTATTCGGTGTCTATATAAACCGAAGGGTTTTAGTCCGTAGGACGAACAACAATCATACCATAGGCTAGCTTGTAGGGTTTGGCCTATCTGATCTCGTGGTAGATCTACTCTTGTACTACCCATATCATCAATATTAATCAAGCAGGAGTAGGGTATTACCTCCATCGAGAGGGCCCGAACACAGGTAAAAACATCGTGTCCCTTGTCTCCTGTTACCATCCGCCTAGACGCACGATTCAGGACCCCTACCCGAGATCCGCCGGTTTTGACACCGACATTGGTGCTTTCATTGAGAGTTCCTTCCGTGTCGCCACCGTCGGTGAAGGATGCCTCATCCGTCTTTAAAGGCGACATTATCGCCAAAGGAGCCTTGGCGCGCCGACTCTTGACTAGGTGGTTTCCTTATGACCACCGGTTGACGCTAGCCGGCAAGCGATGACTTCTCGGGTCATCGAAACCAATCTTCGTGTTAACTCGGAACTTGCCGAGCAGCTAGATCCGATCGAGCTCTCCTCCGTGAACGAGCTCTTGGATCGCATCGCCGTCCTGGGAGTCGCCACTGACTACGATCAGATCGGGCCCAAAACCGATCTGAGAGAGATTAACTCTCCAAGGCTACCCACCATGTTGCTGTGGTAGAGGAACAATACGGCGACTCTTCTTCTATCTTAAGGACTAGCTACGTCCGGATTCCCGACCCCTTCATGCCGGATTCCCGCGGAGGGACGGATGTCGATCAAATCCTGAACTTAAAGTCAGGCGACGGGTTGGATTCATTGGATAACATCCAAAAACCCAAACTTCCAAGTTCGAAACTTCTCGGCCCCCGAGTCTTAGATTGGACGGGTTCCGAATCTAGTTCCACCACCACCCAAGCATTAGCGATCTATCCCGAATTCGCAAGAGCCCGCTGAAACAAAGACATCATTATCGGGCCAGTTCCTCCCGGTTATGGACGGGATAAAGGACTGCCGAGAGGAGGACGCAATCTCACTCTTCCGCAATAATTGCACGGACGAAGGAATCCTAAACGCCATAAGTCGCTAGAAATTACACGCTTTGTCGACTTGGTGACCATAGTACAAAAGTATTGTGCGATGGAGAGTGCTTGGAAAACCGAAAGTAAATTTTGGGATAATCCAGCCTGAACACAGCCCTAGTCCGAAATAAAAGGGTGCATCATCACCAACCACCGGTTAAATACCAAAAACAAAACCCCTAAAGGGCATGGAACCGTCTTTGGAGGGATGGCTCAAGGGACCCTGCAAAATTCATAGCACAGAGGACGCCACTCCAACTCATAGCCTTCGAGCATGTTGGATACTACGGCAGGTGGCCAAAAGTGGTGAAGAGCTTCTAGCTTCAGAATCCCACCCCGATAATACCAAAGACGGTATTAATCAGTCTTGAGACTTTCGCATCAAATAACATGCGAAAGCTTAACACTCCATAACCTTGCGAAGTCTACCAAGTAGCAACAATAAATCCATGGGTGACACGGCTATTACCTTTAATGCCGGATTTAACCCAAATTCGAACAGCCCGAGCAACAGCCGCTTTGGTCCTCGGTCCAATAGTGGACGGCTTTCGCCTTACTAAGGTACTCATGGATGGCGGCAGCGGATTAAACCTCATCTATGAGGAAACCCTATGAAAAATGGAAATAGACTGGAGCCGCATTGAGCGAAGCAGCACAACCTTCAGAGGAATAATCCCTAGCCGGGAAGCATGTTGCACAGGAAAAATCACATTGGACGTAGTGTTCGGCTCACCGGACAATTACAGGTCCGAGGAGGTCACATTTCAAGTGGCCCGTTCAGCAAATGGATATCACGCTCTATTAGGGCGAGAGGCATTCACAATTTTTCAAGCTATACCCCATTATGGGTACATGAAGCTTAAAATGCGGACCTAAGGAATCATCACTCTCGCTAGTGATCCGAACATAGCACTCGCTACCGAAAACAAGACAGCCACACTAGCCCTCGAGGCACTATCCGAAGCCCTAGCGGCCGAGGAACTCACTGCGATGCGCTCCACGGTGAACATGGACGATGTGATACTTGATAAAAGATCCAAGTCCACCTCTTTTAAACCAGCGAATGAAATAGTCAAATTCCAAGTCCACCCAACGGACCTCGCAAAGACGGCCTCCATCGGGCACAATTAAACCCCGATGTAGACGCCAGACTACGAGAATTTCTACGAGAAATCGACATTTTCTTTGGCACCCTTCAGACATGCCAGAATCCCACGGCCGGGCCGAGCACAGCTTAAATATCCTAAAGGATTTAAGCTACCAAGCAGGCTCTTCAGCGTTTTTCCGAACCCAAGAGACAGGCCATGGGAGAGGAGCTAGCCAAACTTCTGGAAGCCGGATTCATCAGAGATATAAAACATCCGGACTGGCTAGCAAATCTGGTGATGGTACCAGAGAAGGACAACTCCTGGCGCCTATGTGTTGATTTCAAAGACCTTAATAAGGCTTGCCCAAAGGATCCCTTCCAATATATCGATCTTTACGTCTTGACCATTTTGAGACTCCTCGTCACATCTGTGGTCTCATCCGGGACTCCGAACAAACTTCGGTCATCAAATCACATAACTCATAATACAAATCATCATCGAACGTTAAGTGTGCGGACCCTACGAGTTCAAGAATTATGTATACATGACCGAGACACATCTCCGGTCAATAACCAATAGCGGAACCTGGATGCTCATATTGGCTCCTACATATTCTACGAAGATCTTTATCGGTCAAACCGCATAACAACATACGTTGTTCCCTTTGTCATCGGTATGTTACTTGCCCGAGATTCGATCGTTGGTATCATCATACCTTTTTCAATCTCGTTACCGGCAAGTCTCTTTACTCATTCTGTAATACTTCATCCCACAACTAACTCATTAATCACAATGCTTGCAAGGCTTATAGTGATGAGTATTACCGAGAGGGCCCAGAGATACCTCTTCGAAACACGGAGTGACAAATCCTAATCTCGATCTATGCCAACCCAACAAACACCTTCGGAAACACCTGTAGAGCACCTTTATAATCACCCATTTACGTTGTGATGTTTGGTAGCACACAAAGTGTTTCTCCGGCATTCAGGAGTTGCATAATCTCATAGTCTGAGGAACATGTATAAGTCATGAAGAGAGCAGTAGCAATGAAACTGTAACGATCATAATGCTAAGCTAACGGATGGGTCATGTGCATCACATCATTCTCCTAAGGATGTGATCACGTTCATCAAATGACAACACATGTCTATGGTTTAGGAAACATAACCATCTTTGATTAACGAGCTAGTCAAGTAGAGGCATACTAGGGACACTATGTTTTGTCTATGTATTCACACATGTACTAAGTTTCCAGTTAATACAATTCTAGCATGAATAATAAACATTTATCATGAAATAAGGAAATAAATAATAACTTTATTATTGCCTCTAGGGTATATTTCCTTCAAGTTGAGGGTTGGACTTGGAGGAGGAGTGGGTCGTGATCTCCATGTCCTCACTACTGATATCACCGGAGGACGAGCTCAACGATGGAGTGTGCACAACAGAGCAGCCAACCATTGCGAACACGGAGGAGCTTGATGGACAATGATGGCGGAGCTACCACGATAGTGATACGTCTTCATCGTAACTACTTTTCAAACTCTTTTGCCCTTGTTTTGGACTCTATTTGCATGATTTGAATGGAACTAACCCGGACTGACGCTATTTTCAGCAGAATTGCCTTGGTGTTATTTTTGTGCAGAAATAAAAGTTCTTGGATTGACCTGAAAATTTACGGAGAATTTTTGTGGAATATATCAAAAATACTGGCAGAAAAAGATACCAGAGGGGGGCCACCCAGAGGCCACAAGCCCTGAGGCACGCCTACCCCCCACCCTAGGGCGCGCCTCCCAGGCTTGTGGGCCCCCTGGACTGCCTCCGATCGTAACTCCAACTCTACAAGTACCTATTCACGGAGAAAAAAATCAGAGAGAAGGATTCATCACATTTTACGATACGGAGCCGTCAACACCTCCTGTTCTTCGTCCGGAGGGATGATCTGGAATCCGTTCAGGGCTCCGGAGGGTAGAATTCGTCTCCATCGTCATCATCAACCTTCCTCCATCACCAATTTTATGATGCTCACTGCCGTGAGTGAATAATTCCACCATAGGCTTGCTATACGGTGATGGGTTGGATGAGATTTATCATGTAATCGAGTTAGTTTTGTTAGGGTTTGATCCCTAGTATCCACTATGTTCTGAGATTGATGTTGTTATGACTTTCCTATGCTTAATTCTTGTCACTAGGGCCCGAGTGCCATGAATTCAGATATGAACCCTTTATGCTTCCATGAATATATTTGTGTTCTTGATCCGATCTTGCAAGTTGTAGACACCTATTACGAGTTATGATCCACATACCCCAAGTTGACAATAATTGGGATTCTTTCCGGTGATTACCATAGTTTGAGGAGTTCATGTATTCACTAAGTGCTAATGCTTTGGTCTGGTTCTCTATTAAAAGGAGGCCTTAATATCCCTTAGTTTCCATTAGGACCCCGCTGCCAAGGGAGGGTAGGATAAAAGATGCCATGCAAGTACTTTTCCATAAGCACATATGACTATATACAGAATACATGCCTACATTACATTGATCAATTGGAGATAGTTCTGTGTCACCCTAGGTTATGACTGCTATATGATGAATATCATCCAACACAATTATCATTGCTGATCCAATGCCTGCGAGCTTTTCACATATTGATATTTGCTCAGTTACTTTCGTTGCTACTGCTGTTACGATCACTACAAACTGCTACTGTTACTTTTGCCACCGTTACCGTCACTATCATACTACTTTGCTACTAAATACTTGGCTGCAGATATTAAGTCTTAATGGTGAGGTTGAATTGACAACTCAACTGCTGATACTCGTGAATATTCTTTCGCTCCCCTTCTGTCGAATCAATAAATTTGGGTTGAATACTCTACCCTCGAAAACTGTTGTGATCCCCTATACTTGTGGGTTATCAAGACCTTTTTCTGGCGCCGTTGCCGGGGAGCATCGCTCTATTTGCCTAGTCACTTGGGATTTATATCTATTGATCACTATGAGGAATCTGAAAGATACCAGAACCAAGCTTTTTCCCTCTACTTCGAGGGGAGGTAAGGAACTGCCATCTAGCTCTGCACATGATTCATCTTCTATTTTGTGTAAGCTTGCGACACCACCACCTGCTATTAATTCTGATATGTCGCAAGTAATTGATGATGCTACTTCTGCTATGAATAATGCTTATGATGATGCTACTACTTTACTTGATAAGACTGTGCCATTGGGTGAATTTCTTGATGAACAACTTGCTAGAGCTAAAGATGTTGAGAATATTGAAACTGGTGATATTTCTGAAATCGATGAAATTATTGAAACTTAACACTTTGAAACACCTATTAGACCTAGCACTCCTAGATATGAATTTCTTGTCATACCTGAAGTTTATGTTATGGATGGAGAGGTATCTAGAGACTTTCTTGCTTGTAAAGATAGAGAGGATCTTAAGAAACTACTAGTTAAGTTGAAAGAAAAATCTTTGAATGCTAGAATGCAATATGATCCTAAGTTTGCTACTTCACCTACCTTTGTTACTAATAAGGACTATGAATTCTCTGTCGATCCTGAGTTAATTACTTTGGTTGAATCTGATCCTTTCCATGGTTATGAATCTGAAACTGTTGTGGCACATCTTACTAAATTGAATGACATAGCCACCCTATTTGCTCACGAGGAAAAATTAGCTATTACTATATTCTTAACTTGTTTCCTTTCTCATTAAAGGGTGATGCTAAGATATGGTTTAATTCTCTTGCTCCTGGTGTGCGTAGTCTCCAGGATATGATATACTACTTCTCATAAGAAACAAGCTACCTTACAGGAAATATTTAACTTTGTGCAAATTGAAGAAGAGAGTCTCCCACAAGCTTGGTGGAAGCTTCTTCAATTAATTAATGCTTTGCCTGATCATCCTCTCAAGAAAAATGAAATACTTGATATCTTTTATAATGGACTAACCGATGCTTCCAGGGACCACCTAGATAGTTGTGCTGGTTGTGTTTTCAGGGAACGAACTGTTGAACAAGCTGAAGAATTATTGAATAATATATTGAGTAATGATAATGGTTGGACTCTTCCTGAACCACCTCCTAGGCCAACTCCGAAGAAGAGAGGTATACTATTTCTCAGTCTTGAAGATATGCAAGGAGCAAAGAAATCTATGAAAGAAAAAAGGTATTAAAGCTGAAGACGTTAAGAATTTACCACCTATTGAAGAAATACATGGTCTCAATACCCCGACACAGGTACTACAGGTAAATTGTCTCCATAGATTTGATGAAGGTGATATTCCTTATAATAAATCTGCTAGTCAATGCTTGGATGAATTTGATAATTTTATTGTTAAACAAGAAAACTTCAATGCATATGTTAGTAGACAACTGAAACGAAATGCTTATATGCTTGAACACTTGGGTGACTATATGTGTAGAACTGTTAATGATCTCAAGATTGTTAGTAAACATGCTTCTATGGTAAACAAAACTCAAGTAGAACAAGTTCTCAAAGCACAAAATGATTTGCTTAATGAAATGAATAATAAGATGAATGATCATGTTGTTAGAGTTATGACTAGAGGTGGTAAAATGACTCAAGAACCTTTGTATCATGAGGGCCATCCTAAGAGAATTGAACAAGACTCTCAAAGAATTAATAGTGATGCATCTAGTACACCTAAAAAGAAAAAGAATGATGATAGGACCATGCATGCTTCTAGTGAACCTTTTATAGACACACCTGAGAATCCAAATGATATTTCTGTTTCTGATGCTGCAACACAACCTGGTGATGAACATGAGCCTAGAGATAATTTTAATGATGATGTTCATGTTGATGCTCAACCTAGTAATGATAATGATGTGGAGATAAAACTTGTTGTTGATCTTGATAACCCACAACCTAAGAATAAAAGATATGATAAGAGAGACTTCATTGCTAGGAAACATGGTAAAGAAAGAGAACCATGGGTTCAGAAACCCATGCCCTTTCCTCCTAAATCATCCAAGAATAAGGATGATGTGGAATTTGAGCGCTTTGTTGAAATGCTTAGACCTGTCTTTTTTGCGTTTGCGTTTGACTGATATTTTGAAAATGTCTCCTTATGCTAAGTATATGAAAGATATTGTTACAAATAAAAGAAAGATACCGGAAGCTGAAATTTCCACCATGCTTGCTAATTATACATTTAAGGGAGGAATACCAACGAAACTAGGAGATCCAGGAATACCAACTATACCAGGCTCCATTAAAAGAAACTATGTTAAAACTGCTTTATGTGATCTAGGAGCTGGTGTTAGTGTTATGTCTTTCTCTTTATATTGAAGACTTGATTTGAATAAGTTGACACCAACTGAAATATCTTTGCAAATGGATGATAAATCAACTGCTATACCCATCGGTATTTGTGAGGATGTGCCTGTCGTAGTTGCAAATGTTACTATCTTAACAGACTTTGTTATTCTTGATATACCCGAGGACGACAGTATGTCGATCATCCTTGGTAGACCCTTTTTGAATACTGCAGGGGTTGTTATTGATTGCAATAAAGGCAATGTCACTTTTCATGTTAATGGTAATGAGCATACAATACACTTTTCAAAGAAACAACCTCAAGTGAATAGTATCAACTCTATTGGAAAAAATTCAACAATTGCTAATTCCCTATTCCTATTGTCAAAAAGAAATATGATATTCTTATTGTTGGGGACATGCATATCCTTGTTGAGGTTACCTAGTGTTATACGAAGATTCTCCGGTTTCATGCCATTCGGAAGAAGTTTGATAATAAGACTTGATCAACCTTATTAATGGATTCCTTTTGACGGGCATCTAATGGATGAATTTAGTAAACACAACTTTCTGTACCCACCTTTTACTTTCTGTTATTTAGAATAAATAAAGTAGAAATGCTATTATTTTATAGTTTTCTGAATCATCCGTGCAATAAAAAATGTCTAGAAAATAAAAGTTCTCCAAATGCCCTGAAAATTTAGTATGATTTTTTATGCAATATTTAAGAATTTTTGGCACTGAACACACCTCGGGGGGCTGCACCAGTGGGCCACAAGCCCACAGGGCGCGCCCACACCCCGGGCGCGCCTACAAGGCTTGTGGGGCCCACGTGGGTCCACTCACTTATTCCAGCCACCCATCCACTTCGTCTTCCTCCAGAAAAAATCCGACCATTGCTCAAAGTCGTGTTCTTGTTCATCTTGTCGCCATTTTCGATCTCCTTGCTCATTGCTCCATTTCCAAAACTATTTTGAGGGATTGTTCATTGGTATGTGACTCCTCTGATGGTCCAATTAGTCTTTGCTCTAGTGCTTTATATATTATAAATTTTTGCTGCTGTGGTGACCATGTTCTTGAGCTTGCATGTCAATTTATATGGTCCAAAGTGGTTTTGTTGCATGATATAGCCTCTAGACACTTGTGGGAGTACTCGTTATCAATCTTGTTAAGTTTTGTTCACTTTTATTTTGAGTCACTAAAAATTTCAGAAATTTTTCAGAGGAAGAAAATGTTTAGGAAAGTATTCCAAGGTGGTTCCTCGAAGAAGAAAGCCCCAAGGCTTGCGATACGTGAGCCGAACCTTGAACCACCGCGAGAAGCTCCAGTGCGGCCTTGCGAATGGCCGTCGGATCATTTCATGACTCATGCTGGTTTTAATGAAGAATTTTATATATACGTGCATAACGCCGAGCTGACGGACTTCGTGTCAGATCCTCGGTACTACAACCTTACTAATTCCTTTGTGATGACCCACAAGTATAGGGGATCTATCATAGTCCTTTCGATAAGTAAGAGTGTCGAACCCAACGAGGAGCAGAAGAAATAACAAGAGGTTTTCAGCAAGGTAATCTCTGCAAGCACTGAAATTATCGGTAACAGATAGTTGTGTGATAAGATAATTCGTAATGGATAGCAAGTAACAAGAGTAACTAAGGTGCAGCAAGGTGGCCCAATCATTTTTGTAGCAAAGGAAAAGCCTGGACGAACTCTTATATAAAACAAAGCGCTCCCGAGGACACATGGGAATTGTTGTCAAGTTAGTTTTCATCCAACTCATATGATTCGCGTTCGTTACTTTGATAATTTGATATGTGGGTGTACCGATGCTTAGGTGATGTCCTTACTTGGAAAAGCCTCCCACTTATGATTAACCCCTCTCGCAAGCATCCGCAGCTACGGAAGAAGAATTAAGATAAATCTAACCGTAGCATGAAACATGTGGATCCAAATCAACCCCTTACGAAGCAACGCATAAACTAGGGTTTAAGCTTCTGTCACTCTAACAACCCATCATCTACTTATTACTTCCCAATGCCTTCCCCTAGTCCCAAATCATGGTGAAGTGTCATGTAGTCGGTGTTCACATATAACACCACTAGAGGAAAGACAACATACATCTCATCAAAATATCGAACGAATACCAAATTCACATGATTACTTATAACAAGACTTCTCCCATGTCCTCAGGAACAAATGTAACTACTCAAAAAGCATATTCATGTTCATAATACGAGGGGTATTAAAGATCATTAAGAATCTTAACATATGATCTTCCACCGAATAAACCAACTAGTATCAACTACAAGGAGTAATAAACACTACTAGCAACCCACAGGTACCAATCTGAGGTTTTGAGACAAAGATCGGATACAAGAGATGAACTAGGGTTTGAGAGGAGATGATGCTGGTGAAGATGTTTATGGAGATTGACCCCCTCTTGATGAGAGGATCGTTCGTGATGACGATGGCTTCGATTTCCCCCTCCGGGAGGGAAGTTTCCCCGGCAGAACAGCTCCGCCGGAGCCCTAGATTGCTTCTGCCCAGGTTCCACCTCGAGACGGCGGCGTTTTGTCCCAAAAGCTTCCTTCTGATTTTTTTTCCCATGTCAAAAGACATCATATAGCAGATGATGGGCACCGGAGGCCTGCCAGGGGGCCCACAAGCCTGAGGCGCCCGAGGGGTAGGCGCGCACCCTAGGCTTGTGGCCTCCTGGTGGGTCCTCTCTGGTATTTTATTCACCCAATATTTTTTATATATTCCAAAATAATTCTCTGTAAATTTTCGGGACTTTTGGAGTTGTGCATTATAGGTCTCTTAGATTTTCTCCTTTTCCAGTCCAGAATTCCAGCTGCCGGCATTCTCCCTCTTCATGTAAACCTTATACAATAAGAGAGAAAAGGCATAAGTATTGTACCAAAATGGGTAATAACAGCCCATAATGCAATAAATATCAATATAAAAGCATGATGCAAAATGGACGTATCACTTTGTGCGGAGATTTGAGTATTCTGTCCATCGCAATACACATTCTATTTTATTTGATCTATATGATAAATCATTTAGCATGGACCTTGAAGAATTTAATGATGCATGCAAAATTACGTAATGGGGCATATATACGGAACCTCGTAAATCTGATTGTGCTAAGTTCCTTGCTAGCATTACTGTAGGTGAAACCAGAGCCATAACACAAGCTACTATAGGGAGCATTCACTTTCCTGCATTGCATTACTTTGCTCTCTTTATAGGTAGATGAATTAACGGTAAACATGATCATAGCCACCTTTGCGCATTCGATCTTATTGTTCTCAAGAGCGCAATAATGAATGATAAACGGTTTAATTTGGGGCTATCATTGCATGTCGACTACATAATAATGCTAAATATGGAGACTTCTTTGGTGGAATTTATGCCACTCGTTTAGCTCATTATCTTGGGGTTCCAATAAAATAAAATGATGTTCCTTTGCCACCTACTTACCTTGATTATGATGCTATGGAACGCTTCCAAATTCTTGAGAGGGGCGAACAACCACTCCAATACAGACTAATCTTTGACAGGCGGCATGTCGTCTATGTTACGATTCCTGCTCTTTCTTTCTCTGACTTTCGGGGGAAAAGGAGATATTTTATACTTAGAGATGAGGCGGATGAGTACGAGAGGGCAAGGGAGACCGCTCGCCTTCATGAGGCAGCTCGCCAGGCGGTGGCAACTGCAATCGAGTAAACCGCATCTACAACTCTGGATATTATCCACGCTAGTCGTGGCCATAGACCAACTTAGGCCAAAATTCTAGGCAAAAATCCTAAGCTTGGGGGAGTACGTATCTCTCATCGACATTACATTCATAATCACACATTCATTCAAGTTGTCGGCGTTCATCCTTTTTGATTGTATAATCCATGTTAGTTTATTTTTCTTGCTTTCTTCTTGCGTGTTTGAAAAACTTTGATAAAATCCAAAAATATTTTTCGCTTCTTTTTAGTTTTTCTTTCTAGCTTAATTAGTTGTAGTACTAAAAGAAAACCCGAGAAGATTTCTCATTCTTCTTTTGCTTGTTGAAAGCTTTTCCGTGTAAATAGTTTTTCTTGGTTTTGTTCTACTTTCTTCACAAAAACAAAAACTCCAAAAATATTTCAGTGTGTTTCTTTGAAATTCTTTTCTTTTTCTTTAGGTCGTGAGGAGAAGACCACCATGAAAATGTTGAGTGGCTCTCATATGCTTTATTGTTGATATAACAAAGAGCCCATATTACCTTATCTTCTCCTTTGAATAAATGTTTGTAGATTCCAGCTTAGTCCAATGCACGTGCACTCTTATTATTATTCACATCATTCGGTCATGCAAGTGAAAGGCAATAATGACGATATTTGATGAAATGATTGAGGTGGAGAAAAGCTAGTATGAACTCCACCTATTTTGTTTTTGTAAATATGATTAGCTCATCATTCTTGATTTAGCCCATTATGAATGAAACATGTTTGCAATGACAATTAGAGATTATAGTTACTCATGACATGCTTAATTAGCTAGGAGTGGATAATGGTTTATCTTGCTTGCCAACATGCATTTAAAATGGTTATGATGTAGTATGATAGGATGGTATCCTCTTACGAATAATTCAAGTGGCTTGACTTGGCACATGTTCACGCATGTAGTTGAATCAAAACCAAATTAGCCTCCACGATATTTATGTTCATGGTGATTTATATCCTAATCATGCTTGCACTCAATGTTGGTTAACCTTAATGCATGTTTATGACCGTTGTTGCTCTATAGTTGGTCGCTCCTCAATCTTTTTGCTAGCCTACACTTGTACTAAGCGGGAATACTGCATGTGCATCCAACTCCTTAAACCCAAAGTTGTTCCATATGAGTCCACCATACCTACCTATATGCGGCATTTACCTGTTGTTCCAACTAAATTTGCATGTGCCAAACTCTAAACCTTCAAACAATAATCTATTTTGTATGCCTGAATTGCTCATGTAGTGACTGGGGGTTGTCAGTATCTTCCATGCTAGGTGGGTTATTCTCACGATGAGTGTTTACTCACTTGTCATTCATGAGAAAGTGGTTGGTAATCGGGATGCCTAGTTCCATGCTCAAAATCTATCAAAATATAATAATTAAACAAAAATCTCCTAGGATTGTTGTTGGTACGGACGGTACCCGTGGATTCGGCTAGCCGTGGAGTGTGATTGTTGGTGGAGGGGGAGTAAAAACTTCACCATTCTGTTTAGGAACCACCTATAATGTATCTAGCATGGAAGATAGTGAGATCTCTTGGTTGCTATGTTGACAATGAAAGCATGCCTCTCAAAATTATATTCATCTCTGTTTTAAAAGCTTCGAGCTCTGGCACCTTTGCAAATCCCTACTTCCCTCTGTGAAGAGCCTATCTATTTAACTTTATTGTTGGGTCATCATCTTCTTATTAAAAGCACCAGCTGGAGAGCACTATTGTCATTTATTTGACTTGTTTTTAGTTGATGTTGAGTATGAGTGTGATTGGATCTCTTTTGCCATGAATTATGATGTCTAGTCAGTCCTTGATCTTTAGGGGTGATCTGCATTTGTGTTTTGCGGTCTCAGAAAGGGCTAGCGAGATACCATTATGTCATATTATATCATGATTGTTTTGAAAAAGTGTTGTCATTCGAGATTTATTATTATTACTCGCTAGTTGATTATGCTATTGATATGAGTAAATGTGAGACCTAAGTGTTATTGTGAATATGGTTAGTTCATAATCTTTGCTGAAAACCTGAACATTGGCTAGACATATTTGCAACAACAAGATCAAACAGAGTTTGTAAAAGTTTTTCTTTGTCACTTTCAGTTTGTCAACTGAATTCCTTGAGGACAAGCAATGGGTTAAGCTTGGGGGAGTTGATACGTCTCCATCGTATCTACTTCTCCGAACTCTTTTGCCCTTGTTTTGGACTCTAATTGCCTGATTTGAATAGAACTAACCTGGACTGGCGTTGTTTTCAACAAAATTGCCTTAGTGTTATTTTTGTGCAGAAATAAAAGTTCTCGGATTGACCTGAAAATTTACGGAGAATTTTTGTGGAACATATAGAAAATTACGTTAGTTTGAGGAGTTCATCTATTCACTAAGTGATAATGCTTTGGTCTGGTTCTCTATTAAAAGGAGGCCTTAATATCCCTTAGTTTTCATTAGGACCCCGCTGCCACGGGAGGGTAGGACAAAAGATGTCATGCAAGTTCTTTTCCATAAGCACGTAGACTATATACAGAATACATGCCTACATTACATTGATGTGAAAGGGCTAGTTATCGACTAGAGGGGGGGTGAATAGGCGATTTTTATGAGAGTCTTCAAAACGTGGGAGTTTCGAAGACAAACAATAGAAACAACACTATTCTAATGCAGCGGAAGGTAGACTACACTAGACAAGCCATAGTCAAGTATTCAATGAAGTGAAAGCACGAAGACTAATAGCAGCTAGGTAGTAAAGATCAGGATGGAAGATAGTATGAAGCCAATCAGAACGGGAAGTCAAACAGATAATGCAAGCAGGCAATGACTTCACGAAGACAAACTGTTAAGTAGAGAGAGGTAAGAGATAGAACCAGTGGCTTCAGAATGACAGGGATTTGTTCGACTGCATCCGATTCTTTGTGACAACCGTGACGTGCAGTTAGGGAGGCTGAGATTCAACTCGGAAGACCTTGTCTTCACCTTATTCCCTTGAGCTAAGGACACTTAGTCCCCGCCCAATCACTCTGGTAAGTCTTCAAGGTAGACTTCCGAACCTTCACAGACTTCGTTCACCGGCAATCCACAATGACTCTTGGATGCTCAGAACGCGACGCCTAACCGGCTGGAGGATTCACAGTCCTCAAGTGTAACAAGTCTTCAGATCACGCGGATAGAAAGACTTCAGTGATGCCAAACACTCCTTGGGCTCTGGGTGGTTTGGGCTTTGTCCTCGCAAGGATTCTCTCTCGAAAGACTCGGCGGTGGGTTGCTCTCAAACGACAAAAGCCGTGTACTAACTCTGAGCAGCCACTAATTTATGGTGTAGGGGGTGGGCTATTTATAGCCACTGGACAACCCGACCTGATTTGTCCGAAATGACCTCGGGTCACTAAGGAACTGACACGCGCCGCAACGGTAAGATTTCAAACACACGCGGCAGCTTGACTTGGGCTTCAAGTAAAGCTGACTCGTCCGACTCTGGATAAGATTTGCTCTCATTGTCTTCGCTCGAAGACATAGGATTTGGTTGAGCATCACTTCAGTCACTCTGACTTTGTTCACTTGGACCCCACTTAACAGTGCGGTGGTTCCTATGACTCAATAAAGAAGAAAAGGAAACAACAAAACAACTAAGTCTTCGCGCTCCATAATCTTCACTTAATGTCTTCTCGTGTCATAGTCTTCAACGTGAATGGCTTCACAGACCACCATTGTCTTCAATGACTTCACACATTTTTAGGGGTCATCTCCGGTAGGTAAACCGAATCAATGAGGGACTACTACCTGTGTTATCCTACAATTCTCACAAACACATTAGTCCCTCAACCATGTTTCTCGTCAATACTCCAAAACCAACTAGGGGTGGCACTAGATGCACTTACATGATGAATTGTAGATAGTTCTGTGTCACCCAAGGTTATGACTGCTACATGATGAATATCATCCAACACAATTATCATTGCCAATCCAATGCCTACGAGCTTTTCACATATTGATGTTTGCTTAGCTACTTTTGTTGCTACTGCTGTTACAATCACTACAAACTGCTACTGTTATTGTTGCCAACGTTACCGTCACTATCATACTACTCTGCTACTAAATACTTTGTTGCGGATATTAAGTCTTACAGGTGTGGCTGAATTGACAACTCAACTGCTAATGCTCGCGAATATTCTTTGGCTCCCCTTGTGTCGAATCAATAAATTTGGGTTGAATACTCTACCCTCGAAAACTGTTGCGATCCCCTATACTTGTGGGTTATCAGACAGCTACATGGATACGGCTGAGATGCGGTGACACATCGTCCCCGAGCAAAATTGGCATTGGGTATTGATACAACTCAAATGCGTCTACTTTTCTGAACACATTGCTATGTTTCTGCCACCTAATTTGCATAATTTGAATAAAAACTAATCTGTACTAACGCTTCAGCGAGATTTCTATGTGTTATTTTCAGTGCAGAAAAGTTACTCCAAAAATTATAGAAATTTTATCCAGAAGAAAGGACCCACAAAGCAAGATGATGGAACCAGAGGCACCTGTGGGGCCCATGCGGGCAGTCTACATGACCACCCCTAGTCGCATGGTTTGCTGGCATGGGGCCCACAGGCACCGCCTTTCGATGCCCTTTAGCACATATTAAATTGTGATAGAGCTCACATTGGGGTATTTTGCAGGGGCTTGATGTTTAGCCCATAAATCTTGGGTGGAAATGCCACAAAACCAAGCTCATACCTCGAAAATCAATAGCCGGGGATTGCGGACCGCGCACCGAGGGCGAGGGGGATGAAATGAGAGAAAGGGGATACTATGGTGGCAATGGTGCGTGTGAAGAAGATTTTCAAGCGCCTTTGGATTGGGTCAATGGTAGGAGGGGAGGAGGAAGATGATGGAGTTTGGGGGATGTGGATGGCAAAAACACTACCTGGCCAGAAGTTTGTCGCATTGTTCCACCCTAATTTGGAAAGTAGCACAAATTTATAGAAGTGGTTTTGTTGTTGAACACGTGAATTTCATAAAGTTGTCCCAGTCTTTGACAAATAGCACTATCTTTTTGAAAATATGATGCGACTAGTCCATGAGAAGAGTAACATGGGTTGTGGATGTGGAAGAGTGAGGGAGGGGGGTCTCATACCATCACTCGTTGCCCACTCTTATTTAAGGCTACCACTTTTATCGACCATTTTAGCAAAAAAAAAGAGATACGAAAGCCACAATTATTTTTAGCTAAAGCTATAAAGATAATGAGACACCTTTGTGTATTATTTAGGAGGAATATTCATTCAGTGGGAGTTGACACTTCCATCGATAGCAAGGCTCATGAAGTGACTTAGACAACCTACCTCTGTGCTCAGTCTCTCGGAGGTGCCCATATGGTAGGGTATGTGTGCATGCGTTTATAGGGGTGAGTGCAAACTTCCATATCAATGATGTTGCAAAAAGGTCCTCACAAACTGATGAAAAGCGCTAATCCACCTATTGGTCCATGGAGACCAAAGTGGCTCCCTCTCACGAAGATGTATATCAAAGAACTTCATGACTACGACGGGTCACAAATCAAATAGACATGCTTGGAAAAGGATAGGATCCATCAACTAACTGTTGGAACATCGAGACCGACCAGAGAGCTTACATATATAACATTATTTTTTTCACTACTGGTTACCCAAGCGCGTATGATATGAATGAGACATATTCACACAATTTGTACATACAAAAACAAATCATGTGACATTGGTGCTAATATTGATACTGTCGACGTATCGATTTTGCTTCATGTTCATATTATCATATACCAACATGAGATCGCGTGTGATGGCACTCTATGCATATATCAAGCCATTAGGACGAGAGAAGTCATCCCCTACATCCTCAGATAAGAAATTTCGGCATGCGTACAGGACCGCCGAGTTGAACCCCGATGGGTTTTCTATGAACTCAAGATGACCTCCCTGCATTGTCGGTAAAGCGTTAGTAGGCAATACCAATATATTAGATCTTAGTCTTAGTGTATATATTGACATAGAGGAAAACAAACAGACATGTGGGACTCTGATGATTTCACAAGGAACCGTCATATCCTTGCGTGCTTGTTGCGCCCCTTGGTAATTCATCCAATCATCCTGGCCATATATGAAAGTAGTCGACACTTTCCAATCGGGTGCGCTGTTGCGTGTTATAAGATAGTGAGGAAACATAGTAAGAAAACATCGCAAAATATATTCATGAGCTATGAATTCCTCGTGGAATTGTGTTGATAAGTTATTGCATTAACAAGATTATAAGCTCATGATTATTAAAAATATGGATGGACATTGATAGTATGATCAATAACTTATACACTAATACTCTCTTAAAGTGTGAATGGAAGACTGACACAATCATATGCATATTAGGATGATCTCAACCAAAAAATATTGTATCACCTAAAGTGGCTTCTTGATAGGACATTTTTTGTCAAGACGGCTGAGAAATATAATGCAATGGAGCAATAATAAAGAATAGTTAAATTGCATCATTATGTACTAAATCCTTAGCAAGAATGCATCATGTGAAGAATATTTTTGAACCTTTAAAAGCATAATCTAGTAAAAGAATCAATCTTGGATAGTGGGGTCAATGACATTATGAAACAGATATCAGAATCAATAAGAGAATTGCAATCAAAGTTCAACTTTCGTTATAGACTAGCTATGATGGAATTAGAATATGTTCATGGTAACCACAAGCGGTATATCTAAACTTAACATGGATTTTAAGAGAAAAGGGAATTATCAACTACTAGGGAAGAACATGAGAAACATATACTATCCAGAGTACATGCGATTTAAAAGCTGGTAATAAATGAAAAGGAATTTCCCTTAGCTAGTTGAGCTCAAACAACCATTTTCACCATTCTAGAGAATTCTTTTTTTCCAATGGGGTGCTAACTAGTTGCGGCTATTTAAGTATTTTCATTCTCTATCATGTAGAAAAGTAATGAATTGTAGTGTCCTTCGCCAATACTAAGAACTGACAGCTCTAAGTAAAAAATAAAGAAAGATGTTATCTTAAATTTAATGATTAATGAGAATAAAAATATGTTATCTTAAAACTCTTAATTGTTGTGAGAATTCAAAGAATATGTTATCTTAAACTTAATGAGAATCATATTTAATGTGCATGTTGTTAAGACAAAAGAAGGATAAACAGGAAAGTTTGTGCAAACTAAGAACAGACAAAGATGAGCTAACCTTTGCAGAAGAGGTTTTCTTGCAAATGCCCCCAAATAAAAAGTATAATTTAAGCACAACTCTCCACTGGCTTTGGCAACTAAAGTGTGGTAAATATAATCTTCATACATGTGAAAGCAAGAGTTAGTTTTATCCATAAGCATCATTTAGAAAATGTAGTTGTTTATTTAATGTAGTAAAGAATGTTTACCTGTCAGCAAGATAGATTCATGTTTTGCTAGTAATTCACCAGTTGAATATGATCCTAACCTACTTGTGGTATATCTTCGAACAAAATATGGGCCCCAAGGACCCAGTCCTCTGCTTAACAAAAACAAATGGGACATTAGGACAAATACACTCTTGCCCTTGGTTAGTTTACACCCGTTGGTTTTGCCTAATTTTCGGTTCTCCTCATTTTTACCCCTAAGAATCTTGTGTCACAAAAATGCTCTTCTATCAACTCTGCCATTCGGTTAAAGGCCTTTGATTGTTGTCCTGGATAACCAAAATACTTTTGCAGCAGCTAGATGGGCTATATGCCCCTTACATGTGGGACCCATCTAGAAAAAGCAAAAAAAGGTCATATATCTTCAGGCCAACTCACTTCATGTGGGACCAAAAAAGAAACGAAAAAAGCATCACCATGCCCATACCTCTGTGTGTGTGTGTGTGTGCGTGTTTATTTGTCTCTAGCCAACAATAGAAGTAGAGGACGCGGTCATAGCGAAGATACACGGGATGGAGACACAGGGCACTAGATGACTTGCTGGGTAGTGCGTTCAACTCTCAGGCACCAACTGAGGCGGTATGGGGAACTAGGGTCACTGGAAACAACGACACCAACGAGCAGTAGTGGCGGCTATGGGTGAAGCACGACATGACTAGGATAGAAGGAACGTGGGAGCATGGAAGAAGAGGGAAAAGGATTGGGCGCCCAATAGGAGTACACCGCAGAGGTAGGAGTCAACTGTGGAGGCACCGAAGCAATGTTTCCATTGATGGCGGCAGCGACAGAGCATGATCTCGTAGCAAGGTGGTCTAGGACGAGGAGATCCAAGTGGACAATGTTGGAATCTCTGACATGACCTAGGGGGTGGGGGTGTTGGACGAATGGGGCTCAACAAAGGAGATCAGGGAGTAGTGGAGCGTCGTCGAAGGCAAGGAAGACAATGGACATGGCATCGATTACTGACCCCCCCCCTTAGTTCCTTCTACAGGGGTCCATTACAGGATAAGGAGAACCTCCTGGACAAGGTTTCTTGTAATGAGATGATAGTTTACCGTGGGGACGATGAAGGTCGCCGACCTCGACATCAACTGGGCACCAGCTGTGTACAAAGCTCGAGAAGGTGCGCTCAGAGAAAGTGGAGGGTGTGGCAAGGCAAGTCGAATGGCACAAGAGGGAGGAGATGAGGTGGTCAACAGAGGCAGCACTTCTTGGCACAATGGCCAACTTCGATCGGGTCGAGGACGGTTTCATCATCTCTGGGGCTTGAATATCTATGCAAAGGGAAGGAATGGAATCGTGGAGTCTTGGGAATCATGTTGGTAGAGGATAAATATGATGTGAAGTCAAAAATGGTGGTGAAAGGATCTGGTGCCCGGTGGCGCTGTGGGCGCAAGCTGGTGCTTCAGCTTGAGGTTGAAGAAGGTCGGGCCCAGTTGGCTAGGCTACGCTAGAACAGGTGAGAGAAGAGGTTGCACCTCAAGTGGGCTACTCTGCTGCGTTGTAGTTGGACTAGTTCTAGGCTTTTTTTTTGGTGGGTCCCATGTGTAAGGGAGATGGGCCATTTGCCAGCTACCTGGGGTATTCTCGTCAAATAACAGCCAATGACCTTTAACCGCACAAAATCTTGATGGAAGGGCATTCGAGCGACCTAAAATGGAATTTTATGGGCAAAACCGAGGATAGCCAATAATTAGAGGCAAAGTCCACAAGTGAGAACTAACTACGGGCAAGAATGTATCTGTCCCTTACAAGAACCGTTATCTTCACGATGAAAGTCACATCAGAAGTGATATTGCTTCTACATTAGATCCGCTCTATCTACTTAAATCTGAACATTGTCCTCATCTGCTTAGCCAGATGGAGAAATCAAGCCCATCGAACATTTTCACCATGGGCAGAAGAGGAGGATTACTCCCTTTTTCTAACGGTACCTACATCATTCAAATTTAAGATCGAAACTAGGCTTACCTCAAAATTTTTGAAGGAGTAAAATTGGACTCCCAAAGATGGTTTACTAGCATGCCTTTCCATGTTCCTCTAAACTTGGCTAATCGCTCGGTGCTATCATCTGCTTCTGGTGTAAAGCCAGCAGGGCCAACCAAAATCAAGTGTTGCACGTGTTCAGGGTGCTGAAATGAGACATAGGATTTAGTACAATCATAGGCATCGGTGGGGTAGCTTCACTTGTTGAATGTACTATTATAAATATACCTGTAAGGCATACTTTGCAGCAACATATCCTCCCAAAGAATGTCCAAGCAATATAAAATTGTTGAGGTTCTTTGCTTTGCGCCATTCTTCAAAAGAGTCTATGAACCAAGCATCCGTTTCTATTTACATAGTTGACCGAAAGAAGGAGGGGAACAAATTACTCATTGTTTATAAAATGAATGTAGCAAGATCTAAACACAAAGCAAAGCAAATCTGCGTGTGGTTCTCATAGAAGTTGCTTACAAAATCACCTAGAACTCAAATAAAGGGGAGCATTTTGAGATGTTTTGCCATAAAATTACATTCCATAGTATGCTAAACAATAGAAATAACATCTATAGCTGAGGGTCACAACTAGCATAATGAAACATCTAACAACTTCTCAAAAAGTCGCACAACAAATAAAGTATTTGTATCTAACCTTCGGTACTTTTACAAATGAAGTCAGGTCTGCTTGATCCACCCCAACTGCAAAAGGAGGGCAAAATTCAACATATGCAGTGTGGGGTAACAGAAAGAACAATATAAAGCGTTGTTATCATGCATAACACATTACTCGTGTAATAGTTGGCAAACACTTCATGTGTCATCAGGCTAATTTTGAAAATATTTATTTTAGATGAGGTGGATTTTTCCAATGAATGTCATATAGGGCATATTCTCTATTCTAGGTTCATATATCACATGAAGGAGGAAAACATTAAAACTAGGGGAAAGGGTAAAGAGTCAACTGCTTCTTCCTCCTAATTAACACCATGATATCATTCAAATTCTGATATAAATCCACATTAATGTGTCCTTATTTACATAAATAACTAAAGCAAGCAACATCAACACCAATAGCTGTCAGCAATCACAATAATATTTGTGGCATGGCAACAAGTCAGGAGTCATAACCTAGTATGGGTAGGTAAAATACAACGTGTGCAAGTATTGTGATGCACAAAATTATTAAGATTAATTTCCCTCTTCTACAGGTACCAGGGAAAATTGTCACAGTTAGTCGAGTCCTTTTTTATTTTCTTAGAGCTACTTACCCGAGTTGATCAATGGCAATGACCCGGAAACGGCTTGCGAGGGCGTCGTAGTTTCGAAAGAAGAGCCCGTGTGAAGCACCATAACCATGGACCATGACAAGGGTGGGAGCATTCTCCTTGCTGCTACCAAATGTCACTGTGTTGATGAACCTTGGCTCTTCACTTGATCTAAACCATCTTGCTTTTGACTCGGGTGGAGCAAAGCCAATGTTAACTTTCTCTTGGACATACCCAGTTCTATAAAAGAAAATAAGTTACATAATAAATGGAAAGGTCTTAAACAAAGCAATTAATATATATACTACATGAATGCTATTTTTTAGCTGACAGATTCCAATTCGCTTCTATTCTATTTTTCTATCTGTCTAATCTCCCTTGTGATTCTTGCTGAAATTTTCAGTGGACTGAATTTGTTTTGCCTTCAACTCAATTTCTAAATTTCTAAATTGGTCTCCCTTTTTCCACAAGAGTTATATGCAAGTTGACTGAATTTGTAATTTGAATAAGTCAGTTTTGTGGGAAGATGAATGATTGAAGGAGGAAGAAAGCTTTTTTTTGCGGTTGGAAGAGGAAGAAACCTGAAGGAAGAAGAAGAAAAGATGACCATTAGATCTTACGACTAAGACTTCGTTATGTCTCGGTCGATGCTATATTCCTTTGATCTTGCATGGAGATTCGTACACTTCTTTATTTTCAGTTTTTTCTTTTTGTTATATACTACTCCCTCCGTCCGAAAATACTTGTCATCAAAATGGATAAAAAGGGATGTATCAAGAACTAAAATACATCTAGATACATCTCCTTTTATCCATTTTGATGACAAATATTTCCGGACGGAGGGAGTACGTCACTTGACTGAGTATAACTCAACCAGAATAATTTTCCGGGCAACTTATGTGTAGCCGGTCTTTTTCCTATTGGGAGGTTTATGTTTATGTTTGGGACTTCCTTTTCTAACTATTTTTTGAATTTGTGCAATTTTTTCGTACTATTCATTCTTGTTATCCTAGAATTTCTATCGTCAGTTATACTATTGGGCGAGCTCTCATGCATTTTTATATGAAGGAGCAGATGAACAAACGTACAAAGTTGTCTTACATTTGTGCATTTGTGAACGGACGAACTAACCTAAATCTAAGTCTTTGTAAAGATTTCATTATAGACTATATACAAATCAAAATGAATGAATCTACACTCGAAAATGCATCTACATACATCCTTATGTGATCCATAGTAAAAACTCTAAAAAACATATACTCCCGCCGTTCTCAAATATAAGTCTTTCTAGAAATTCCAACAAATGACTATATATGGAGCAAAATGAATAAATCTACAATCTAAAATATGTCTACATATATTTGTATGTTGTTGTTCATTTGAAATCTTTAAAAAAATTATATTTAAGAACGGAGGGAGCATTTAAGAACGAAGGGAGTAATTAAGATGGACTATTAAGTGAAGGGGGTTTTGGTGGTACAAACTTGACTAGGGAGAGGAGGCGCTTCTCGGCGGCGACGATGCCGTCGGCGGAGGTGGGGATCCAGCGCAGCGCGGACGGCCACCTGCAAGAACCCGCCACGGCCGTGGGCGCATCCTCCGCGTTCGCCATCCCGATCCTGCCTACCACCAAAGCTTGTCTCGTTTGGAGACGGAATGGAAGGCTCCGTCGAGTTGGTGGTGGTGTAGGTGGCTGGCTGGTTCCGGTCGAGCTTTTATAGGGGGCGGACGCAGCGCACGTTGCCTGTGCTGTGCTGTGCTTGCGTCGTTGATTGCGTGCGTGAGGGCTTGGCCTGCCTGCGTTTGCCTGGACTGCGGTGCAAGTAATGAGCGTGGAAGAGTAGCAGCGCGCGCGACCGTTGACCGTCGACCTTTCCTGTTGAATCAAGGCTGGCTGGGTATCACGTGGGACTCAAGTAATGAGCGAGGAAGAGTAGCAGCGCCACCGTTGACCTACCGTTGACCATCGACCTCTCCTGTTGAATCCATGCTGCGGTGCATCAGTGGCTGGGTACAGAAACTGATGCTCATACATACGCATGTATACTCATCATCATGAATACACGCATGCACACTCTATTTTTATGCGCATCTCCGAAAGACCGAGCCGACACATCATCTTGATATTGACGAAATCGCCACAGACTCCTTCGTAGTCGACCGAAACGTCTCCGTCCACTGAATGCACATCGCCAAAAGGCCTGAAATATATAGTCTATGCCTTGAACCTCGGTGGGATGTGGATATCACTGTCCTCCTAATCATCCACTCACAGGTTGATTCACATAGGACCCAGTTGTCAGCGAATGTTTGGCCTTTGCAAACCCCCATACAGGACCATACTAGGTGAGCCATACATATCATGGTAATCCTATAATAGTTTTAACGGCACGACAAAGTACACCAACGCACCCGTACACGTCCGTAGATTGTTCACGATCACTCCTCAGATGTTTGTACCCATAGTCTTGCCCTATACATATAGCATACGGGAGTTGTCATACATGCCATCGGACTATCAAAATTGATATGTTCTACTAGCTATGAAATATGGCTACGGAGAAAATTCACCCACGGTTGCTCTTGTCCTTGCCATCTTCATCAACGGAAGCAACGGAAGTAACGGTCGAAGATGTAATATGGGTCGAGCCATATCTACTCACTCCCAGAGTTGTCGAATGTGTCGTCGGCCTCCTCCTCTTCCTCTTTCGGGGGCAGGCCGGCGAGGGCATGGACTGTCCGTGTTTGCTCCAGTGCGTTGGCACACGCCGTTCAGGCTTGCTGGTTCACCAAGATAATTCGTTGGCCTAGTGTTGCTAATACCATGAGAGAGAATGAGGTCCAAAAATATATATCATGAAGAGAGAATTCGTTGTGCCCCTGCATTAGTATCGTCTGTTTGCATCATCTTCTTTAGCTGTTTGTTCCCTGAATGTTCATATCAACCTCGGAGATGTTACACTCTAGCGCCTCCACCTAATTTTTCCTGCAGTGTCTGTAACAACAACGCTCGAATACTGTGTAAATATACAAATCATGAGGCTGAAAAAATTACTATCTAGCAAAAAAAGAACTGCAACCTGTCAGAAATTTCTTCGATGAAAAAGTCGAACGCACCAAGCAAACCAAGTTCATATGCTCAATCAAGACACACTACACACGCATCAACTTAATGAATCATGATACAGCAAGAACTGTAAAATTGGTCTTCACATCCACCCTCGTATGTGAATTTGGTAAGAGAACCCAATAATTAACAATTAATCATACCAGGAGAATTGGGTTTGACCAAGGATCATTGCTTACATTAACATCTATACTTTGACGAGCAAACAAACCGCCAGTTTTCAACAAAAAGAGCAGAAAAGAAATACATGGCAATGGCCCCATTCGAGGATGACAAGAGGACGGGCCTTATTATCTGAACAAAACAGAGCCAGGAAAAAACAAGACAGAGAGGTGAGTGAGTTCCCAAACAGACTTCTCCTTGATATTTATTCAGGGGTGCACTCCAGCATCATGTGTTGGTTGAGGGGCCATGCCGCTGTGATTCATGACAATGGATCATTATCATCCGTGTCGGCGGACTTCGTGCCACCGGTTGACCCATCCGATTTGCTGGAGTTTGTGCCTCTGTTCCGGGTAGCAGAGGAAGTTTGGTCTTCCAGTTTGTCGGAGGTCTCTGACTGAGATGGACTAGTGATGCCCTTATTGCTTGGTGGGAGATCGCTTTCTTCAGGCTGCCCTGTTTCAGAGGCTGGTGCCTTGGTTTCGCCACCTTGAGTTTTGCCTTCCCGCTGTGCTTGTTGCCTGGGGTCTTCAGGAGTTCTCGAGCTGCTCTCAGGCTTATTGTCTGCCTGGATGATACTTGCGGCATCTTTAGTTGGTTCATAGCTATTGTTTGTGTCATTGCCCTGCCGCTGAGCCCTCCGGACATTTTCTCCCTGTTGTTGTTCCAAAGCAGCTCTTTGAGATGCTCTATTCGTGTCTTCGGGATAGTTAGTTGAAGTGGCTTGTGCCTCAGTTTCTTCCATTTGCTTTCTGTTGTCCTGTCTTGGTTGAAAAACACCTTGGTCAGCCTGTTGTTGGTTTATGAATCCCTCAGCTGCCTGAATGTTTTCCTTCATAGGTGACGGTTGGTTGAGAGGTGATGGTTGTATATCTCCAGATGCTAAGATGTTTGGGCTTGCAGTTTCACTGGCTTCTATGCTGTCATCTCTAGATGATCTAGTGCTGGATTGCTGCTGCTGCTTCGGTTTTTCTTCAAGTGATGTCCTTTCGAGGTTCTTTTGAGGAAATGGTGATGCCGAATCATCGGAGGGTTGTCCTTTAACTGCACTATTTTCAGATTGACCATCTGCTTGGCTGGGTGACAGACTAACATTTGATTTTGTGTTGGCCTGGTCACCTTTGATCATAGTGGGCTTCCCATCGCTTGACAAATCAAAGGAACCTTCATCTGGAGGCTGAACTGTATCTGTACCTGATTTAGAGGCAAGAAATTTCATGACCGTTATTTGTGCAAGTACAGACTTTTGTCCTAACATTACGCGCGAACTATGAAGGTAGAGTTGCATTCTATATGCTTTATTTCCAAACTGGCATAGGTTCATTGATCAGGGATTAACTCGTTTGGAGTCCGAACTACTAAGTTCCCACATTGTCCCTTGGTGTTGTTCAGACTAATTTCTCAAGTTTGTGAGCTAAAACAAATCTGTACGCTGAATAAATCTACAATAATTGTTCTTACCTGTCAAAGGAAGAATTGGTTTCTCTGACTTAGAGAGATAAGCATCAGGGCTAGATTCTTGTATTTTCTCTGAAGGAGGCATAGCATCTGAACTTGCGGTCTCTCTCAAGCCTGCTGGTGATAAATTGGTTTGATCGGTGTTAGCAATATCTCTCCTTGATTCAACAGGAGGAGGCAACTGAGGAGACCGAGTTGAATCTTTTTCTGCAAAGTACAGTAATGAGTAGTGTTGGTTAATTAAAGGTGTGCAGAAGTTGTCAGATCTAAGATGGTCCAGTAAAAGGTGCATACATTGTCCATACAAAAAAGACTGATTATCTAGTGCAGTAAATTTATGTTTAGCAGTGGCTGCTGCACATGTTGTGGTACCTTGCGGAGTATCTGGAGTTGGTGCTGGGCTAGTCAGAGGTGTCACAAGTTCTTGATCAGTGGAGGGTGGTCTTGGTGACTTGATCTTTTCCGAGAAAACAACAGGTGCGTTCTGAGTTTCTGCAGGAGGCTGTGCCTGTGAATTACGTAAAGAACTTGTGGCTGGCCCATCACCACTGGTTGGTGCTGAATCAGGATTAATTTCTTCATGCTGGTCAGATCCAGTGTCTTGTGCCTCAGTTTCTTCAGTTTGCCTTCTGTTGTCCTGTGTTGATTGAAAGACAGGGTCAGCCTGTTGTTGTTTTCTGGATCTTTCAGCTGCCTGATTGTTTTGCTTGAGTGGAGAAGGTTGTATATCACTGGATGTTGTCAAGATATTTGGGCTTGCGATTCCACTGGATTCTATGCTATCATCTTTAGTTAATCTAGTGCTGGACTGGTCAGTTTGCTGCTGCTGGTTCGATTTTTCTTCAGGTGATCTTTTTTCAAGGTGTTTTTCAGGAAATGATGATACTAACTCATCTGAGAGTGATCTTTCAACTGCACTTTCAGACTCACCAACTGGCTGGCTGGCTGAGAGACTGACACTTGATATTGTATTCACCTGGTCACCTTTGATCATAGTAGGTTTTCCATCGCTCGGCAAATCAAAGGCAGCTACTTCTGGAGGCTGAACTGGATCTGTACCTGTAATACGAGGACAAAACCGTTAGTTGTGGAAGTACAAAATTTTGTGCTATCATTATCTCTATCAAGGCAAAATAGTGTTGTGTATGGTTTATGCTACAGGTTCAATGAGGAGGGATCACTCGTTAGGAGTATAGTGAGTTTCCACATTTTTCTTGGTGTAGTTCAGCATGATCTTGCAAAAGTTTTCAGCTGTAACTTTATGGGCTAAAACAAAAATCTCTTACTGAATAAGTCTAGGGCATTACAGTTTTACCTTTCATGGGAAGTTCTTTCTCCAACTTGGTGAGATAATCATCAGGCCTAGATTCTTGTATTTGCTCTGAAGAAAGTGTAGCATCTGAACTCGCAGGGCCTTGCAGGCCTGCTTCTGATATATTGGTTTTATCAGCATTAGCAACATTTTTCCTTGATACAACAGAGGGAGTAAACTGTGAAGCATGATTTGAATATTGATCTGCAGTACATTGATTATCAGTGTTAACAGTGAAACAGTAATTTATTTATGTTGCGCAAAAATTGCCTGATCCTTAATTGCCAGTAAAAGACGCATACAGAAAATACCAATTATCTAGTGGAGTAAATTTATGTGTTTAGCAGTGACTGCTTAGCGTTACCTTGCGGAGAATCTGGAGCTGGTGTTGGGTTAGTCATAGGTGTCATGACTTCTTGATCAGTGGAGAGTGGTCTTGGTGACTCCTTTTCCGAGTAAACAGCAGGTACATTCTCAGTTCCTGCAGAAGGCTGTGCCTGTGAATCACGTAAAGAACTTGTGGTTGGCCCATTACCGCTTGTACGATGAGCATCACCACTGGTTGGTGCTGAATCGGCCCTAATCACTTCAGGCTTGTCAAATCCAGTGTCTCTTGCCTTAGTTTCTTGAATTTGTGTTCTGTTATCCTGTATGGATTGAAAGACAGCTTGGTTAGACTGTTGTTGGTTTCTGGATCCTTCAACTGCCTGCATTCTTTCCTTGAGAGGTGAAGGTTGTATATCTCTAGACGTTGTTGAGGTGTTAGGGTTTCTAGTTCCACTGGCTTCGATGTTGTTATCTTCAGATGATCTAGTGGTGGACTGGTCTGTTTGCTGCTGCTGGTTCCATTTTTCTTCAGGTGATGTTTTCTCGAGGTTCTTCTGAGGGAATGATGATACTAACTCTGCAGAGATTGGTCCTTTAACTGCACTATTTTTGGATTGACCAACTTCTTCGCTGGCTGAGGGACTGACATCTGATATTGTGCTGGCCTGATCACCTTTGATCATAGTGGGCTTTTCACCGCTCGATAAATCAAAGGAAGCTTCATGTGGAGGCCGAACTGGATCTGTACATATGATTTGAGAACAATGTTTCATCACCTTTAGTTGTGTAAGTACACAAGTTTGTCCTAACATTAAAAATGAAGGAACAGATGCATTTTACATGGTTTATGCGGAATTGTTACAGGTTCAATGAGCAGGGATCACTCATTAATAGTCTAGCAAGTTTCTACATTGGCCTTAGTGTTGTTCAGCATGATCTCGTAAGAGATTTTAGATTCAACATCATGGGCTAAAACAAAATTCTGTATACTGAATAAGTCTAGGGCATTACTGTTTTACCTTTCATAGGAAGTGGTTTCTCTGACTTGGTGAGATAAGCATCGGGGCTAGATTCTTGTATTTCCTTTGAAGGAAGTTTAGCATCTGAACTCGGGGGCTCTCGCAGGCCTGCTTGTGATACATTGGTTTGATCAGCATTAGCAACATCTTTCCTTGATACAACAGAGGGAGAAAACTGTGAAGAACGATTTGAATCTTGATCTGCAGTACATCAATGATCAGCGTTAACAGTGTAAAGATGATTAATTTCTATAGCACAAAAAATGCCTGATGTAAAATTGACGAGTAAAAGGTGCGCCAAAAGAACAGATTATTTAGTGGAGTAAATTTAATAATTTGTGTTTAGCAATGGTTGCTTCATGCAGTGCGATACCTTGCGGAGCATCTGGAGCTGGTGCTAGACTAGCCATAGGTTCTTGATCAGTGGAGGGTGGTCTTGGTGACTTGGTATTTTCCAAGAAACCATCAGGTACATTCTGAGTTCCTGCAGGAGGCCGAGCCTGTGAATCACGTACAGAGCTTGTGGCTGGTTCATCGCCACTAGTACGATGAACATAACCACCAATTGGTGCTGAATCAGGCCTAATGTCTGAGTTTTGTGCTTGGCTAGATGGAAGTGACATCTTTACATCACCAGCACCACGCAGATCAGGAATTCTTTGTTTGTCTGGTGTAGGAGTTATTCCTCGTTGACCACTTATAGGCCGTGCCTCGTTAGTTTGAGCGGATGCAGCAACAATACCATCTTCTTCTGTTGGCTCAACAAAGGAAGGCCTTTGTACAGAAGGAGCTATATCTTGAGCTGAAATGCATGGAACAGCCTTATTACTGTCAGAACAGGTATTTAATCAACTTTTAAAGGAATCATGTTAAACACAATCAAATATAGCTTTGCTAGAATTACTATTGTTTGTCCACACTCATCAGAGTAAAGAACTTGATTACCTGACAAAGGGGAGTTTTGCCCATCATCAGTTATTTCATCAGATACTTTACCAAATTGAGTGTCTGATGCTGATGCTGGCACCACTTTAGATGACATGACATCTTGATCACCAGAGGGCAGTTTGAAGGACTTAGGGGCGTCTTGGTTAGATTTAGAGTAGACTGGAGTCTCAAAAGGTGGTGGTTGCTTAGTTGCTGCAGGTAGCTGCGCCTGTGCCTCTTGATCGCGTCGAAGTCTTGTAGTTGACTGTTCATCACTGCTAGGACCAACATCAACACTCGATGGTAGAATTTGTGCTTGACTAGAAGGTGGAACTGTTTTTTTGGCAACATCAACACTCAATGGCAGCACATCACGTTTTGCATCTGGACTTTGTACTTGACTAGAAGAGGGAGCTGTCTTTCCGTCAACGAAGATGCCATGCACATCAGGAGGTGGTCCTTCACGTGGCTCAGAAGCACGTTGATATTGTTCTTCCGTCGAAACATTATCAAGTGCTGGTTCTGAAATGCCTGGTACATGCTTAACATCTTGCTGAGCGATGACTGGTCGAGACACTTTGCTTTCTTCAGCTTCAGCAGCAGTAAATTTTTCATTTCTTTCAACAACAGAAAGTGGTTCTGCAAAATAGAAAGAAGAACTGAGTACTGCCGAGAAATGGCATAATTGTGGTGAGACTGCTAGTTTTGAGGAAAGCTCTTGTTCAATAGTAGGTGTGCTGGAAGGTACACTATTTCTCCAGACTAAAGAAAGGATAATTACCTGATGGAGCTATGCTTTGATCAGCGGGGGTTACTACTTCACTAGTTGCTTGTGACCCCTTGGATTGATTAGGTGCAGCAACAGTGGACTGTTCTTTTTGTGGCTCACTGTAGGAAGACTTCTGTGTAGAGTTAGCTGAATCTTGATCTGAAATTCCGAAAGGGATTTTTTTTATCAGAGCTGTGGGTTTTTATGAAGCTTTATTATGTTAAATCAGCTACAAATTTGCTAAAAGGTGCACTGTTTTGCACAGTAAGACCATTACCTTTCAAGGGTAATTTCTGTCCTGGGCGAGCTACTTCCCCTGATGCACCACCAAGATGAGTGTCAGGAGTTGATGCTGAGCCTGTAGCTTGTTGATCAATAGAGGATGGTTTTAGTGACTTGGCTTTGCCTAAGGTGTCAGAAGTTACATCTTGGGTGGATTCGGAGTCATATGGAACCACGAGAGTCGGTGGTGATTGGGTTTCTGCATGTTGTTTTGCTGCTTGATTGGGTAAAGATCTTGTAGAAGGCTCATCGCCACGGTTTTGGGTGGGATCAGGTTTTGAGTCTGAACTTTGTGCTTGGCTAGATGGAGGTCTCATAGTCTTTTCACCTATGACACTACGTGAATAAGGGACTAGGCCTTCAGATACCTCAAGATCAGGTTCGGTGCGGTAAACTTGTCCTTTGCCTGGAATTGATTCAACAATATGGTGATCAGGAGCAACTTCCTGAAATTTCCCTGAAGTATGGTGGGTACCTGAGGATGGATATTCTGATGTTCCTGGTGCAGGCACTTGTTGACCAATAGTAGGTTGTAAGTCCTTTGTCTGGTCAGGTGTGGCAGAGGAAAGTGGTTTTGCAGAACTTGGATAATTAAGCTCTTTATCCATAGGCTCAGCAGAGGATCTTGATTCCGTAGAACGAGCTGAATCCCGATCTGAAACGCAAGTGGCAGCATTAGTAGTAGCAAGAAAATTATACAAGGGTAACTTTGTATTTTAGAGTAAGTTTTTCTGCATGTAATCATCTATAGGCCTGCATAGTCACACTGAGATAACTAACCTGAGGGTCCGGATTTCTGTTCTGGAAGGGCTACTTCATCAGATCTACCACTCTGAATATCAGCATGTTTGTCTCCCGTGGGATCGTAATCCAAGGTTGGAGTGCCTCGCATACCTTCTGTGTCTTTACCGACATTGGCTACTTCATCAGATCTACCACTCTGAATATCAGCATGTTTGTCTCCCGTGGGATCGTAATCCAAGGTTGGAGTGCCTCGCATACCTTCTGTGTCTTTACCGACAATTGTTGGCAATGTCGGTTCAGCTGCAGCAACGATAGTCTCTTCTTTCTTGGTCTCAGCTGGGGAAGGTTGTTTTGCAGACTGAACTGAATCTTGATCTAAAATGCAAGAAGCGATGTCAGTAAGTAGCACGATATTTAGTTTTGAGAAAGGTAGCTTGAGGATGCTAGAAGATGTGCTATTTTCCAACTTGAAAGAGAATCTGGTTACCTGATGGGGCAGATTTCTTTACAGCAGGAAATACTTCGCTACCACTGATGGGACGAACATAACTATCAGCTGGTGTTGAATCAGGCCTATATTCTAAAACTGGTGCTTGCCTAGACGGATATTTAGTTATGTCCTTGGCATCTGCAGCACCATAAGCATCAGCAGATGATCCTTCATGTGGTTCAGTAGAGGATCCAGCATAGGAACCTTGTTTTTCACTTGAGACAGATGGCACTGTTAACTCATCAGTGCGATAATTGTCAGGCATAGTTTCCTGGACTTTTGCTGAAGCAATTTGGGTATTTGAGGCTGGGGAGTCCTTTGTGCCTGGTGCAGGTGCCCTGTCTCTTTTACTAGGGAATGCTTGCGGTGCATGGGAAACTTGTTCATGACTTGGAAAAGGTAGTATTGATGAATCATCAGTGGGAACATTATCAAGGGTGACTTGCTGGATTTTCCTAGTATCATGATGGGCATCTGAGGATGGAACTTGTTTTGTGATTGCCGCAGATGGTCTTACTTCTTGACGAAAAATTGTCTGTGGTTTCTCAGGTTTTTTATCTGAAATTCATGAAGCAAACAATTAGCTTTGATGATCTTTCATGTTTCTAATCCTCCCTTGGTCTGTTAGAAGGTTTATACATTTTAGCCAATGCTTGAGAGTAACTAGTCACCTGATGGAGCAAATTCCTGCTCAGGAAGTTGGCCCGTCAAAGTTGGCGCTGGTCCAGCTGTAGGTGTCATGCCTTCAGTTGAAGTTGGTCGTGCTGCACGAGCTAATTTTTTATCTGAAATTCATGAAGCAAACAATTAGCTTTGACGATATTTTCATGTTCCTAATCCGCCCTCGTTGACCTAGAAGGTTCACATTTTAGTTAATACTTAAGAGAAACTGGTCACCTGATGGAGCAAATTTCTCTTCAGCAAGCTGGTCCTTAAAAGTTGGAGCTGCTGCCTTGTCTTCAGTTGAAGTTGGTTTGGCAACATTGGTTTTGTCCAAGGAGTCACTAGGTACATCTTGGGTTGATACCGAGTCATGTGGGGCATCAAAAGGTGATTGTGCTTGAGTTGATTCAGGTGGTTGTGCCCCTTGATCATGCAGAGTTGGTGCTTGCCTTGGTTCTCCATCTCTCTCAGCTGTGTCAGTTGCTGAGAATGATGACGGGGCGCTCAGAACATCGGGTGTTCGTGCTCCTGGTCGTGCAGGTGGTGCCATTCTTTGCTCTTTTTCTACCATCTCACTGGCACCCCGGGCACTGGGTATTGATTGTTGACTCATTGGTGTTGGCTTTTGATCAATGGTAGACCCACCCAGCAGATCATGACCAGAATTGGGAGTTATACCTTGTAACGGCACAGAGGTACGCTGCCATTGACCAATGGTGGAAGGTTTGCTGGACATATCTCCATCAGGAGCTGCTTCCTGTGATAGTTCAGTGGCACGTTGGACTTGGGAAGTTGGTTCTTGGCCCAATAGAGGTGGTGCTCCTTTTTGCTCATCAACAGTGTCTCCGTTAAAAGGCTCTTCAGTAGGATGTTCATCACGAACTCTTGCTCTGGGTGGAGCTGGAGGAGTACTTGATTTATCTTTAGGATCTTGTTGACGCTTTGGTTTAGAATCATCTGCTCTGCCACCAGTTGTGAGGGTTTGAGGTTGCTCATGGCTGTCTTGGGCAACCAGATGGTCCTCCTGATAAGCAGAAGGTGTTCTCTCCGCCTTGATAGGGCGCCGAGAAATTTGTGAGTCTTTACTGACGGTTATTGGCAATGTCGGTCCAGCTGCAGCAAGGATAGTCTCTTCTTTCCTAGTCTCAGCTGGAGAAGGTTGTTGGGCAGACTGAATTGAATCTTGATCTAAAATGCAAGAAGCGATGTCAGAAAGTTAGCAGGATATTTAGTTTTGAGAAAGGTAGCTTGAGGATGCTAGAAGGTGTACTGTTTTCCAACTTGAAAGGGAATCTGGTTACCTGATGGGGCAGATTTCTTTACAGCAGGAAATACTTCGCTACCACTGATGGGACGAACATCACTATCAGCTGGTGTTGAATCAGGCCTATATTCTAAAACTGGTGCTTGCCTAGATGGATATTTAGTTATGTCCTTGTCATCTGTGGCACCATAAGCATCAGGAGATGATCCTTCATGTGGTTCAGTAGAAGATCCAACATAGGAACCTTGCTTTTCACTTGAGGCAGATGGAACTGTTAACTCATCAGTGCGATAATTGTCAGGCAAACTTTCCTGGACTTTTGCTGAAGCAATTTGGGTATTTGAGACTGGAGAGTCCTTTGTGCCTGGTGCAGGTGCCCTGTCTTTTTTACTAGGGAATGCTTGTGGTGCATGGGAAACTTGTTCATGACTTGGAAAAGGTGGTATTGATGAATCATCAGTGGGAACATTATCAAGGGTGGGTTGCTGGATTTTCCTAGTATCATGATGGGAATCTGAGGATGGAACTTGTTTTGTGATTGGCGCAGATGGTCTCGCTTCTTGACGAAAAATTGTCTGTGGTTTCTCAGGTTTTTTATCTGAAATTCATGAAGCAAACAATTAGCTTTGACGATCTTTCATGTTTCTAATCCCCCTTGGTCTGTTAGAAGGTTTATATATTTTAGCCAATGCTTGAGAGTAACTAGTCACCTGATGGAGCAAATTTCTGCTCAGGAAGTTGGGCCTTCGAAGTTGGCGCTGGTCCAGCTGTAGGTGTCATGCCTTCAGTTGAAGTTGGTCGTGCAGCACGAGCTAATTTTTTATCTGAAATTCATGAAGCAAACAATTAGCTTTGACGATATTTTCATGTTCCTAATCCTCCCTCGTTGACCTAGAAGGTTCACATTTTAGTCAGTACTTAAGAGAAACTGGTCACCTGATGGAGCAAATTTCTCTTCAGCAAGCTGGGCCTTCGAAGTTGGCGCTGTTGCCTTGCCTTCAGTTGAAGTTGATTTTGCAACATTGGTTTTGTCCAAGGCATCACTAGGTACATCTTGGGTTGATACTGAGTCACGTGGAGCATCAAAAGGTGATTGTGCTTGAGTTGATTCAGGTGGTTGTGCCCCTTGATCATGCAGAGTTGGTGCTTGCATTTGTACTGGTTCTCCATCTCTCTCAGCTCTGTCAGCTGCTGAGAATGATGATGGAGCACTCAGAACATCGGGTGTTCGTGCTCCTGGTCGTGCAGGTGGTGCCATTCTTTGCTCTTTTTCTACCATCTCACTGGCACCCCGAGCACTGGGTATTGATTGTTGACTCATTGGTGTTGGCTTTTGATCAATGGTAGACCCACCCAGCACATCATCACCAGAATTGGGAGTTATACCTTGTAACGGCACAGATGTGCGCTGCCATTGACCAATGGTGGAAGGTTTGCTGGACATATCTCCATCGGGAGCTGCTTCCTGTGATAGTTCAGTGGCACGTTGGACTTGGGAAGTTGGTTCTTGGCCCAATAGAGGTGGTGCTCCTTTTTGCTCATCAACAGTGTCTCCGTTAAAAGGCTCTTCAGTAGGATGTTCATCACGAATTCTTGCTCTGGGTGGAGCTGGAGGAGTACTTGATTTATCTTTAGGATCTTGTTGACGCTTTGGTTTAGAATCATCTGCTCTGCCACCAGTTGGGAGGGTTTGAGGTTGCTCATGGCTGTCTTGGGCAACAAGATGGTCCTCGTGATAAGCAGAAGGTGTTCTCTCCGCCTTGATAGGGCGCCGAGAACCTTGCGTGTCTTTACCGATGGTTGTGGGCAGTGTCGGTCCAGCTGCAGAAACGATAGTCTCTTCTTTCCTAGTCTCAGCTGAGGAAGATTGTTGTGCAGACTGAATTGAATCTTGACCTAAAAAGCAAGAAGAGATGTCAGTACGTAGCAGGATATTTAGTTTTGAGAAAGGTAGCTTTAGGATCCTAGAAGGTGCACTGTTTTTCAACTTGAAAGAGAATCTGGTTACCTGATGGGGCAGATTTCTTCACAGCAGGAAATACATTGCTACCACTGGTGGGACGAACATAACTATCAGATGGATATTTAGTTATGTCCTTGTCATCTGCAGCGCCATGAGCATCAGGAGATGGTCCTTCCTGTGGTTCAGTAAAGGGTCCAGCATAGGAACCTTGTTTTCCACTTGAGACAAATGGCACTGTTAACTCATCAGTGCGATAATTGTCAGGAATGGCTTCCTGAACATTTTCTGAAGCAATTTGGGTATCTGGGGCTAGAGAGTCCTTTGTGCCTGGTGCAGGTGCCATGTCTTTTTTATTAGGTAATGTTTGTGGTGCATGGGGAACTTGCTCACGACTTGGAAAAGGTGGTATTGGTGAAACATCAGGGGGGAAATTAGCAAGGGTGACATGCTTGATTTTCCTGGTATCATGGTGGGCATCTGAGGATGGAACTTGTTTTGTGATTGGCGCAGATGGTCTTGCTTCTTGACGAAAAATTGTCTGTGGTTTCTCGGGTGCAGAAAAACCAGTTACTTCTTTACTTGATTCAGGCGCAGCACGAGCTACTTTTTTATCTGAAATTCATGAAACGAACAATTAGCTTTGACAATATTTTCATGTTCCTAATCCTCCCTTGGTCAGTTAGAAGGTTCATATTTTAATCGATACTTAAGAATAACTAGTCACCTGATGGGGCAAATTTCTGTTCAGCAAGTTGGGCCTTGAAAGTTGGCTGTGGTCCAGCTGTAGGTGGCATGCCTTCAGTTGAAGTTGGTTGTGCAGCACGAGCTAATTTTTTATCTGAAATTCATGAAGCAAACAATTAGCTTTGACGATCTTTTCATGTTTCTAATCCTCGCTTGGTCAGTTAGAAGGTTCATATTTTAGTCAATATACTTAAGAGTCACCTGATGGAGCAAATTTCTGTTCAGCAAGTTGGGCCTTCAAAGTTGGCGCTGGTCCATCTGTAGGTGTCATGCCTTCAGTTGAACTTGGCTTGGCAGATTTGGTTTTGCCCAAGGTGTCACGAGGTACATCTTGGGTTGATACAGAGTCATGTGGAGCATCAAAAGGGGGTTGTGCTTGAGTTGATTCAGGTGGTTGTGCCCCTTTATCACGTGGAAATCTTCTGACACGTGCATCGTCACTGGTAGGTTGAGCATTTACGGGGGTAGCTGTTGAACCGGGCCAAGGGCCTGAACCTTGTGCTTCACTAGCAGGCAATGCTGTCTTGTTGTCAACAGTAGCATCATGAGTTGACAGACTGTCATCCCGAACATCTTCACTGGTCATGGCTACATCATGCTTAGTTTTCAAGGCATTCCATCTTTGGGCATCAGATTTGTTCACAAACTCTTGATCACTAGTGTCACGAGCATCAGGAGTTGCTCTTCTGGTAGGCACTGAAGTAGGGCGAGCATGCTGAGTAGGTGCTTGCATTTGTACCAGCTCTCCATCTCTTTCAGCCGTGTCAGCTCTTGAGAATGATGACGGAGCACGCTGAACATCGGGCGTTTGTGCTCCTGTTCGTGCAGGTGGTACCATTCTTTGCTCTTTTTTGACCATCTCATTGGCACGCCGAGCACTGGGTATTGATTTTTCACTCATTGGTGTTGGCTTTTGATCAATGATAGACCCACCAAGCACATCATCACCTTGTAATGGCACAGATGTGCGCCGCCATTGATCAATGGTGGACAATTCACCATCAGGAGCTGCTTTCTGTGACAGTTCTGTGGCACGTTGGACTTGGGAAGTTGGTTCTTGGCCCAACAGAGGTGGTGATCCTTTTCGGTCATCAACAATGTCTCCTTTAAATGGCTCTTCAGTAGGATGATCATCACGAACTCTTGCCCTTGGTGGAGCTGGAGGAGTACTTGATTTCTCTTCAGAAATAGATGGAACCACAGGATCTTGTTGATGCTTTAGTGTAGAGCCATCTGCTCTCCCACCAGTTGGGAGGGTTTGAGGTTGCTTATGGCTATCTTGGCCAACGAGATGGTCCTCCTCATAAATAGAACGTGGTCTCTCCACCTTGATAGGGCTCCGAGAATCTGCAGGTTGTGCTTTGGATGGTGTGGGTGAGGTGGATGTAGAATGGGGAGCCCTTCTTTCTCCATATGTGTCATGAGCATCTCTGGACACCATTTTCTTTGGTGCAGAAACAGTGTCTCTACCTTCTCTGTCTTTATCCTGGACATCTTCTTCCTCTTCTGCTTGCTGTGACAGAGGACGTGCAGTTTCTCTACCTTCTCTGTATTTATCCTGGGCATCTTCTTCCTCTTCTGCTAGCTGTGACAGAGGACGTGCAGTTCGTGGGGTGTCAGTGTGTCTTGCTCTGACAGATGGTGCAGAATCAGCAACCTTTTTTTCTTCAGTGATGTCTTCATCTCCAATCTGCCTTGGCCCAAAATCAGTGTCTGCAGCTTGCCTAGTGCTATCTTCAACATAAGGATGAGTCTTGTCAAATGCTGAAGTTTTGCTACGAGAATCTTCAACCTCTTTTCTTGATCTCAAAGGCTGCTCCCTAGATGACATGGAATCAGCAGGTTTTGAATCTTGAAATCTCACATTAGCATCATGAGAAGTTGTCTGCCTAGGTGCTGGAGCAGTGCCTCTAGGTTGCTTGATGGTGTCTTCATAACTTGGAGACCTTCTTTTAGATGGTGGAGTCACACTGGGACCACCTTCAGTTGCTATTTTCTCTCTTGGAGTGGGTGCAGCTTGCCAAGTATCTGAAGATTGTTCTCTATACGACACAGGATCACTGGGCTTTGTTTCTTTGTAGGTGCCTTGAGCAGCTTGACCCACAATTTGCCTTGGCTTAAAACCATTATCCCTAGATTGTTTGGTGGTGTCTTCAACATCGGAGTGTCTCTTTTTGACTGGTGCAGTTGAACGAGGATCTTCAGTTGCTTCTTTCTTCCGCGATGGAGCATCAGCTCTCTGAGAATACAAAGGTTGCCCTCGTGATGGAGCATCAGCAGCTTCTTTCTTCCATGATGGAGCATCAGCTCCCTGAGAATCCAAAGGTTGCCCTCGTGATGGTGCAGAATCAGAATTTTTTGTTTCTTCAAAAGTAACTTTTGATTTCTTGGGGACATCTTTGGCATCAGGGTATCTCTTTTGCAATGGTGTGGAATCAGCAGCCTTTGACTCTCTAAAGACATCCCTAGCACCTTGAGCTGCTATATGTGTTGGTATAGAAGCAGGGGCTCTAGGTTGTTTGCTGGTTTCTTCAACTCTTGGATATCTTGTTGGGGATGTTCGAGCTGTCCTTTCTGGTCCTTGCACCAGTTGTCCATCCACGCCTACTGGTTCTTGTGCAAGAGGCCGAGTGTTTGCTTGTTCTGTATCTTGTGATGAGATATGTTGCACATCTTTGCTAGGTTTTTCTTGTTGAGTAGGAGGCATAAAATCATCAGTTTCTCCCTTTAGGTTACTCAAACCAGTTGTAGCAGCATGCCACTGCTCAGACTGCAGTT
Source organism: Aegilops bicornis (assembly GCA_021605145.1). NCBI lineage: Eukaryota > Viridiplantae > Streptophyta > Magnoliopsida > Poales > Poaceae > Aegilops > Aegilops bicornis. The sequence goes on along the minus strand of CM038673.1, from coordinate 613,080,767 downwards.
TCTGATGAGCATGCTTAGCTTGTTTGGCCGAATCTTCATCATCAGAATATCTTTTCTTGGATGGTGAAGCAGTAGTTAGAGGATCTTCAGTTGGCCGTTGCTTTTGTGGAGGAGCATCAGCTTGCCGATGATCTGATGTTTGTGCTTCAAATGATGCAGAATCAGTCATCTTTGTTTCTTCAAAGGCATCTTGAGACATCATCCGCTTTGGAGCAGCAGCGCCTCTATCTCGCTTCTCATTATATGGATCATCTGTATCTCCTGTTTGCAATGGTGTACTTGCACCATAACCATCTTCATCCAAAAATTGGTTAGGTGGACGAACATCAGCCAGATGAGAATCCAATGGATGTGCTTTGGATGATGATTCCACAGTTTCTTCTTCTTCGGTGCTGCCTTGGGCATCATGAGGCACTATTGGCCTTGATGCAGGACTCTTCCTACCCTGCTGGAAAACCTCTTGAGCAGCTAGGTATGGTGCGGTTGCACGTCGAGAGCCTTCAGATGCTGCTTGCTTGGGTGGAGGAACAGCATCATGTGGAGCATTGACAGGATGTGGTCTAGATGATGAAGAGTGGTAAGTTCCTATTCCTTCAGAGGTATCATATGGATCTTGAGCCCTTGTTCGCCTTGGTGCAGATGCAGTTTCTCTGGCTTCCTGGCTGGTATCATCATCATCATATAATGGAATAGCTTGAGTACCATCTTGTACACGCTTCGGGAGAGGAGCATCTTTTCTGCGGTCAGCAGGGAACCTTCTTGCTTCTACAACATCCTTTCGTGCATAAGGGCCTTCAGATGTTGCTCGCTTGGGCAGAGGAACAGCATCATGTGGAGCATTGACAGATTGTGATCTAGATGATGTTCCTTCAGAGGTATAATATGGATCTTGAGCCTTTGCTCGCCTTGGTGCAGACACAGTTTCTCTGGCTTCCTGGTTGGTATCATCATCATCATATAATGGAGTAGCTTGAGTGTCATCTCGTACACGCTTCGGGAGAGGAGCATCTTTTCTGCGGTCAGCATGGAACCTTCTTGCTTCCACAACATCCTTTCGTGCATAAGGGCCTTCAGATGTTGCTCGCTTGGGCGGAGGAACAGCATCATGTGGAGCACTGATAGGTTGTGATCTAGATGATGTTCCTTCAGGGGTATCATATGGATCTTGAGCTCTTGTTCGCCTTGGTGCAGATGCAGTTTCTCTGGCTTCCTGGTTGGTATCATCATCATCATATAATGGAATAGCTTGAGTGTCATCTCCTGCACCCTTAGGGAGAGAAGCATCTTTTCTGCGGTCAGCAGGGAGCCCAGCTGCAGCAGCATGCCACTGCTCAGACTGCAGTTTTTGATGAGCTTCAGTTGAATGGGGCTTCTCAGGAGAAGTATATGTAACTCTCTGGTCAGTAGCTCTACTAGAAATATTTCCAACAGGTCTTTGTGAAGTACGCTCAGTGTATCGAACTGATTTCTTATCCTCAGTATCAGCATTGGGGGCTGTGTTCTCAGTCCAGAAACCTGACGCCCTGAGTCGGTCAGAATCTTCTTTAGCTGATCTTGGATTGGTTTCGGCATGATCAATGGCATTGCTTGGCCCATCAGTTTCAGATATCTCTTCCAGCATTTCTGAAGGTTTTGATGAGGTGGGTCCAGTATAAGGTTCTGCTTCATCAGTATGTCTGCTTGCCTCATAGAAATCAAACACATGAAGGTTATTAGGTGCTTTTTTGGATGAACTTGGCTTGGATTTAGTAGGGAGGTCTATTTCGGTGGCTTCAGAAGTTAGTGAGGCATCTCCAATTCTGGGCTTATCAACACCAGTTCTTGAGGGCTTCTCAGTAGTGGTAGGAGAGGTAGCTGGGGTAAAAAAATTGATTCTTCTTTCGACAGGAATAGGAGACTTTTTAGCAATTCTGGGAGTACTTTGGATGGAGGCTGGTGGAGTTTCTTCATGTGTAGTAGAAATGGTAGTATGTTTGCTTCGGACATCTGAAGGTTTATGAGTAGTAGGGATACTTGGGCTTGAGGAGACTGGTGTTTCATCATGGGAAGTTTCAGTAGGATGAGGCTCCTCTGCTTGAGGAGCCTTGGGAGCGATGATACTAGCAGGGGGGCGAACCAATATCGTGTGAGGTTTTGTGCTGGGTTGCTCCCGGGAGTCTAGACGGAACGGGGATCTGATGGTTGGAGGATGCTGTCTCCGCCACTGACGCCGCTGCTGCTTCTCAAGTTCTTCCTGTTTGCGCTGCTGCTGCTTGTCAAGTTCCTCTTGTTTGTTCTGCCGCTCCACCTCATGCATAACCTTCAGCACCTTCTGCCAAGAACCCCGGCTAGAAATAGCATGCCACCACCTCTGCACATTCTTTCTTGAATCATATAGGTACAGAAACTTTTCAGAATTTGTGATGTGGTAGGAGTTTGGCAGGTGTACTAGGTCAGCAAGAGTGAACTTGTTGCCAGCAAGGAATTCACTGTCACCAAGCCTTTGCTCATAAACTTCCAGAACATCTTCTAGCTTTCTCGCCTGCAAGTCTATATCATCATCTTCTTCAGCAACGGGAAAGGCCAAGTGGCAGAACAAGGATCTGCTCGGAGGGTTGAAATTATGCTCTTCATGGTGGAGCCATTCCTCGATGGAAGCCCTCTCAAGGGAATCCTTCCCAAGGAGAAATGGGTATCCATGATCTTCATAAGTCTCTGCTATATGGCGGCAGATATCTCTTGATTCTGGAATTGAAGACAAACATAAATTTGAATAAGCATAAACTAATGATCATTTTCATGAAGACTTCTTCTCACTAGCACAGAAAAAGTGCCAGAAGAGTGGAATACAAGAAAATCTAGGATAAAGTGTGAACGCCGAGAGCAGTTGAAATTTAAATATATATATATATATATATATATATATATATATATATTAAAATTGATGATAAAATTTCCTTATTATTGGCAAAATAGACATCAGTTCTACTTTATGTGCCACCTACTATGAGAAATAAGTATGAGGAGCAGTTCATCTTGGATCATGTTGCATCCCCTCTCTTAATGGAAAGTATGTGCTCTCCGGAACTGCCAGGCTCCTTGGGTCACAACATGATCTTCTGGAGTGTCAAAGTATATGGTTTTATATTCAGCCCACTAAAGTCCTATACCTATTAGCACGCCAAATATTAACGCCTAGTGCTAATAAAAAAGATAGTATGACAATTATTACATCAACTGTCGAAAGAAACTATATTATAGCACATCTTACATAATTATATCTCTGTTGGAACATTTATTTGCTCTTCTATTTTTGTTATATACTTATGCTGGTACATAATTTAAAATATGTTGCTTGAGTGCCTTAAAACCGTATCTAGGACAAGAGGATTGTTGTTGTGATAAAAAAAACACAACATGAGAAAAATTATGTGTTCATTTGGATAAAACCCGCTCACTGTCCTTGGCATGGCAACATGTACTAAAGCCAAAATTCTTCAGGCACAATTCAGCATACATATTTTTACAGTTGGCAAGTTTAAAGAAAGCAATTTCCCATCTTAAATGAAATGCTAACAGTTTACAGTTTAATCGGTCAAAAGGACATCATAGCTTAATCAAAAATGGACGGCATAGCTTAATCAAACATCATTGTCTATACAGCTTAAATAATAATATGATCAAAGTCCATCTACACATGAAGAAACATCATTGTCTTTACACATTCCTTAAACTTACCTAACACAAAAAAAAAACTGAAATTCCACCAATAATCATTACTGTCCACTGTAAAAAGCCATTTTAGAACAGCTTCCATGATTGCAGTTTCATAATGAGCTCCTGACAAGCACTGAAATATACAGACTGGAACATGTACATGATTTATGATGTGCCTTTAGTTTGTTATAGTTTGGTTTGGAAGGAAGCTCTTACCCAGCCCCACATAACATGGCTTTCATCTCAAGTTCTTGATGAGATTTTTCAGTGTGGGCTCAGCCAATATATGGGAGAGCTTACATAGTGTTCTAATGCTCGATTTTGTTATTTATTACTCCCTCCGTCCGGAAATACTTGTCATCAAAATGAATAAAAGGGGATGTATCTAGATGTATTTTAGTTCTAGATACACCCATTTTTGTCCATTTTGATGACAAGTTTTTTCGGACGGAGGGAGTACCAAACAAAACATATAGCAGTGACAATATTCATCCTACATATTTTATTTATGAATTACAGAATTGTTTTCCCATACAATCAACACATAACCATGGCAAACCTAGGATTTATCTTCCATGGAAGAGTTTGTCATTGGATAATATTAGTCATACAAAATGTAAAAACAACAACATGATGGGTCATCTAGCTTCTAAGAACAAATTACACGAAAATAAATAATAGTGTTTAGCTGATGGAACAAATTACATCAAAAGAAAATAACAGTGTTTAGCTGATTTGCCGTCCCCAAGTAACATGAATTTCTCTGATCTATTATTCTTATGGAAGCTATATTTCTGGAGTCTGCTTTTATGGCAAGTTAATCATGATCGTAGTTCTTTCAACGTGATGTAAGTCAGTAAAATTCACAATGCTGTTTTGGAACAAACTATTTGGGAGTCTTTAGGGACAAGCAGGAAGTACTAACTACATTGATTAACTACCATGCAAAATGAAGGAGATAGGGTATCGTGAGTGACTGAGAATGGAGCCTGCATATGCCAAAAGTCTCAAGAATATAATTTGACAACAAACACTAGTGTGCTTTAGCAGATAATACAAAGTTTTGCCAGACTATCTAGATTTTTCACTTGTTTCTGATAAAGATTCCTAGTTAAGGCCCAATAAATGTCCTTGTAGCAGGCTAACTAGCAAGATCATTTAACTGTAGGAAAGAAGGATAAGCATCCAGACATGTAGGACTAAAGTGAAATGGTAATTGAACTTCACAAATCTGAAACCTTACCTTCTAGGAATTTATTAGGTCCATCATAGAACGGAACTGGAACATGGCTCGATGCCTGTAGAGTGCACATGAACAAAATGTAATGATGGTATTGAACTGTTTTGCTAGAAACTGATATTAGACTGCCTATGGTCTTGAACAGTTAACTCCGTGCAGAGTTGAGAATTAGAGACACCACGTACCTGAAGTCTGAGTAGGCTCTTGTAAGAGGAGAATGTCTCTCTCTCAAAGTTGATTTCCTTCTCATACAGGCATGCAAGCACCCTTGACACATCCGGTAAGATTATAGATTTCTCATGATACACCTTCACGATTGGTGCTCCAATGCCAAGCCCTGCCATGGTGGCCAGAGCCTAGGTTACCAGTGCTGAAATGAGGTGACGTATATGTATTAACTCATCCACTGGCCAATATGATAGGTTCCATGACTCTCTGATGAAGCAAAGACAAGATGCTTAAAGTGGGAAAGCAAACGAAGGAATCAATTCAGTAGGACAACAAGAGATCAAAATGAGTGAATATTGAGGAGGGGCAAGAAGGAAACAAAAGGAAAAAGAAAAGGCAAAAGGCTGGCCATGGATCTAGCCCTCTAATCATATTTTACAACAAATTCACCATACAGAAGCTTTTAGCACTTCACATTTTAGGAATTGCTGTAACATCCTAAAACTAGAAAAAGTAGTTCCTTGCGAAATCCAACAAGCAGCAGATCTTGTATGTCCTTTTTGTGCAGACAATGCAGCCAGGGACTGCAAACAAACACATCATTGCCACCATTAGTTTCTTTTTTTACATGGCCACCAGAAGTTATAGTTTGTAAAAAGAAGCAAACGCTCAGTTTTAAGATAGTAGTAGTACAAACACAACCAAATGGTTATACTGATCGAACCAAACGGTGTAAAACAGGTGCGTTTCATTCGTGGAGTACTAGGTAAAAACAGTGGCCCCGCAGGCAAACAGTAAAAGCCAAGCGTTGTCGCCTGCTCCCAACACCACTTTATTCATTTCTTGGCCCTTTCATCAAAGGGGGGCAGGAAAGTAACCTAGTGATGCAAGTTTAGCATAACAAGGGCCACGGAGCATCACAAGGAACAAAAATCTTGGCACGAATAAGCAGCCAACTCCGACTCATCTTTGTTCAGAGGAGAGTTGGGCATGCATGTGCCTTTGCCATCTTTGTTCAGGGGAGGGTTGGGCATGCATGTGCCTTTGCCATTTCACAAGATGGTAGCAGGACACGAACTTGACAAGAGCGTCAACATAATATGCACTCCGTATTATCGTGCCAAGACCATTCGAGACGGAAATTCAAGCTGTGGACAGGATGTGGAAAGATAATCACGACTGAAAGAATCACAGCATGCCCTAAGCTAGGCTTATTATTTCATGTGCAAGTTACAGCCTGTTAAAATCAGATTAAATAATGTACAGTCCACAAGCATTCTCTTCCTATGTTACATGTAATAGAACCCGGAAGTAAATAACCAGACAAAGAAAAACTATTGGCTGTGGCCGATGAGTGGAACTACAGCTGAAAAGTTGCCATCCGGCCCAGTTCACTGTCCATCTCAATGTACTGGCACTGGGGTATGCTGACAAACAGGCGCTGATCTTCGCTCAGGCCCGTCCAAATGGATTGCAAACCATGTACGCCTGCGCCACCTTAGTGTCCTCGCCCCCTCAGAGACGAAAAGAATCCCCCCAGGCTTTTGTCCTTGTGCTTTCCGTCGTGCTCATCTCCAACCTGCACCATCGCTTTGATAAGAACGTAAACCTCGATGAATTAAAGCAAGTCTCAGTCACAAACCTCCTCTGCTATTTTCTTGAGAGCTTCTAATATCTCGGAGAAATCTGGCCTTTCAGCAGGGTCCTGCTGCCAGCACTTCTGAAGGAGCTCCGCAAGCTTTGCATGAGCATTTTTTGGTATTGTGGGCCGCAATCCCTGAGAAGCAAGATTGACATGTTAATAAGATTGTACTCCCTCCGTTCCTAAATGTAAGTCCTTTCAGAGATTTCAATATGGACTACATACGACGCAAAATGAGTGAATCTACACTCTAAAATATGTCTATATACATCAGTATGTATCCGTACTGAAATTTGTACAAAGATTTGCATTTAGAAACAGAGGGAGTATAAGGTAATTATATCTCTGCATTTATCTTAAAATTAGGAAGTACGGAGTACGTATGTTTATCTTCAGTCACAGAGTTCATAAACACGACTAGATGGATGTTACTGTTTCACTATAACACCATTGATCAGGCAAAGTGGTAAACAAAGCACCGATGTCCAAATAACATTCGTTTTGCTTGTGCGTCAGCAAACCATTCCTAAGAGTATGTTAACACTGATCATATCTTGAAATCCCATGATATCATGGAACAAAAGAAACTCAAACCATGTTATGTTATCTGTGCGCAGTAATCCAAAAGATATACGATCATTATTATGGTTGGTGGATATGATAAATTGAGTAAGAATCCATGTCTGAACATAGCAGTAGTAGCCCAAAACATATATGATCATTATCATGGTACTGTGTGGTGGACATGATAGGTTGAGTAAGAATCCATGTCTGAACATAACAAGAAGAAAGAAGACTACGGTCATGGAAAAATGACAAGCAATTTTACCTTCTGAACCACACCTACAGCTGCTTGTAATGGTGTCAGGTACTCGTAAGGAATCTGCAAGCAATAGATGTATAAACAAATTACTAACTCATTGAAAACAATGCAGTTAACATAATGAACTAACAGTGGCAGAAGAGTGATGCAAGTACCTTCCCAGTGAGCAGTTCCCACAACAAAATTCCAAAACTAAAAACATCAGCCTTGTGGTCGTAGGGCTTGTGTTCTATAACCTATAACAGATAAATCTTGTAAGGTGATATATCAATCAAAAATGTTTCACTGATGACCTCTATTTCTTGAATTCACCGCCACTGCACTATTAAGATACAGAAAATGGTAGTAGATGAATTTATTGTGAAAAAAGATAAAGAGGTAACAATCAGAGCTAATGACAGCGGTTTGCACACTATCTCAACCAATAAATAATAATTTGCTGGCTAAAGATTAAATGCAGGTTTTTGTTTTTGTTGTGGGGAATTAAACACAGGTTTAAGAATGAACCTTCCCGTTTAGTTTCAAAAATAGCAAAGAAACAAAATAATCTCCTTGCTTCTATCAAGCATATGGAGCAATACAATGTTGCCCACATGTCAAGCAATGCCATCGAAATGAACTCAGAGCAGTGTCTCGTCTCATTTGCGAGGCAATTCAGAATGTTTGGTCTGAGCTTTTCAGAATTGATAAGTGACGAATCAATGTCCAAATGATGGAGCAGTCATACTAAAATTGAAGATGCAAACATGATTACTTCTGCACTATGGTTAATCTAAAAAGATGACGAATGATTTACATTTGAACAAACTATCAGGTGCTAGTTTGTTGATATTTTCGCGGTGCTTACAGCAGCTTCTCAACACCTAGACGCCGATTTGCCAAATTCTGAAACTGAATCAACTAGAGAGGAGCAAGGGGGAACTGGAAGCCAGGTGAGAGAGCGACCCTGAATCGTGTAGTACTGACGATAAGAAAGCTTCAGGAGTTGGAGATGAAGAACATGAGCTAAAATGCAACTGCTGCTACACTACAACACACTACCATCTGATGGGTGAATATCTGAGTAAGATTATGTCTAGCATCCTTGTAGGTCCGGTAGCAGTTTTTTACTTTTTTTTTAGAGGATAGCAGTTCTATTTTGGTCTCACATCCTTGGGGTGGTGCGATGGTGCCGTATTCCAAGGGTTGTAACTAAAACATTGATAGGTTGCTGTTGCACCAGAATGCTTTAGATCACAAGTTCAACTGTTGAACTCTGTGTTTTCTTCTTTTTCAATGAAAAAGTTGGTGGCCAGGTGTTTCCTACCCTGTCAATCTGAACTCAGAGCTTGGGTATTCAAGCTCGCAACCTCTAATGGAGAATCTGCTCTTTACAGCTTAAATTTAGCATTGGTATTACATAACAACCAAGTTGTGATAGAGGTAGCATAGTAATGATAGAGAAATCACCTCCGGGGCCATCCAACGGTATGTCCCGGTTTCTGCAGTCATTACTCCAGACTGAACTTTAACACGTGCAACACCAAAATCAGCAACCTTAACCATCTGTAGAAGGAAACAATCAGTTAGAACAATTAGCCAATTCTTCTTACTGAATCACGCACTAAACGAAACAACGGTTTGCAGTAACACATTCATCACATGTACTCCCAACCAGGAAGAAGGTTCAATCCCAGTGGCCAGCCACTCATCAATCACAAACAAGATTTGGCTAAGTAGACCAAAAATTACAGATAAACATTGTGTTATAGGAGAACCCCTCTTATTTTTGTGATATAACATTTTTTGAGAGGGGGCTTAACACCTGTTATTCTTGTACAGAAAACCTGGAAAAGTGAAGGCATGCCTAGGAGTTCGGGCTATGATTTGTGGAACATCATTTCCAAGGATGCATGCATCATGAATAATTGGAAGAAGAGAATACTTACCCCGTTTTCATCCATAAGAAGATTGGCGGTTTTCAGATCCCGATGAATAATATTATTTTGGTGTAAGTAGCTCATGCCTTTTGACACATCCATTGCAACTCCAACTAAGGCAGGGAGCTTGAAGATACCTTTATGCTTATGAAGATAATCATACACACTCCCACCGGACATAAATTCTGGACGAGTGAAGAAAATGCAGGTTCAGTCAGCCACACTAGGAAAATGGAAACTTGGAAGGGAAGGGCTTTGTTTAATCATACCTGTGACTATGCATAACCTTGGGGGTTTAGTGCATGCACCAATAAATTGCACAACATTCTTGTGACGAACCTTCCTGAATTCCAATGTATACTTCATGAACTTAGAAGGTAAATGGAAAAACAGAGGAGCACTACTGGAAGAAACTGATCCCTAAGGGTGATACTTTTAACATGTAGCTATAATTACATAACTTGTACTGTGAGACATCAGTTAGTAAGCAGCCAAAGAACTGAGAGAATAAGATGTTTGACAGGTAAATGACAGCAAGGGTGGATCTTTATCATCTTAGCATCCTAAAAGTAAATATTTCAGCAGAGCAAACGTGACAACCAGAGCATCTGAGAGATTGAGATTAATATTTTTAAGAATGGTATTCATTGTGTAACAGAAGAAACAGGACTAAGTGAGATGACATAAATACACAGGAGGGGGGAAACACAGGTTTATGTGCAAAAGCCTTAAAGTATATTGAGAAAGCAGAGCATATGATGTAACAAACCTCATAATATAAACTTCCTGGGCAAATTCACGCTGCATGTCCACATTTACCCTCTCAGGTTTGAGCACTTTAATAGCTACATCTTGACTACAATATGTACCCCGGTAACTGGTAAAAGAACGAGTCAGTTACGTGACTGCGCGAAAACTCAAAATAAATTTTCGTGATAGCCAGGAGTGAACACTCACAGATCGCCATATGACCCAGATGCTACTTTATTCCCGAAATTGAGTAGTTTTATATCAATTTCCCATTCACTGGCACCATCTGTAGGTATAGCAACATGATCGGCTGTTGAGTTCTCCACGATCTGCATATTTTCAACTGGAGAAGACCATGAATGAGATGTAGACCATGCTTGTGTCTGCCCAATTCAAGCCAAAGCAAAATATGAGCATGAAGAAAACAAGATGTGAAACTGGTACTAACTAAATTGCAATGAAGTATATGTGTTTCTGTTTCACCTCCTCAATCTTGCTGATTTCTTTTTTTAATTCTTCTATTAAATCCTCCGTTTCCTAAATAAATGAACAGATCATTAAATGTTAAACAGCGACAAAACACAAAATCATGGGTACAAAGACAAAATGAGGACCGACATACCTCAGCATGCCAACCAACAACAACAAACACGTCAAGTGAGTAGCCATCATTTGTCGAAAATGCATGTGCTTCTTGAATGTTGAGACCAATCTCACCAAGCAGACATGTCAGCTGGGGGCATCAGAAAACATGGCATCACTAAACAAATAGATGAAACACACATATTCAGCAAACTCGTATTTATTCAAGTTTGATATCATGAATTATATTGTTAAGAAATCTAGGAACATATAAACAGATATCCCAAATAAAATCCACAAATGTACAGAGATCCTTGTTTACCTCGCTGAGAAGCTTTGGTTTGTCAATGGTAGAGAACGTAATTTCATGCATGGGTCTGTATGGCATACAAATACAACCAAATTAGTGTCCTCGACAAAGGAAATAGCACTTACAAACCGAGAAAATGAAATAATCATATACCTATAATATGTTAACTATCAAGTGACACATATTGATTTAACCAGAATAATATTGTATGAGGATAAAATAGAGGCAAAGGTAACTAGCAAAGTCTTACCTGTAGAGAGATCGAACATTATCTGAGGTGCTATCCTGATCTTGGCCTTGCGACTTACTAGCTTCAAGCGCAAGGGCCTCAAGGTTTGTAGATGAACCGAAAGCAGGAGGAGGGTGGATGCTGAACATAACTTGTACATATTAGAAATGAAGGAAAATTGAACCACTGGTAGAGGTATATTTTGCAATGCATGGCAATAAGAAAGATACTAGACAATTTCCAATCAGCAAAAATATTTAGTAACAGATGGAAAAGCTCAGGTACCTTTGTTGCCTATTCAACAGCCTTGATGCAACTTCCTCCCCTGCAGTGTGTGAATCAGCATCAGTCTGATTCCCATCAACAATTGGAGATACCTAATGAATCAAGACTCAAATAAGGACAATGAACAGCATAGAAGTTTCACAGCTGACTGCAAGTTAGCAACTATTTTTGCAGTTAAAGAAAAAGAAATGCACCACTTGGGAATAAAATAATGCATCAGCGCTGCCAGCTAATAATGGGAGAGCTTAAACTTTCACTCAGTAAGTAAGTGGTTAAAATCAATCAAAATATGCTACACTCAGAGGGAACGTTCAGGCTTTTTCTTTTATCTCATTTTAAAAATGCTCTAGGACCCCACCCTACATCTACTCTTTGAACATCATATTCATAGTACGACATATTTTTAACAGTTTGATACTCCATCAGTCAAGTAAACACCAAAAAATTACTTCCTGACAGTGTTAGCATTTAGACCATTCAAAAGCCCTAACGTGGCAACTCTCAAATCTCAAATACAGTGGTGACTGGATACCCATAAGGCTTCTTCTTAGTTGGTGCTGCTGACAGTATAAACAACTGTTGTATCCGGAAGTGGTAATACTAAGTGCCAATGAGCCGATTCCTTGATAGATAAGAATAGCAATCCAGTTTAATAGAATTATAAAATGTCCCCATTCTTCTGGACGATGAAAGACGTGTTACCACCGAGAATGAGTGTCATTGACTAGGCTTGAGTAGTGATGGGATGGAATGATTATAAAAAGGAAATCTGAAGGGCAGAAAACTGAAGCCCAACCAGGGATGCTCAGCACATAAGTCAGACCATATAATACAACTCGGGACAGACGAATTCCGAGTCATCTACAGCGGTCGATCACATCAGTGGCGCTCCAAATCGCATTCCTAAACCAGCACGAGCACGAGGGGGGAGAAGCCGTCGCGAGGAGGAGCGAACGGGTCACCTGCACGGCCCGCACGGCGAAGGCCGGGCGCTGCGCCGGATCCCTGGCCAGCTCGAGGAGGCGCTTGTGCGTGAGCACGTCCTCCGCCCTCTCCACGTTCACATCCATCGCGTAGCTGCAACCCAAGCCGAAACGCCAAAATCGAGAATCATCAGTCCAGGACCCCGACCGCCGCGTCGCAGTCGTCAGGGAGGAGCGGCGCGTACCGTGCGGGGAGGCGGTTGAAGTGGCTCCAGAGGTCGTCGTCGAAGCCGGGGGCGCGCTCCTCGGCGGCGTGGAGGCGCGCCAGCACCTCGGTGTAGACCTCCAGCTTGTGGTGGTGCTGCTGCTGCTGCTTCCTCGACTGCGCCACCGCCCCGGCCCCGGACCCCGCGGCGCCCGGCGGGGACGAGGACCCTCCGCCTCCGCCTCCGCCTCCGCCTCCGCGTCCGCCTCCTCCGCCGCCCGCCGCCGCGGCCGCGTGGCTGCCGCAGCTCTCGGCCACCTCCTCCACCGCCATTACCGCCTCGCCCCGATCTCGGTCGCTCGCGGATTCAGGAAGGGAGGGAGGGGATTAAATCGCGCGCGATCGATCCCCTCGGGCGAGGGAGGGGAGAAAAGGGGGAGGAAAATGGAAAGAGGCAGAGGGATTGAGAGAGAGAGAGAATTTTTGTGGCTGCTGGTGGCCACAGTGGTTTTATATACTCCTGCGTGCCCGCCTGCGTGCGAGTTTATCTGCTGCCCCGCGAGAGTGCGGAAACCATTTTTCTTTTCCTTATTTCTTTTCTTTATGAAAAAAAGAAGGAAAAAAGAAATTGAGTCAAATTCATCTGGTCGGTCGGTCGGTCGCAAATACAACTAGTAGTACTACGACGGGGCTGTGGCCAATTCGGCTTTGGGTTTGGGGTCTGCCTGGTGCGCTGCATCGGTGCTTCGGCCGTTGTGGCGCACACTGTGGTAGGAGTAGGATATTATTATTTTTGGGGGGATATTTTAATCGCTGTGCCTGCCATGGACGTCCAGTAGCAGAAGCAGAATTGGGTTATTCGTCGCATCTTGGACGAATATCTGTAACCTTGGAGTAAGCTCTAGTGGCTAGTACTACGTTGGACGGTTTGAATTTGATTGCTGTGTCGTTCGTTGCTTAGGCACGAGGCAACCGGCCGGACGGCCTACTATAAGCATTCTTAAATTTGGGGTACTTAAAGCATCTATAGCCGACCCTGTATAATGATCCGACCCGTAAAATAACCGTCAAAATATGGGTCCGCTTGAAAAATGTTGTCCGATCAGACCTCGCAAAACGAGTCCGACCCTTTAAACATTTTGCGGTGCGCGGCAAAATTCCCATCCCTACCCGCGAAAACGCGGGTTCTTCCCCTCGCCCCGTCGGTGCCCGATATATAGCGGTAGCGGTTGGTGGGAGGGACATTTCAGCCTGCGCTTTTCCCCACCACCGCCACGATTCCGGCCATAGATCGTCGGGATCACGCTGCGAACGCCAGACGCCGAGATTGTCCGCCAGTCGGAAAGTCAGATTGACGGCTGTTTGTCGCGACCGCGGATTTGGCAGTTCCGACCACCAATGGCTGCACCAAGCCATGGATTGATTGGGGAGCACCCCGCAGAGGCGCGGCAAAAGCCCCAGAGCCGCATGTAGGTACTGGTTCATTCTCTAGCCGTCGTCGTCGGTTTGCCGGCATGGTCTCGGCCGGTAGTTGCCGACTTCGGCGCTGCGGCCTTCGCCGATCCGCTCATACGGTCGATCGAGGCGCATGCGAGCGATCTTTGCGGCTGACATCTAGCACTCTGAAACATCCTGGGTGGGCATTCTTCAAATGCGAAAACGACGGGGTATGTTGCTTTGCGGGGTCTGCTCGGCCGCCGCCCTTGCCGGCCCATAAATCTGTTTTCTTGCGGTATAAGCGCATTTCTGGTCGGCATTATACATGATACCTTTCGACGCCGCCCTCGCGGCTGTAAATCCGGGTTTTTCGTAACTTAAAGCGCATTTTGCGAATCGGCATTATATAGATGCGCTTTCGGTGACCTCGCCCGTAAATCCGTTTTCCCGCCAACTATAAACGCATTTTACGGGTCAGCATTATACGGAGTCTGCTAGAGATGCTCTTATGGCTTCTAAATACTCCTTCCTCCCAAAATAAATGACTCAATTTTGCATAAGTTGGGGACGAGGGAGTATAGCGCAACGCTTAAACGCATGGTTTATCGGGCGTGGGGAGTTTTAACGGTGAAGTAAATTCCATAGAAACAACACTCCACTGTTCCCGTCCCACCCCTGGGCAATGATGACCTACGGCTTACAAATGCAGGTCTGCGTTAGAGCATCTACAATCAGAGTACCCTAACCCGCCCAAACGCCCGGGTGGGCTACCCGGTCCGTTGGTGCTTACACGAAATTTGACTACCCTACCGGCCTTCTCAGACCCTAACTGAAACCCTAGTATCAAATTGCACTTCGTTCACTTTTCTTGCTCTCTCCGCTCCCCTCAATTCCGATATCAATCCTCTCCCTCTCTCCCGCCATGGCCAGCACTGGTCCAACTCTGACGACATCGACTAGATGGGGCTCTCCGCCGGGGACATGTCGAGCACGTCCAACAAGGACAAGCCCGCGCTACGCTGCTCAAAGATAGACCACAATGGGAGCTCCTCCTCGACGGTCGTCAGCTCTTCCTCCGCGACGTGATGGCTCCACTCTGCCCAAGCTCTGTCATGGATGGTGAGACAGCAACGCGAGCGCAAGCACCAATGCCCGGCTCCTCCAGCTCCGCCCCCTGCGGGTAGCCGTCGGGTGCTGGTGTCGCACCACCCAGGACCGCCGATGCATGAGCCGGCAATGGAGACGCGGGCCGCGCTTTTCCGCGATGGCAAAGAGGGCGCGCATGCGTAGCGAGGTACGACCGCGGCCGCCTGCACTGCGGAGCCGCTGCCGCCCGCCCAAGACGACGACGCGCTACTCCGCGTAGCTATCCGTCGGTTCTACAGCTAGCGGAGACTGACGCACGCCCCCGACGCCCGAGAAAGCGGCGGCTCTTCGTCGCGCGCTCAAGGAGTCGGACATGGCGGTGCGGAGAGAGCCGGGTCGTCGGGCGCTTCGCGTGGTTTCTCTCATCGTCCTCCGATTCCGATGGCAGCGGCTCTACGACGAACGCCGACAACTAGCCGCCCACTGCGGATGCTTACTCCGCGGAGAGCTGTCGAGGCCCCAAGGGGAAGCGACCGAGAAGGGAGTGGTGAACTCCTGTCGCCCCCGTATGCTTTAAATAAAGCTTTTTATGTTTCAATTGGCTGTGATTGGCCCTTTTATATGAAGTATGTGTACGTCGGACGTTGAAATTGCTACTCCCTCCATCTCATAATATATTTTTTAACAGAGGGAGTACTATGTTTCAACGTTGTTTGCATGCGCTTGTATGAAATAGAGTAGGCGAATTTGTGGTGTGTGATTATGAAGAGAGGGAAAAGGCGACTGTGCGGGCACTACGAAGCGCCCGTTTGATGGGTATTACGGTTGCAGATGCTCTTAGAGGGTGTTTGGATCACTAGAGACTAGAGACTAGTGACTAGTAGTAGTCACCTTTAGGGCATGCTTGGATCCGAGGGACTATTTTTAGTCTGACTAAAACTAGTCTCTTTTAGAGGCTAAAGTTCTAATCACCCCTGACTAAAGAGAGGCTAGAACTAGTCTTGAGACTAAAATTTTTTAGTCAGGGGAACCCTACTAAAATGTGGACTAGTCCTCTCTCTCCTCATTTAACTCCTCTCTTTTAACATATGCGAGTTCTGGATTGGAGGATTTGGAGGATAATAAATGCTCATTAACTCGATTTTAGTCTATTTAGAGGGTGTTTGGATCACTAGAGACTAAAAACTAGAGACTAGTAGTAGTTACCTTTAGTCAGTAAACCTCCAAACACCCCTGACTAGTGGGTGACTAAAACTAGTTTAGTCCCTAGTCATCCCACCCCCAACTTTTACTGACTAGAGACTAGTAGTAGTCACCTTTAGTCAGTAAACCTCCAAACACCCCTGACTTTTACGGACTAAAGTCCCCCTCTCTCTCCTCTAATTGGTGCTGTATGAACATTTAACATCGAGACATTTAACGCCGACCAAGATCTACCACCTTCCAAACAAGTACCGATTAAAACTTCTACCGACTACTACTAATACACGACCAGTAGAAGATCCAAACACCCTCTTAAATTGCGCAGATGTCGCTCCTGGCTAGCATTTTGGCAGTGACTGTCACGCGCAAATTTCGCCTCGATGATCATGCCCGGCACGTCCCTGGTCTTTGCGGAAACGGGCACGAAAAGAAGTGTTAATTCTGGGCGTAGCCGAAACTCGTTGGCCAGAGGAGCAGGCCCGCGTGTCAGACAGAGGTGAGACAGGTGGTGGTGGTGGTGATGTTGGTCTCGCGCTCAGCTGTTTTGGCCCGGTGAACCGCACCGCACGTAACCACCTCGTGTGAAACTGGGCAGGCCACAGACAGGTCGGGCCCGCGCCGCGTCACGTGCGAGTGGGAGCCCGGCGGGATGGTGGGTCGGGCGCGACGGGCCGACGGAGCGAGCGAGCGAGCGGGAACCTGTTAAACAAAGGTGGGAGCGCAGGAGGATGGATGGAATGGGGCGTGGGAATATGCTCTGCTCCCGGCAGTGCTGGCGCCGACGCGCGGCAGCCGGTAGCCGCGCTCGCATCGTGGCGCTTTTGGATTTGGCAGCGCGGATAAGATGGATCCGTCAGCCCCTGGTCACCCCCAACCCAGCCCACCGGACCTGACGACGGGAGGGATCCATCCCAACCCATCCACTGGAAACCAAAAAAGTACTCCCACCGCACTGCATATAAAACATCATCACAAACACAAAGCTAATCACCCACCCAGCCAGAAAAAAAAAGGCGCCACCACTAGTACTAGTAGTATAGTACTCCTACTGGCAAGAGTACGCCGTATTTTATCAGTGGACCTCGCCAGCAATGGTTTTTCAAGTAGTACTCACTGCTCGGTCGCCCCTCGCGTGATGGTGCTTCCGGATATGCTTCGTGGCCTCGACGAGTTCTGTTCTCCTCAGTATATGCTCCGAGTTAGAGTCAGGCCAACTCCAGCGTCCGTTTTGTCCGGATTTTATTTGTTTGGGCAGGACAATGAGGTCGTGTCCGGGCAGTTTCTAAGATGCGATGGCCGTGCGTCCAATACATGGACGCATCCCGGCCGCATTCTGTCCGCGTACATTTTTCTTTGCAAGCCCGTAACTTTCTTTATCGTTGATTTTTGATACATGAGAATACATCATTAAATTTTGACTACAAAAATAAAATCAAAGAAAACAAGAAACACAAGAATACATTTTAGAAGATATCCAATTTCCATAACTGCTATTGTAAGTTGGATTAGTGCCCTCTTGATGCATTTATTGTTGATCTGTGGAGGCTCGATCTTGCGTGCTTCTTTCTTCTTCGAGTGTAAAAAAGTAGACGTTGCTTCCTCACATATAGTCTCATGTCTAGCCTCTATTCTAGCAACAAGTGCATCTCTAGCCTCTATGCTAGCTAAAAGTATACGAACATTTACTAAATTGCGCTCTATTAACATATCGATGTACTCTTTTTCCAATACAAAAACTTGCATCTATTCTACGCAATAAAATTTTAAGTTAGCACAACTAGTCAAGAGCACAACTGAAGCTAAAATAGCACATACCCCGTCGTTTGAGCACTTGATGAACGCCTATCCGGGATGTTCTGGCGTAGTAGACACGCGGCGCACGACCTTCTTTGGGCAGTCGTCGCACTTAATGAGTGGCAACGGTGCGCCGACGAGCTTTTGGGCTAGCACCGAGCGTACCGCCATTCGTGTATCTGCCGGCGGACCACCGCGGTGTGGATCCGGCGGCTAGAGGAGAACCACTACGCATGGCCTTGCTTGGGGCCTTCCCGATGCTTTCGGGCGATTCATGGGACGCTGACCTCCCATAGCCGGGCGAGCTCAAGACCGGCCGGTTCTGCTCCAAATCCGGCCACGGGTGCGCCGTCGGTGGTCGTGGTTGGGTAGCTTCGAAACACGAGGGAAGAAATTTGGGTGAGCAGCGCGAAGGTTACCGTACAATGGCGTGGCGGCGTGATGAGTGGAGAAGAGTGAAGGGGGTGCAGCTAGAGGGGGAGGGGGTGGATAAAAAAGGGGTTCATGTGCCACCGACGGACCAACCAGGGGAGGACACGCGCACACGGCCCGCTCGTCCGCGCGCTGTCCGTTTCACCCCAAAAGCGGTCCAAACTTAGGACGGAGATGAGTCGAGAGCGGATAGAAAACGGACAAAAATCAGTTTGCGTCCGCGTGCTGGGCCATCTGATTCGTTGGTTTTATCCTAAATGAACGCACACGGACAGGATGGGGTCGCACGATGGATTTGGCCTTAGTCCGAGGCTGCGTCCACATTCCGGAAGGTCCATCTCTTCTCTTCTCGTTAGCCGATCGAGATAGCAGCCAGGTGCTGACGCAACTGGGCGTAAACTAGCACGTACTGTAGTGCCACTGTTGGGCTTGGAGTGGTTTCAGTGGGTTTGGCTGGTTCGCGCCGGCGCCGCACGTAGAGTTGCTAGCTCCACGATCCAACAGGAGGGCCGCGCCGCCAACCAACCGACGAACGGTGCATCGGGGAGAGAGAATATTCCGACCGATCTGCTCGGGCTGAAACAAGGTTCTCAATTTCCCATTGGAGGAGGAGTTGACGCTACCCTAGAAACAAACAAAGACCTGTGCTCGACGACGAGTCGACGGGCCGAACCGATCCTACTAGCCAGTCCGTCCCAACTGGAGCGAAGAGCTACTGCGGCGGCGAGCGACGCGCCAAGATTCCCGGCTCATGGTGCACGCTCCGACGCCGGCCTCGTTCACCCGTCACACACTCACACTGTTGCGCGCAGTCTCTCAGCCACGCAACCGGGAAGGGCCACTGTTACTGTCAGCAGCAGTGAGTATATGCTCTGCTCACATGAGGCCACGGTCCGCGCCCGTGCCGACGGGTCCACCGACGGCGGCATCTCCATCGTGCGATGACGTCCGGGGACCCGGCCCCGTCGCTTTGCCGGAAACCACCACCGCGCGGCGGGGGAATCGCCCGTGGAAGAAGGGATTCGCATCGGGAAAAGGGGGTGAAGGAAGGAAGGAAAGCACGAGGCCTCTGACGCGGCGACACCTCGGCGCCGTGGAAAAGCGACGGCGACGCGTCCCGCGCGGCAGGAGAAGAGAACCAACGACCGCTCCGCCGCATCTCCTCCTCTCCCGTGACCCGTGCCGGGCTCATTTGATTTCCTGATGAATCCCTGCCCTTTTCTGTATTCTGTGTGGTACTGCTAGTACTGGCGCACTCGATCGGATCCCGTACGCCCCGTGTCGGACGGATATATGCTCCTGGGACCAGCGTGCATGCGTTGTCACCACGAGAGTGTAACGAGTACTAGTACCGAGCGAGCGTCCGCTCCCGAAAGAAGAGATACCAGCTGACGGAGACAGGTACGTGTGCCGTGGGAATCGCGGTTGGCCGTTATGTTCCGCTGTTGCGAGGTTGAAAACATTGGACCAGAGATGGCTAGCTCCAGCCATCCATCTCGTCCGATATAATAATAACTCGACAAATGTGTGAAACAATCATCACCGGCCGGCCACATCTCGTGCAAGGATCCGACACATCAGCCGAGCTTGACCAGAACAGGATGTAAGCAAATTTCGCTTAAACTTATAATCCAGATTAGCAGCGGCGAGTCCCCTAAAAAAAAGATTAGCAGCGGCGAACCTAGAGCTTGACCATGGGTGCCAACCTTAACACTCACCGTAAAAATTGCCATGTTTAATCACAAAATTTATCAGTTTAGCATTTTAATCCTATATATAATATACATAGGTTCTAACTACTACTCCCTCTATAACAAAATGTAGGACTTATTTTTAGCCAACTACACCAAAAAAAGGTTTACATTTCGTTGCATCTCCGCATGCGATGCCACGCAAGGTTTCTGCATGCTGGGACGAGACACGCACTTAAACTGGACTCTGCTTCTTCACCAAGCTGGAGCTCCATCCATCCTCGCTTCCAGAGAAGAAGATGATGCTTCATCCATCCATCCTCGCTTCCAGAGAAGAAGATGATGCTTCATCCATCCATCGCACTCGCACGCATCGCTACACAAACACGTCCAGCTTGCATTGCAGTAGAAGTGTAGAACTTCCCCGAGAAGAAGAAGTGGCCCTTGCCGCGCGCCAAGAGGCGCTTGCATCGCATCGTGGGCGCCACGTCGCACGACAACGCCTCTTCTTATCCACGTGCTTCGTGCGGCTGCCGCGGCCAGACGCTCCATCGCCCGCCCCACCGTGGACGCTGGACGGATTTAACAAGATTATCCTATCCACGACCGATCATGATCCACGTCGCTTTCCCTCGCTCGCGCCCCCTCCTCGCCCCGCAGGAGCCCGGAGACGCTACCCAGCCGCTGCTACTACGTACTGCTACCGGTTCGTCGATGTAATCTTCCACGGCTCCGGCCTAATCTCCTCCTCATTGGATTACGATCGACCGGCGGCGCTATTAAAGTACCGCTGGAGCACGACCTCGAGAAGGATAATGAACCATGTGCTTTCCGTGGAGGAAGAGATTAGATGTACTAAGTAGTTCCAACTTCCAAGCCACTCATGTTTTCTACTCGTATCTATCTTCGCGAGCCGTCTCGTTCGTACTAGCTAGTGGTAGCTATGGTTGATGGCGAAAGCACTGCGGGGTTAGATTAGGGCCAGCATTGGGCCATGTGTTTTCTGCGGGGGAAGACAAACCACTCCTATTGCGAAGCAACAATTTTCCATCGATCGCACTCACCTTGTTATGGCATCTAACCGACAGCTATTTTTGGGAACCATCAAGCATACGTGGACCAGTTTGTCCTTCCTTAGGCCAACTCCATCGCACGACCCCAAACGAACGTCCGGATTGTCCGGATTCTGTTCGTTTGGGTAGAGGCCGCCGCGTCTACCGTGGATGCGGTCATACTTCAAAGACGCTACCGCATTCATTTGCCCCATCCCGTCACAGATATTTCTTTGCAAGTCCTTAAACTTTTTTTATCATTTATTTTTGGTACATGACAATACATCATCACATTTTGACTAGTAAAGTAAGGCCAAAGAAAACAAGAACCACAAGAATACATTTGAGAAGATACCCAACTTCTATAACTGCTCCCTTGAGTTGGGTTAAGGCCTTCTCGATGCACTCATTGTTGATCTATGGAGGAGGCACGACGTTGCACCCTCCTTTCTTCTTCAAGCCAGAAGTCGACGTTACTTCCTCACACGTAGTATCGTGCCTTGTTACTTCTTCGCATGTAGTATCGTGCCTAGCCTCTAATCTAGCAACAAGTGCACTTGTCTCATCTAAAGCCTCTAGGCTAGCTAAAAGTGCACGAACATGCAATACATTTCGCTCTATCAACATATCGATGTACTCTTCTTCCCAATACCAAAACTTGCATCCGTTCTACACAATAAAACTTAAAGTTAGCACCACTAGTCTAATCCAAGAGCACAAACCGAAGCTAAAAGAGCACATACCCCATCGTTTAAGCACTTGATGAACACCCATCCAGGAATGCTCGGCGTTGTGAACCACGCGTATACGACCCTTAGGCGGTGGTCGCACTTGATGAGGCAATGGTGCGCAAGCGAGCTTTTGGGCAAGCACCGAGCCGAAGCCGCCATTCGGCGTGTCTGCCGTGAACCACGGCGGTTGAGATCAAGCGGCTGAAGGGACGAGCCATTGCACGCATGTGGCCTTGCTGCCAGGCCTTCCGGCGAGGTTCCGGCGATCCATGGCGGCGGCCTCACCTCGCGGCAAGCTCAAGACCGCCGGATCCGCCTTCAAATCCGGCCGGCGGTTGCACAAACAAGGTGGTCGTGCTTGGGTAGCGGCGACAAGAGGAAGAAATTTGGCGGTAGCGTCCAAGGTTACTGCGGCAATGGCGGTAAGCGGCGGCGGCGGCGAGGAAGAGGGAAGAGTGGAGTGGATGCGGTAGGAGGAAGGGAGGCGGATAGAAAAGGCCCGTCTGTGCCACCCGCAGGCGGGCGGGCGAGGGAGGACGCAGACGACTGCGCATCCAGCGTGGTGTTCGTTTCACCCCAAAAGCTGCGTAAACTTGGGCGCGGATGGGTCGAGCATAAGCGGACAAAGTCCGTTCTTGCGTAGCAGGCCGTCTCGTTTGTCTCTTTTATCCCAAACGGACGGAGACGGATAGGGTCGCGCGGTGGAGTTGGCCTTAAGATGATTTGGCTCAACCATCGTTTGGTCCGTGTGGCCCTGCCGCACTGGAAATGTGAGACACGACTGCGTGCGTACGATTGCCATTTTTAAGACACCAATTCCGCCGTGGTCGTTTTTTTAGGCAACATGGTCGTTTAATATTTTTTTTGAGACATTCTCGCTAGACTTTATTCAAACTGCTACCATGTTTACAGGAATGAAACTCAGATCCCCAGGTTGGCCTAACCAAATATGGCGGCCTAACCCGAATGAAAGTGCATGTCTAGCGAGATTGTGAGCCTCGAAATTCAAGCTCCTAAACTCGTGGATTATATTACATGAAGAAAAAGCATGAGATCTAGCTATAATTTCATGTATAATAGCCGCATGGCCTGCCAATGACGACCCTGCTTGATTTCTTCCACCACGCTCTTACAGTTAGACGCAACGTAGATCTTCTGAACATATAAATCTTCTGCCATTGTCAACGCTTCCCTCACTGCTAATGCCTCAAGTATGGTTGGATTATGGATGTGCTTAAAAGTAATAGCTGACGCACCAAGAAAGACTTCATGTATATCCCTGCAAACAACTGCAACAGCCCCCACTGTCCCGTTTAACACTGCCGCATCAGCATTCATTTTTACATGCTCCAAAGGCGGTGGTAACCACTGAGACATTCTGCTCCTCATGCTCAAGTGTACGTGTTGGCTGGGCTTCACTAGTACCTGCAGGTCCCTCAAGTAAGCATTGATAAAAGTGTGAGTCTGCAACGGACTGTCAAAGATGTCCTCATGAACGGCTCTTCTCCTAGCTCTCCAGATCGCCCATAATGTCACCACCAGGCGAGTGAACTCCTCTTCTGATAGTACTTCATGCAGTGTGAATATTCAACCTTTGGCGTTTAAATTCAGATTATTGCACATCTTCTCAACTAGTTCTTCTGAAGACAGTGACCAAATGCACCTGGCCATAACACAATCAACGAGTGCGTGCTTCCATCCATCATGAGCTGAACAAAAGGGACATGCAAACGTAGTTGACATGTGGCGGTGATGCAATACATCCCCCGTAGGGATTGATTCATTACACAGTCTCCAAACGAAATTCCTCAGCTTCGAAGGCACCTTTATATGCCATATCGCTGTCCAGGCCTTCGAAGGCATCTCTCTTTGTAAGCTGATTTCACAGAAAACTTGCCTTGGTGGTCCTCTCCCCATGCCCAAAAATCGTCGATCCTCATCATACATAGCGGTATCTTCATTATCTCCTCCACATCAATAGAGACAAAAACTCTTCTTAACTCATTCTCTCACCAAGACGATGATGAGGCATCGATAAGTTCCGAAACTAATAAAGGCGGCTGGGATACTAGTGACGTGATTGGCCTCATTAGTCCCGAACGCGGCAGCCAATTATGTTTCCAGATACTAGTACTCTCTCCCGTTCCAATTCTTCTGATAATGCCCTTGGAAACCACATCACGGCCATCCAATATCGCCCTCCAAATCTGCTATGGATGGGCTCCAAGTTCAGCCTCAAGAAGTGAAACTGATGTGTAGTATATTGCCTTTAAATGGTCCTTCAGGCCCGGAGTAGGTTTGTATTTAGGCCCAGCCACTGATTCGTATCTCGCGGCCCATTCACGCGCCCAGAAATAACCAGGACCTCACTGATATATACAATCAAGAGATACCTCCAATTCACTATTGCCTAAAAAAAAACCTCCAGTTCACAAAAAAAAAGAGACACCTCCAATATTTTCAAACTCGACTTTTGTCCCTTGCCACTTTCCGAATCTTATAGTGAATCAATTTCATATGACCAAATTTGATCGACCTGGACGGACCCCAGCGATTCCAAAGGCACTTGAACCGTGCAAACCAACATGTAAGAACCAAAGATCGCCATACGCGGTATGTCTTGGGACACATTGCCTTGCAAGCCTTGCAAGGCAAGTCATCAAACTGATGATCTGTCGTCATACTTTGAAGAGAAAAATAAATAAAGCACAAACATCTGGGGTTGGCTTACTTTCCCATAGTTTGCCACACTATTTTGGCAAACTTGGCTAATCATAGGTGTTCAAATTCTTAGCCACACTTTGCCTTGCCCAATGACACATTGCAATCTATTTCTGTGTGTATGACATGTGGTACTTTCTCACAAAGACAATATTAGGTTGAATCGTTGGAAGACAATGCCAAAGCTTGTGCGAGATAAAAGGCATCACATGCTTCTTGGTGTTGGCTATGTTAGCCACGCCACGTTAAGAAAAAAGATCGAGCCGCGGGATTTTATTCCATGTATGCCACATCCATCATTAATTGAGACATTGTCACAAAATATATACAAAATTAACATAGAAAAAACTGCAATCCGTACAATTGATCTGAGGGTTCCTTGTCCGATCAACTATGGAATGTGGGGGGAACTAAAGGAAACACCGACCGAAGAGACAAAACTGTTGTTCTAATCCCGAGCTCATGTGAGCTCGGGTGAACAGAGAAACCGAATTTTTGTATATTTTTTATGTGAAACATTGGCAAATGTTTTGATAGCTTGCAAATTTTCATTACGAAATGACATTCGTGGACAATGTGGCAAAAAAAATGTCATCTGGTGATGAATTTTTGCAAGCTATCTAAACATTTGTCAATGTTTCACACAAAACAAATACAGATTTTTTGAATTATTTTTCAATTTGTTTTAATTTTACTGTTCACGCAAGCTCATATGAGCTCGGGATCTGAACAGCCGTGTCCCCGAAGAAATGGCATCTCATGTCAAGCAATATCTTTTGATTTAGATACGAGTGGCTTGCACGTTATCTTCTTAGAGAAGATGTTCTACGATACTCTCTATACATTACCGAGGTTTGTTGATAGACTTTCCGCGCACACACAAAATATTTATACCTTTTGATTTACCAATATATGCTTGACGGTATTGTGAAATATATATCTTATCTGCTTTAATTATGCTTACCATCACATGCATTACATTGTACTCCTTCCTATCCATATTACTTGTTGTTCAAGCAAATGTATCTAGACATATTTCAGTGCTAGTACATCCATTTGAGCGAAAAGCCCACAAGTAAAATGGATCGGAGGGAGTACATGATTTATAAATTTATTCGACCAGACACATATGTTCTGTATACTTTTTCTGGTTGATCTCACATCCTGCATCAAGGGATTGCACACAACCCAATGTTGTACCCCTTGGGGCCTTCTGATAATCACAAGATCTTCATAATACAACTTTGGCCATTATTTTCTGTAATGTACATTTATGAAATCCAAAAGATGTGTTCTATGTTTTTCTAGATAGATCACACGTAAAATTATATGTTTGTTTGAAATGGGAAAAATTACAGGATTGGCGGTAGTTACAGTTGCAGTATTCATTCTCTTGAATATTGGTAAACAGTTTCCTAAACATGACTATAATCGCCAAAGTCAACGGCGTATGCATGAAAGCCAGCTGGAATTTAGTTCTGAAAGTCTTTTTCAAGTCTGATGCATTAAGTAATTAGTAGTGACAATTACAATGAATAAAGAAAGTTCAGCTGGTCCTCAACTAATGTGGAGAGCACGGGCAAAAACTGTTGGGAGCATGTGATCCGTTGACGTGAACAATCCCATGATCATTCGTTGTACAGCTGCGGCATTATACACAGTCTAACGACAGCTAATCAAAATAACACCTGTTCCAAAGATCATGTCACGTACTATAGTATTTTCTGTTGATGATGACAATTACAATGTTCATACCTACTAGTTTTGAGACCGAGGAACAAGTGGTTCGCTGAATATAGACGTTTTCATACCTGATCCTGGCCAGGTTCATCTGATTTGACTAAGACACTCTATAGAATGGTCCCCCCTTCCCCACGCTCCCGCGACGCGCCCCGCGCATGCGTCACGGGGGCCCTCGATCCTCCGCGGCGACCTCCTTCCCCTTCATCCTCTCCTCCCCCTCGTCGCCGTCGGAGGGTGTCCGCCAGGTGAAGCCTGTGCGACGCGGGCGGCAGTGGGGATTTTTCTTTCCTGCCCTATTCAAGGCTGCGGCGGCATAGGTCAGCCGCTCGTGGGGGTGCAGAGCTCGGTGGGGCTCTCGTCGGCTGGGACGTTCGGCTCCGACAACTCTTAGGCTAGGAGGTGGTGGTGCATCGCCGCGACGCTGGTGGCGAGGTGCTGGTCGGGCTCCAGGGCCGGTCGTGAGATTTCTGGGGCCCGGGGTGATTAGTACGGGGCCATCAATATGCTAAGTATGGTACAAGCGAAAAGATATCAACCAAATGTATGTCCAACCATAAAAACATAGTGGGATGGCAAGCTTTCAGGAATTTCTTGATAGAGCATTTCCAAATAATATCCGTAACGTTATTTGTCTCAAAGTGCTACAAGATGACTTAAATAGAAAATAATCAAGCATGTGGTCTCACACATGAGCGTCAAGTAAATGAAATTTTAAGGTAGGACGATGCCGCTAGCGATTGAAATTTCATGTAAACAAGAATATGGTATTACTATCTTGTGATTTATGTTCTTATCTTGTTCAAGTTAGAATGATAGGTAGACTTCCATAGGTCTGTAGTATTTCTACAAGCATAGCTCGACTCGTCGAAGCTAGACCGACTGATTTGATGAAATCAAAGTTAATGTGGAAAGCTCAATTGGAACCAGACCGAGGGTTAGCCCTCAGTGTTGAACATGAGTCATGACTTCAACACAAAATTGACGACCTTTTATATTTGGAACACGAGTCATGACTTCAACTCAGTGCATAGTATTTTTTTCTTCTCTTTCTCCTGTTTGAGTTTCTTTTTCCTTTTTCTTATTATTTTTATATTATTCTTAAAGGTGCGATTTTAAATTGATTAACTTTTTCTTCAAAATTGACGACCTTTTTTTCAAAATTCATGAACTTTTTCCAAATTGATGATTTTTAAAAAAAATCATGAACTTTTTACAAAAATTGATGAATATTTTCCAAAATTTTGAACTTTTTTGAAATTTATAACTATTTTTTGTGAAACTGATGAACTTATTTTTAAAATAGATGAACTTTTTTTCATGCTTTTGAACTATTTTTCAAAATTGGTGAACCTTTTGAAGTTTGTGAACCTTATTTTAGAAATCCAGGAACATTTTTGAATTAACGAGCCAAATCCCGCCGCCGCAGATCTACCGGTTGGCCGCCGGGGCAAGAGAAGCACAAATCTGATGGTCGTGCTTTGGGCGGACGGGCTGGACAGAGAGGTAGCCGGGAAAATGGGCGGCAATGGCTATGGTGGGGGGAGGGGGCGAAGGGGCGTCTGTATCCCCGAAGGACTGGCTAGAGGAGGGAATACGTCCAAATTTGGATAGGGAATAGGTCGAAAGCGGATAAAAAACAAACGTTTGTCCGTTTGCTCCCACGCGTTAGGCCGTGATTTGTGTCTGCTTACCTTAAACGGACGTGTCCGGACAATTTGAGGTCGTGCGTTGGAGTTGCTAGGTGATCCGCGTTCAGAGATGAGCAAGTACGCATGTAGGGGCTCCAGAACAGTGCCTCCGCACTCCGGCAGGTCTCTTGTCCTGAGGCGATGGCGATGCAAGCAGGTGCGACGCATGTGGGTGTGATAATCAACCCTTGGGTAGGTTTCCAGTGGGTTTGGCTGGTTCGCGCCAACAGGAGGAGCGCGCCAGCCAACCAACCAAGAGTGCATCGGAGAGGATATTCCTAGCCAGCCGATCCGTCCGTCTGCTCGGGTCAGCGGATCCCCTCCGGTTCCTGGTGCTCCCATTGGAGGAGGATGAGAGGAGTTGACGCTAGCTAAAACAAAGACCTGCACTGGACTCGATGAGACGAGTGGGTCGACGAACCAATCCTGGGTCCTAGTCCTCTCAACTGGAACGAAAAAACCACTGTGGCTGGCAGCGACGCGACGCGCCAAGATTCCCGGCTCATGGCGCGCGCTCCGCCGCCAGCCTCCTTCACCCATCACACTGCTGCTCGCAGTCTCACTCACAGCCACGCAACCGGGAAGGGGCCGGAGCGAGCACCTGCTACTGTTACTGTCAACCTGCTACTGTTGCCGTCAGTAGAAGCTGCTAGTGCGTGCAATATGCTTGTTCACGTGAGGCCATGATCTATCTCCATCTATCTGCGCCCGCGGCGACGGGTCCATCGATGGCGCCGCGCCATGGCATTGGCATCTCGATCGTGCTATGACGTCCATGGACCCGGGGCGCGAGGGGACCGATCGCTGGATGGAAGAAGGGATCGCATCGGGAAAGAAATGAAGACGGAAAGAAACACGAGGCCTCTGAGGCGGCGACAACTCGGCGCCATGGGAAAGGCGATCGTCTCGTGGGTGGACGAGCAGGAGAACCAACAAGCGCTCCGCCGCATCTCCCGTCAGCCGTGCCGGGTTTATTTGATTGCTGATGATGAGTCCCTACCCTTTTCTGTATGAGTAATGCTACACCTAGCACCTACTCATGTACTCCCTCCGTTTGAAATTACTTGTCTTGAAAATGGATGTATCTAAAATTAAAATACATCTAAAAATGTACATGAATAGGTAGGTAAAGTTATGTGCAGTTTATACGTAACAGGCTTTGTGTGCAGCGAGCGCACTCGCTCGGATTATAGTAGTAGTATCCCGTACGTCCCATGTCGGAAGGATATATGCTCATGAGGGAGTACTCGAGTAGTACCCGGCGAGCGTCCAATCCACCCTCCTGACAGTGGAGATCGGCCGTTATTGCGAGGTTCAACATCGGACCAGTCGTCCACAGATGGCTGGCTCGATCCATCTCGTCGTATAAATAAAACGCGACAAATGTGTGAAATAAATAAACGTGCATGCGCTGCAATCACCACCGGCCACATCTCTTACAAGGATCCGCTACACCAAAACGAGGGATGAGACAGGACCTTAAAATTGGTCATACTATTAGTTACCGATCCCGGCTGCTCTATTTAACAGTACTACAATCTATCCTTGCTTTTAAAGAAAAAACAATAATTCGTGGCGTCCATCCTATTTATACCATGCATGGCCAGTACACAGCACGGTCAGCTGAGCTAGCAGCGCAACTCCCCGGTCGGGAAGCAGTGGCCCTTGCTGCCTGCGGAGGGGCGCCCGCCGCTGCTGGGTAGCGTCGTGGGCGCCACGTCGGTCGCGCGACAACCTCCCTTCTTATCCTCGTCGTTAAACGAGGCGGCACGGCCACGTGCTTCGTACATGCGTGGACGGTGGACAGATTTAACAAGGTTATCTTATGCTCGACCGATCATGATCCACGTTCCTTTTTCCTTCGATCGCTCCTCCTCTACTCTCCTCTCCCCGCAGGAGCCCGGAGACGCCACCCAACTGCCACGTACGTACTGTACTACTGCCGGTTAATCATTCAGATAATCTTCCACAGCTCCGGCCTAATCTCCTCAGCATTAGATTACGACCGGCACTACGCTGGAGCACGTACTCAAGATGGATAATCAAACCATGTGCTTTCCGTGGAGGGAGAAATTAGATGTAAGTAAGTTCCAACTTCCAAGCCATTGATGCTTTCTATCTCTATATCTTGGCGAGTCGTCTCGTTCGTACTAGTACCACCTTTGATAGTTTGATTGATGGCGAAAGCAGTGGGAGGTCAGATTAGGGCCAGCACTGGGCCATGTGTTTTCTGCGGGGGGAGAGTTGCGACTTGCGAGCAACGATTTCCCATCGATCGCACTCACCTGCTATGCTATGGCGTCTAACCGACACCTATTTTTGGGAATCACACACGTGGAACACTTTGTCCTTCCGCCCTGGAAATGTGAGGTACCAGTGCTTCCGATTGCCATTTTCCGAGCGTTAATTTCGAGCGTGGTCGTTAATTTTTTTTTTCAGAAACGCGTGGTCGTTAAATGGTTCTTCAGGCCCGGAGTAAATTTGTATTTAGGCCCAGCAACTGATTCGTGTCTCGCGGCCCATTCACGCGCGAACAAATAACATAAAATCAAGAGATATGTCCAATTTGCCTAAAAAAAAGAGATATGTCCAATTTGTCTAAAAAAGAAGAGAGATATGTCCAATATTTTCAAACTCGCTAAAACGCATACGAGAAAATTGCACTTCACGTGGTCGTTCAATACAAGCAGCCCCTGGCACCGAACTAATTGCACATGCATTATTCAGCTGAGTGGGTCTGGTTTTTTTTTTCTGTTGGGCTTCAGTACCAACAATTAGTGGGCCTGAAAAGACAAAAGGAAGAATCGCCATGACATCAAAAAATATAGTTTGTGTTGAAAATTTGCTTTCTAATGCGTGGCAAACTTATAATTTTTGTGTACGGATCACATGGCAAGTTTAGGCAAAAATTGCAATCTAGATAATGGTAAATTCATGAAAATCATGGTAGATTTAATGTTTTTTTCTGTACTAGTCACATGGCAAATTTAGGAAATTTGTTCATAGCATGGAAAATTCATATTTGGTCATGGCAAAAAGAATCTTGAAATTAAAAATTTTATATGGATAAATGGAGGAATATTTAGTTGGCATGCAAAAATGAAATTAAATTGCCAAAAACACATGAAAAAGAATCTTGATTGACATGGCAATTGTGGGAAAAATATATAGACGAGACATGGCAATTTTAGTTTCATTTTTGAAATGGACATGGACATGCCAAAAATTGCCATGTGTCATGAAACGAAATTGCCATGTATTATTAAAAAAATGTAGATGTTTTTTATCCCTACATTTGCCATGACCCCAATATACTGAGAAATTGCCATATCTATTGTACTTTTTTTTTCCTAAAATTGCCATCAACCTTAGAACAACAATTTTTTTATACAATTTGCCATGAGACGTGTTTAAAAAACATAGATTTGCCACATCGACATTACGAAGATTTATACTATTTTTGTTTTGTAAATATATTGTTAGTGAATTTTCCATGCGACTAGGTATGAATTTGCCATGTAATGAACAAAAAAAAAACCCTAAACTTCCTGAATATTAATGTGTAGTTGTCATGCCCATCATTTACTGTATAAAATTGATGCCAACTTTTATTACGATGCATAGGTTTCGATAATTATTTTTGCCATGACAACTTTCAGTACCATGCATATATGTCCAACGTCAATTTTTTTGCCATGGCAAAAATATGTCGGCAACTTAACATGTTCTCCTCTCTCTTAAAATGTTTTTGCCATGGCAAAAATATGACGGCTTCCATGACGTCGGCGGTTGTGGCCATGCACGCCATCGATGCCGGTCGGAGAGGCGGCCTGCCGCCACCGTCGTTGGAGAAAGGGGAGGAGTTGGGGGCGTTGCTGATATCAGGAGGGAGTGGTGGATCCTTCGCCGGTGAGGGCTGGCCGCCACACCTCTCCCAGGGGATGCCGCCCTCCCACATGGTAGCAACTGGTGGCCACCGATCGCCGCCAGCGCAGCCTCACCACCGCACTTGCGCCCCACCCGCGCATCACGGTCACCGGTGGACGCCTCTGTTACGGCCTGTGCAACGCCGGCTGCCTCCTTTGAATCCGGCTGCGAGCACATAATAGATAAATAAGTGGGGGGAGTTGGGGTGGGCGAAATGGGTGGAGGTGGCGGTCGAGCGAATTCGAGCTGGACACGAACAAGTAACTCGTGATGATGTAGCACGTTTCGTGCGCCAAGATGCGAGTGCTAGATCGAACGGTAAAAAGGACATTCAGATTGATCTGCTTCGTGCCACACATATGACACTTATCATTTGGGAAACTATATGTTTGTTTAAAATGAATTGTTTTTACAGGATCGGTGGCCACCAGGCTGCTTCCATGTGGACACGAACAAGACATATTGTTGCGCTAATTGTTCTCTTGAATACTGATACATTTTCCTAAACATTGCTATAATCATCAAAGTTAGCGGTGTATGTATGAAAGCCAGCTGGAATTTAGTTTTGAAGTCTTTTTCAAGTCTGATACATTAAGTAATCAGTAGTGACAATTACAATGAATAAAAAAAGTTCAGCTGGTCCTCAACTAAGGGCTCCCTTGATTCAAAGGAATTGCATACGATTTTTGGAGGATTTGAACCTTAGGAATTTTTCCTGTGATGCTCGTTTGATTCGTAGGATTGGCATCCTTAGGAATGTTTTCATAGGATCCATTTGTACTACATTTCGGAGGAAAATTTCCATCCACTTAAACCTCTTTGTAGAATTCTTTTGTTTTCCCTGCGCTATCAAACATTCTTTCAAATCTTGTAGGATACTATGGGACATGCTATTCTATTCCTGCATTTTTTCTATTTCTTTATTTTGACAATCCTGCGAATCAAAGAGGCCCTAATGTGGAGAAGACGGCAGGAGCTGCTGGGAACATGTGATTCGTTGAACGTGAACAATCCCGTGATCTTGGCATGATTCATTCGTTGTACAGCTGTGGCATTATACAGTCTTACGACAGGTAATCAAAATAACACCTGTTCCAAAGATCATGTCAGGTATAGTTTTTTTTCTCTGATGATGACAATTGCATTGTTGTCCATATAGCCTACCAATGGAGGTTGAGGAACAAGCGGTTCGCTGAACATAGACGTTTCGTTTTCGTACATGATCCCGGACAGGTTCATCTGATTTTGGCAGGGGATGTCCTTGTTTCAGTCCATCGCCATGATCTGTTGGAGACTTGGGATCTATGCTGACATTTACTACATCAAGGTTTGATTACCTTGAGCGATTAAGGTGGTTGAAATGCATTTTAACTGTGAAATGTATAGGGCTAGTTTGTGACTTACCCTCTCTGTAATTTAATACTCCCTCCGTCTCAAAATTCTTGTCTTGGATTTATTTAGATATGGATGTATCTAACATGAAATGTGAATAGATACATCTATATGTAGACAAATCTAAGACAAGAATTTTGAGACGGAGGGAGTATAAGACGTTTTTTGTGTGCAGTCATACGGTATAGTAGAATGTAGTAGTACGAGGCAATTACACAGTTACTTGGTACATTTACTAATTCTGGCAATGTACTGTTACATAGCTGAAGATATGATTTCAAACATTTTCCTAATCCATTTTTTTATAGATAAGTGATTTTGAATCTCACAGCAATGCCGTACGAATCATATGCTGCTTGGGATTATACTGGATAAAATGCCGTATGAATCATATATATTATAAAATATACTTTTTATAATGTTTTGAAAAACAAATTTAATCATGCATTTGAAAAATGTTAAATGTGTATAGGAAAAATGTTTACCATGTATATGAAAAATGTATACAAAAAAATGTACAATAGGTGTGAATAAGTTGATCATGTATTTAAAATATGTTAAACAAGTAGTACTTCAAAATTGTCGATCAAGCATTTCAAATTGTTAAATGTGTAGAGAGAAAATGTTGACTATCTATTAAAAAAATGATGAAATATTTTGATCATGTAGATAAAAAAATTAATAAGGCATTTTAAAAGTGTTGAATAAATATTTAAAAAATGTTAATCAAGAATTAAAAAAAGTTAAATTGGTATAGAAAAATGTTGACCATGCATTAAAAATGTAAATCTTGTATTTGACAAATGTTGATAAAGCATTTGAAAATTGTTAACTGTTCATATAAAAAATGTTGACCATGTATTAAAAAATGTTAATGAAGCATTTGAAAAAAGGTTTTAGTGTGTATAGAAAAAATGTTGACCATGTATACAAAAACTGTTAATCTTGTATTTGAAAAATGTTAATCAAGAATTTAAAAAATGTTAAAAATGTGTATAATTTTTTTTACTATTTATTCAAAATGTTAGTTCTGTATCGGAGAAATGTTTAGCCCGTATTAGAATAATGTTGTTGACATATAAAAAGACGTATAATGAAAACAAAAAGAAACAAAGAAAATTCAAAAAATGAAACCCCAAAAATAAAGAAAATAAACCCAAATAGAAAAGAAAATGACAAATAAAATTTAAGAAAAAAATGAAAAGAATGAAAAAAAGAAAAGAACCCCCACCACCAAAAAAACAAAACCAGGCTCATTTTGGCTCAACTCAATGCCGCCCTATTACTTAGCACTATCCTGACACTAGCCCGGTGGGTAGCACCGTTGCAATCTATCTAGGAGACTACAGTTCAATCCCTTCCTCGGTGCTCCTTTTTCACTATTTTATTTTGAATTGTGCGCGAGTGGGCTGTTGAAGCGCACAACGAGAGTTCCTGCGGTCTCGCTTAATGTGAGAAATAGTCGCCGCGTGGACTCAGGCCCAATCAAATACTCACAGCTCCTACACATGGGCTGAGAATGACCCAGGTATGATACTACTACTTGAGACCAGAATTTATGCATACTACACATGCATTTAGAATGGACCAGGCTGAAACATAATACAAAGAGACCAGAATTTATGCTCGGAAAGTTGGATTGTCTGGCGAAAACAGTTTAAGAAACTTACAATATTTCAGATTATAAGCATTAATGAGAAAATACGGTCTTCAGGCTTTACAATATAATGCGATATTAGCACAACCGCCAGGGCATTTGGCGACTGCAGTATTTATCTTACTCGTATTTTTTAAGTGACTTACTAGGGTTCTATAAAATGTACTATTTTCCTCCATTCTAT
The DNA here is from genome assembly GCA_021605145.1 of Aegilops bicornis. Lineage (NCBI taxonomy): Eukaryota > Viridiplantae > Streptophyta > Magnoliopsida > Poales > Poaceae > Aegilops > Aegilops bicornis. Next base: position 613,045,257 of record CM038673.1, on the reverse strand, counting down.
TTTCCTCATGGCGTAATTAATCCCGCCAAGAAAATTCTTAGACCCATGAGATGCTTTGGGCCGCACACGAAAATAGGTCACCGCGGGGAAAACTCTGGTTTCTAGTGTGATTAGGGTGAAACCGAATCGGATTCAGGCGGATAATGCCCATACAATATCCAATTTCATATTTATTTTCGGATTCGGAAGTGGGACTAATGCGGATTTGAATGCCGACTTTATGCGGATTTGATAGCGGATTATGTGGATTCCGATGTGGTATGGTAAGTCGGATCAGAGCGGTCATAACCAAATGTATACAAGAGGAATATAAATGCTTTAAAATAAAAAAGACAATGAGGAAGTATTAATACTTATATGCTTTAAGCACACATAAAACACTACAAAGTACTAAAATAAGTCAAATAAATTACTAACAAGCATATGTGTTGTCTCATAAGCAAATGTAGCATTCACATATAGCTAGTTAACACTTAAAAAATTACCCGTAAATGAAATATCCATATTTAAAAATTCGTATTTTTCAGCTAATAAAAGGATTATCCTACGAGATCGTGTATTATAATACCATATCCTACCAATCAGACTCGGGTTCGAATCGGATTTATTTCTGATCCAAAAATTCTCTCGCCGTATCGTATAAAAATGGATCCGGATGGAAATTTTCCTAACCACTTTCACCCTTAAGTATGATGCTACAAAGACAACCTTGCCGCAAAAGATGAGGATTCACAACCTACCCTCACATGCTAGAAAAGAGAGAAATACCGAGCATTTCAAGGTTTAGAAAAAAAGGCGTAGAGTAGATTTTTGTTAGCATACTTAGAAAATGCCAAGATATCCAGAATATATGGGGTTTTAAAATTGAAGTATTAAATCGACCAAAACACCTCAACGTTTCCTCCTCCCCACGAGGCGACCTCCAGGCAATTAAGTTTCCCCCTTTCTCCCATTGGCACCAGCGTCGGTCCACCCCACATCCGATGGCCTTTTGGCCATGGAGGTGCGGCAGACCTTGCCCCTGCTGGCGGGAGGCCCCCCTCTCTTGTTCTTGTAAGATTCAGTGTCGGTTGGGGTTGTGTGGCGGCAATAATGTCCCTCAGTAGAAATAATGTCTCCTACGCCCGACCCCACCTTGATGGTACGTCTAGCATCGTCGAAAGGCAAGTGAAGTTGTATCTCCGCCAGATCTCGTACAATTCGGTCGCTTATGGTCTTCGATGGATATGTTTGGATTAAGTCTTCGTTCATGTGGTTACAAGTTTGATCCTTTCTATCTATGTTTTTTTCATTGGCTATGGTTGTTGATCTGGTGCACTGGTCCTATGGAGGCTTAGCACGACGACTTTTTGACTGCCTACTATAATAAGATTTGTCTGGCTACGATGAGCGAGGGACGATGACGGCGGCACGCCTTCGCCTCGCTCCAGTAGTTGCAACCGTCCCTAGGTGATCCATGAATCTGGTTGTAATTCTTATTACTTTTGGTATTTGGTATTCTTTGTATAATCATGATCGATTATGATTAGATTGGATGCTTCTCCAAAAAAAGAGACAGAGACAGAAGGCGGTTAGAATCGGTAGCAACGCGTAAACAAAGCTTGACTATTTTGCCAAATCAAAACAAACGTAAAGCAAGCTTGATCTCATCCCGCATGCCACATTACGTCTCCATTAGGGGAACTGAGAAGTAGCTAACCGATCCACAAAGACTGAGCAGCTAAGCTATACAGTATATCACACGACGCAAAGTCTCCTGCTGCCATTTCATATTCCTTTTGTGCAAAAGTCACCGACCCCGGATTCGTTCAAACGCGCGCATATATGCCCCGTCTCGATGGGGTCTGTTAATTGAACTAGTAGGTTAGTTAGGTAGGGTAGGTAAATCATTGTGTTAGTAGCGGTGTTAGGTTTAGCATATGCTTTGCTTTGCTTGTGTCAGTCTGCGCGACGTCGCCCGTTGAAATTTTGCACACGGCGACCAAGCAGACGCAGCTACTTGGTCTTCAAGTACTATGTCCGAAATTGCGATCGATCCGGTCCGAGCGATGCATACGGTTTCATGCACGTACGCGTGCGTTTTTTTTGTTTGTCTTCCGTTTTTGTAAATGTATAGGCGTCCACATGCTGTTATTTAGTTTTGAAACGTTTGAAAAGGCGAGCTGTCTTTGTGGAGTACTTCGAAGTTCGAAGGGGCATGCATGCACGTTTATCGAATCTTTGTTTTATGCGCGCTGAATCATGCGTGTCTTCCAAAAACTAACTATGTCTCGTTTTCTTGCTCGCTGGAGTGGAAGAAGCATGTGTTTGGATGATTAGAAGAGTGTTTGTACCTCTTAATCTTGAGAGTGTTTTTACCTCTTAATCTTGATGCTATGCTACTCTCATTCTACGATGTCATCAATTGAGGGGTACTCTTTGCAAAAGGTTATCTTTATCTTACATGAAGACTTTGTCTTGTTTCCTCCCCTAAACTTAGGCGGCTACGGAAAACTCTCCCCTCCAGGCTTCACCAGCGAGCCCGTGGATTTGCCGCCCCGCTGTCCACCGTTTCGGCGGTCGGTGATGGGGAGGGGGAATCCCGGTGCCTCCGCTCCGGTTAGTAGTTTAGGGTAGGGTTTTCAGTCCTCGCAGGCGCGGCACTTCTTCGAGTTTGTCTTCCGGACTCTGATCCTCCTCGGGTTCCACGTAGTTGACGGGGCTCCGGCATTGATTCCTGCCGTCTCTTAGGAGCGAAGGGGTTAGGGACTGAGCTTTTCGGAACAGGCTTTAAAAATCTGACCCTAAGATCCAAAACCGACCCGAAAAAATAAAAACAATGGCATTTCCTATTGAATAACATCAATTAGCAGTGGTTGCATGAGGACTAACTTTGGTCCCTTAGCCACCAGATGCCTTCTTGGGACTAAGAGGTGGGTGTCCTCGAATCATCCTGAAATTTATAGTCTTTTTTAGCATCTAGTAGTCCTCGCGACAACGTTGATTATTCGAGTATGATGATTTATGTTATCATATCATGGTGCTTTTGATGGTTTAATTTCCTGTTTGAAGTTAAAATATTCCCTTGACATTTGGTGAATATTTTGTGCTTAATCACTGTACTTCTATGGGATCATCTTCGGGTCAAGTACGTTCATCGATCACAGTTTCCCATATTTTTGATAGGCGACTCATGGAGCTTTCAGAAATCTTTATTGGTAATCAAGTTTGTGCAGGTGAACGAGTTGCAGTATCACTACTCCAGTCCAATTGCGGTCTATTTGTTGAGGTCTTGGCAACATTTCATCTTGCAAAGATTGATACCACGGAGAAGATGCCTCCAAGAGATTTTATTGTAATTCTTAGCGGCAGGAGTTGTTTGTAATTTCTTGGAGCATGGTTCAAAAGGAACGTATCTGTAATAGTTGTGAGTATGAATGAAGTTATATGTGTTTGTCAAAAAGGAATTAATATTATTTATTTATTTTTAGTGACACTTATTTTGGGACCAAGGGAACAATGCACATATTTTGACACTCACTCTCACATCTATATAATGCAGCAATAAAAAACAAAAAAATAAAAATAAAAAAATAGATAAAAAACAGAGTGGATATCAGTTTAGATATGACATAACTATATCATATCTAGATGTGTCCTAGGTTTTAAGTATTCGGGGTTTCGGCCCAGGCTCACGGGTGAAAAATTGGAGCCAAAGCCCGCTCCAATGGGTCGGGCTACGAATGCCTAGATCCACACTAAAGTAGACATTGTGTGAGAGTGAGTGTGGTGGTGGTGTTCCTATGGAGTTCGTAACTGGAAGAGAGAAGATTTCCAACCACATGGAGAACCCAACATATATGCTCATGTGTCAAGCAAGTGTTTTTGGCTGAATTGACTGAAAGGCTCCCGTGCCGCTCCCCGCAGCGGCCCGGGAGAAACCCTAGATAGCCGCCGCCACCGCCCCCTCTTCTCGCTCTCACCTCCTTGCCGCCGCCGGAGGGCGCCGTCGGGCAAAGCCCGCGCGGCGTCGGTGGCGGCGGGGCTAGCTCCATCGTCGCAAGGGCCTCGAGCGGCGCGGGGGCGTCTCGCCTTAGGAGGTGCTGGGCTCGGCTTGGCGCGGGGCCTGGGCGGCGGGTGGGCGACACGGTCGTTGGGGGGTTCCGAGGCGGAGGAGGGAGGTTGCGTCGTCGGGCGCGGTGCCGCGAGAGCTGGCGAGGCGCTGAGCTGCATGTCTTGGAGTGCGGTGCGGAGCTCGCTGGCGCTGCGTCGTCTTGGGCGCGAGGCGGGCGAGAGGGAGTCAGGGGTCGGGGCCTGTTGCTGGGCTGCCGACTGGCTTGCTTCTCGGCGCGTTGGGGGCTTCCCAGGTGCGGATCTACCGGGGAGGCTAGCCTGCGACCTTAGGGGCGCGGCTCGAGATGCCTCCAGATCTGTTGGGGTAGCTGGCGGTGACCTCCTGGGCGCGGCCCGTGGGCGAGATGTGAACTGTGCTTATATGCTTTGGAATTGGTATGCAGGAAGAGCTGGCTGGGCCACATGTTTGGTGGGTGTGGCTACCGGTGAAAGCCGCACTTCGGTTGTGGCCGGAGCAATCGATGGGGGCGCCTATGGGCGTTGTCCCCTTGTTGGAGGCATCGATTGTGCAGTCCCTCCCTTCCCTTGCCTGACATTCTTCAGACGAAACTCTAGATCCGGTCTCCTGGGTCGGACAATGACGATGCTATCGGCTTTGCTCGGTGTCGTGTCTCCTCTTGAGGACATCGTCTTGAAGATAGACTCAGTCAGAGGGACTCAGTGCTCGTGTAGGTGGTTGGCGACGGCTCGTGTAGCATCTCCGTAAGAGCAACAGAAGCACCCTCCACATGCAGAGTGCGTCAGGCGAGTTATGTCAGTCAAGTTCGCGGGATCGAAGCGGCATATGTTTGCTCTATCGGACATGGCGTTCCTCTTTGATGTCGTCGAGTTTTGCGGATATGCTAGCGGCAGTCCGGATTGATACAACGATTTGCTGTGTGCACTTTGGTAGTAGCAAAAGCGCTCGAGTGCCGGGTCGGGTGTGTTGTGGGGTGTTGGCCTTCTGACATGTTGTATGTGTTATGGTGCTTTAGGCCTAGTCTTATCAGGCGCCGTTTAGGTTTTTGCTCGGTTTTCTTTGATAAACCGAGCAACCCCTTTTCATTTCTTCTTTTTTAGCGCTCGCCTTATGCGGTGCATTCCTTCTTGGGGTGTTACTTGTAATATCACTTTCTGATCAATGAATTTGGCAGCTCTCCTATCAATATTAAAAGAAAATATGCTCATATGTCTTCTTGACCAACATATAGGAGATACAATGAAAATAATTAACAAAAGATGGGGACGATCGGCACCCACACATCTACATGGAACCAGAGATATATATTTAAATTAAATCAGTTAACAATAATAAATTTATCGCTTGGAATAAGCGGGTAGCTATCTCGAAAAACAATCAAGAACTCGAAAAAAAACAATAAACTCGACGCCGGCCGGAACTTGATTCCACCTATCATGCATGCAAGCACGCACCAGGTTGCAAATCAAAGACAATAGCAAATGAATTCAAGAAGAACTACTACTAGCTAGTCACGAACGAATGAACGAACAGAGCATGCAGGCACGCATGTTTCCTCCGATGATCGGTCGTACGTGCGTATCTTGAGTTGTGTGCGATGCCATGCATGCACACGTAGGGATCGGCTCAAGCGGCGGGCGCGCCGCCAGCGGCGCCGGCGGCTTTGCCGCCGACGCCGCATGCCTCGCCGCACATCTTGGTGCAGGCTGGGTCCTCCTTGGCGCCGTTGGCGCAGCGCTCGTAGCAGTCGTCGTAGCAGCCGAAGGCGGTCGCCGCCGGCACCGACGCGGCCGCCACCAGGACGGCGATCAGGAGCAGCGCGACGGCGGTGGTCCTGCTCTGGGCCATGTTCTCGTTTCTGCGCACGTACGTAACCTGTGGACGGGGCTTTCGCGAGCGAGAGACAAGGTGGCGGAAGGGTTGATAGATGGCGTGCGATGCTTGGACGGGAACGGAGTCGCCGGGTTTTTGTAGGGGGTGGCGGCCGGAGACGGTGGGCGGCCATGAGAGCTTTGCGGTCGACGTACGGTGACAATTGGTTGCATGCATGCCGGTGCCGCCGCGTTCGCGTTACCACTGTTCCTCGGTCGTGTTGACCGAATGACCGGCGTGGGACTGTTTTGGTTCTCTGGAGCATGATAAAATGTCAGAAAAAGCGAGAAAATAAGTTATTCATGGCGTCAACAGAACAAGCATGTACATTTCCATAGTATAGCATGGCTGTCATGCCATGAAGATCTGAAACAGCACTCATCTCCTATTCTCTCCGTCCGAAATTACTTATCGCATAAATGAATATATCTAGATGTATTTTAATTCTACATACATTCATTTTTATCGATTTCTGTGATAAGTAATTCAGAACGGAGGAAGTACAAATCTACATATCTGCTACATATGTGGACAAAGTAAAGCATGCTGTAAGGAGTAACCGATTCAAGAGTCGACATGCAGGTGCATACCGTGCATTGGACTGTTGTCGGCATGATACGACGAAGCAACATCCTCTGTTGTCGGATGATGACGTCGTGATGCTGTATCCGTCGGTGAGCTCCCGAATTATGTCAGTCTTTGTTCCGCGTCGTGCCAATCTCGTTATTCTGTTGGGCGGCGACAATGTGCCGTGCCGTGTCGGTAAGCACCGGCAGAACCTGTGAAGAGTGATCGAGAGACAAAGGTAGGAGAGGAGTAGAATCTATCCCCTTCTTTTGACCAAATCGCGGGGAGAGATAGGCAGTTGGAATTGATCGCGTGCGTCCACTTTGTGCGTGTACGTTCCCGAAATCGCCTCACCCTCCCCGATCGAGACAGAATCGTCGTGCTTGCCTGCCGGGTGCCGACGGGTCGCGCGGCCTTGGCCTGGCCGCGACGTCGCAGCGCCTCGCTTTCCGCCTCGCAACCCCGTCGCCCCCGCACCCCACCGGTACACCGCGCTCGTTGTCGTCTCGCGACGTCGCATCGCCACCTGCACTTGGCAAATCAGACCCTGGAGTCAAAATGCCTGTCGTTCACACCCTAAACAGATTAACCCCGGTCCAAATCAAACCCTAGCGTCGTTCTAGCCCAAAAACGTTGATGTGGCAAGTGTCGATCGGGATTGTTCTGAGTGGTGGGCCAGGTTATAACCACAACTCGTGGGGGCGAACAACAAACGGATTGAGGATTTTGGGGAAGAAACTAGGGTTAGGCGGCGGCGGACGTGATTCTTGAGCGGGGCGGCGGCGGAGGAGATTTTACAGGGGGCGACGGCTGCGTCGAAGGCAATGTCGTGGTCTATCGGGAGAACCCGATGGCGTACGAGACAGAGAAGCTCTGCTGGTGCAATCTGCGTCGGAAGGCGCCGAGATGGATCTCGTGGAGCCGTCAGAACCCAGGCAGGAGGTACTACGCCTGCGTGGATGCCATGGTGAGCCTCATTTTGGTCTTATTTTTCTGTTCATTTGTTCTTCTCCCTTCAGAATGATTTTTGATGCTACAATTGAACAACATGGTGGTTGTGGCTTTGTTGAATGGCATGATGATCCTTTGCTGAAGTTTTGGAGTGATTTGATTGGAGATTTGCGAGATGAAGTGCATAGGTCGAGAGGCGAAGGAAGTGTTGCTCGGTTTGAAGATCCCACTTCAGTTGTGGCTCTGCCTGAAGCTCTAACAGGAAGAGAAGTGGTGGCTATGTCTCTGCAAGATCAAGTGAAGGAGAAAAATGCACAGATAGATGCACTAAAGGGGAAATATCAGAATATTGTCTTGCTTTTTGTTGTCTTTGTGGTAGGTTTAGTGGCAGGGAAGATGCTACTGCATTAAGGTTGTTAAGTGCAAGTTGTTTGCAATGTAGTACTGGCCAATGATTTAGACTGAAGTGATCTTTTGCCACCGAATATGCAAGTTGTATGCCTTGTTTAAATTTGTGATCTCGAAGTTGTATACATGCACTTTTTAGACTGAATTAAAGTGTAAGTTGTGTTCTGGCCATCATTTGCAGTGATGTAACGTTGTATGCAATTTTAGGGTTGCTTCATCTTAATTTAGGAAAATAATGCATATAAACACTGAAATGTACTGTCAATTTTGTACATTTGAAATGCAACTTGAAAATAGCAAGATCATGAGTAACCACTAAAATGCTACTAAAACCACCACATCATTTAGTAACCACTGAAATGTACTAGCAATTTTGTACATTTGAAATGCAACTTGAAAATAGCAAGATCATGCGTAACCACTAAAATGCTACTAAAACCAGCACTAGCATTTAGTAACCACTGAAATAGGAAGATAATGCATATAAGTTTGCAATCTTTGGCAATTTTATACCACGAAAATGCTACTAAAACCACTGTTGTTATTTAGTAACCACTGAACTTCAAGATAGCATGATCAACTAAACATCTGTCAAGCTTAACAGAAAGCACTACTGGCATTTAGTAACCATTTCTAGCAATTAAATAACAAATAAATGCAACTGATAATAGCAAGTCATCCAGACAAAATTAAATCCACATGAAATGGGTTTGCAACAAGTCATAAACCCACATATATTGACCCCTAGTTTGAGCCATGAACAAAATATATGTTTGCAACATTACATAACAAATGTTGGGAACATTGCAACATCAACAAAAGTACTAGATGCAACCCTTCTTCCCCTATTTTGAGCTATGGCTAGCAGTTTCCACTGCAAGTGAAATACTGAAAGCTTGGCACTGGTGATTGATACGTCCATTTTGCATCATGTTTTCCTACTGTTATTTATTATGTTTTGGGTCATTATTTCACTTTATGATACAATTCTTATGTCTTTTCTTTCTTATTTTGCAAGTTTCGCATGAAGAGGGAGATTGTCGGCAGCTGGAATTCTGGACCGGAAAGGGCTACAACAGAGAGAGCTAATCTGCACAACTCTAAATGACCTGAAAATTTACGGAGAATTGTTTTGGAATATATTAAAAATATTGGCGGAAGAAATACCAGGAGGGGGCTCACTAGGGAGCGACAAGCTCAGGGGGCGCGCCCCACCCCATGGGCGCGCCCTATGAGCTTGTGGGCCCCCCCAGCAGGCCTTCGATCCGCATCTTATGCTGTAGGAAGCCATTTTCCCTAAAAAATAAGGAGAAGGCTTTCGGTATGAAGCGCCGCCGTCTCGTGGCAGAACCTGGGAAGGAGCATTCTTGCTCTCCGGCGGAGCGATTCTGTAGGGAAAACTTCCCTCTGGGAGGGGGAAATCGAAGCCATCGACATCACCAATGATCCTCTCATCATGGGAGGACCAATATTCATCAACATCTTCACCAGCACCATCATCTGAAACCTTAGTTCATCTTTTGTATTTAATCTTTGTCTCAAAGCCATAGATTGGTACCTGTGGGTTGCCAGTAGTGTTGATTACATTTTGTAGTTGATGCTAGTTGGTTTATTTGGTGGAATATTATATGTTCATATCCTTAATGATATTCAGTGCCCCTCTCTTGGACATGAATATGATTTACGAGTAGTTACTTTTGTTCTTGAGGACATGAGAAAAGTCTTGTTATAACTAATCATGTGAATGTGATATTCGTTCGATATTTTGATGCTATGTATGTTGTTGCTTTCTTTAGTGGTGTCATGTGAACGTCGAATACATGATACTTCACCATACTTGGGCTTAAGGGAAGGCATTATGGAGTAATAAGTAGATGATGGGTTTCTAGAGTGACAGAAGCATAAACCCTAATTTATGCGTTATTCCAGAGGGGGCAGATTTGGATCCATAAGTTTCATGCTATGTTTAGGTTTATCTTAATTCTTCTTTCATAGTTGAGGGTGCTTGCGAGAGGGGGTAATCATAAGTGGGATGCTTGTCCAAGTAATTACAACACTCAAGAAACGGTCCACCCACATATCATATTATCAAGATAGCGAACGTGAATCAAATAAACATGATGAAAGTGACTAGATGATAATTCTCATATGTCCTTGAGATTTCTTATTATAAGAGAACGTCCCGGCTTGTCCTTTGCTATAAAAAGGATTGAGCCAGCTTGCTGCACCTTTGTTACTATTGCTACTTACTACTTGTTACGAATTACCTTGCAACAAAACTATCTGTTACCGCTACTTTCAGTACTTGCAAGGAATACCTTGCTGAAAACTGCTTAACATTTCCTTCTGGTCCTTGTTGGGTTCGACACTCTTACTTATCGAAAGGACTACGATTGCTCCCCTATACTTGTGGGTCGTCGGTGATGCAACCCTTCTTCTTCCCCTCTTAGCTCCAGAACCTGTCCTTCTTCTCCGACATATCTATAATTTTTTATTGTTCCATGCTATTATATTACCAATCTTGCATGTTTTATATGCAATTATATGCTATTTTACGTCATTTTGGGACTAACCTATTAACTCAATGCTCAGTGCCAGTTCCTTTTTTTGCTTGTTTTTGCTTTTCAAAAAATTAACATCAATAAAAGTCCAAATGAAAAAAAATCTTTGAATTAATTTTTTGCTGGACCATAAGGACCCTAGAAGGTTCGGGGGAAGACCAGAGCAGCAATAGGTGAGTGACAAGTTCGTAGGGCGTGCCCCCGGGGGGGGGGCTTGAGCTTGTGGGCCTCCCATAACACCGATTGACCTAATTCCACCTCTATAAATCCCAAAATATTTCCAAACCAACAAGAAGCCACCCGGAACACTTTTTCCGCCGCCGCAAGCTTTTGTTCTTCCACGATCCCATCTGGAGGCCTTTTCCGGTAATCTACCATAGGGGAATCAATCAGGGAGGGCTTCTACATCATCATTGCTGCCCTACAGATGATGCATGAGTAGTTTACCACAGACCTATGGGTCCATAGCTAGTAGTTGATACGTCTCCAACGTATCTATAAATTTTGATCGTTCAATGCTATTATAGTATCAATCTTGGATGTTTTATATGCAATCACAAGCAATTATGTATTATTTTTGGGACTAACCTATTAACTTAGTGCCAAGTGCCGATTCTTTGTTTTCTTGCCAGTTTTTGGTTTTCCAGAATATCAGTACCAAACGAAGTCCAATTGCCATGAAACTTTTTTGAGATTTCTTTTCTAGACAAAAGAGACACTGGAAGCTTCGGGAGGATACCAGAAGACGAAGGAGGTGCCCACGGGGCACCAGGGCACGCCCTGGTGGCTTGTGGGGCCCATGTTCACCCTTTTGACCTTATTTCGCCTCTATAAATTCTCAAAAATCGGGAAACCAATAGAGAGCCACCAGCAACCCTTTTTCCGCCGCCGCAAGTTCCTGTTCTCGAGGGATCCCATCTGAGGCCTTTTCTGGCTCACTGCTAGAGGGGGAATCAACCACGGAGGGGCTCTATATCAACATTGCTACCTCCGCGATGATGTGTGAGTAGTTTATCACAAACCTACGGGTCCATAACTAGTAGCTAGATGCCTTCTTCTCTCCAATTGATCTTCAATACAATGTTGTCCTTGATGTTCTTGGAGATCTATTCGATGTAATCACTTTTTGCGGTGTGTTTGTTGGGATCCGATAAATTGTGAGTTTATGATCAGATTATCTACGAATATTATTTGAGTCTTCTCTGAACTCTTTGATAAGTCTCCAACGTATATATAATTTATGAAGTATGCATGCCATGTTTACAACAATTTTATATGGTTTTGGCATGATTTGAATGGAACTAACCTGGACTGACACTGTTTTAAGAAGAACTACCGTGGTGTTGTTTTCTGTGCAGAAATAAAAGTTCTCCAAATGCAGCGAAACTTTTTGACGATTTTTTTGCAACAAAAGAGACACTAGAAGCTTTGTGGGAGGACCAGAAGAGCCACGAGGGCCCCACAAGCCACCAAGGCGTGCCCATGGGTGACTGCACCCAGGTGCCTTTGGGGCCCCTTGTAGGCCATCTGGACATGAGACCGATGCCAAAATATCCTATAAATAGAGAAACCCCCAGAAATAACCCTAGAACTTTGACTCTGCCGCCGCATGCCTCTGTACCTTCGAAATACCATCTAGAGCCCTGTTCCGGCACCTTGCCGAAGGGGGAAATCATCACCGGAGGCCATCTTCATCAACCCGGCGGTCTCCATGACAAGGAGGGAGTAGTTCACCTTGGAGGCTAGGGGTATATACAAGTAGCTATGTGTTTGATCTCTCTCTCTCTCTCTCTCTCTCTCTCTCTCTCTCTCCCTCCCTCCCTCCCCCTCTCTCTATCTCGTGTTCTTGATTTACGATCTTGATGTACTGTGAGCTTTGTTAATATAGTTGGATCAGATGGTGTTTCTCCCTCTCTATCTTGTTGTGATGAATTGAGTTTTTACCTTTGAGGTTTCACTATTATCAGATCAAATTTTTATGGATTTGAGAACACTTGATGTATGTCTTGCATAAGAATACCCATGGTGATAATGGGGTATTATATTGATTCACTTGATGTATGTTTTGGCCCTCAACTTGCGGATTCCCGAGGTGACATTGGGGTAATCTATGCATAGCGGTTGATGCATGTTTTTGTCCTACTTTCTCCGGTAGAAATCTTGGGGCGCTCTTTGATTTTCTTTGTGCTGGATTGAATATTATGAATCTGAAGTTGTTTGATGCGTATCATATAATAGACTCATGGATACTTGTGGTGACATTGGAGTATCTAGGTGATATTAGAGTTGGTTGATGCAGATCATATGATGTTATTTTAGTACGAACTCTAGGGCTGTTCGTGACACTTATAGGAATAGCTCAATAGATCGATTGGAAAAGATAACTTTGAGGTGGTTTCGTACCCTACAAAAAATTTCATCTTATGTTCTCTGCTAGATAAGAACTTTGGAGTGATTCGTTGTCGCATGTTGTGGGATTGTTATATGATTCAATTATGTTAGCACTGTTGAGAGATTGCACTAGTGAAATACGGCTCCGTCCTGGAATCTGGACCCCCCTTTTCCT